>OY744539.1:5728777-5996277 GCA_963556195.1 Sepiola atlantica | reverse complement strand
CACGCCAGCGTTGATATAATGCAGTTCAGATTTCTGACAATCAACAATATCAGAGAGAAAGGATTTGATGGTTGAGAAGACATTTCCAGATATTCCATAACTAGCAAGCTTTTTATTAAATAACTCATCACTTTTGGGTTTCTAATCTAATAGGTTTTTTGCTAGGTGTGCTTATTAATGAGAAAGATCCTTTTGTCAAGGGAGACAACTTCAAAAGTAAATTATCTCCCTTTAAAACGAAAAAGAGACTTTCTTTTCAAAAAAACAAAACTGTTCGTTTTGTTTTTGAAGGGATTACTGGCTAGAATATTCGTTTCAGAATGGTTCCATATATTATTGAGACACTTTTCGAATCGATTTATCTAAAGTAAAGATGTATGTGTGCCTGCCCACACTGTTCAGTTGTCAATGTTTGAGCAATCGTTACTATTACCGACATAAATTATTTTAAAGGAAATTAGTTAAAAACAATTTATTTTGGATTACCTTTTGGCTTGGCATTTTGGCTAAGATCAAAGTGTAGTATCTGTACCGATGGATACTGCACCCCATAGACTGGTATTGTCTTCGCCTTCGGGGCCTGACTTACGCCGGTCAATGGGTCTGCCCTGTGCAGTTCTAGGAGGTCCACCCTCCCAGGCTTTGCCTTCCCTCTTTGGGGAGGAGTAAGTTTATTCCTTACTGTCTGAGGCGCTCCTACCGGGGAATGCCGACGGGGCTGCCCAGGCAATTTTTAAATTGCCAGAGTGCTCACCTCTCAGACGCTGGCTTTTCAAACCCCACTTTCTCAACCCGACCTTGGGTCACATCTTACTTGTGGGAGTAGAATAAAAACTGGCCTCATGCCTAACTCCTGGAGAGGAGTAAATCAATACTCATTTATGAAATATGTACCTAAAAAAATGATATTTAATATGAGATGTAAGCATTTTGACGATATTCAATTTTCTTGCTCACCCTATTCCGAATTCGTGGCCGTGGGTCGCCATCAGTGGATTGTTTCTCTTGTATCTAACAGTCGTAAACAACGTTTTAAGTTTAATTTAGACGGTTTTAAATGTTTGCACACTAAAAATAATTAAATTAATAAACAAGTCATTTTTTTTTTCTATTATTCAAATTATTTTATGGTTTTCAGTAATCAAATAAACATTCCATTTTTATTTTGTAGCAGTATGAAGGAACTATTTTTTGTCGATCTACGTGACTGGCAGTGATTTGTGATTCGGCTTGGCGGTTATGTAATCATCACCTCTTCACCATGTTTGCGTGTAGCACGTCTGCGTGTAACGAGATTCATGCGCGATGAATCATCTTGGCGCTAAAACCAGGGCACATGATCAACATGTATCTTCAGTTCGAGACTGATTCCCAAACAGACATGTCATCCTGCGTTCTTTGCCGGGCTGACGGCAGAAGAATCGCCAAACTTTTTTTTTTTTTTTTTTAAACTTAGTTGCCACTGTAAACGTAGGGGAGCTACTGAGAATTAGGGTGAACATTTTAGGGGGTAATACTAAATTGGGAGGATAAAGATTATTTCACCTTGTCTACATTAACTCAACTCAATGTATTATCCTTGTTCTGTTCCTGTGTTGCGTATAAATAAAACTGCATATCTCTTTAGTTGTGAAGCTATGGGATTGACATCCTAATATTTTATCATCGGCGTAAACAGAAACAACTCCTAAATTCACTTCAACAACAAACGCTCAAACTGGGGTCGTACAAATCAGTTGCCAGCGACAGTCTAACAAAAAGGCGCAAAAAAGCCAAAAATGTTGATCACGTGGGGTGCTCTCAACTACGTCAACCAAACCACTGGTCAAACAATATAAAAGCCTCTTTTCCTCTTTTCTCTTTCTCCTCATTCCAGCGAGCCGGCAACAGGGTTTTTGTTTCAACAACTCCCTCCCCCCCTCCGTCCTTCGGGTGCGGGGAGGCTGCTGGATATTTCAATTCATGCACGCACAGTGGCTACTTTTAACTAAAACACACACACGCACACATACACTTACACTCCTATCATTCTTCAACGCATACAACCACACACTGACAAAGACACACACACATACGAATGCCTAAACGACTTATCAACTCACGTGCACGCACACACATTCATACAACCACGAACAAAAGGCAACACGCACATTCACACACTTCGACGTACTAACGCCAAGCCTCACACATGGCTACACACATACAAATATTGGTCACACACACGACTTTCTACTATTTTCGGAACTGACTTCCAACAAATTTTACCATGTAAGATTTGTACATATATAAATATTTTATGTTACTTTTAAACTACGTTTTATTCTTCACTTAACTTATGCATGCTTTATCTTTCATACATGTTTTTCCATGCATTATCCGTTTTTTCTGGGTTTTAGACATCTTTAAAAAATTAAATCTTGTCCCTAATGATTACTGGCTATTTGCAGACATCAAAAGAATGGCCAATGGAAAGAGATTTGGCTCCAATGAAGCAGTCATATTGGAAACTAAGGCGTATTGAGGCCAAAGACAAATCGTTCTACAAAACACGCATCAAATTGTTAGAATCAGTGTATTACCCTAGAAGACTATGTTGATGAATAATGTCGAATTTTGCCTAAAAGTTGTTTTATTAGTTAGATCCGGGACTTATTGAATGATGTATTATATCCACTACACCTAGGCATCATTTGTTGATCCAAACGTTTTATAAAAGTATTTTTTACATTTTTCTTTGAAATGACAATTGACAGGTTTTGTTATATATAATTCATTAACTAGGTGAATCCATGAAAACTTTCACAAATCGATTCAAATATATTTTCCAAAACATTACTTAAATTTTACTTTCATATCTCATGTTATATAAACACTTCCCATCTAACCACAATAAAATCACTCCAAGCATTTTAATGTACTTAAACTTTACCTAATCATATATTTTTTTTAAATCAAAGCCAGAACATTATTCCTCTTTCTCATCAATATCTTGTTTATTTTCCATTGTTCTTTTCGTACTCGTTTTATTAATATAAATTGAGATGCATTTCCAACTTGGGGGCCCAAATCCCCCGACCACCACCATCAACTTCCCAACTTGCTCATCCCCTCCCCAATTTCCTAACCTACCCATGGTGTGAACTTTAATGTAGAACGATCACCCATTTTCGGGCATTTTAACTTTTTAATGAAGTTAATAGAAAAGAAAAAATTTAGGTATGGATGGTAAATTCCATGTTTTTTTTCTTGGGGGGGGGGGGGGGGTAAAGAGTTAGTAAAAAAAAAAGTGGGTAGCCCCTTAAAAACCCTTTTCTTTAACCATATTAACCCTAAGCTCAAGTGGCAAGCCCTCCAACAAAAATACCCTCTTAAAACTACACAATTGTCTAAAAAAAAAAAAAGAAAAAAAAAGTGGACCACCCTGCATTTTTACATATTGAATCTAGCAGGAGAGTGGTATAAAACTTTAGAGCTGCATAATGATTCCCATTCCCAACCCAAACTCTGCCAATGCAGTGTTTTGGTTATTTTTATTTTTTATTTTTTTAATATTCCAGGTGTGACTGTATCTAAACATTGTATTAGTTCATTTTATGTTTGTTTCACATTTGTGACCTTATGATATGACTTGGTTGATATGTGACATCTGTGACGAGTATGTGTGCCCTTGTTTTACCAAGTGATACTGATCTTTAATAGGACTTTTATTGTAAAAACAAATGTATGCAAGAGTAAAGTAACTTCATCTCATGTACATGTGTTTGATGAAAAAATACTTAATGCTTTTCTTTACGGTGATTTTTAAACTCTTAATGTAGGTGGCCCTATTCACCCCGGTAAATTTTTTTCCAGATACGTAAAGTACCTCATAAAACTTGGTAAATTTTATAACTATAGGGAACATTACCATGAATTATCTTTATTTGACTGAATGCTGAGAACCTATTTGCTACCCTGAACACATTTCCCCCCTTGATTCATGCAGTTCTGGGGAAGTGATCAAATGTCAAACAAAGAAAACACCAAAAAGGGGCCCATTTCACCTCGGTTTACCTTATTCAATTTCCTTTCCACCTGTCTGCTAATACCATTGCTGTATTCCAATATAGGTTATATTTTATCTGTCACCACAGCAGGGAGGCAACAGTGTCCAAGAATTGCAGATTTAATGACCGAATTTAAAGAACACCAATTCTTGCTGTAATAAATGGGTCAGTCTTTCAAGTTGATGTATGCACTCTTTACAAAAGATGAACACTAATAATATCAAGCTACATTCTGTTATTTTTTTCAAATTTACCCCACTCTCACCAAAAAACATAATTGTGGAAAATGCTATTCTAATAGAAAAGGGTTAAGTGGATGTTTTAGTCATGACCCAATTCTACTTACTCTGCCTCCTACACACACCTTCTTATTCTCCCTATTTTGCATTCTAAAATGCATTTTACGGCAAACAACCTCCCACCCCTTCATCCATCCACCTACCATGTTAACTTTTTCAGCTAATATGCTTACCTGAAAAGATGTATAGAAATTTTACAAAATACGTCTCTAAGGATATTTTCAAAAATGAATAGAAAATTTTATGAACTTAGAAAATTTTCAACAATCTCCCCACAAGGGCAAAGTTATACACATGGTTTTTAAAGGATTAAAAAAAAAAAGGAGGCACTCTGTATTGGGACAAAAATTTAAATTGCCTCAGTCTAGAAGGATCTCCCCTTTTACTGACCAAGGACATTAAAGCTAAATGTAGTTTCAGAACAGATACTACACTTTGCTCCTAGCTACAGTCTTGAATGTCTTTAATAAACTTTAATATTTAACAAAAACTAGATGAAGTTTCAGAAAAATTGTTGTTTCATCTACAATGATATTAGAGACATCGATAAGGATTTTCAAATTTATGAACATTATCAAAGTAATAGGATGCCATAGGCTGAAAGCAGGAATCCATTAATATTACGTTTGCTTTTGTCTGCTTTCCGACAGAAAACGTTTTCTCTACATACTGCAGAATACAATCTATCATCAGGGATGTGAGTGGCCAATGGCAAAAAAAATCTGAAATAGAAATGAATCACTCCCACCCCCAACTTTCTAATATGTCCACCTCGCTGTGCATGAAATTTAATTTGGAATGATCCATTTCCGGATATTTTAGCTTTTTAGTGCAGTTAATAAAAAAAAAATTTGCTATGGGAGATAAATTTCATGCAATCTTTTGGGAGGAGGGGGGATATACTTTTCATGCTGAAAAGTTTTAAAAAATAACTTACCTTACCACTAAACCTAGGCCCAAGTGGACAGCCCCCTGAAAAATCCCTTCTTTTACCCTATCACTAACCTTAAGTCCGAGCAGCACTCCCAAAAACCTTCCTTTACCCTACCACTAACCCTAAGTTCGAATGGTAAGCCCCCCCCCCAAAAAAAAACCGTCCCTTAATCTTATTATTAACTCTAAGTTCGAGTGGCAAGGCCTCATCCAAACAAAAAACCTTGTAAAACAACACGTCATTGTCTAAAAATGTTTTCAATTAGAAACCTTTGGGAGGTGAGGGGACATAAAATACATTAAAATAAAATTCTCAAAAAATTCTTATTAATTTTATTAAGTATTTCATTAAAAATTCATATATGATTTTTCTTTTCTTCTTTTCTTTTTTTTTACAATCTATTTGAAATATTTATCCCAATGTCTGCAAGTGAATCAGTGAGGATATTTTCTTTGTATGAAAATAAAACAATACACACATTTCAACGCTTCTCTCATTGTAAAAGGAGAAAGTATATTCCATAAACCTTAGT
Organism: Sepiola atlantica; assembly: GCA_963556195.1. NCBI lineage: Eukaryota > Metazoa > Mollusca > Cephalopoda > Sepiida > Sepiolidae > Sepiola > Sepiola atlantica. Next base: position 5,990,466 of record OY744539.1, on the reverse strand, counting down.
TTTAATTTCTCTTTAAAAAATCTTCTATATACGAAATGGTACAATAAAGGAAAAAAGGAAAAAAGAAAATATACATAAACTTCTTTTTAAAGAAAAAAATAATAATAATAATAATTAGACATTGTCCACTCAAAGTTTGTTTTCTTTTGTTTGTTTTTTAAATACCATATTTTTTCCACCCACCCAAGAAACATCAGTCATTGAAAATAAGTAAAAGAAAAGTCTTTGTTTTGAATGATTAACAACCGTTCTTAGCGCATGTGGGGATGTGAATGTATCCATTCTTGGTACCTCCAAGGATACTGAAGATGGCGCCTCCGAGGATGTGAATGTCTGTATCAATCCGTGGTAGCACCACTCACATTGAATCTCTGTAATCATTATTTGAGGGATGTTGAATGCCTGTAACCATTCTTGGTATCTTGGTATCTCCAAGGATATTGAACACCTGTAACCATTCTTAGTATCTCAGGGATGTTAATGTATCAATTATTGGTGCCTTTAGGTGTGTGTGTGTGTGTGTGTGTGCGTGCGTGCATGAGAATGTCTCTATATGAGACTCATAAGAGAATAAATAAAAAGAAATTATGTAAAGCAATTTATCAATTGTGTGTGAATTGTCTTTCTTTAAACCAAAAGTAGCATCTTCCATTGAATCGTGTTATTCTCTTGTCATTGCTTGTCATGATCGACTGGATTAGGTTCTTTGATATTTTCGGACGGCATACACATCACAATCTATTCTGAAGATACCAATAGAGGATATATATATCTCTTGTATTGGAATATATATATATATATATATATATATATATATATATATATCCTATCTCCTGTCTTGAAACCGACGGTACAATGCTGTTTTGACTATCTTCTGTGACAACATATATAAATAAATATAATTATTTATATATATATATATATATATAGCATGTAATTTAGTGTTATATGAGAAATAACAAGAGTGCTCAATTACTTGTACAAGAGCATATCTATTTTTATACAATGGACAGTATACATTATTTTGATCATCCATCGGTACCTTCAATTTCATGGAAACACTGGAAACTCAACCCACAGGGTTAAAGATACCAAATGTGACCGATTCATCAGCGGATGTTAAGATAGTGTGACCCACAATGGTGATTCTCCGTCTGGTGAGTTATTAATGGATGATCAAAATAATGTATAGTATCAATTGAATAATATATACATATTATATATACACATACACACACATAGTGTCAATTGAATAATATATACATATTATATATACACATACACACACATAGTGTCAATTGAATAATATATACATATTATATATACACATACACACACATAGTGTCAAGAATACCATACAAGTGTCCAATTATCAGAGAACCTCCACAGCTGAATAAATAATTTTACAGTGCATTGTGGAGAAGATGGCCCACTCTCCTCACCAAGAAAATGATAACTGTACAAATGTATAGTATTCCAAACACCTATAAGATTGGAGGTGATATTTCAGAATATTTCCTTCTCAGAGACTAGTTGTCCTACAAAGGCTTATGGGCCGAATCCACCCTACTAATCCGCCTAAAAACATGGAGGGGCTAGAGATAGATGATTTCCTTTCTAAAACAGTATTAGTGCAAGTGAGTTAATAGCCCTAACGAAATGTGAACACCGCATGCCAAGCCAAGTGTGTATATGCGCAGTCATTGTAAACTCTTCCCCGAGATGACACTATCTATATCGAAAAATAGATGGTTTTGTCATCTAACCTAGACAAACAGGACAGTGGCAAAGACATGAAGCTACTGCAACAATCAAACTCCACTCTTAATATTTCAGTTTCAGTAACACGCATTCTTTATCCATAGATGATATGATCTACTTCAGACGTTAACATTTAACAATAATAAACTCTCAACAAATAAATAAGTTTTCTTTTAAAGTATCAATTTTACAATTACATATGTCAAAACAACTGTCTGCCATATATACAGATTTTTACATTTATTTATATTGTACATTTTTCCTGACTTACCTTATGTTTAAACTTTCTAATTCCTTTATTTTAAAACTCATTCTATGTTTTGTATATATATATATATATATATATATACGGCATAATTACGTTGACACACCGGTTCCCGCTAGATCACCAAAGTTATGCAACGTGGAGACTGGTCAGTACTAGATGGGTGACCATTTGGAAATACCAGGCACTGTATAGCACCTAGCTATGGGCAAATAGTGTCACCAACCCTCAGTGCCTAGCGTGGCAACTATGACAAAAACCTCTGAATGACTGTCACAATAAGAGAGAGAGAGAGGTTCCTCCTCCAGGAGTGATCAAAAACCCTGATGGTGATATATATATATATATATATATATATATATATATATATATATATATATGTATGTATGTGTGTGTCTTTGTTCTGTTTAAATGATGTGTTTGTGTCCTTCCTTTACTAGTCTGTTGCCATGCATACACACTATTCCATATATCAAATATTCCATATATATATATATATATATTATCAACGAAGGGGGGGGGGGATAAATGAAAAATGGTAAAAATTCTTAAAGGCCTTTTCAGAAGAAAACATCAGGGAATGATAACAATTAAAACTAAGCAAATATCAAATGAGGAAAGAAATGGAAGTATTTGTTGGAGTGAGAGACAGATGAAAAAGAAAAATTGGTAAATCTCTCAATGATTAAATGAATTTAAATCATAGAATATCTCCAAACGTATTTTTCAACTCTCTTTACTAGGTCGAGAGATGTTAATAACAATTGCCTCAAGTATATTGAGATGAAAGTTCGACCTAATACCATGTAACGTGGAGAACCGCTCATCCGAGTATTTGCTAGAACAAGTATTTGTCATAAGTAATGCTCTCCAATGGTGGATACATAGGCCTGTAAGTTCCCGGATGTTCTCGAAACCTTGCGAATAGCTCGGAGGATGTGATGGAACATTTTCATATCTAACCTTTTGGTTGTTCTACCTACATCATCAGCTGACAAAGAAATTTATAAATAGTGGAATTTTTTGGAACAGCAGGTGGAACATCATATGGAAAGAAGAGAAAACAGTTTGAGTTGTGTAGGCTATTCTCCGCATGTAGATGGAAAACAGTACTAAGTAGAAGAGATTGTTTTCACAATGATATGGCTGTCGGAACCTAGCCATGAAAATTTTAAATATAGGGCATCGAGACAGGCCAACAAATTTTTCACTATCGAAACATCACGTTTAATAGTCTTTTTTTATAATCAATGAACAAGAAAAATACCAGTAATTTTTCCAAATTCGGCATAAAGATTATTGTTGGAACAGATCATAAAAGCTTGATGAGTGAAAGTTCCAATAAGATTAATTTTATCCCGCCCACCTTTTCATTGATAAAATGTTTCCTCTAAAATTAATCCTATCTTCTTGTACCAAGAATCTGCTTTATATATATATATATATATATATATATATATATATAATCAGACAAGATGCACATTCAGTAAGAAATACAAACTAACATGAATTAATGACAATCAGATCGGAACAAAACTAAAACTAGTTAAAAACTTGTGTATAAATTAGAAACAAGGGAGATAATTCTTCATGAATAAAAGAAAGTCAAAAAACTACAAAAATGTTTTTTTTAAAATAACAATCTGACTAATCCAATAACAATGAGTTATATAATACAGTATTGAGAATTTTTCAAATACACGGTCATCAAATTTTTTCCTCCCTTTTAATAGTAATATGCTAATATCAGATTTCTTTAATTGAATTGCTTATAAAAAAATTTAAAAACTTTTTTTTTAATTAATTAAAATGTTTCATTTACAAATAATAAAATAAAATTTTTTACTTATTTAAATTTCCCTCCTGCCACCAAATGACATTTTTGAATCATGTTACATTTCATGTCTCCCTCCCTCCCTCTTTCCCTGAATTTATAAGAATAGAATGCTTATAACTAAATAAGCCATGATGTTGATAAAATTGAACATTAATGAAATATTGCATGTTAGAAAGACTAAGTAGATGTTTTATTTGGTCTGGAAATGTAAAGTATCTCGGTACAATGTGCCAAAGGATCAAGATTTCTACCAGCTGAGCTGTGTCGCCAAACGACGGGAATTTCTACCAGCTGAGACGTGTCGCCAAACGACGGGAATTTCTACCAGCTGAGCCGTGTCGCCAAACGACGGGAATTTCTACCAGCTGAGCCGTGTCGCCAAACGACTGGCATTTCTACCAGTAGAGCCTTGTCAACGAACGACTGGCATTTCTACCAGTAGAGCCGTGTCGACGAACGACTGGCATTTCTACCAGTAGAGCCTTGTCAACGAATGACTGGCATTTCTACCAGTAGAGCCGTGTCGACGAACGACTGGCATTTCTACCAGTAGAGCCGTGTCGACGAACGACTGGCATTTCTACCAGTAGAGCCGTATCAACGAACGACTGGCATTTCTACCAGTAGAGCCGTGTCAACGAACGACTGGCATTTCTACCAGTAGAGCCGCGTCGCCGAACGACTGGCATTTCTACCAGTAGAGCCGTGTCGTCAAACGACTAGCATTTCTACCAGTAGAGCCGTGTGGTCAAACAACGGGCATTTCTACCAGTAGAGTCGTGTCATCGAACAACGAGAAGGTCTACCAGTAGAGCCGTGTCGTTGAACAACGAAAAGATCTACCAGTAGAGCCGTTTGGTCAAACAACGGGCATTTCTACCAGTAGAGTCGTGTCATCGAACAACAAGAAGGTCTACCAGTAGAGCCGTGTCGTCGAACGATGAGAAGATCTACCAGTAGAGCCGTGTGGTCAAACAACGGGCATTTCTACCAGTAGAGCCGTGTGGTCAAACAACGGGCATTTCTACCAGTAGAGCCGTGTCACTGAACGACGGACATTTCTACCAGTTGAGCCATGTCACTGAACGACGGACATTTCTACCAGTTGAGCAGTGTCACTGAACGGCGGACATTTCTACCAGTTGAGCCGTGTCACTGAACAACGGACATTTCTACCAGTTGAGCCGTTCACTGAACGACGGACATTTCTACCAGTTGAGCTGTGTCACTGAACGACGGACATTTCTACCAGTTGAGCCGTGTCACTGAACGATGGACATTTCTACCAGTTCAGATGTGTCACTGAATGACAGGCATTTCTACCAGTTGAGCCGTGTCATCGAGGGACGAGTATTTCTACAAGTTTAGAAATGTGTCGTCGAGGGACGAGTATTTCTACAAGCTTAGCTGTGTGGTCGAAGGACGTGTATTTCTACCAGTCGAGCCGTGCCGTCGAATGATGGGTTTTTCAACCAATTGAGCCGTGTCGCCGAATGACAGTATTTCTACCAGTTTAGTTCTGTCGCCAAACGTGAATTTCTATCAAACTCGTGTAGCTATTTCGCCGTACAGGAATTTTTACCAGCGTAGCGATGTCGCTGAACGACATGCATTTCTACAACGAACGACGGGCATTTACACCAACTGAAATGTGCCGCTGAACGACAGGCATTAGAACCAGTCGAGCCATGTCACCGAATAACAGCCATTTCTAACAGTTGAATCTTGTCAATTAGAAAAGATTAATCAGGTGACAGAGTGAAGAAAGAAAGATCTAACAGATGCGATGTTATTCAAATAGTAACATTATTTTTGCGTGTGTGAAAATGCAGGTGCCTGCCTATTTATGCCAAGATACTTATACAGCATTCAATTCAGCCAGACTAAGAGGCGCTGAAGATAATGAAGCCTTTTGAGGTTGTTCTTCGTGAAATGGGAATTCTTTGAATAAAAAGACGGACTAAGAAGAGTTGCAAAACGTGTTATCAACAGCTGGCATCTGAATCCGCTACAAAAAAAAAGTAAAAGAAAAAAACAGATTTAAAACCATGTGAATACAATGTTTTCTTTTTAAAACATCCAAGTTAAATTTTAATACATATTTAAATAATTTTTAAATTCAAATCAATTCGGTTGCCATAAATTTGTTTACGACTACATCATCATATCTTATGTCAATACTGGATCCATCGTTGGGCAACAAGGTTGCGGCCCATCAAATGTTGGTCAGTACAAGTTTGTCAATCACTGCAGTCTATGACGATGTGCTCCATTGTCTGTTTGGGATTTCTACAAGAGCAATTGCTTTTTGTTGCTAATCTCCATCTGTGGAGGTTGCTTGATGTCCTCCCAACCTTTGCTCTTGCTCGGTTCAAGGTCACCCAGTCCTTCCTTGGGAGATCCGTTCCATGCGAGAGATCTTCTCTAGGTTCTTGGATAGCTTCGTTCAAGTAGTCATTTCAATCGTTCCATCTGCCAATGCGGTAGTTCTGAAACCGTGCAGGGTCAAGGCTCTCTTTGATCATGAAACTGCTTCTCGATTTCAATCTGCCTCTTTGTTGTCCATGACCAGATAGAAGGTGTCTTCTGTCAGTTTGTGTTTTTTGGATTCTCACATGGACATCCCTTCGGATATGGGGAGGTGCAATGCCAGCAGATTTGTACACTGCTGGTAGTGGGGTTGGTCTTCGTGTCCCAGTGATTCTGTGGCATGCATTCTTTAGTTTTGAGCCAATTGATTTGGCATGGCATGATCCAGCCCAAAACTTAAGCGGATATTCAGTGGCAGAATAACAAAGTGCTAATTCTGTTGTGCACAGGGTTTTAGGGTCAGCTCCTCAGATTGAATTTGCGAGTTTAGTCAGCAAGTTGTTACTTGTAGCAACCTTCTCCTTTACCTTCCGACAGTGCTTCTTTAAGGATAGGCTTCTGTCCAGTGTGACACCCAAGAAGGCAGGAAAACTCACATTTTGTTGTTCATACACATTCCAGGTAATATTGTGCTTCCTGGTTGCCTCGTGGCTGTTGAGATGAAATGCGCAAACCTGTGTTTTTCCTGGGTTAGAGTTGAGTGCATTGTTCTTTATGACTACAAAAAAAAACGATACATTAACTGCTGCATATGTTATGTTTCTTAGGCAATTCCATTTAGTCTTTCGATTATTTTTACTATTTACTATTTTTTTCTTTGACATCCTGACTAAATTTAATAAAAATCATCATCATATTCGGTTTAACGTCTGTTTTACATGCTGGCATGTGTTGGACAGCTTTTAGAAATAGATTTCCAAACTAACCTATCTCTGTCCAAGTATTTATTTAATCTTTCCCTCAAATACATCTTTATCACTTCCTTGGTCTTCCTCTGACAATTGATCCTGCTACCTAAACTAATTGAGTTTTATGGCCTATCAACCCTTTTGAGTTATTTAATGTCGACTCCATTTATTTTGGTAAAAGGTTTTTTTTATTTAATGTCTGAGATTTTTAATATTTTCAAATATTTAATAGATTTATTTTGTATACAAATCATTTATAAAGTAATTTTTTTCACATGCACATATTTTGTAAATAACAGTCTTCAGTCGATAAATTCTATTTAACCCATCTGATTTAGTTTATTGTGCTTATAGATATTAGATGTTTTAGTATAAGCTCACCGTCTTCAAAAAGGACACTATAAGTATTCCACCCTTATGTCATCAAAGTATCCTTTTTGAAGAGAGTGGGATGATACTTAAAAATCTAATATCTATAAGCTACCTCAACTGTTCTACATCTACTAATCCAAGAACTCTTATCCATTCTTTCAATGTGCCCATACAAATGAAGGCAATGGAGATTTGAGATCAATTTTCTTTCTCTTAGATTAGTTGTCTCTCCTAATTGATGAGCCCTATCTACCTAAAGCACTTGTTTTCAGTCGCCAAGTAACCTGGCTTCACCCCTTCTTCTATCAGTAGTAGCAGTTATGCTGGGCTTATATCTAAGCTACAAGAGCAGTCTTGGAGCTGGACTTAATTGACACGGGCTGCTGGAAACCCGTCATGACAGCTATTTTATAGACAATGGGAGCTTTTCTTCATTGCTACTCCTCAACTTTCGACAAGAGTCATGTTCTTCTCCTATTCATTTAACATCACTTTTCCTTTGTTCGGCGGTCAGATGTTTCCTGATATTATGCAAGCTCACTCTCCAGTTCTCACAGTTCAGCAGGTCAACTATTTCCAAATTCAACTCTGTGCGGTCTTTTCCTGTCAATCCTTCTGCGATTTAAGACATCCATGTTTCTGCAACGGTTTATCCAGGAGGATGAACGTTCCACATGACCATACCAGCATAATCGATTCATCCTTAGGATAACCTCAATGCTGGGCAAATAGTGTTTTCAGAAAATCCTCTGATCTTATGTGCTTGGTTTAGTCAGATTTCCGTAATGTAAAAATAGACTTCACACAACGTATCAGATTTAAGTACATAGGAAACATCAACGATACAAATATTCAACATATGCCATATTTAAATATGAGAAATCATACATAAATGACCAATACAACTGAAGAAATCAAGAGGAAACAATGACTGAAACAGTGTGTGTAAATATAAAAAATGATGAGGGCAATAGTTCGAAGAAAAACAAAGTAAATTAATTTTCTAAATTTTTTTTAATTTAAGGAAACTAAAATAATAATATAGAATATGTCAAAATTAAAACCTGTGAAAAAAAAAAAGTTTTCATGTCGAGAAAAAACATTTGTTTTTATTTTAAATTGAAAAACAAACAATTTAAAACAAAAAAAAAATTTTTTTTAAATCTTTTCAGTTAAACTAAAAAAAAAAAATTTTTTTTTAAATTGAAAAAAAAATAAAAGATAAGAAAAATTGAAAACAACAAAAAAATAGAAAAATTTTTTTAAACCTAAATAAAGAAAAAAAAGAAAAAAAAAGAAAAAAAATGAAAAAAGAAAAATGAAAGAAAAGAAAAAAGAAAAATGCCTTCTACTCCAATAGCTTCTTTCCTCGAGCTGCCGGTCTTTGGAACTCCCTCCCTGCTCCCCCGAAATGCAGAAATTTAAAACTAATATGGAGAAACATCTCGCTGCACAGCTCTCAATTTAGGATGACTCCCAAAACTTTCACCCTAATTCTCAGTAGCCTTTTATGTCTACAGTGGCAACTTGCTTTGTTTGGGGGTGAACTAAGTTAGAAAATAAATAAATAAATAAATAAATTGAGAAGAAAAAGAAAAGAAAAATTGAAAAGAAAAATAGAAAAAATTTGAATTAAAAACAAAAAAATGAGCTAATTTTGTTGTTGCTTACATTTGTTAACTTTGCTTTTGTTGGAAGAGTCAATGATTTGCATGAGGCATCGACCAAACTCTTCAATAATCATTCGTTCTTGAACGACGGCTGGCATTTTTAACCGATCCGATTCGTCTGCCTGTGCCAACAAACAAGCACAAGTCGCCTCGGCAACCTCATTCGTAACAAATGTGTAAGGCAATCTGGAAAAAAAAAACACAAGAATAAAAATTAGTAAAATGTTACGCTCAGATCAACGAAAATCCCAAATCCTTGACAATTTGCAATCAAAATACAGTGGAAGCCGATTATTATAATTAATTTAATATCTTTTTTGGGGATACGCCTATGCATTTCTATAGGGTTAACCTGTTCTTTGGTCTCACATTTTTTAAAGTTTAAAATAGCATTTCCATTAGTCTTTCCCACTTAAGTTTAAAATAGTATTTTCATTATTAATGCAGATATAATGGACGTATCATATTTAAAAACATTAAAAATCGCAGAAAATTTTATTCTGAGATTATTTTTGTCACCTGCGCAGTTTACTTTTGTGATATAAATAAATAAAATTTGTCATGTTACAATAATAGATATTACCAGTATAAATTTTTAATAATAATTAAAATCAATTTATTATAACAGCAACTAATCATCAGCATAATTTGGAGGAATTAACCTATCGAGTATTGAGTATCGAGTATACGTAAAAAGGAGGAAAATCAATCTTCTTCATTTAATATATTGATTTCGCTGTGCCATTGCATAAGGTCATCTTTGACAGTCATTTCAAGTCTTTCTCGGGCCTGTGAATAATGCTGTCTCTTGTTCAGTCATCACAATGTTGGTATTTTTTTCCGAGTCCGTGACTGCATTTTGTTTATTCAAAATGTCGCCGAAAATTCTCTTCATGGCAGACTTCATTCTGTCATAACATAATTCATCCGACGCACATGCTGTCAGGATTAACTGTCTTTGCTGGTTGGGTAAATTTGCGTTATCCAAAAGCTTGCATGCCAGTACAGCATCTGGCAGACTCATTTTATATTTAGTACTTTTTTGGTATCGCTGGTCAAATTCTATAATATATTCAGAGATTGCCATGTGTCCCGGTCTCCTGAATCCGTCGAAGTTTCTATATGCTTCGTAAGCTGTGTCTATAGTTTCCCTCAAAAATAATCCATCCAGTGCAGATATGAGGGTATCCATGCCATTTTCTCTGTGCAGTTCGTCTTTGTCACAGTTTAATGCTGCTTTCCTAGCTTTCCCGGTTAGAGATAGTGTTACCGCCAAGGCCTGTTTCTTTTTATCAATGTCCGTCATGAGCTGCCATATAAATAGCTCATTTTTCCATTCTTCATAACTTTGTTCATTAAAAATCGGTGGATTTTTGTAGTTCGAAGCCATTGTTACGCTCTGCTACCATGAAAAACGACACATATAGCTGATGAAAATGGATATAAGTTGATATGTTTATTTGGCACATGTGGCCGGTAAGAAGATTATCTAGAACGAAAAACAAAACAAAGATGGCTGACCGATATTTATACTGCCAAAATGAAGTCTCGTGAAGTCTCGTAAAGTCACGTTCTCAAAGGGAGGCAACTTAATCAAAACGGTCCAAGGGGAACAACTCTATTTAATCTTAACACTTTTCCTCACTTACTCTCAACTGAGATGTGTCTACATCTGTTTATCCAATCAGAGCTTCGTTCAACATGTTTATACCACCGTAGTGTGTTGCAATTCACAACTGACTCTAATCTGGAAACCTTCAGCCTCAATAGCAGTGAGTCGGAACTAATTCTGCTGTCAGGACGCAAACCACAAATCCACCGAACCATAGCCATGTCATTCTTCTGCATCATCAGAAAGAGTGAGCTAGTTGAAGTCTGGCATTCACTGGCATGTGTCGTGGCACTACGGACATAGCTGTTGTAGAAACAACCCCGAGTAACAAGTGAGAGTGAACGACAGGTTAAGATGGCAAGAAACTCACAAAACTTGCCTCATGGAGTCCAGACATGTAAGATCAAACTTAATTCACATTCGTTCAGCCACCAACACAGATCATATCTTAAAGATAGCAAATTGAGTCAACAGCTTTCAATTTCTGCAGACCATTCACAAAGAACTCAGTACAGGGCCTGCTTTTAATTGGATGAGCGATACCAGCACATCTTCCACAGAGATAGTTTTCAATAAGATTAATCTTCCTCACAGCCTGCTGCACCTCCTGTGAATCTAATAACACCCGTGTAGAATACAGAGTTGCAGCCAACACCAGATCTATAAACACCGCAAGTAAACGTGACAGAATCTTTCAGATTATAACTTTCGTCTTCCCCATATTAACCCAAACGCTCTTGAGCTTCATGTTAGTTTTTCACAGGTTGAACTTTGCATGCATTTCTTCCTCGGATTTAACAATATTTCATCGGCATACAACAGTTCCCTGGGGCATCTTGCACAGAACCTCCTGGCTAATGCTTGAAGAACAATAATGAATAGCAGAGGACTCAATACTGAACCCTTTACCTCAAACTCATCGCTAAAAAAGTCATGTACTCAGACCTTACTCCAAGCATTGCTGTACATAAACTGGACAAGATGCACAATCGACTCATCAACACTGAGTCTTCTTATTGCTCACCAAAGCACAGCTTGAGAAATACGGGTGAACGCCTTTTCCCGGTCGACAAAAGCAAAGAATAACTTCTTATTTTTACCAAGATATTTTTCCTGCAACTGCCTTAGAATAAATATTAAAATTATTACATTAGACAATAATAGATATTATCAGTATACACAGTTTTAATAATGATTAAACCATCTTCTAGAAACGTACAAGATCATTTGAGCAGATAATTGTTTTTTCTGAATGGATAAATATACAGGACCTTTGCAGGAGGAAGAAACTTATACCCTTGTGGTGTCTAACTATGGTGACGACACAGTGAGAAGATCTAAAGCATAATATTGTCTGTGGGATTGGTAAACAACATGAGCAAAAGAAAGAAACTGTTGCACATGGGCTACTATGATTCGAAATGTGACACAGGAAGGAAGGAAGCTGGCGCAACTGAATCGGGGTCACAATTACAAGTAAAGAACAAATATGCCATTTTTAGAGTAACACCATGAACATATTTTTATCGTTCATTTTTCGTTATTTTTTTTTATACAAAACTTACCTTTAAGATTTGTATCTAATAAAAATATTTGTACTATTCTGTAAACACACACACACACACACACACACTGGCATTTAAATCAAATTTCAAAAGTAGGAATTCCTGTAGGGTTTTTACGCATGTTTCGAAGTAATCTATTATTGTTAAAAGACTGGCACAAGGCAAAGAATGAAATGAAAGTAATCGGTTATTCCTCAGTCAATTCATCATCATATTCAGATTCAACGTCAGTTTTACATGCTGGCATGTGTTGGGTGGCTTTTATAAATTTACTTCCAATCTAACCTATCTCAGGCCAGGTCTTTATTTATCCTTCTTTCTCTCAAGTCCATCTTTATCACTTCCTCCCATCTTTTCCTTGGTCTTTTCTGCTACCTTAATTGTTCTATATCTACTAACGCAGGAACTATCATCCATTCTTTCAATGTGGCAAAACCATTCTGGTCTGCACACATCTCCCTATACTGTCCAGATGTAGTTTTCCTAAACAGAATTGGTTCTCTTCAGTAAAATTTAAAAAAAAATCATCAAAAAATCCAGCAATAAAACACAATAGCCAATAAAGGCAAACAGATAAAAAGATAATCACAAATATTTTTCAAAAGGAATCCTTCCAATAAGGTAGCCCATTATAAAAATGAAATTCAGGCAGAGCGAGCATGTTGCTAAATAAAAAAAAAAATGGACGCTTCTGGAATGAAGAGTTGTCATCAGTATTTCTTAATTTGTTTGTCATTTGATTCACAGCTAAGGGGAAGTAATGCAGATTCTACCAACAGGAATTTTGTAAGGCTGGAATAAATTTGTATAGATAAATACCAAGTTTGATTTATCTGAGCGAGTTTTAAATAAATTATTCAATTTTTTTTTATAATGCATTGCCATATCTCTATATAAAGTGAGGTATGTGTATATGTTTATATATTTGTATGTACAGGATTCACTCCTAAACTTATGAGCTAATCATCATGAATTTTGGAACACAGCTGCTAGGCGTAAGGTTGGGTAATGTGGGCTATACTGAATTTAATTCTGTTTTATGCAAAGGGGACAAAGAAGTGGTGGAAACCCTTCGTGAAAATTCAGTGTCCCCAATTTTTGTGAAATTTTAACAATCAACAAAAATTCCCCACATTTCAGTTACTTTGGAGTAGTTTAAAGGTTTTTTAGGGGACATGATATGGACACAACCTCCTATTTGAAAATTCAAATATATAAGATTTGCATTAAAGTTAATCCATAGTTACACCAATGAAACAAGATTCCCTGAATTCCAATTTCTACTTAAGACCCATTAAGCTTAAGCATTAAATTTTAGACATTGTTAAGAATAAAAATCATGTAATTGATTTGCATCAAAATTGGAATAAAGATTCAAGACATAAAATTTAATAGCATTATTTTTAGATTTCTATCTTTGTAAGGGGACATAAAAGTGATACAAAACTTCTTTTCGGAGAATTAATTGTATCTGTCCTCGGACAAGTATTCATCTTGTTATATATAAATGATTGTATATAAAAACTGAAAAAAATTGGTGCTTGGAGTACAAATAGTCAGACACTCGAGCTAGACATTGGGCAGACAAATGCATGTGACATTGCACGCACAAGCAATAGTAATACATCACTCAATAAGTCCTGGACACCACAAATAAAAAAATCCATGATTTTTATAAAGTACTAACCTTCAAATGGCATGTGTCAAAATTCGAATGTCGAATTAGTCTACAAATTGCAGTTATTTAAGTGAAGCTACTGCTGCAAACTTAAAAAATTTTGTGTGTTGATAAAACATTGCTTTCTGATGGAAAAAATACTGTTCAAGCACAGCAATGGCTCTGTCGGAAACGATGGTTAAGATGTGGTATGCTAACTTTAAACACAGTCGTAGACACAAATGATGCTGAACGCTCAGGTTGCTTTAATTCGGCAGTTGTCCCAGAAAAAAGTCCACAAACCCGTTTTGGCCGATCATAAATCGAAGTTGCGTGAGATAGCTGAGGAGTTGAGGATAACAGGTTTGGTAGTTTTGTTTTACGGCATATCAACCCTTTTTGGGTTATTTAATGCCGAATCTGGTCATTATAGTAAAAGTTTTTATGCTTCAAGTTCTTTATATCTTCAAATGTTTAATCATCGTTTTTGGTTTGGTAGTTTTGTTTTACGGCATATCAACCCTTTTTGGGTTATTTAATGCCGAATCTGGTCATTATAGTAAAAGTTTTTATGCTTCAAGTTCTTTATATCTTCAAATGTTTAATCATCGTTTTTGGTTTGGTAGTTTTGTTTTACGGCATATCAACCCTTTTTGGGTTATTTAATGCCGAATCTGGTCATTATAGTAAAAGATTTATGCTTCAAGTTCTAAAAATAAAATAAAATGGGGAGGGAGAAAGGGAGAGGGGCTGTTGTTTTTGTTTTTGGTTTTGTAGAACATAATTAAGTTTTACAAAAAAAACAAAACAAAAAAAAACAAAAAAAAACGTCAATGTAGGTGAATTTCGTCTCAGGGAGCCACAGGGCAGCCTGATCTGGTATCACCAGGAGGATAACAGAAGGAAGTGTATTCATCATGTCAATGAGAAAACAGCGTTCAAAGTGAGTGCTGCATTTACTTACAGTAGATGAAAAACAATGTGTCAACGATTCAGAGCGTTGTTTGCAACTGTTTTAATGCAACAAAAAGGAGTTTTTGCGTCAATTTGTGACAAGGGATGAAATATGGATCCACCACCACACTCCGGAGTCAAATCGGCAGTCAGCTGAGTGAACAGCAGAAAGTGAAAATCATCCAAAACGACCAAAGACGTAAACATCAGTAGGCAAAGTTTTGGCCTCCATATTTTGGGATACGCAAGGTATTTTGTTCATTAATTACCTTAAGAACGGGAGAACCATCTATAGCGACTATTATATAACATTATTGGTGCGTTTGAAGAAAGAAATCACCAAAAACAGCAACAAATGAAGAAAAAGTGCTCTTTCATCAAGACACCAAGACAATGCACCATGTCACAATTCAATCGCAACAATGGCAAAACTATATGAATTGCACTTTGAATTGCTTCCATAACCACCTTATTCTCCAGACCTAACACCCAGCGACTACTGGCTGTTAGCAGACCTCAAAAGAATGCTCTATGGAAAGAGATTTTGCTACAATCAAGAACTGATATCGGAAACTGAGGCATATTTTGAGGCCAAAAACCAAATCGTTCTATATAAAAGACATTAAACTGTTAGAAAAGCGTTGGAATCAGTGTATCACCCTAGAAGAAGACTATGTTGATGAATGAAGTCGAATTTTGCCTTAAAGTTGTTGTTTTATTAGTTAGGCCCGGAACTTATTGAACGACGTGTCAAATAATCATTGTTTAACTTTGTTGCTTATAGTAGTAAAAATAAAATATTTAAACAAAAAAAATGATTTTTTTTTCTTTTTCAAATAAATTTTAAAAAAATTTTTTATTGTTACTTTACTCACTTTTCCCCCGTCGGAGCAAAGATTGGAGGTCGTGACGGTAAGCTTGATATTTGGGAAGACAACTTTGATTTTGCTGCAGTTTGCTGCTGTACACGTACTTCTGCAGCATCTGCAAGATGCATCAAAGTTTTGCGTTCTGGACTTTCTTCATAATTTTTACACCCGATACATTTACATGTACTAGAACACATAATTTTGGCCTGCAAAAATAATATGCAACAAATGAATATATCAAAGTAGATAATTAAATTTTTTTTTTTTTTTTTTTTAAAGATATTTTATATAAACAAGATAAATTTCATTCATATTGTTAAAAATGTATCAAGAATAAAGTTGGATTTACCAAGTCTTTCAAAACTTAAATTTTGTTAAAAACATTCAATTTATAAATATAAGTTGTCTTTTTTACGTTGTTTTGTACAAATGTTTCTCATTTCTTTCTTTTAAAATATGAAAAAAATTAAAGATTTTACATAAAAAACAAAAAAAACACAGGAAAGAAAAAAAGCAAAGAAAAAAAGAAAAGGAAAGAAAAGAAAAAAAGAAAAAAAAACGAAAGAAAAAAGAAAAAAAGAAAAAAAAGGAAAGAAAAAAAAAGAAAAACCGAAAGAAAAAAAAAAAAAAAACGAAAGAAAAAAACGAAAGAAAAAAGGGAAAGATAAATGGAAAGAAGGAAAGAAAAGGAAAGAGAAGGAGGAAAGAAAAAGTAAGGTAAGATATCGCTTAATGGCACATCAACCCTAAGGGTCATTTCATGCCATGAATGTAGACGGAAATATCCTTCATTTGAGTCTTCAGTCAGTGGGTCATTTGTAGTCATCAGTTAAGAGTTTTGGTATTTTGAATTGTTGTCATTTTGGTGAAGCTTTTTATGCTTCAAGTTCTTTATATGTTCAAATGTTTAATCATGGCTTTTGGTTTGGTTGTTTTTGCTTCATGGCATATCGACCCCTTTCAAGTCATTCAACGCCGAATACAGTCATTTTGGCGAAGGCTCCAATACTTCAAGTTCCTCACATGTTCAAGTATTCATTCATCGTATTTGGTTGAGTGAAAGTGGGGAGAGTGAAAGTGGGGAGGGAGAAAGAGGGGAGCGGGAAGAAGAGGGGGAGAGAGGGAAATTGTTTTTTGTTTGGGATTTTGCAGAACTTGATTGAGTTTTGCAACGGAAAAAAAAACAATAAAACATCAATGTTTGGTGCATTTTAAGTCAGGAAGTCAATAATTTCAGACAGCCTGATTTGATAGCACCAGTAGGTTCTATTTGACCCATAGATGGGGCCCTTACAGGGACTACCACTTCGGGCCAGAGCGGACTTGGGAGCAATGGCAACTAAGGGGCAACTCCACATTCCCCACAGCTCCCAAACGGACGCCTCACCACTGGATGTCTTTTAAGATGATACCCAGGACCAGATAAGAAAAGGAAAGAAAAGATGGAAAGAAAAACGAGAAAGAAAAGGAGAGAAAAACAGGAAAAAAAAAGGAAAGAAAAACAGGAAAAAAAAGAAGAAAAAAAAGGAAATAAAAAAAAGAAAACTGTTGAAAAAAAAAAAAGGATTTTCTAAGCAAAATGTCAGCATAACAAGCCGTTGTTATGTCAAATCTAATAAAATGAAGAATACTAATGTATAGTTATTACAGTCGAGATTTGAAAATTCACTCTTTATGCGTTTTTTTCTGGTCAGTAATATTTAATACTTTATCAATTTTATGATTCTTATCACTTTATTAAATTTGTTTTCAAATATGGAATGACAAAAGCATCATTAAAATATATATTTCTTGTTCACTTATGCAACAGTATTTGAACAACAAACAAAAACAGCCTTTTGGTCATTAACAATTTACATTGAAAGAAAATGTTATAAAACTTGTTTGTAAGACGTGTTCACTCACCTCATAGCATTCGCAATAATTTTTCAAGCAGCCTGACCGTTTACAATTACAACCTTTATTATGGCGCCTATCACTATCACCATCTTTACCTTTACCTGATAAATGGGAGAGAGAAAATAACAATTTTAAAAGACAATCGCTTATAACAATTATATTTTTACTAAATTATTCATATCTTTATCAGCATCGGTAGTATATGAAGTCGACATATCTGGTTCTAACGAAAATTCTGTCCGTTTTTTGGGGTTTTTTTTTACGACTCTACAAAAAAAAAAAATTTTAAATAAGAAAAATATCATTTATTTAAAATCATTAATTTAGTCACCATTCTTGTCTATAATTATTATCTGCCAATAATCTTTTTAATATCGCATTCTCAAAATTCCTTGGATTTTAAACTGGAAAAAAAAACTGATTCTTGAAATAGGTCTTAATCATGGCCACCCGTATAATAGGCTGAGAGATGTAACATTTTGGAGTCTCCTCTGACTGGAGGAAAGTTTTACAATCAGTCAGCAGAGATTTTTTTTTAGCTGTCATTGCTCCTAGAAAATTTCATTTCAAAATGATTCTTACCATAGTAAAGTAGAAATTCTCTTTTAAAAAATCCTATATTAAAATTGTTTTAAATCACTCATTGAAATATAAATTTGCCTTTGTTTATTCAAAGTCACCTGTCTCTTCATTTATAAGAATTTGTCAATAATTGTCAAATTTCTTAATTAGCGAATTGTGGTTCTGATTTGGTATGTAAAACACATAAAAACACCAAACTAATCTTGCAGGGGAATTTTCTACAGTTTTTAACTGCTATATCAATTATCTTAGAACATTCACATCACCTCCAGTAAAAGATCCGAACTGCATGATTGCTTAGCCTGTTATAGGGATGGTCATGGTCTTAATCAAATCATGGTGCAAGATCCAGAAAATATGGTGGGTGATGCATAATTTCCAGGAACATTTTTCTAGATCTTTAGTTGTTTATCCAGTATGCGATTTAACATCATCCTTCATCACGATAACACTAGACCTCACACTCTACAAAAGATGAAATATCTCACAGAAGATATATTCTATTCAAATGTCCATTAGAGAAGAACGTGTCTCGAAATAATACATATACACTAGCACCACAAACTTCTTATGCCATCACTTACCCACAAAACTCCATTTACCAACAATAAAATTGCAAACAGAAAATACAAAAATGATCACCACTTCAAATCGCAATCTGAAATTCCTTATCCTCAATGCATTTTTAGCAAGCACACACAGTGGTGGTGTTTTGTTTGTTTGTTTGTTTGTTTTTTGGAGCGGGGGGGGGGGGGGGGGGGGCTATTTTTAAACATCATGTAACATAGGATTATTTAAACTACTACTCTTATTGTGGTTGTTATTTTCACAATGTCGTGTTTCGTCCGATGTAACTTCAGACTTTCAAATTTTTATGTCAAACTCGGGAATCTATATCTCTGAAATGGGGCATTTGAATATAACCATCGACCTTCTTCAGGTGCATCTTTTCGAACTCAAGAATCTTGTGAGTTTCTCGAGTTTGAAAAGATGCCCCTAAAGAAGGTTGAAGGTTACATCGGCGGAAACGCTGTGAAAATAACAATCAAGATGAGAATAGCAATCCAAATATAGCTTATCAATTCTCATCTCAAAAATTCCAAAATAACATGTAACGGTAATAAAATGCATAATCTTTTCATATCATAATATAATATATATATTACTATTTATCCACATTAAATTTTATAAGTAGATATAATTTTTTATGTATCAATTTTCAGTATTTACTTCAACAGTGCTCGATACGTAAGTAGAGCTAGGTAGTAAGCTATGAAAATATATTTATGGCAATTAAGCTACACAGAGGCTCCCGCGTTTCATCCCCGAGAGGAATCTTCAGGTTAAAATGCATCGAGTTAGTTTTGCCGGATGTTTTTATATACACGACTAGCTAGTTAACCAATCAGATTCTTTGTTGTTCTCTTAGCCAATCGTTGGGCTTCTCACGAACAAAGGTCCCATTAGTTTTATTTCCTATTTCTTGTAGAGTGGCCTATCCCTGTTTCTTTGTTGTGTCAATATAATGGATGACCTTATTTTAACACGTGGTTCCTTGTATTTCTATTTTAGGTTTTAGTTTTTAATATTTTAGGTTTTAGTTTTTTTAAGTATTTGTTTATTTATTTATTAAGACTCAGCTCGTGTCTTTCAATCGTAGGTGTGTCCCTTTTTTTCTTGAGGTTCTCATGGATGGCTCTGCTCTTGAGGAGAAATCGACTTCTTGGTCTTTCTCTCTCATTAAATGTTTCTTGAAGTTCATACATTAGATTCATTGCTCTTTCTGCTTCTCGTAAAGTCGGTTCTCTCTCTCTCTCTCCAAACACTTTCTCACATCTGAGGCTATTCTCTATCTCTACAAATCTACAATCAGACCATCTATGGAGTACTGTTGTCATATTTTGGCTGATGAATCTCTGTCTCATTTGAGGGTTGTTGATAAGGTTCAGAAACGTATCTGTAATTTGATTGGCCCCACCCTTTCTTCATCTCTTCACTCTCTCTCATACATGATGTTGGTAGTCTCAGTATGTTCAATAAATACAATTAGGGCATGTGCTCTTCAGAGTTGCCTGATCTATTCCCTACTTCCCTTGTTCTAGCTCATTTGACTTGTTGATCTAGTGGTCTCCATCAATTCGTTGTTTTGATACCTCATTGTAATACAGCTTCCTATTCCAGTAGCTTCTTTCCAAGTACTGCAAGCTTGTGGAACTCTCTTCCTGTTGACTGTTTTCCTCTTACCTATAGTCTTAGTCTTTTTTTCAAGACTAAGGCCAATAGGTATTTACTGGTTTTACGATAATCATCTTTCGTTCTTGTTAGCTCCTTACATCAAGTGGTGTCATACATTGTCTGGGTCGATTTCCATAAAATAATTTTTTTTTTTTAAGTTAAAATTCTGGTATTGTAATCACCTGAAGACAGACTACTAAAGATAGACAATCCAGTCAAACAGTACTAACTGGTGAACTGTGACATCAACGATTATAACCCACTCACCACCACTTGACGAATCAGAGATGCAAGTAACCAATGGCAAAAAAAAAACTTTATCATTTTCAGTTTTCAGAGAGAACTGTCATAAGAGGGGAAAAGGAAGGAATGGCAAAAACGAGAGAGAGAAGATGGGGAAAAGAGAACGATTACAAATGATTGAAAAATTGTGGATGTAAAAATTATTCAAGATCTGTGTCACTCTACTCACCTTTACCGATTTTAGGATGGAATGCCATAGGATTCCGATCTAGACAGGCTTTAATGGCACGAGACCGTTCTTCTTCATGTTCCAAATTATTTGCACAATTTGTGCAATTGCAATCATGGCAGAATTCTCCATTGGCAAAACAATCACAATACCTAAATGAAAATAAAAATTAAACAGAAATCAGTGACCTTTTCAAAAATAATTATGTACTCTTTTTATTATTATTCAGTCAAATTTGCTTATTATAATTTAATATTTTATTATTAAATATAATAATAGTAGGCAAATGTGATCAAGCCGTTAGAATGGTTGCATTCTACTCAGTCATTCACAGGTTCTATCCCACCTCGCAGCATCTTTGGCAAGTGCCGAAAAAACATGTCACGGCACAACTCAGGTATCATGAGTGAAATTAGGTACAATGAAATTGTTTATAATCTATTGGAGAGCATGGCCTGGAGAGAGATAGGCTTTGCTAACCAAAGACATACTGCAGGATAAATGTCAATCATGCAACGCCCACTATGACACTGTCATAAAATAGGGTTATGGGACAGTTTACCATTTTTTTTAATATTTCAAAAACTTTTAGTGGTAAAAAATTGTTTGAGTTGATCAGGCTACAGAAAAGCAAGTTATGGGTACTTTTTGGGTCTCTATGAGGAATTAATGATTTGTGTAAAAACCATTTGTAATAGTGATTGTTATGTAACTATTAATTACTATTATACATATATATATATATATATATATATATATTTTTTTTTTTGCTAGGGCATGTTTGTTGGATCGTGTTTCTCCAACCTTCTGTCTAGCCGAAGTAAGGCCCTAAGTGAAGTGTTGCAAATCATGTGACCATTTAGGTTACCAGGACACAGATTGCTCAACCATCAGAATCCAGTCTTTAGGTTTCACAGGTTGCCATCCACAACCAACAGATGGCCTCATTGCGGGAGACTTACCATTATGCTGCGGTGCACTCCGCATATTCTACAGCCCGTGCTGACAGGGTGTAATCATATTTTTTTGTTTCATTTGAAAAAGAAAATGCATCAGCTGATAGAATGATTGAGCGTAAAACATTTTTTTTTTAAATAAAATAAAAATAATGCTTGCATAAAGAGATATTGATAGTAATATATTTTTTTGGTGTTTATTTATATTGAGATACATGTGAAATATAGCAGTTCAAAATAAAACAGGAAAAAACTTATTGATATACTTATCAGTGAAAAATATTAGTGTACACAAATAATTATGGAAAATTATAGAGTAAAATTTAAATAAAAAATAAAAATTATTTTACTATTCGGAGTCAACAAACTCCCAACAAGACCACATGGCATCTTCATATTAGAAGAAGAAGGAAGATAATCTACAACGCGCTGGCTTGGTGCAAATGTCATTCGGAGTTTGTGGACTACTAGTAGTAAATTAATTTCATTTTTTGTTGAAATTCTACTTGCTAATTTTGCGTAATTTTTGGTGTATACTAATATTTTTCACTGATAAGTAAGTATATACATAAGTTTTCCTGTTATTTTATTTTGAACTGCCATATTTTGCATGTATCTTAATATAAATAAGCACAGAATTTTTTTTTAATGAACTGTAGTTTGCCAGGTACAATTATTTATCTGAGATGACTGACAGGAGATGAACTGAGGGTCAGCTCAGTAGACATCCAATTAGTTAGCTTAACAACATGATAAATACTAGAGATTTAAAGTTAAATTCAGCTGCTGCCAGCATTTTAGCTGGTCGTACAATTGCAATTTATATAATAAAGATGACCGTCTGTGAGCTTGCCTGTACGTCTATAGGAATAAAAACTACTGGACAGATCTTTATGAAATATAGATAGTAGACATTAAACGGACTCTAATAGGGTTACGTTAGATTTATTTTTTAGGAGAGCAAAGGAAGCACCACCACCTCCGAACATAAATATACCCTACTTTTGTGTTTTTCGACATTTTATTCATTTCAGCAACAAGATAAACCTATTTAAATTTAGAGTTCACTAAAATCAAAAAGTAAAATACATTTATTCACACAAAAAATATTTTTTAAAAACGGTCCTTATTCCTTTGCCTTTACTATTGCATGTGATGGTATCCCCAACCCGAGCAATGCTAGATAACCTTACTAGTTTAAAACATTTTTTTTTTTAAATAAATTGACCATTGTTGGATTTATAACACGGTCTTCCTCTTTATTTCCTTTCGATTAAGATGACAGCAACTGTTAACGAGTATGTGGTCAGCAGATATTCTTGTATGGTCATATTACAATTTTGTAAATATAGAAATATCCAATGTAATAAAAAAAAATGATCTTACCCCAAAATTAATAGTGGTATTATTTTATACAAATAAAATGAATTAAAGAAATAATAAATTAAATAAAAACTTTAAAAAGCCTTCCTTTTTTATTGTCTATACTTACAGCTTTAAGCACTGGGATTTTGTACAATTACATGGTTTCCTGGGCCTGGCACCAGTTGCTTCGATAGTAGTGGTCGTAGTAGTACTACATAAAAAATAAATAGCAGACATGAAAAGTAATAGTTAAAAACTTAAGTAATTATACATACATTTTGAAAAGACATTAAACAACGGTAACATTTTTTTATATTTATCTTCTGTTGTATTTTTTATTTTTTATTGATCTTTATCAGAGAAGGAAGAATGTCTAATAGTCAATAATAATTCCAAAAAAGCAAAGACAAAAAATGTCTTAAGTCTGGAACCCAATAAATTTTTTTTAAATGCTTAACGTTTAATGGACGAGAAAACACTGAGAATGTAACAAAAGAAATTAAAAAATAGAAAAGAGAAATATGAAGTTATGTAAATAATGATTTAATGTTAAAGTTTAAATAGCCTCAAAGAAAAGGGATGATTTTCGTTTCACAAAGAGGGTTGTCGTCCCTTTCTCAGTCTGAAAGAGTCTTAGGTCAGGTACTTATCCCCGGTCTTATAACACTAGATGGGGAACGTGAAGGGGGCTTACCTGCGAAACGTCCTCATGTTTGTCTGTCCTGTGCGCTGCGGATGAAGGAAAAGAATTCAACATGGCGTCCGTGAACCTTTATTACGTACGGTTCACGCGGAGTCTCGCGAAGTCACATTGCACGCATGCAAATTAGGTGTGCCTCAGTCTAATAACAGCGGGTCTTCAACGAAACGGTGCAAAGTGCACGTGTGACGAACGTAGAGATCTGCTTTGGAAGCTGACAGAGGACTTTGTGATCTACGGACAGAGTGATTTGCGTTTTGTTGGACCTTCGTTATTACTTCAATGAATGGCCTGAATCATCTTGTAACGGCATTCACCCGAGGTGGGTTGAGCCGGCTCTAAATAAGTTCACCACGTCCTGCATCAAAGCACGACAATCGGCAGCTGAGTCCTCAGCATACTTCAGCCATTCCCAATTCCAGCGACGAATATCAAAAACGCAAGATCCAGCTACCAGCTTCACGTCTTGTCTTTAACATTTTAATCCATCTCTTCATTTATCCGCCTTTGCGCTTCCACCAGCCACCAACTTGCAGAAGAATTCCTCCGCTAGGTGTTGAAGAATGTGTCCAAACCAGCAAAGTTTTCTTTTCAGAAATCTCTGATTCCAGTGGTGTTGCATCTTGCATGGATGGTGCAGTTTGGAATTTAGTCGGAGGTGGATGCATCGTAGGCAATACATGTCAAAAACAGTGTATGAATCATCCCAATGAAAGGGTGTTAGTCTGTCGCCGATTAAACGTCCAAGCAAGGCTGATACCCATTGATACATGTATGTAAAGTGTTTGCTTACAGTGTCTGGTATTCCCAAATGGTCACCCATCTAAATATGAGGGTTGTCATATACCGATATAAATAAATTTCAAAATATTGACAGACAGTGTTAAGAATTTTCAAACAGTTGTCAGTGTAGGCAGATTAATGATTAAATGTTGATCAAAAAACAGTACGAGCATTATGTTGTCATATATTTGTGGTTATGTGTCATCTAATTTTGTTTATAAGTTTTTGCAAGGTATGAATCAAATGTATTCAGAATCACACTGGCACAAAAATTAGTAAATTCTACTGCTTTCATAGAGGAAAGAGAATGTGGTCCATGTGGATAGTTGGAAATACCTTTCTAGTGTTAAACATTAGATAAAGAGTTTGACAGAAGGTAAACAGACTCTGTATTTGACTTTCTTCTCTGATGAAAGTCTTTGAAAGAAATTTCTCAGAAAATAAATATAAGAATGTTGTTGGTGTTTTAATGTTAGAACTAAGACTTAAAATCGCAAAAAATATAATGCAATTAATTTTTTTTAATAGTAAAAAATAAATAAACTGCTTTTATATACAGATGTTATCATCTTCAGTTTAATGTCAGTTTCACATGCAGACAAGTGTTGGATGTGGATGCATAATACATACGATTTAAAGAAAAATTTTAAATCATAAAATATAAATAAAATCTATTCCTGAATAGCTATTTTCATCTGCCAACTTTTCAAACAAATTATGAGTAAAATTTTTGGGAAGAGTAAAAAAAAATTGGATTAAAGAAAAAAAAGAGGGAATGTATATCAGTTGATTTTTTTATTTTTTTAAATTATTCCGACATATTTCTTTGGAAAGTTGGAAAATGAAGATAACTATATAAGAAAATAATTTACTATCGACTCGTTCAAATTTCTTTTGTAAATATTTCTATGTTCTATAACCACACCTTTTATTGTTATGTTCACTATCTAAGCTAAGAGTGAACCTGGTTTTGATTTAATAAGAACGAAGCAAGATGTAAGAAAAAAAGAATGAATAAGTCAATAATCCATCAGTGTCTAAATTACAAATGAATCCTTACTTTTGTTTATAAAGAAAAGAATGAAAAAACGTAAATATTAGTAAACCTTGAATGAAAAAAAAAGCAAGTAAAGAACAATAACTCTTACTAAAAGAATAAGAGTTAGTTCCCATACGTGAATTTTCTTTTAAGGTGATTAAGAATTTCTCCATATTGAAAAAAACTGTCGGATTGGATTAAGTATTTTTTTAATATAAATTGTACCGAAGTAGAATAACAATAGCAAATAACATGGTACAATAATGACAACTGAAAGTTGTCCAATCAGAATTAAAGTTTAATTTGTCAGTTTAAATGCTATGTAGGTCTGACTTTTAAAATCCAGCCAACAGAATTTTATAGAGTAGATTTTTTGATTATTATTATTTTTTTTTTTTTTGAAATTTAAAAATTAACCTTTAAATTATGCACCATTAAAGAATAAATATAACTTACCCATTTAAAGTATTCCTAGCTAAGGTATTGGCCGTTACCACGGGATCATTACTAGCAATAGGGATGAACTCTGACCTAATTTGAGCATTCAGAACAGGTGGTGGTTTAGCATTCAGCTGCTGCTGCTGCTGTTGTTGTTGCTGCTGCTGCTGCTGTTGTTGTTGCTGCTGCTGCTGCTGTTGCAACTGAAACGACAAAAATATATTTTGCAAGCAAAATCAAGTTTAAGAGTTGGCAAAAGGAAAGAGTCTTCGATTTTTTTTTTCAACAACATGTTTATTAAAACGATATACGTTCGATACTAATGCCATATAAAATTATGAAGTTACGAAATTAAAATTTAAAAACCATGACATTGGTTCTTGCATGGCTTACTAAGTGCAGTGGAATTACAAGTAGGTGGAGGGATGATAACCAGTTCGTGTGCAAGAAGTGTAAGACAATGGAGACTGAGGAGAAATTAGATGTGGAGAAAGTATATTTGGATGGCGAAACTATTAAGGTTGTTTAGAAGTTTTTTTACCTTGATGAAGCACAGCCAGTGCTAGTGTGATAATAGCAAGAGTAAGAAATGGATGAAGTTTAGGGAACTTCTGCCATTACTAACCAGCAGAGAATTACCGCTGTTTGAAGAGGGAAGTTTATCAGGCATGTGTACATAGTGTGATGATGTATGGAAGTGAAATCTGCAGACTTTGTTGGTTGGGGCATGTTGAGTGCAGCAGTGGCTGGAAGTCCGACAGTTGAATGTGCCAGCAGAAGAGACCACCACTGGTAGACCCAAGTTATCTTGGGAGGATGTGATCAAACGTGATAGGAAAGTCATGGGTATGGATTCTGTCGAGCCTCACCAAAGACAAGAATGGAGGGGAAGACTTAGATCGAGACTAGACAATCAAGCCCCACCCTCATCAGAGGATTAATTGTGGTCTGATTCAATAAATAAACCTGATAATGATGAGACCTTTGATCTCCCCTCCATCTCCCCTGACTGGATTTTGACCTAGCTGTGCGTACAATGTTATTTTTTTCCTTCTTTCTTTTTTGCTCTCTATCTGGATTAAAGATCTCCGAGATGCAACATTGGGAAATCAAACTGGTGTTGTTATAGGAAATGTTTACATCGAATCAAAAATAGGATAGAGTATTGTCTTTTTTATACTAATATTGAAATTAAAATTCTGGTATTGTGACAAACAGGTATCATAAAAAGAGATTACCATTATCAATTATTCACTTTGATCCTGCTAAAGGCCCCAAACATCTACAAATATTTACTTATGAAACAAAACTTTTATAATTATACATGGTTCAAATAGCCTATAATCCTTCTCCATCTCCACTGAACACTAGCATAGTATCATTAATAAACTTGCAGTGACAATGAGAATATAGGTATAAAATTTAAATAAGTGACACTAACATAGGCCACTGTAAATGCGTTAAGAAAAAAAAGTGTCGAAAAGAAGCCAGAAGGAACATCGAAAAAGGCAAACAGCATAAAAAAAGTGAAAAAGACTGAAATAAGAGTACATGCATATGGGCGTGCGGATTTAATATTATTAGACCGGGTTATCCAGTTTAGTTATATTCAAAAATATATTAGAGAAAGATATTATCAGGGAGTGGAGTCATTCATTGCTTTAAGATTTCAGGAGTTGGAGTCATTCATTGCTTTAAGATTTCAGGAGTTGGAGTCATTCATTGCTTTAAGATTTCAGGAGTTGGAGTCATTCATTGCTTTAAGATTTCAGGAGTTGGAGTCATTCATTGCTTTAAGATTTCAGGAGTTGGAGTCATTCATTGCTTTAAGATTTCAGGAGTTGGAGTCATTCATTGCTTTAAGATTTCAGGAGTTGGAGTCATTCATTGCTTTAAGATTTCAGGAGTTGGAGTCATTCATTGCTTTAAGATTTCAGGAGTTGGAGTCATTCATTGCTTTAAGATTTCAGGAGTTGGAGTCATTCATTGCTTTAAGATTTCAGGAGTTGGAGTCATTCATTGCTTTAAGATTTCAGGAGTTGGAGTCATTCATTGCTTTAAGATTTCAGGAGTTGGAGTCATTCATTGCTTTAAGATTTCAGGAGTTGGAGTCATTCATTGCTTTAAGATTTCAGGAGTTGGAGTCATTCATTGCTTTAAGATTTCAGGAGTTGGAGTCATTCATTGCTTTAAGATTTCAGGAGTTGGAGTCCATCTACTGACTCCACAACTGTTTTTCATCAGTTATCACTTTAAAAAAGTTCAGGAGAGCTGTAGAAATGTAATGCTATAGATTATTAGGACCTTCCTTAACTAAAAAAAAGTCTAATATTCATAAATACATTTTTGTAGAGATGGTTTTCTACAAGATTTTATTATGTCAGATCTGTAGCTTTAAGTAAATACAATTATCTGCTGTTCAGGAATTCCAATTTATTTGAGCCGTTCACTTCATTTGTATGAGACTCCTTTATGTTTTTGCTGATTGGATGATAGGACTCAATGGTGTGGAATCTGTACCACAAACACTTGACCGAGACTCCTGAAATTTTAAAAGATCCGATGGCTCCCTTTTTGTTGGCTACTACACAGAGATGTAGGGGCAGGTGCCACCATTTTCCCTGGATTTCTCCATTTACTATCGATTCTCACTTTATAATGCTGAGTATTTAGCAAGGAGACATCAAGTAACATTTTTTTAATCTTTGGTATGACTCGACCAAGGATTGAACCTCAGTCTCCTGGTCCAT
The DNA here is from genome assembly GCA_963556195.1 of Sepiola atlantica. Lineage (NCBI taxonomy): Eukaryota > Metazoa > Mollusca > Cephalopoda > Sepiida > Sepiolidae > Sepiola > Sepiola atlantica. The sequence goes on along the minus strand of OY744539.1, from coordinate 5,961,407 downwards.
TAGCAAAAATTAACCATTATACTAAATATTATTTAGTTTTTTTTTTACTTAAATTCAAGCTCCGTGAATTCAACATTTAAAAACGAAAATGTAAACAAAATTTACAGAATTCAACTTTTTATAATGATACATGATGAAAAACAGTCAGTAGACCAAATGCTGGACTCCAACTCATGCAATCTTAATGCAATGAATGACTCCACAGCCATGATGATATCTTCCTCCAATATATTTTTGAATATAACTACAATGGAATAACTTAATATTAACGGTTTATAATACTTTATCTAATAAAAATAAGGGAGTGACTATTATCATGGCATAGTGATATTACAATCAATGTTATTATTGCAGCCCTGTAACCAAGGGAGATAAGCTGAAAATAAATTAAATTTATAAATGTATTAAAAATCAGGGAATTACCAGATTTTAATGAAATGTTATGCACTTATTCGTTATCTTTTAATAAATAACTTGACCTTATAAAAAAGAAATTAGTAAAAAACAACAGATAACAAAAAAAAACAGTAAAAAAAAAAAAGGTAAAAAAAAAAAAACGTTTACTTTTTTACATACCCCTAACCTGGAAAAAAAGAATTCTGGAAAGATAAATCCCCAAACTTGATCCAGAGTTTGTGAATTTATATTTCTGGAATTTTTTTTTTTTTTTGGTCCAAAAATCATATTTTATGATTCAAACACATGGAAATACAAAATAAAATAAAAACTATGAAAACAGACATTTTCGAAAAAGGTCAATTTTATAATAAGGTGCTTATACAGATAGAAAGCACATATGAAAAACACATTTTCAAATAAAAAAATTCTGTTCCATTCTAGCTTTTTAGGGCAGTTAAACAGACATTTTTTTGCTATGGTAGATATATTCTGTACGTTTTTTTTTATTGGAGGATGCTGAAAATTTAGTAAAAAAAAATATAATTACTTATCCTACCAGTAACCCTAGGTCAGAGTTGTAAGCCTCCTAAAGAATTCTTTCCTTAACCCTACCACCCTTAAGTTTGAGTAGCAAGCCCCCCCTCCTATCAAACAAAAAGAAAAACTCTTAAAACCACACATAATTGTCTAAAAAGGTTGACCCCCCACCAGAATAAAATGCAGTTTATCTTCCATAACAATGAAAAAAAGAAAACCTGTTAACTGTCTTAAAACGCTAGAATTTCCCAGAAATGGAGGATCATTTTACATTAAATTCATGTGTGAAACTGACCCCCACCCTCTAAATTCTAAAATAATTGTTCTTATTTTCAAGTTTTTCAGAGTGTTCACATTTTGGGGGGAGGGGTGATTTAGCGATGGCTGTTTATTCATCAAATTCTATTTAAATTAGTGTTTTGTGTCCAAAAGTGTTAAAAGGTTGTGTGTGTAATAAAAGTTTAAAACAAGAAATAAACAGATACCAAGTTCGCATGTGTGTATGTGGGAGGTAGGAAATTATTCTTTGATGAAACAAAAGTCTTCTACCTCCCCTACCCATCATGAATGATTTTTTAGTATAGCAAAATTAACATTTCCAGAGAGAGGAAGGGAAGTGCAAGTGACAAGGGAAGAGGAAGAGAGAGAAAGGAGAAAGAAAGATAAAGCAAGAGAGAAATAAAATCAAGCCGAGGTAGAAATCAGCCTTTTATCTATAATCAAAAAAAAACAAAAAAAACGCTTTTTCCAAATTAAAAAAAAAAAGCGGAACGCAGCATTTCGCTACAAAGCAGAGGTCTCACATCCCCATGTAATATAAATGCACGGTGATAACACACACAGACTAAAAATAAATTAACAATAATAACAAAGATTATAAGAGTCATCACCTCTTTGACACCAGCTACACCAAACCTCCATCAAAGCTAAACAAAAAATGTAAATAATCATCTTGGGTGTTCGAGATAAATTTAATGATTTTTTTTTATTTTCTTTCATTTCAGAACCATTTTTTTCTTAATGAAATCGCTCCAGACAAGGCTTGAAGCCACTTGATGTAAGGAGCTAACAAGAATGAAAGATAATTATCACAAAGACCGGAGATACCTATTGGCCTTAGTCTGGAAATGACCAAGGCTATAGATAGGAGGAAAACAGTCAGCAGGAACAGAGATCCACAAGCTACTGGAATAGGAAGCTGTATTACAATGAGGTATCAAAACAGCGAATTGATGGAGATCACTAGAACAACGCGTCAAACGAGCTGGAACAAAAGCAGGGAATAAATCACACAATTCTGAAGAACACATGCCATAATAATATTTATAGAAAATACTGAGACTAGCAACATCACGTCTGTGAGACAGAGGGTGCAGAGAAGAAGAAAAGATGGGGGGGGGGGGAATCAAATTACAGATACGTTTCTGAACCTTATTAAGAACCCTCAAACGGAAGAGAAATTCACCAACCAAAATATAACAACAGTACTCTATACATGGTCTGACAGCATATTAAAGTATTTAATAGCAGTAAAATGCAACGGATAGCTGATTTTTTATACTATTGGTGGGTTTGAAAGTAGGTGACCGTGGACAACTTGAAAGCACGGGAATATTGGAAGAGAGTAACCTTCATCATGATGCTTCACGCCAGATTAAAAAATTTGTAAATCTTAACTGTAGCTCAGTGCTCTTTAAATACCTTGAAGGCCGGGAGATGCGGAAGCAGTGGCTAGCAGGAAGGATCACAGCAGGCGTTCTGACTGTTTCCGCACAACGAAATTTGTCAAGAAGATGCAAAAAAAAAAAAAAAAGAAAAGTGCGGTAAGATCCAGACTAGGCAATGCAGACCTTGGCGAGAGAGATGAGCATTGGAGTGGCAACTATGAAAGAAGTTGCTGAATGAGGATCTTTGCAACTCTCATACAAAAGTCGTAAGGGTCAATTCCTCACTGCCAAAACACAAGATAACCCCTTATGGAAGGCAAGAATCTCCTCAACAAGGTCAAACATCCAGTCAAGCCATGGATGATTTGGTTCTTCTCAAATGAGAAGAACTTCTGCTAGGACCAGTTCCACAACATGCAGAACAGGTGGTTAGCCTACAGTCCATACAAAGTCCCACGTGTCATGAAGACAAAGTTCTCTCAAACTGTGATGGTCTTTGGGTGTTTCCAGTGAAGGCCACATCATACTGCCCCTACATCTTCGAAAAGAGTTCAGACTCAATTCTGATGGTTGTATTGAGATGCTGTCCATTGTCAAGTGCCGGGTGAAAAGGGTAGCTGTGAGAAGGTCATGTGTGGTAGCAAGACACAACTTTATGTCACACTTCCGGAAAAAAACAGAAATGGCTATCTGAGAACTTCCACGACTTCACCAGTCCCAACATCTCCCCCCCCCCCCACTTTGTTTGATTGCAATTCCATAGATTATTATGTGTGGGATGCAGTTGAGAAAGACATCAATTATACTACCTGCAACACCAAGGACATGCTGATTGCCAGGATAAAACCGGTGTTCAGGCATCTCTTAAAAGGACACCATGAAGGCCGCATGCTCCAGGTGCCACCTGGAGGCCATAGAGACTCAGGGCGGATTCTTTGAGGTAGCTGTATTAAGCAAAAGATCCTCTAAGAGACTTTGAATTTTGACAATACATCAATTATTGGCCAAGATATGTTTTTTCTTCTTTTCCTAAATGTGTCAAATTTATCCTGAACACCAGACATATAGGTAACATCATCAATAACAAGTAATTATGACAGATTTTCAAAATAGAAAGACATTTAAGATACATACCTGTGTAATATACATAGTGGGAACCAGTGCACATCTAGGTGCATTATTCCCAGCAGAGAAGATTGTTGTGCCAGGCGGAAGTTGTGTCAGGGCTGTGCCAGTAGAGCCTGTCCCCGACAAAGATGGCCGGATCTGTGTAAGTGTCGACGATGGACCTGAAGATGTAGAGTTAGAGGAGGAGGTGGCTGGCAGAATGATACGTTGGACTGTTGGTGTACTGCCTTGATTTGCGATGGGTTTTGGAGCAACCTGTAATGTAACAAACAAAAAAACAAAAATTTTATATTAGCTAAATTACTCTTCTTATATATAAAGTAGAGCTAGTTTTACCCTATTTCTGTGACATTTGTGAACAAAAGGAACATATTTAAAACTGTTCAGTCTGTTTTGGAAAATATTGACCTGTGTTTTTAAAAACAAAAAATTAATTTCCAATCGATTTCATATTTAATCCGAACAATAGTATTTGTTTTGATTACTAGTATCATGGAGGGAGTCAAAGGAGCTAACCCTCCCACAATCTCAAGTCCTCTTCCTGTCACTAATGACAATATAGGAAGAAATCTAATTAAGAGTTAACTTTTCTAATTTCACGGCTAATACCCCCCTACTCTTCCTTTTTTGATAAGCGATTTCCCTCAATTTTAACGTTATTTGACCTACTTACACAATAACGTTTTCACAGCATGCTTTATAATCTGTGTATTAATAACACTGGTGTGGTTGGTAAATTAATAAGATGCCGGCTTGCTAAGATGCGATTCATAGTTCGATTCCTGTCTGAGAAGGCGAAATCTTTTCAAATTTACGTTTATTTTTAAATCGTGGTTGACTTTTTACTTTGACGGAGTGGGAGGGAAAAAATAAATGATCGATTTTTACTATTTTTTTTAAAAAAAGAATGACAAAATCTTTTTTAAATTATCCATAACTCAAATAACATATTTTTGTAGGCACGTAAATTATTAATGATAGTAAAAAGACTCTTGGGCAACGTCGGGTCGGGACAGCTAGTTAAAAATAAAAGCAGATCATACAGATTATCTTTATTTCCGCATCACTTGTGACTCTCCGAGTAACTTCTATATGTTAATACAGGTATACCTATTTTCTGTCATGCCTTAGTACGAAAAAAAAATGGAAGTTGAAGAAAGATGAGGATAAAAACATGAAAGAGAAGGAGAGTAGGAAGAGAATAGGAAGAAATGCTTTTCCATGGAAAAACGCAAGCTCATACAAACAATTGAAAAACAAATATTTCCTTTTGTTAAAATTTTTAAAAATGCAACGTCATCTCATCAACAATGTTTCGAAATTCTATTAAAGACTTTTGTATTTTGATTTAATAATTTATAGCTGCTGTTTATTTTTAAAAATAGAAACTAAAATGAAGAAGAATTTTTTATTCAGTTTTGACAAATATACACTTCAACATCAACTATGAAAGTACTGTAACTTCGGCAAATTCCACCTATTTGCATTTGCAATTTGATTCAACTGAGAATTCAAACTGTAATGTAATACGATTAATCAAAGAGTCATGTGCATTTTAAAATGAAGGATTGCTGCAACATCTGGGGAAGTTCCACTCAGTCATCAACTTAGATTAAGTCAAACACAAGACCAGACTAATGTAACACAATTCTCTACCTATATATAAGAGTCGGGTACATCCTGAGATGGAGTACTGCTGCCACATCTGGGAATATACTGCTCATAGCACTTTTTCTTGCCTTGACAGAGTAAAAGAAATCAACTTCGTAATCTAGAAGATGATCTCTTCTGTTCTCACAGAAGAGATGTTGCTTGCCTTTCTCCATCACAATCCAACGGAAGGTGCTTGACTCAGATGAAATCTCTTCTTGTAAGACTGTAATGTATTTAAAACTCGTCCTTCTACCAAAACTGCAAAGAACTTCTTTTTTCTTCCATATGCTTAGCATCAAACAGAACTTCCATGAAGAAAGTTTCTTTCCAAGAACTTCCCACCTGTGGAGCATTACTACGGGACTGCTTCTCTGCAAACTACGACATGGTAGTTTTCAAATCTAATGTCAACAAATACTTGTCATAAACCATCCTCATGAGGAATCAAATTTTGTTCATTCCATTCATCATTTTCAATCCTCTCAATATTCTTCATTATTCAACTGACAATCCATCCATCTCATTAACCCTTATCCTCGAGTGGTTTTTAGCCTTGATAAGTGGTGACTCATTAGTAAAAAAAAATATATTTAAATAAATATTTTTTTAAATAACTTAATTCTTTTTTATTTATATATTTTCCTGTTCAAAGTTTGGCTGATATAATCTAGTTGTATTGGCTTACACTTGCTTCCTATGTCTCGGTAAGTGTGCCGTGGTACACTGATGTGGCATGAGAGTACCATAAGAATGTTATGAAAGTTTTTGAAGATTATCAAATAAATTATTACCCCAATCATAAACCCAAAAATAAGAAAGCCAAAAAAACCTGCAAGAAAATCAAACTCAGATCGGTGAGCAGCAAAACATTGCTTGACAAGATGGTATTAGAAAGTTGTCAAATCATAAAATCTCGGCCTTTTGGCTAAGATCAAAGTGTAGTATCTGTTCCGATGGATACTGCACGCCTGTCCTGTGCAGTTCTAGGAGGTCCACCCTCCCAGGCTTCGCCTCCCCTCTTTGGGGAGGAGTAAGTTTATTGCTTACTGTCTGAGGCGCCCCTACCGGGGAATGCCGACGGGGCTGCCCAGGCAATTTTTAAATGGCCAGAGTGCTCACCTCTCGAGCGCTGGCTTTTAACCCCACTTGCTCGACCCGAGCTTGGGTCACATCTTACTTGTGGGAGTAAGATAAAACTGGCCTTGTGCCTAACTCCTAGCGAAGGAGTAAATAAATATCCAAGAGAAATGATGGATTATTCAAGCAAGAATCTTCATGGATCATTAAATCTTTCCACATTTTATGACATTTGGCTAGGAATTGGTCATCTCGAAGACTTATCTTGAAATGAAATTCAGGTTTTCAAATATGTTTGCTACTCATAAACGCACGTCTATTCTAAAGAATTATCATCAGCAAATTTTGCTCCTCCAATTTTGCTGTGAGTGTCCCTGACTCCAAGATGAGGAAACCACGCCTGCTCTCCATGCTGTCCGATCCAAAAGACTGATTTCAGTCATGTTGCACGAAGTCAAATCACTTCTTATACTCTCAAGTCAGATCTTCCTCAATACAAAGTATTTCTAGGATACCAATGGCTTGATTTTAGAAAATTAAATTCATGTATATTATTATTCAAATTTGTAAGCCAATGTAATATATGAACTAGCAATACACATGAAAAAATTTAAATTGCTTAAAATATCTCAATGGCATATATAGAAAGAGCTTGTTGATCTAAGAAAGAATCTTTTTAAATTTTTTAAATCTGACTAAAAATAAGGAAGTTATGACTATTTTTGTGCCTCACACGATTGGATATTTCCCCCTCTTTAAGACCATATGCGTTTCGTCACATTTTTTACACTAATTTTTCAGTAAAAATGTTATATCTTTGTTAAAATACAAGATTATGCAATGAAATTTACCATATAAATGTATTTTTGTACAAGGAATCAGAATGTGCCACTGAAAATCTCCAGAAATTAATGGTTTCCAAGTAATCTGCACGAAGTGCACATAAATATGCTGCAATACCTTAAAAATACCATGTATCCATTAAAAGAAAGAAGTTAGAAAACTCAAAGTTGAATTGTAATACATTTTATGTACAAGAAACTAAAATCTAATACTAGGACTGTTTAAAAATGAATATATTGCAAGATTTCTTTGGCATTATTGTAGATTAACATCTTCTGCTAACTCACCCCCTTACCTCCCCAAAATATGAAATTCTACTTTTTTTATTTGGGCAATTACATGTTAACACCCTGAAAAACTTGGCAGAAAGAAAGAAACAAAAACAATTATTTTAGAATTTTGAGTGGGGATCAGTTTCACATAAGATAATCCCCCATTTCAAGGCCATTCTAGCGTTTTAGGACAGTTAATTATTTAAATCCTGTGCGTTTTTCTTGTTTTTTTTTCTTTTTTTTAGACGATTATGAGGGTCTTTGTGGGAAGAGGGGGGGGGTACCATTTGAACTTCAGGTTAGTGGTAGGGCTAGGGGCAATTAAGTGTGAACACCCTGAAAACTTAGCAGAAAGAAAAAAAAACAATTTATTTAGAATTTCGAGTGGGGGATTAGTTTCACATATATTTAATGTAGAATAATTCACCATTTCCGGGCCATTCTAGCGTTTTAGGGCATTAATCAATTTTTCTCTATGGCAAATAAATCCTGTGCATTTTTTTTTATGGGGGTCTGCTTTTTTTTCTTTTTTTTTCTTTTTTTCTTTTTTTTTTTTAGACGATTATGTTTGGTTTTAATGGGCTTTTTTGTAGGATTAGGGCTTCCTACCCGGACTTAGGGTTAGTGATAAGGTTAAGGAAGGGATTTTGTTTTGGATGGAGGTTGCCATTCGGACTTAGTGTTAGGGTTAAGAGAGTTTTTTAGGGGGTGGCTTGCCACTCATATTTAAGGTTAATGGTACGATACGTTCAAGAAGGCATTTTTAGGAGGTGGGCTTGTTAGTCGTACCTAGAGTTAATGGTAAAGTAATTATTTATTTTATAAATTTCACTAAAAGGCAAGAATGGCCGGGAAATCGGAGATCATTTTACATTAAATTTATATGCGAAACTGATCCCATTCTAAATTCTAAATTATTTTTTGTTGTTTTATTTTTTCTTTGCCAAGACTTTAAGGGTGTTCACACGTAATCGCCTAAAAAAGTAGAATCTTAATTTTTTTTTTAAATTGGCGACTAGAAAGTCATTACTACTAGAAGTTCGAAAGTTGAGTGAAAACCAGTATTTTTTAAAGTATTTTTTATAAAAGAACCAAATAGGATTAACTTTTTTCAGCACAAGTATTTTTGTCTTATTTTTACAAAGCTTTACAAGACTAGTTAGCTGCTGCTGCTTGATTGTTATATCAGCAATACTAGCAGCCATTGACTTTCGCTCAAAAAAAGGACAATATTTTTTCGGATAAGGTAATTTAAAATTACTACGGAAAGACAAAACAACATACAATTATAATTTTAATGCATAAAAAAAGATAAAAGATTAATTTATTTACTAGTTGGGTACGAAAAATGTAACAACATTTTTTATATTCATGTTTTTAAATTTTTTAAATTCGTTCTAGAATGAAAATAAACAAAAATCGCCTTGTGTTTATAGCTGCTATTACTGCTGCTACTACAATGTTTTTCAAACTATAAATAGAAAACGCTTTTTTTTTCCGGATAGGGTCATGAAATATCATGACTACCAAAAGAGAACACATATATACAATTATAATTTTAATGCATAAAAAAGTAAAATGATTGATTTACTTACTAATTGGGCGACGGAAATGTATTTTTCAAAAATGTTCAACCGACGGCGAGTTGAAGTCTTATTTTTAAAATTAAAAAAAAATGAATGAGCTGAATTACTTCGTACACCGACAAACCTTAAAAGTGACACTTTCCCTGATTAGTTTCCAAATTTCAGGACGAAATTCCACATACAGCAATGGTACGAGACTTTTAAACGAAAGGGGTGTTAAAAAAAAAGTGACGTAAATTGCTGAAAATAGCGTTAACATTTTTTTGCCTTTATTTGCTCAAAACTCTTAAAAATATAGTATGTATATTATTATTCATGAATGCACCTGAAAGGATATTCATTTCCTAACAAAATGATGGTATTTTGAGCACTTAAAGTGCTTTAGTTTTTAAGATATGACTATTTTAATAGAACTACGCTCAAATCCGATTATCCAAACAGTTTTCTGGTCGATGTGTATTGCTATATGAACATTAGTAACTAGAGTCTATCAGGCATGTGTATGCAGTGTGATGATGTATGGAAGTGAAACCTGGCCAGTGAGGGTTAAGGATATGTGTTGCATGGAGAGAAATAATATGAGAATGACAATGTGTATTGTGAGTCTTAAAGAAAGGCTTAAATCTCAACAGTACAGAAAGATGAGTGTCTAACGTTAATAATGCGGTTCCATTCTTTCTTGGTGTATAAACAGTTTTAAATAATACAAATGTATTTATATTAGTTTACTTACAGGTGTTGCACTTTGTATGGGAAGTGTGATTTTGACTTGTGATGGTGTGTTCTGTGATGGTGGTCTGGTTGATAGTGTGGCCGGGACAATTGGACGAGTTTGCACCAAGGATGTCCCCAGTATCCCTATCGAGAAGAGAGATTCAAAAGTTGTATAGATGAAAATGATAAATGTAACATTACATGCAAATACAATTGTTGAGTAAATACAATATCAACTGATAAATGAAAACGAAAACTTTCATTCATTAAATTTTTGTGAACAGACTAATTCAGAACAAAAAAATATCTACAGTAAGAATAATTGGTGCTTCTGTACTTTAACAATGGCATTAAAATATTTAAAGAAATGTATAAACTTTGTTATGTACTTACGTGTTAGCTGAAAATAAAATTGTACAAAGAAAATTACGCAAATTCATCCAGTATTTATTAAATTATAAAAAGAAAAAAAAAATGATCTTACGTATCGGTAGACATTTTAGCTTACTGATTAGGAAAGAGAGATAATTTTTGGAAAAACTCAAAGTATAAGGAAAATGGTGACCGCAAGATAAAATCGTTTTTATTTTTAATTTAATACTGGATGAATTTGCATAATTTTGGGTGTACAGTCTTTTTTTCTGCTACCATGTAAGTACATAAAGTTTATAAATTTCTTTAGCTATTTTTTTTTTAAAGAGAGCCCTAACATGTTACTGTGAAACTACAGAAGCACCGAATAATCTATATAATAATACGCTATGGCATTTCATGTTCGTAAATACGTTATCATTTTCACACACATTAAAAAAGTGAGATCATCTGATCAGCAAAGATGGTGATTGGTGATAAATCTTATGTCGCTAAGGTAAAAATTCTGACTTTACCCATTTTAAAATGAATTGTTCCAAAATCAAAGTATGTCGTCCCGTCGACTAAAACAGAACAATTTTTTAAAAAAACATTTTAAAAAGTTACATTCATTTAATTGATTTGATGAATATTTAGCTGACAATTATTTTATACGATAAGACAGAATAGTTATTGTTTTTAAAAAAATTGCTACAATTTTAAATAAATAAAGAAGAAACATTCACTTTATTTATTATTTCATTAGAAACATTATTTTTTTTAAATATTATCATTAACAGTAAATTATACATATTGATGTAGAAAGCACCGTGGAATTTCCACGGGGCCCCACTAGTCTAGTCTAATTGCACTAATATAGAAAGAACATGTAAAGCACAGGTTACCTCTCCCTGCAATCACTACTACTTGAATTATGTAAACAACCACTAATCACAACTTTTGTTGGATTTTAGGGAGAAAATTAATGAATGTACTTTTAGATATATTTGTGAAATGGTGCAATTTTGGACAATTGGAGGGGGGGGGGATAGGTGACATTTGTTTAGTTCTCCTAGGTGTTAAACCAGGGTTTCCTTGGGGTCACCAGTACTTTTTTTCATCTAAATAACCATCAATCCTAATTTTAGTTAGATTTTGAGCAAAAACTAATGACATAGCAAAAGATTGTTATGTTTGACTATTTTGTCTCTGCGATTTTGTTAAAAAAAAAAAAAAAACGTTTTAAAAACTTTGTTCTGTGAAAATCTAATAGACCCATTTTTGAGAAAATCAGACAACGAATCGACAGTGACGAAAGGATAAGTTTTCAATCTAATATGAATGCTGCTTTTCTTGGCAAATGGTTGGACTTCTAAAATATAGTGAATAGGATTAAGAACCACCGATTTATACAATCTTTAAAAATTTTAAGAGAATTGACTAAAATTCAGAATTTACAAAAAATGTTATCTGTTAGGTGAATACATAAGCCACCTATAAAACTTTTAAACATTTTTCTATTTAAAAGGGAAATAACTCTTTTTACCCTTAAGAGTCCCTTTGCCAAGAGACATTTTGAAACATTGATTGATCTGCCTCTGCATAGACCAGATGACAACAAAACAGGCAAATTCAATAGAGGACGCAACCGAAATTGGCTCAGCAACAGACAATTAAATCTTCCTGATTTCATAGTAATTCTTCTAGTTGTAAAATTGTTTATATTGTTGTTTTCATCCATTTATTTCTTCATATTTGTGTCTTACCGCTCACAAATCAATAATGTGTATCAGATCAATATTTTTGTTTTAAATTATTAATTCCTTTTCCACTTTTGGTCAATTGTTTTTTGTTTTCTTTTGTTTTATTTTCAGGAATTTCTACTTTTCCATTGTATTTCATGAGCAAATAGTAATAAAATATGCCATCTTCTAATACATAAAATAATGTTGGCCGGATTTTCAAAGACTTAAACAGCATTTAAGCTGAAAAATCAAACTTGGATTCTGACTAGCCAACTCTCATTTATTATTGTTGTACCATGTTAATTGCAATAGATTAACGTATTTAGCTACTACAATTTATTTATCTTTAAATACTTAATCCGATCTAGTAGCTTTCTAATATGTAGAAATTCTTAAAAGTCATCTTAAAAGAAAAATCAGCTAATGGGGAATAACTCTTATGCTTTTTAGTAAGAGTTATCGTTCCTTACTTTTTTTTCATTCAAGATTAACTAACAGTTACGTTTTCTCATTCTTTCCTTTAAAACCAAAAGCAAAGATTCATTTGTGATTTAGACACTAACATTATTGAACTATTCATCCATTGATTTTTCTTAGTTGTACATTGATTCATTCTTATGAAATCAAAACCAGGTTCACTTTTAATTTAGATAATGAATATAAAAAAAATGCATGGTTAATTATCAACATCTTCATCCGGCAGTACAGGCGCCGGGGGTGCTTCTGCAGTATAGGACCAGGCGGGGGTGCTTCTGCAGTATAGGACCAGGCGGGGGTGTTACTGCAGTATAGGGGCCAGGGGTGCTTCTACAGTATAGGGACCAGGGGTGCTTCTACAGCAGTATAGGACCAAGCACCGGGCGGCTTCTTCAATATAGGACCCAGAGGCTTCGGCGTTGTCCGGGAGAAAAGTGCTAAATGTCCTAGATAGAGCTACTGTAGTGTTATCTACGTTTCTCTTCGGACTATTGTGCAGATGAAAAGGAGAGGGGAGTGCTCTGGAGGCCTTCTTGATTTTCTAAATACTCGGCGTTGTCCGGGAGAAAAGTGCTCAATATCCTATTTTGCTTGCGAAGAGAAGGAGGAAGAGCCCCGAGCAACGCCGGGTACCCCTGCTAGTCTTACATAAATAGAGATTTTGTTCGTCTGTCCGTCAGTCACAATTTTTTTAAACGTAATATGTTGCGGAATTTGTTTCATTTCGAAATATCAGAGATCTTAACTAGTTTTAGAAATGGAAAATATTACATTAATAGTACATAATAAATTCCCAACAAATAAAGCGGATGCAATGACCAGAAATCAAAACTGAAACCTCCAGATCTTCAGCCTGAGGTTCTACTAAACGACCTTTTTGAACTTTCTTATGAATAGAGCTTACAACATTACCGTAACAAAATAATTATAGCTTTGGCATGACGTCATAGATTTATGATTTACGTGATAATAAAAATAAATACATGAATGGGCAAACATTATCAATAGCATTGGAAATTATTTTGCTAGTAATCAAAATCATAATTTCAAGTAGTTTCCCTTGAAGTGTAATAAAAAAAAAAAAAAATAAATATTCAATCTTTGTAAAATTATAAATTATGGCTTATAGCTTTTATATAGATGTTACATTGAAGGAAGAGGAAGAATAATAGATTATCCTATCAAAATTTTTGTGTCTAAATGAGCCAATTGGATCCGAGAAATGTATTATTGATAGAGTTTTCAGAAAGGAGGACAGGGGGGGGGGGGGATGATTACTTTGGAAAAAAGATGAGTTACTTTTGTTCAAAAATTCAGAGAAATTGTGTTATAAAAGAATTAGAGAAAAAAAAATCATACCATCATTAATTTAGTAATACTTCTTTTTTTTTTGGCGGGGGGGGGGGGGGGGGGGGGCAGGGGTGACCCCTTAACGAAAAATGCTGGTTGGCCATCTTGGATTGGCTCCTTGTATTTTATGAGCTAATTAAAAGTTCCATCATTTTACCTCTAAGTAATTGTGTGTATTATCTTTCTTATTAACGTGCTGATAGCAGTAGGAAGACTGCAGACCCATCACGTACGTTTACACTCAGACAAACTGGTGCGTACTACAGCAGCTTCTACCAATTAGTTACATAATCATTAAACAAACTACATTCTGGACAGTACATCAGTTAATTGCTTAGGTATCTCTCAGTATAGCTGCGTGAGCCTGGAAGCAATATTGCCTAGAAAAGACTGTAACCATCTCTTCCTTAGAGTTGTGGAAAAACAACTTAAAGTACTGTTTGTAATTAGATAACAACTATACACCATTCTTTGAAGCTGACTCGAAGAAGAAGCCATCCACACAGGGGTTTCACGAATGAGGATACAAAGATACAATGTACCTCCATCCATAAAAACAAGATCATCAAGGTGATGTAGGGACAGGTGGCAAATAACTGCTCTTGTATGTCACAGAGTGCCATTGTCAAGGCATCCACGTCCTTGGAAAACATCTGGCAGATCATAAGGCAATATTATGGCTTCCAGATTAGATGTTCTCACCTGGACTTGAATTTTATAAGACTAGAGCCAGATGACTGAGCGCTCAGAAGATTTGTTCCAGAGATTGTCAGCCAACATTGATAATTGCTATGCACCGACACCCACATAAGTCTCCCTACAAAAGATGAGAGAAATACCTCTACACTGAAGAGTCTGATAGTCCTTACATGGTTACGCCTGCTCAACCTTGCATTCCCTAAATTAGTCAAGCAACATGATGGAACAGAATTGAGATTGAACACAAACCAGAAATCTCCTAAGCACTGAACTTTTTACTCAAGGAGTTGAGCAATGAAGTGTCTGAACTGAGCAGTCACTAAACCACATTGTGGTTCTAGGAAACATCAATAGACCCATCAAAATAAGGACCTGCCTATTGTGTAGTCAAGCTAAAGGGTCCAACGCTAACTATTTTTTAAGTCAGTGTACATATCTTTCTGAATCAAACAGTACATGGTCAAAGATCACCAAATTCTAACAGACTCGATGAGGTTTAGATTGATGCCTTGGATGAGTTACATATCGAGGATATAACGAATGAAGACTGGCCAGTCCCCTTAATATCAACATGTTCACAAATCACCACTCATTGAAGATCGTTATGTGAGGCCACAGGGAACATGACTACATTTCACAGTCAAACATTTAAGTGAGAAGATTGTCAACACTTCCCCATTCTGCTAGACAAACAAATAACGTAATTGATTTTGTTTGATTTTTGTACACAATTTTTGTTTCTTTTAGGATGTTTAAGATATTATCTGGGTCATTCATGTTGTTTGCTTGGTAATAAGATAATTGACATTTTTTTATGTAGAGTGATTACTATGGCTGTTGCTTGGAGTGTAGTGTTTAATTGAAAGGTAAAGAACAATAACTGTCTCCATCATGAGTGAGATAAGCCAGTGGCGATAGATAATCAAAACTAACCTCACCAGCAGCTTCTATCAGACAGATACCTTTTGTATATCACTTGATTAAAGCAATCATTTAATGAGCCAATTGTCGCTAAGTGGATGAAGTACTGCAAAGCCAGCTGTGGACTCCAGGTTTCATTAACTAAACCGCTTCTCCAATTTTACGTCTGTAACAGATTCTTTGTGAATGCAATGTTCACTATGCAATCTTTACAATAATTTGTGTATTAATAAAACTATCAGACAAGATCTGTCTTTGTTTCTCACCTATACGCAATTTTGATAAATACATTTTTTTTAAAGCCTTCCACTCAATATGTCTCCACTCGGGATACACAGTGTAAATACAGCAAAGAAATAAATTCTATGTCACTAAGTACACTTTACCATTAAGATCCTTCATATTTGCCAACCAAAATCATCAACGTTATCTCAAGAAATAATACCAACAAATTTAATGTTTATTTTTAATGTTTATCCGAATAAAAAACACATATATGAAAGAAAACAAAAAAGCATATTTTGTTGCTTACCCGTGTTCGTCTGAGACTGCGTCTGGGGTGTGATAAGCCGGACATACTGTAACTTATCACCTGGAACCTGTACTTGGTGTAATGATTGTGCGGAAACTGTGACATGCCGTAAGTTTGCTGCCTGCTGCTGTGTGGTTATCTGGATTGGTTTACTCACAGGCAACTGGACATGAGTAGAAGACCTTGGCTGAATAAAAACATGTAATACATTAATTAAGAAACGTTCTGGTGAGGCAAATATAAATAAAAACATGGTCACTCCAGTTTCAAAGTTGAACGAAAAATCTAATTTAAAATAGACCCGATCTCTATAATAATATGCTACAGCATGTTCGTAAGTATGTTATCACCTTTCACACACATTTAAAATATGAGATTTTTTTATCAGCAAAGATGATGATTGGTCATTAATATGATGTGGCTATGGTAAAAGATTTCTGAGTTTTATTCATTTTAAAATGAATTGTTCCCAAATCAAATTATATCGTCCGATCAGCTAAAACAGTACAATTTTAATTAAATACATTTCAAAGTGACATTCGTTTTATTCATTGAAAAAACATTTAACTGACAATAACAATTATTTTTACAAAAGAAGCCTTTTTTTTTTTGGTATAGTATTGAGTCCGACAGACATTTTAAAGGGAATGTTATTATCAACAGTAAATTATACACATTGATGTAGATAGCACTGTGGAATTTCCACGGGGTCCTGCTAGTACTTAATAATGGTAGTATTTATCGCCATTGAGAAAATTAATTTCATTCATTAAAATGATGAAGCAGATAGTTTGTGTATGTCTCCCTTAATTTTTTGACAAAAATACAGAAAAAAATATTTTATTTTATTTTAATAAAAAAAAATAAAAAAATAAAAGAGCTTCATAACAATAATAAATAATTAAAAAGAGTTTATTGCAATTTCATGGTAAGTCCAATCATCAAAAGTCAATTCTTGTCTCATATCTTTATATAATTGAATGCAAATTTACATAGCATGCCATCAGCACATGAGAGAGAGAATACAGTTAAAAAAAAAAAAATTGATCAGAGTGCTCAATTAGCAGAATAAGAGCCAAACAAATTTTATTTATGGTTTCATTCTATAATGTGGTTTGTTCATAATATCCTTATTGTATGTATATACACTTATATTATAAAATAATATATTACTTATATATGAATTTTTCAATATTTACTTCAAAAGTGCTCAATACTCGAGTAGAGTTTAGTAGTAATTTGAAAATATACTTATGGCAAATAAGCTATATATATATATATAATGTGTTATAATGAAATAAATTTCAGCAGGAAATCCGGATATGAGAGCTCAATGTAATTATCAGAGCAAGAATAAAATAAAATATAGTAACAGTGTTACTATATTTTATTTATATATATATATATATATATATATATATATATATATATATATATATATATATATATATAGGGTGGGCAAAAATAAGGGTCCTATTTTTTAAAATTCATAACTTTTTTATTTATTGATTTTTAAAAAATTTTTTTTTAGAATAAGTAAAGGACCCCTTCCGAAGTAAGCATGAGCCGTATTAGCCCTAAGGAACGTACCCTCATTTAGAAAACATTATTTTTGCTTAAAAAACTCAAAACAGTGTAAAAAACAATACTTTAGTTTTTGTAAGTTTTAAGAAGTGTTTTTCGGCTAAAATTTGTTTTGTTTATTTCAAAAAATCTCGGAAGGGTCAGTCTACACACACATAAAGTTTGGTGAGTTTAACTTTTATTTTGTGGAAGTTATTCAAATTCAAGTTATTCAAATTTAAAGATAGGACCCTTATTTTGGCCCACCCTGTATATATATATATATTACTATTTCATGTATCCACATAAAATTTTATAAGGAGATATATTTTTTTGTATCAGTTTTCAGTATTTACCTCAACAGTGCTCGATACGTAAGTAGAGCTAGGTAGTAAGTTATGAAAATATATTTATGGCAATTAAGCTACACAGAGGCTTCCGCGTTTTATCCTCGGCGGTAATCTTCAGGCTAAAATGCATTTTAGCCTAAAGATTCCCCCCCCCCCGAGGATGAAACACAGAAGCCTCTGTGTAGCTTACTTGCCATAAATATATTTTCATAACTTACTATATATATATATATATATATATATATATATATATATATATATATATATGACTAGGCAACTAGGTATTAATCCTTCGACCGGCAGTAATTAGCATCTCCTACACTGAAGATTGCATAAACATGAAACACTGGTGTCTGTAGGTAATAATAATAAATATTTATTTTTAAAAATATTTTATATATATATATATATATATATATATATATATATATACACACACACACACACACACACTAGAATACTCCCTGAAGATGTAATAGATCACTTCTACAATCAGCGGCAAAGCATAGTTTCCAAGATACCTGCCACCGAAACTCTTATTCTTGTGGGTGACTGGAATGGTCATGTTGGCACTGCTGCTGGTGCTTTCAACAAGGTGCATGATGGCCACGGCTTTGGG
The DNA here is from genome assembly GCA_963556195.1 of Sepiola atlantica. Classification (NCBI taxonomy): domain Eukaryota; kingdom Metazoa; phylum Mollusca; class Cephalopoda; order Sepiida; family Sepiolidae; genus Sepiola; species Sepiola atlantica. The sequence goes on along the minus strand of OY744539.1, from coordinate 5,942,924 downwards.
ACCCGTAATGCTAATGAAGAGAGAATCCACGAATTTGCTGTCACTAATGACCTTCTCATTGGCAACACGCCATTTAAGAAAAGAGCCTCCCACTTGAAACTTATCATTCCGGGGACCACAGAACCACCCAGATAAATGACACTTTGTTCCGAAAGAATTTCAGAGGGGTAACAAGCAACGTTAAAGTCATCCCAGCAGAAGAATGCCTACAACAGCACCAGCTTGTGGTTTGTGGCTTCTTGGTTCACGTACCAAGAATGAAAAAAAACACAGGTTTACACCTCTCATCTGCACGTGGAAACTGAAGAACCAAGCTGTAGCTGGCCAGTTGTATGAAATTTTTAAGGCCACGGTGGATAGTGCTGCTGCTACTGGAAATGCTGTGGAAGATGTGTCATCTATATTGAAAGGCCCTCTTATGAATGCGGCCATGGAGGTATGCAGCCTCTCAAAAAACCATCAGCGGAAACTAGGAACCTGATGGTGGAATGATTGGGTTGAAGATGCAATCAAGGATAAACATGCACGTTTTAAAGCTTACGAAGAAGAGGGAGCATAGTCATGGCTTATGGATTGCCAACGGCATTGATATCTACCGGTTAGCCAAACACTGCACTAATCAGGATGTTGCAGGTGAATGGAACGTTAGGGCGATCTGTTACAACATGTGCACGTAATTACTCGCCGTTGTTACCAGTGAGCAATCATCGTCTCTGCCGTTTACTTCTGGGACCATTATGCTGCAAAAAGAACCTTATTTGAAATAAGGAAAGAAAAACATTTATCTGTTTTCTTATAAAAAATATATTTAACTTTTTGGGAACGCGACAAAACGCGTGCGTTCATGTCCAATCCAAAACACTGTCTGCATTTGCAAAATCTCTTAACGAGAGATAGAGAAAGAGAGAAGGAGAGAGAGAGAGAATACAGACACAATCAGTGTACGACCCGTCAAATGTTTATATTTTTGAGTCTCATAGCCGATGTTGTCGAATGATCCCTGACCCCATCGCACTCAAAACCTGTCATCGAATTGTTTTGACCTTTATATTTCCTTCGTCAGGATCAAATATGATTCTCTTCCCATTCTGACTTTGATACATGAAATACAAACAATTCCATCTTTGTTGAACTTTCAAGCTTTCTCGAAACCTCAGCGCAAGCCTGGCACAAGGCTCACGAATATTACGCATTGTGCCACACAGTGAGGAGTTTGGAGTGGACATTAGGATCCATCAGGGCTCTGTACTCAGATCACTTCTCTTCATCATAGTTCTAGAAACATTTTCAAGGGAGCTCCTCTTGTGGTTATTGCGGATTCCCTGGAAAAGTACAAATCCAGGTTGATGACTTGGAAGAGAGGCATAGAGAGAAAAGGACTGAGAGTCAACATGAAGAAGACTAAATTTCTTATCTCCGGCGTTGGTCTCGACCTCCTGCAGGACGCTGGCATGTTTCCCTGTGCTGTCTGTCGCAGAGGTGTAGGTGTAAACTTCATTGAATGCTACTAGTGCAAACTATGGGTCCACAAGAAGTGTAGTGATCTTGCTGGGAGGCTGGTTGTTGACCTGGATTATGTTTGTCGCAGATGTCTGGATGTTGCTCGCCCAATAGATGGTTGAACAGTGGCACTTATGGATGTGGATTGCACCTCATTTGAAGTTGAAACTACCTTCTGCTACCTGAGCGGCATGTTAAATGCTTGTGGTGGTTGCAAACATGCTATCATTGCTCGCGCTGTTGTGTTGCTTGGGGAAGGTTTAGGAATCCGTTATTGATACTTACATCTAAGCACATTTCTTTCACGTCACGCGGCAAAGTGTTTTCGGCCTGGTGTTCTCCACCCCAGAGTCCTAGACACTTGCAGCACCTTAAATATCAAAACTGGATGATCATGACCCAGCCCAGCATGGGTAACATAAATCGCCTCCACCCCCCCGAACAGACAAGTTTTGCATCACTTTTATGTCCCCTTACAAAGATTAAAATACAATGATACTAAACCTTATGTCTAGAATCCTTATTTCAATTTCGATCAAAATTCATTATATGATTTTGATTCTGGAAAATATCTCAAATTTAAAACTTAAACTGATGGGGTTTTAAGAAATTGACATTCAGGGAATCTTGCTTAATTGGTGTCTTCTGACTATGAATCAAATCCATTGAAATCTGATATATTTCAATTTTCAAATGGGAAGTTGTGTCTATATAATGTTCCCTAAAACCCTTTTAAAATACTCCAAAGAAACTGAAATTTGGGGAATATTAATTAATTGATGTTTAATGACTATGATTAACATTTCAAAAAAATTTGAGGTATCTGAATATTTCGGGATTAGTTCTCTTCGTCATATTCAGTTTAACATCCATTTTACATGCTGGCATGTGTTGGACGGCTTTTAGAAAATTGACTTCTAAAGTTATCTTTGGTCAGATTTCTTTGGAAGTTATTTCCTTAATCGAGGCAAGATTTTTATGGGCTGGACGCTCTTCCTGACGTCAACCCAGTGCAGTGATGTGGACCAGCATTTTTATCGAGACACCATCTCTAGGTGATTGTCCACAAAGGTTCAAGAGTATTTCTCCTGCCCTTAACACATTAAATATTTCAAGTGTGTCCTCATACATCCCGGGACAAATATTCAGCTTGTTTACATGTATATGCAATATGTAAGCATTCATTTGCTGAATATAGAAAAAGTAAAAATAAATTCAAAGATAGGTGGAGCTCATGAGTATAAAAACATTACTATCAAGAGTATGATTGTATTTGTAGTCATTCACCATATTTTATTATCAAAACTTTACTAATGTATTAAGCACTATTGAAATAAATACTGCCTGCTCCCCTCTCACCCCAATATTTAAACAGTTTGGATTTCAATCATCTAATATATAAAGAAAAGTCAGTCGGATACTTGAAATTAGACCACTGTAGCATTGCATCTGATAAATTAATATTTAATTTTGCATAGCCAGTGAATTACAGAAATGTATTCTTTACATAAAAATAGATTTCATTGATTACATATTCTATCTGACCCAATAATTTTTTTGATAACAGACAGAGATTCACCATTAATTTTCATTGGATAATAAACAGATATGATTATCCAATGAAATCGCTCAGGTTGTTAAAATTGGATATTACAGATGGCATGCAAAATCATTTTTCAGGGTAAGTACAACACCTTTACTTACATTTACCTTTTAGTTTTCTCGTGATTTGTTCATTCAAGAATGATAATGTGAGACATAGATATCCATGAATAGACAGATTTCACATTTTTCGTCCAATGAGTTTGCTTCACCGTTTACTAATGCTACAAATGCTCATTGTAGTAATAACCTATCACATTTCTTTACATTAACAGATCTGAGTTAATATTTGTTTCACTAATTGCTTTGCAAATACTGATTATTTCAGAGTCTGCATTCATAAATTGGTTAAAAAAAATCAAACATAATACACAATCAATCCATTCACTGTGGAGGTCCCCAGATGCCAGAGAGCCTTCTACTACAATAGCTTCTTTCCTCGTGCTGTTGGCCTCTGGAACTCCCTCCCTGCTCCCCGTTTCCCTGACATGCAGAGGTTTAAAACTAATGTGAACAGACATCTCGCTACACTGCTCCCAACTTGGGGTGACACCCAAAACGTACACCCTAATTCTCAGTAACCCCTTACGTCTACAGTGGTGGCCTGCCTTGTTTGGGGTGAAATATGTTAAAAAAATAAATAAATTAAAAAAATAAGAAGCCTTGCCTGAGGCCTAATAGTGTGTTCATTTGCACCACATTTAGTGAAATACTCTTTAGGATGCCACTGATTTACCAGCTTCACAGCACAAAGATCTGAACATTCGCGCAATCTACACATAATATCAGTTAGCTGTTCAATAGGCTGTTTTCCCTGACAGAAATTGTAGATAAAAATAAATCTGATAGAGATGAATTAACAGACCGTTGATTAGTTCTCTATAAGAAGGTGGGGGCCTGTCTGCCAATCTTAACCGAAGTCCTCCTCTCCAGGCTTGGCGGTCGCAAGGATCTAAGTTTGCAATTCCCAGGGCTGAACGGTCGCATTTACACAGCTCATCCCAAGAGAGCTTCGGTCTTCCGGCCTGCCGACTTGATGCGGTGGAGATGTTTCTGAACCGGGAGATCTAGCTGGAGCTTCACTCGACATGGCCAAGCCATCTCATCCTGCAAACATCTTTATTATTTGCCTCCAAACATTCCTCTGACAAGCTGCTCAAACCATAGCCATCATTCAAACCTATTACTGAACGATGGAGAGACTCACGATGGGGGTGGTTGATCTTCACCAAACTAAAGTTCAAAGTTGTTCCATCTTATCGAGATTGACTTTTCTTGATGAAGACAACAGACAAGATAGTTGAACTCTAACGATGCAACAGCAACAGATTCTCCCTACGTTTCTCAGGAGTCAAACCACAGATACAATCAATGAGTTTCTCAGAGAAGTGTCTCCTCTAGTGTTTCACAGGTGGCTTCATCAGCTAATTGAGAACTCTTAACATTATCAACAATACGTTGGAAGACCTTCTGCTCTGTTTCAGGTACCTTGGTTTCAGTTGGTGCTGCTTCTATGTTTAAACATGTGATAGGTTGCACTGTTAATAAGATTAGATGAATAAGATCAATATTGCATCATCAATTACAAAGAGATACAAAGGAATTATCTTATAATGATGAGTGGAAGATTCTGGGAATGTAAGTTTTACACTTTTCTATTGCACAATCCTCCTCGAAAGAGACGTTATGTTATCTGGGAATTCATATTGTGAAATCTGGAGAGAACATAACAATTTATTGTGCAATTCCTACATAATTCATTCATACAAATTGGCCACTACATCTATTTTCAGATCTTGAATTACAATTACAGTTGGTTCCATCGAAAATGAGAAGGTCAAAATATACAAATGCTGAGAAAATTCAATATCATTACTTCAGTCAACGGATGCAACATACACCATAAAAATCATGAAGTAAATAAAAATTTGATGTAATATTCACATTCTAATAAATATCAATCTAAGAGAAGCCTTAAAATTGGCCTAAATTATTGATCAGAACACTTTGTGCCTTTCAATTTTTCTATTTTATGAAGTATCATATTTTTCTGATCTCACTATATGTAGGTTGATACTAAAAATGTTTAGATTCAGTTTTATTTTAAAGGATAAAGGGGCAGATAAAAAAAACTTGATTAAATCTTTTTCTGGATAGAATGTACTTTCCAAAAATATATAGGTTTTTGAGTCATTTACAAATATGAGGAAAAATCCAGTAAAATTTAACCAAAGATCATGCATCCTTTGACAATTTTCAGGCTTAGTTCTTTAAAAATGTGATAAAATTTTCAAAAAGATGTTCCTAATTATTGCATTGAGTGATTTGTTTTTCTTGGGTTGCTTAACAAATAGCAATAATAGAGTCCTCCAATACTTTCTGATCAAAATTGGGGAGGGTGAGGGGGGGGGGGGGGTATGATCGGGGAAATTTTATGGATATGTGAAATTGACTAAATATCAAGTGAGCATTTTATTTTACAGATTTCCATAACTTTAAATTATCATAAAATCACTTCTACACATGCAAGCAGGTTAATTTTGTTTTTGTTTAATGAGAAATTTTTATTTAGTTTTGGATATCAAGTTGCTTAAGGTAAACGGAAAAGTGATTTTTTGGCCTATTTCCATTGTGCGACATACTTTCGCCTTAAAAAAAAAAAAAAAAAAAAAAAAGGAAAGAAATAAGGACAACAGCTGTATGATTTATATATTAAAACAAATTAACAATTTTTTAACTTGGCACGTTGTGGTGTGAAGCACAGAGAAAGTGGTTGCGAGTTTGAATCTCTCTTCCAAAATCTTTGGTTGTTGAAAATATATTATTAGACAAGGGTTTAAAATAAAAAACAGAATATATTTAAAATAAATGTTTTGTATTATGTCCAGTAACTGTTCTGCTTACTTAGAATGTTTTTTTAATTGAATTCTTTAAATTTTGTTAAAAAAATTAAAAGAAAATTTTGATTTAATTGACAACTTAAAAACACAAATTTGCTTTTTAAAAAAATAAAAATGTTATAATATATAAAAATAAATGGATCAACTGTAGCCAAGACATGTCCAAAGGATCCCTTTTGGCATAATGATGCAAGTGTTCGCTAATGAGCCGGGAGACTGGTGTTCAATCTCTAGTAAAGTCATACCAAAAATTTTAAAAATGGTACTTGATGCCTCCTTGCTAAACACTTCACATTAGCAGGTGAATATCAAGGATAAATGGAGCAATCCAAGGGAAAGAGTGAGACTTTCCCTACATTTCGGTGTAGTAGCCATCAAAAAGGGATAAATAAGATATAGTCTACATAAATTTTTACTAGTAGAAAAAGATTGAAATATCAGAAGTTTGAGTCAAACATTTGGGCTATTGACTCCGTGGCCCAGAGTAAAGTGGTCGCATTTAACATTTGAATCTGTGTATCCGCTCTTACTCTAGTGTCCATTTAAATGACTGCTATTTTACAATAAAATTTTTTTAAAGTTGCAGAAATTTACAAAAGTTATTAAATTTTTTCAAACTGCTTAATAGTTTGAGAATTCCCAGGTTCATCAACTCTGACAAAAAGAAGGTCGAAGAGTATAACAGTCGAAACATTATGAACAATAAGGATGGTTTGGTTTGTTTTACGGCATATCAACCATATATGGGTTATTTAATGCCAAATAAAGTTGCAAATAGAATCCTATAGGTAGAATAATTATTTTATATTCTTAGAGAGCACCGCTCTTAGGAAATTTTACAGTGAGAGTGGGAACATTACTCCCAGAAAACATAACTTTTCAGCATTGGTAATCTTCTTTGTACCCAACACGATTGACCCTCAGCCACCGCCTTCCAGTATCTATTTGAGAGGAAAATAAAAAGGAGAAGTAAGGTTTTGATTTTTAGAAGAACCACATTGCATAATACGGTTGGGGATCAACTTGTAGATACTAGGGCAAGACGTGACCAGCCAATTGATTTGATCGGATTGGGCCTCTCCGAAGTAAGGGCCGAAGTGCATTGTTGCAAGTCATCAGGCCATGGACTGCTCAGCCACCAAGATCTCATCCTAAGGCATTACGGGTCGCCACCCACGACCTATAGGTGATCTTGTTTTTGCGGGGTAGGGGGGCACAACAATATCTCAGAAATATTGTCAACAATTTTACTAAAATGCACATTTTTCAGAGTTTTATAAAAAAAAAAGAAAAGAAAAACTAGTTGTACCTACCGATGTTGCCAACGAGTAAAAAAAAAAAAAAAAATTACTTGTTTACGAAGAAATGGAAAACGGTTTTTTAGATATTTACTTTTGTAGAAGTCAAGGGAAATAACGTATGACATGATTACTTCCCTAGGCTAGTTCGAATAAAGTATAGATATATTAGACGGATTGCTATTTGGGTCAGACTTTAAAAATTGTGTAAGACGAAAGTTGTTGCCACTGAAATTAAAGAGAAATTTGCAATAAAAGCAACTAAAATGTTATCTTTTTTAATGTCTTATGCTGATAACATGTAAAATATATAATAAAATGTTAACCTTCACAAATATCAAAAAAGTCCAAAATAAAAAATGTTAAATATAAAAAACTTTCAATAACAAAAAAATGAAAAAGTGGGAGAAAGAAAATCAAATAAAAAAAGGGAACACAAAAAAGAACAAATAAAAAAAACAGAACACAAAAACAAAAAAATAGAAAACAAAAACAGAAGAAAAAAAACAGAAATAAACAGTACAAAAAAAAAATTGAAAAAAGTTAAAGAGAAAAAGTTACAGAAAAAGAGAAAGAATTTTTTTTTTTTAATTAAAGATAAAAGGAAAAGGTTAAATTCAAAAATATAGAAAAAAGAAATAAATTAAGACAAATAAAAAAAATAAAATTTAGAAAATTAAAGAAACATTTTATCTTCTGTTGAACTTCTGAAAAATTTAATAAAATGAAGATTTTTTCTTTTAAAAAAAAGTAATAAAATATGAATGAATTTGGTTCGATTGAAACTTACTAAAGTTGCTTGTTTGATGATTAACTTTGATGGCGAGACTGTTATGGTGGCTGGCTTAGAAATGCCCGCTGTTGAACTGTTAATGGTAAGCATGGACCTTTCTGTCGTACTTATTGTCCGTGGAACTACAGTAACTATAGAGGAAGTAGAAACAGCCCGATGTGGAGATTTAGCAATCGATACAGGTATCATGGTGATTTTAGTTGGCGTTTTAGCCGGGGACATTGGTAACTTGGTTATATGTAAACCCGACTTGGTAGGTGTGCCTGGCATTGTAGCTATAACAGCCTTACCAGCGGATAGAATAGTTTGAGGGGATATGGTAATAGTCTTTGTGGGTGTTTGTGAGTTCTGTGCCTGAGGTAAGACGCTGAACCCTGGAGCTATAGAGTTCAGAGCCATCAGCTGATTCGGTATCTGTACAGGAATAGCTTGTGGTTGTTCAAGAGTGGCGTTCTTCCCAGCGGCGGAACTCGTGATAATGACCTTGGTAACCACTGGAGGAACAGTTGAACTATTAACGAGTGATCGTTTGTAAGACAGTGATTTGTTAACAGCTTCGATAACAGCAGATGTCCCTGAATTTGTATGTTCGCCGACACCAATGTCTGGGGCCATGGCAACAACATAGGTAGGTTTTGACCAGCCCCGTTCAGGCTGCGACGACTCCGTGACGGATAAGAAGTCCACAGTACCCGTCGATTGCATGATAGACACTCCATCTCTGCTACTGTTTTCAGAAATAGGGGTTGCTGCACTAATTCCTTGAAGTGAGTCAATCTGAGTGTGCACACTCTGAATTGTACCGTCTTGGATGATTTGGGAAATATCCGTACCAGTTACAGTAATCGTGTTGGTGCCGGTAGTGGTGGTGGTGTTCGTGGTCGTCGTTTTTGTTGTTTCCAATAAATTATTGCTTGACGAATTCAAATTTTCAATCAGATTTAATGTTGAAACTACCACTTGGTTCGGATTGCCAGTACACAGGATGCCATCAGCTACATCTTTATCAGTGCCTGCAAAAAATAAATAATAAAATAGTAAAATAGCATATATACCTCATATGATACACGTGCTTCAATACCTATCTGTACAGATAGCTATTTATTGATGTGTAACACAAAGGGAGGTAATTCAGTATATATTCTACAGCAGGAGGAGATTGGGTATTATTATTCGCAATGTTAAGAAGAAAACCGTTTTTTTTTTAAAGTGAATTATTTGTATACACGAAGTATAAGACAATGGAGATGTATGAGAACTCAGATGCGGAGAAAGTATATCTAGATGGCAAAGCTATTGAGAGTGTCGAGGAGTTTTGCTACCTCGGTCATACCATTGGAGCAGTGTGATCGCAAGAATTAGGAGTGGATTGAATAAGTTCAGGGAATTTCTGCCATTATTAATCAGCAGAGCATTACCACTGTCAACCAAGGGAAGAGTCTATCAGGCATGTGTACGTAGTGTGATATATGGAAATGAAACCTGGCCAGTGAGGGTTAAGGACATGCGTTGCATGGAGAGAAATGATACGAGAATGATACGATTGATATGTAACGTGAGTTTTAAAAGACAGGCTTAGTTCTGATGACCTCAGAGAAAGATTAAATCCGGACAGAAAAGGGAGATGTGTGCAGAAGAGTAGTTAGGAGATGTAGAACAGTTGAGATAGTAGGTTCAGTTGAGTGGGGAAAGCCAAGGAAAATATGGGAGGAAGTCATAAAAATGGACCTGGGGAAATGAGGGATTAATAAAGACCTAGTTATGATAGGTGAGTTTGGAAGTCAATTTCTTAAAACCATCCAACGCATTTGAGCATGTAAAACAGACGTTAAACCGAATATGATAATGAGGATGAATTATAGAAGTTGTAGATAAGTTCAGAACCAAAATTTGTTTTGAGACAATCATTTCTTGGTTATTTGGTTTGGTTTATGGCATATCAACCATCTATGGGTTATTTAATGCCGAATAAAGTTGTCAAATGGAATCCTATAGATAGAATAATTATTTTATATTGTCACGTTATTTAATGTAGAAACAATACCTTTTGTAAACAATTCACTGTATACGATTAATAAGACAGAAGTTGCTATTTTACCTATAGGTGGGATAAATTATGGGTGATACATTTTTCAACACTATTAGTGTCTAAATAAAAGATCTGATGGGATTTCAATTAGATATAGCCGATTCCATAGTATGCAATGGTATCAATATACGGTCAATCATATACCCACGTTTTCACTTCAATCTATGCAACTTAATAGACACTCGGACTTGATGATGATGATGTTAGACATACACACAGTATTTTATAGATGCGTATTCCTAACTAAAATATTGTTATCTCCACCAGGGAGATTATGTTTTCAGACAAGTTTATTGATTTGTCACTATGTTTGTTTGTACAGCCTAGCGTTCACATCGCTTAACCAATCATCAACAAACTTGGTCAAAATATCTGTCATGGTCAACTTAGAACGGATTTAATTTTTGGATAGCTAGGTCAAGGAAAAGGTGAAAGTCACACGTTTTAGTTCTGTTCATCGTAGAGATTCACTAATTGGCCCATGCTGTAGCCAATGAAGTCCTGCATCTTATATGACTAACAAGTTCAAAATTTTGATGAAATTTCAATTTCCAATTTTTCCAAATTTAATGTATGGATATAATGCTCTTTGATAGCAGTAACCACCATGCAAAATTTCAGCATGATCAGGTAAATAGTTTTTGAGTTAACGTTTTTAGGAATACTCCATACAATATGGAGAAGTAAGGCCCAGATAAGACTTTGGCCCATCCTTATGTTGTCAGGCGGAGGTATGCAGTCTCACAACTAACTTACATTCTTGCTAATATAATACAACCGGTCGAGGTGAGTTTATTTGTAATCTATTCTTTCAAAGCATTTCTTCAATAGGAAATTGAAGTAGACTAGCCTAGACATGTAAGCATCTTATTTATATTAAACCATCCCGACTCCATCAATAACATCGCACAAACAGATGTATGTATGTATATATATACAGGGTGGGCCAAAATAAGGGTCCTATCTTTAAATTTGAATAACTTGAATTTGAATAACTTCCACAAAATAAAAGTTAAACTCACCAAACTTTATGTGTGTGTAGACTGACCCTTCCGAGATTTTTTGAAATAAACAAAACAAATTTTAGCCGAAAAACACTTCTTAAAACTTACAAAAACTAAAGTATTGTTTTTTACACTGTTTTGAGTTTTTTAAGCAAAAATAATGTTTTCTAAATGAGGGTACGTTCCTTAGGGCTAATACGGCTCATGCTTGCTTCGGAAGGGGTCCTTTACTTATTCTAAAAAAAAAAATTAAAAAAATCAATAAATAAAAAAGTTATGAATTTTTAAAATTAGGACCCTTATTTTTGCCCACCCTGTATATATATATGTATATGTAAATTATAACTAAAAGGTAAACTTTTAGAGAGTTGGACCTATTGTGAAATAAGGAAAGCTCAATATACTGGATAGAGCAAAAATATGGTACGTCAATGAAAATTAGTAAGACCTGCAAATGGAAGCAAGTCGGTATTTTCAGTTGTTCAAAACAAGGAGTAGTTTAGTTAATAAAAACATTTATTTTTCATCTCTTTCTTTCCTTAAACCAGGCTTTTCAAAGATTAAAATCTTATCATCAGAGGAAAAATTATGATTGATAAGTTGACAGGGTAGGACTGTCAAAGTTCCAAATTTGAAAAAGTTTTCTTTTAAAATTAAAATTAAAAATTAAAGAAATTCAAAATATATATATACTAGTAAAGACATGGATTTTCCCAGGAAGTGGTCTTTATATATTAGAAAAAAAAGCAAAACATGTGATATAGAAATGTTATTGAAAATTTAATTTTTTTTATAAGATTGTTCAGTTTGAAGATGTCCAAATTCTTTAAGATAGTGTTTTGTTTGAAATAAAAAGTTTCCAACTTGAAAAGATTAAAAATTAAGTTTTTAAATTATGTTAACCACAACAAAGGTTTGCTACTTTCATTTTCAATTTCCGTATCTGTTCGTCAGAGTCTCACAGTTCTCATTTTTTTTTTTTATATTCAAAAGTTTTTACGGAACTTGGGAATGAAAAAAATCTGTCATTTATAAATCATGTTTATAGACTGATTATCAAGAAATATTTTTTTAAATAAGATATTTATTTTCATACAGGAGCGGGGGGGGGGGGGGGGGGGGGGGGGGCTCTTTTTTTTTTAAATAATTTTTATTGTAAAATGAATACTTATATAACTGAAATCATTACCTTAGAATATAAAACGTCATCTCCCTTGTCGTTTTCGAATTTCAATCACACCAACTATAAAGTTAGTGTCCATTTTATAATCATCATCCTAATAGTCGATTTAACGTTTGTTTTACATGCTGGCATATGTTGGACAGCTTTTAAAAATTTACTTCCAAACTAACCTATATTTGGCCAGGTATTTATCTGGACCTCTTTTTCTTTTTTCAAATTCATCTTTATCATTTCCTCAGGGGTTTTCCTTGGCCACCTCCTGCCAACCGATCCTGCTACCCTAACCATCCTACATCTACTGACCTAATTATTCTCATTCATTCTTTCAATATGACCAAACTAACAAGTCTCCTGTTCTGCACACACCAAAGCTAACATTATTCACTAGTTCTCTGCTCCACCACCTACCTAGCATGAAGCAAAGCAATACTGAAATACTGCTACTGTTACAGTAAAGAGACTTAGGTACCTATGTTATTAGATATGTCGATTAAGGGAAGAGTTTATCAGGCATGTGTACGCAGTGTGATAATGTATGGAAGTGAAACCTGGTCAGTGAGGGTTAAGGATATGTGGTGTATGGAGAGAAATGCGTAATGTAAGTCTTAAAAAAGATTTAGATCTAATGACCCCAGAGAAAGATTAAATCTGGAAAGTATAGAGAGGTGTGTGCAGAAAAGAAGACTTCATTGGTATGGTCATGTTGAAGAATGGATGAAAGTTCCTGGGTTAGTAGCTGTAGAACAGTTTAGGTAAGAGGTTCAGTTCTTAGGGGAAGACCAAGGAAAACATGGGATGGACTTCAGAGAAAGAGAGATAAATAAAGACCTGGTCAGAAATAGGTTAGTTTGGAAGTCAATTTCTGAAAGCCATCCAACACATGCCAGCATATAAAACAGACACTAAATCTAATATGATAGTGACATTAGTGTTTAAGTGACTACAGTAGATCTAATTAGATTTGAACTCTGCATAGCAGATTTGTATCGATGAAATGAATGTTATGTAATTCTTAAGATACTGTATCTTTCTTGTAGAGAATAAAATGGTATTAAAAAGCTATTACGTTAAAGAAAGAATAATTATTCATACAACAATAACGAAAGAGATCCCGAACAAAGTTATAAAATGTAGACATAGCTGTTCATTGTTATAGTTGCACATGTTACAACTTTAATTTGCATACTGTAGTCTGTTCACGTTTTATACTCAGAATGGAATATAGCATCAGTCAGTGTTTCGTAAACAGAAAATCAATTCTGTAACTCCTTGCCGTACAATGAAAGTAACACATTTCTTGAATTCTGCTTCAAACAAAAGTCAACACAATTAAAATTTTTTTAAAGTGACGCTAAAGATACTGGGCCATTCACCATATTTTCTTGATAATAAAACAACTTGAGTATAATACAACCCTGCGTGACTTAAGAAAAAAAATTCTTACTAGAATTGTTTGCAAGGACCTGTGGTACAATGGATAAAAGTGCTAAGTAATAACCATTTCTAAGTGACAGTCTGCTGCAGGTTGAAGGTTCAATCCACAGGTCCTTGCAAACAATTCTAATAAGAATTTTTTTTTTCTTCAGTAACACAGGGTTGTATTGTAGTGTGCAGGCGATACTGAGAATACAATTACAAATTACTTAAGACTTCTACCTGGTCATGGCTGACAGAACAAGAACAAGCTACCACCGTGGATTAAATAAAGGGTTTCGTTCGAAATTCCATACAGATTCCAGAGTTCGACAAAGATGCACCTGAAGAAGGTTGGAGGTTATACCAACCAAAATGTTGAGAATAACATCCAAGATGAGAACAGTAGTTCGAATAATCTAAATCTATCTCTATGTAAATTTTTTGCAAAGGTGTACCTGAAAGTAGGGCGATCTGAAGGGTCCTTTTTATTGACTACTACACTGTTGGGGAGGACGCCACTCCTTTCCCTAGATGGCGCTTATTCTTGATCTACACTTTATAATGCTGAGGGTTTAGCAAAGAGACATCAAGTACTATTTTTCTTTTCTTTTTTTAACTTTGGTATGACTCAACCAAGGATTGAAACCCTGTCTTCCAGCCCATTAGCAAAAACTAACTATTTTGCTAAATGGGTTGATATCATAGCATATAATCAATTAAAATCTCAATGCTGTACATATATTTCACTAAAATATTTAATTTTTCATGATATTGAAGAAAATAAATAACCTGAATGTTTAGCCATTGTGTTTCTTCTAATTTTAAAATTTTAGAGAAGGTGTAACACGACATTCTATGCATTACATTTGAAGCTGTTAATCATATTTTTCTTTGTTTGATATGATAATTATATTTCTCTATATTAATAAACTATGAAAATAAAAAAAGAAATTGGAAGAGAAAACTTTATTAAAAAAAACACAAAAATTTGAATATAAACATTGTGAGCGAAACTGTTTGAATTTTAACTATGTTTAAAGTCGGAATTAATTAGTGTATTTGTAATCTTGCGGTTTAAAGAGGTTTTTATAAATAGAGTAAAAATTTCTGAAAAAATGTATTAGTATATAATACAATTCCATTTTTTTTTTTTTTTAATTCTCATATTATACACCAGAAAATATGTTATCTAGATTGTAGAAATCCAGAGAGTCAGCTATCTCTAATTTGGTCCTTTAAGTAAATTTTTTTTTTTAAATTTAAAAAATAAGACAGATGGAACCTAATTTACCTTTGATTAAACTTATCTAACAGCAAAAGTCACATTGTTTTTTTTATTTCTTCATTGAAAAAAAAAAAAAGAAAGAGAAAACACTTCAACTGACTCTTACAAAAATTGCTGATACTCAACTCGACTTCCCATCTGAGAGGTGAGAAATCAAATGAAAAAGATCTGACTTAATAAAAAAAACTCAGATTGTGTAATTAAGTAGCATTCAAGCACATTAATTATATATTCTTCATACATTTGACCAAAACTCTTACATTAGTCAGACTGTCAGGAAAATAAAAATCTCTATCAATGTATTCAAGAAATAAAGGATATAATCTATGTAATAATTGAGTATTTTTTTCTGATAGGCTCCAAAATTACTCGGCAGAATTGCACCAAATTTAGCCTAAAGTATCCTTGAGATTCCAGGTGTGTTGTTGCAGGTACAAATGTCATACTACTACTACTACTATTACTTAAAACAAACACTTAAAGACTCCAAAACAATTGGGTATGAAAAACACTTAGAATGCTGATGTATCAGAGAGGAGTGTCATAATTATACTAGAACTACTACTGATAATACTAATGGAGATTTGGTATCTGTCTGAAGCCGAAATTATAATATTACTTCTATTAATGTATTATTTTTCAATGTTCAATTCTGTGGTAGTAGTAGTGTAGTACCTGTTCTGTTGTCATGAGACCATCCTCCCAGACATTACCGCCTTTTTTTCTTTATTTTAGGGGGGGGGGGGATAGTATCTATTCTGTTGTTGTGAGACCATACTCTCAGGCATTATCACCTCTTGTGAGGGGGTGGGAGTATATGTTCGTTTATCATACCATCCTCGCAAAAATATGTAACTGGAAGGAGCATATATGTGCTTGTAATAGTAATAAATACGCACAGACGCCAAAGATATTGAACAAAACTGCACTAACTTGGCATGAAAACCCTTTGAGTAGTGAATGCAAATAAAATTCAGAATGCTAATTATGGTGCTTAAATAAAGCCGCACCACCTCCCTGCAAATTGCACGATTAAGAGTCTCGCTTTTGACTAATTAATATCAATTAAATGGATTTTTTTTTAATAAATGTAATTTATTTTTCGAAAAATCAGGTCCAACAATAACAAAGTAATAAGCTTGTTCATTAACAATAATCAATTCTTAAAGAGTAAAGTCGTAACGTAGGAGCAATTTAATATATAAACTTAATGAAGTAGCTTCCGAGAATCGGATAAAGTTACCGACTTCTTACCTCCTGCTGCTGACACACATCTGCCGAAGTTAGTATGACCTATAAAGAGGGTAACCGACTTTGAAGATAAACAGATTTATTTTTATATATAGAAGGATGGGATACATGTTTTACTACTGTGCAATTGAAGGAATTCCCCCTAAGGAGAAAAATGTATACGTCAAATATTTGAAGACTAATAAGAATGCAATAAGTAAACAAAGAATAGTATATTTCTTTCTTCTATTGAAAAGAGAATAGAAACGAAAACGGCACTTTAACTCACACCAGATGCAAAGGTACTCAAGAAAGGAAACCAACTCAGCCATTAAATGTGTTCTCCTATGAACTTACGCAAGAGAAATTTAAAATCTTAATTCAGCATTTAGAAAGTGTGTGGGAGGGGGGGAGGAGCATCCATCTAAAAGAGAAAAATCCATTGCACCTAAAGATCCTCAAAAAAGAGATTGTTGATGAAGACTGGTCAATTTATGTAATAATCTTGGTTATTCGGACTACATTTCTCATCTTGAGTGTTGTCATCACGTTTCGGCTGTTGTAACCTCCGGCCTTCTTCAGGTGTATCTCTTCGAACTCGAGAATAGAAGAAGAACGGAGGTTACAGCGGCCGAAACGTTGTGATGATAACACTCAAGATGAGAAATGTAGTCCGAATAACCAAAATTATACAAATTATCAATCCTCATCTCAAAAATTCAGAAATGGTCAATTTATGTTCCTACTAATATGTATATTTGATAAAACTCCACATGAAACTGGTACCCGGTATGACCTACATCTGATAGTGAGGCCGTAATTTGTGAGTTTTGGAGAGTGTGGAGTCACCCCTGAGTTGCGATTACTTCCAGGTAGATTCTGATCTGGAGTGATACTACCTGTTCTGGTTTCATCTATCACTTGAATAGATGTTTTTCTGGAGATAACTAAAATTAAGGAATTGTAGCAAGTAAAATAGAGAAGAAAAAAAAAAAAAAAAAAAAAAAAAAAAACGGAGAAAAATAATCCAAAAATATATTTGAAAATATCGAATGTATATTTTCATAGTACAAAAATAAATCTTTCTTAAATGATACTAAATATAGATTACACCAAAATTACATTAACTTGTCATATATGGATGTGAAATGGGAGTTGTAAATTTCTATATAACTCATTCTGTATATTAATTCAATATCAGCAATTGTGATTATTATAATATACCAACTGTATCAGTAGTGAGTAAAAGTAGTTTTATGCTTAGGAATTTTTGAGATGAGGATTGATAATTTGTATTATACAGACTACTATTCTCATCTTGGTTGATGAAACCTACCTTCTTCAGGCGCAACTTTTCAAACTTGGGGGAAACTATACAAAATTTCCAACTGAACCCTTTATTTAATCTATGGGGGTAGATTGTTCTTGTTCTATCAGTGAAATTCCATTTATGTTCCAGAATTCAACTAAGTTCCCCAAGTTCGAAAAGATGCAAGAAGGTAGAGGGTTTCAGTGACTGAAACGTTAAAATAACAACTAAGATGAGAATAGTCCAAATAAAACAAAAATAGTTTTAGAAAAAAAAAAAAAAGGTTAATCAAATGATCCAGTCATAATTAGGATATATTCTCGCATAGTGCTTTAACAACAAAATGTAGGAAGAAACATCTGTCGTTATTTAAGCTCCTTAATTACAAGCATTGTTCACAATATATTTATACTCTTAAATAAAAATAATTTCTGCGTATATAATAAGCTTAACAAAAGGTAAATAAAAATGGAGGGTACCTCTTTATCCGTAAACTGCTTTTATTCGTTATTACAAATTCATTGTATTCGTACGAAGTGTGATCAAAAAGTAATCAGAATTTTTTTCCTTTCTTTTTAATGTTTGCTTCACCTTAATTTAACACGTTAAATTTGTCTTAAATTAAAAAATAAACAAATTAATTAAATTTAACAACATAATTCAGGGTCCTGGAGTCGGAGCAAATTCATTGCTTTTGAGGTCGGAATCAGCGTCAAGCATGGGGCGGCCAACCCCACAGCTGTTTTTCATTATGTATCATTTTTCTTCTTTAGATTTCATTCATTCAAAAAACAAGCAAAATAAGAATTCAGCAACGGTTCGAAAAACATACCAGTCATCTTGAAAATCAAAACATACCAGTCATCTTGAAAATCAAAACATACCAGTCATCTTGAAAATCAAAACATACCAGTCATCTTTAAAATCAAAACATACCAGTCATCTTTAGAATCAAAACATACCAGTCATCTTTAGAATCAAAACATACCAGTCATCTTTAGAATCAAAACATACCAGTCATCTTTAGAATCAAAACATACCAGTCATCTTTAGAATCAAAACATACCAGTCATCTTTAGAATCAAAACATACCAGTCATCTTTAAAATCAAAACATACCAGTCATCTTTAGAATCAAAACATACCAGTCATCTTTAAAATCAAAACATACCAGTCATCTTTAGAATCAAAACATACCAGTCATCTTTAGAATCAAAACATACCAGTCATCTTTAGAATCAAAACATACCAGTCATCTTTAGAATCAAAACATACCAGTCATCTTTAGAATCAAAACATACCAGTCATCTTTAGAATCAAAACATACCAGTCATCTTTAGAATCAAAACATACCAGTCATCTTTAAAATCAAAACATACCAGTCATCTTTAGAATCAAAACATACCAGTCATCTTTAGAATCAAAACATACCAGTCATCTTTAGAATCAAAACATACCAGTCATCTTTAGAATCAAAACATACCAGTCATCTTTAGAATCAAAACATACCAGTCATCTTTAGAATCAAAACATACCAGTCATCTTTAGAATCAAAACATACCAGTCATCTTTAGAATCAAAACATACCAGTCATCTTTAGAATCAAAACATACCAGTCATCTTTAGAATCAAAACATACCAGTCATCTTTAAAATCAAAACATACCAGTCATCTTTAGAATCAAAACATACCAGTCATCTTTAGAATCAAAACATACCAGTCATCTTTAAAATCAAAACATACCAGTCATCTTTAGAATCAAAACATACCAGTCATCTTTAGAATCAAAACATACCAGTCATCTTTAGAATCAAAACATACCAGTCATCTTTAGAATCAAAACATACCAGTCATCTTTAGAATCAAAACATACCAGTCATCTTTAGAATCAAAACATACCAGTCATCTTTAGAATCAAAACATACCAGTCATCTTTAGAATCAAAACATACCAGTCATCTTTAGAATCAAAACATACCAGTCATCTTTAGAATCAAAACATACCAGTCATCTTTAAAATCAAAACATACCAGTCATCTTTAGAATCAAAACGCTATAAATAATACGTAGTAGTTTTTTTACACCCCTTATCAAGGCTAAAAAACATTCAAGAATAAGGGTTAATGAGATGAATAGACTGACAGTTGAATTATGATGAATACTATAATAGGATTGAAAATCTCCACATGCCACTCACTCAAAACAGCTGACCTAAAAAAACAGCAATTCTTCCCCCTTTGTCAAAGAAATTGCCTATGAAATGTGAAGACTAAAGAACAAATTAGGGGAGAACATGAGTTAGAAGACTGCCAATAGTAAACCCAAGGTCCAGTTTCTACTCTGTCCACTGACTCCCTTGGAGATCATCCACCCTTTGAGAGCTCTTGCTTTTACTGTTGCTGGGTGTCCAAATCGGAGAAGCCAAGGATTGGCTATTGGAGACGTCAATTTAGTAGCTGACAGTCCGATCACAAAACAGGTAGCACTTGTTTACATGGTACTAATAGCAGGTAAGAAAGAAGACCTGACTTTGTATAATAAATTAATAAATGTCTTCGCCAGCTCGCTTTCACTTCACAAACTTCTCTATTTAAAATACTTGAAACAAAACTTTTATAGAATAAGCATTTTATTGTTGTAAACATGAAATAGACACGTTCGCATTTCGTTATATTGATAAACATTAACATTTTGGTCGTTTTAATACAAATTTATTCATCTTTTAAATATGACTAAGGAAAAGAAAAAAAATCACTTAGCTTGTACAATGGTGAGTGTGTGTGTGGGGGGGGGGCGTTCGTTTTTAAATTACAATCATAAAAGGATTGCAACTTGTTGAAAATCAAGTCCTCGAAAGAATAGGCCGAAAAGGAACACAACAGTGCTGCATAAACAACAGTCTTGCCATCATATCCGAGAAAGAGTAACCACCGTCATCGGCATTTCTGGATTCTATTGACTCGCTAAACATTTATCCACAAAAAATAAAATATTCCCAAACTATTTTTTATAGTAAAAAAAAAAAAAAAAAAAAAAAAACGATCATTGAATTAAAAAAAACAAAAAAAAAAACAATGACAAAATATAGTTAATTAATAAAATATATTTTTACACAGCAGATCACATAAATAAGCAATATATAAAAAAGATAGGGTGCTTCTATTGTGTAAACTTGAATTAACTATGAAATAGGGTATTTTGACATCACCATGACGAGTCCAACTTTCACATTTATTCATTTAGATTAGAAGAATATTTCTTAAGCTTTTTTAAAAAGCTCAGGAGTCGGAACCAAAGTCAAGTGTTTCAGCTCTCCAAACCAGAGCACTGGAATTAACATCTTTTACTTTTCTGGTTTTTATTTTAAATATTATAAATACTATTATCATTATCTTCAAATGAGCTTTGAGACTATATCAGTTGATAACATTAAGCATGTATGAAATAGTGTTTTCATATTTGGACTAGTGAATCTGTCCTATTTAAGGGTTCTTGATGTTGCTAGTCTCAGTCTTTTCTATAAATACTATTATGGCATGTGTTCTACAGAATTATCTGATCTATTCCTCGCTTCCTTTTTTCCAGTTCATTTGATTCGTTGGTCTAGTGGTTTCCATTAATTCACCGTTTTGATATCTCATTGTAATACAGCTTCCTTTTCCAAGAACGTCAAGCTTGTGGAACACTCTTTCTGCTGACTGTTTTCCTCCTACCTATAGGCTTGGTCTTTTCCAGACTAAGGCCATAAGGCATCTCTTGTCTTAGCAATAATCATCTTTCGTTCTTGTTAGCTCCTTACATCACGTGGCTTCATGCCTTGTCTGGAGAGATTTCCATTAAAATAAAAAAAAAAAAGAAATAATAAGTAGCAATACTACACATCTTGAAGATTAGGCGCAAGACTCTTCAAATTTATACTGGAATTGTCCACATGAACCCGTAGCATAACAGTTAAAGATATTGATTCATAACAATCTTCCATCTTAGGTTTGATTTCCAAATCTTATCTACCTTATTTTTGCTTTCCAAGCCGATTCACACTTCCATGTACCTTGCTGTTTGTTATCAATGAACGAAGATATTTGGAATCGTCCACTTGTTTTATTACATTTCATTCTATCGTTTATAGGTCTGCATCTGCATCGTTGAACATCATATATTCGGTCTACTCTTAATTAAAACAATTAAAATGGATTTTTTACGCATAACTCAATCCCAAAACAAGAATATTTTAACATGTATTTTATGTAATTAAAATATATAGGAAAAAAAACTTGATTAACTCAGCTTTAGTATAATAGATTATATGAATCAAGCTTTTTGACTGCCTTTCTTGATAAAAGCTGCAGTGCAGTCGAAAATTGATTTTTTATTTTTATTTTCTTAATCGATTCTGCTCCTTCTTGTTCACTAAAATTCTGACCAGCTAATTTTTATTTGTTATTGTTGCACCATCTTATTGACACTATAACAACACAATTTGCTACAGTTTATTTTTTAAATTATGTAGTCCCTTCCGGACAACTGGTAATATGGAAACATTTTTCAATTATGACCAAAAAATAAAAATAAGCAAGGGGAATAACTCATATTTCTTAATTGAAGAATACAAAAAGAGTTGTCTCCCATACACCTAAAATTTTTATTTCTTTTTCTGTATAAGTTTTAATAAAATGTGCAAAAAATTTTAGGTGGTAGGTCTAACATATAAAGTTATCTTGTGAGATTTTAAAAGTTGGACCTAAATAGCATTTAAGCTGACATGCTTCTTCAAATCATATGTCAACAATTACTTGCCATAAACTGCCCCATTAGTAATCAAACTTAGTTTTTACCATTGAGTTTTGCTCATCTTTCAGCTGACAATCATTGCATCTCATTTACTCGTCCTTGAGTGGCTCTTGGCCTGAATGACTGGTGACTCAAGAGTTAAAAAAAATTCTTTTCCATCCAACCTTTTTTTTTTTCTTTAATTCAGTAATTAACAAGTAAACCAGCCACAAGAAAATGGTTGTTCACATTTTCTTTATTCTTCCATAGAAAAGGGAGTGGAGGAGAAAGAAAAAAGAAAACAAAAAAGATTCACTGCCTACAATAACAACAACAAAACAAACTGACCTTGGCATAGTTTATATAGAGTTTGATACAAAAATGCAAAACATTGCGTTGACATAAAAATTTAACAGGAGTGGTAAGATGTCAATAATCTATATGAATAAAAATTGTAACAACTTCAATTTTTCATATCAACATAACTGTGATAATTACACATTGAATACTTTTTTAATTTACTATTAATTACATATTTATTGAAATCAAAAATGCAATAGCGTAAAATAAAATGAAACTAAATCTATCACAATGCACTTCAATTTCTTCATAAAGATGTCAACTTTTTAAATTAAAAAAAAAAATTTTTGTTTAAAAAAAAAAAATTAATTACTTTGTGATATTTTGAAAAATTTTAAAGCAATTTGGAAGCATTTAAACTTTCAAATAGAAAATCATTCATGGCTTTAAAATTCTTGGCAAATCATGTCTTAAAAAATCGAATGTTTTGGAAGTCATTTACATCCAATAATTTTATAAATAGACATTAAAACAAGATTGCTGTAATAAAATTAGTTATAAGTTTATTACAATTTGGTTCAATCAATAATTTAATGACCAAACAATAGTGT
Organism: Sepiola atlantica; assembly: GCA_963556195.1. NCBI lineage: Eukaryota > Metazoa > Mollusca > Cephalopoda > Sepiida > Sepiolidae > Sepiola > Sepiola atlantica. The sequence goes on along the minus strand of OY744539.1, from coordinate 5,919,636 downwards.
AATTAAATTTATTTTCAAAATCCTAATTTAAAAATAATTCGGTAAAAATAAAAACAAACAGCATCACCATCATATCCGATTTAATATCCGTGTTACATACTGGCATATGTTGGACAGATTTTAGAAATTGACTTCCAAACTAACCTATCTTCGGCCAGGTCTTTATTTACCCCTCTTTCTCTCAAATCCATCTTTATCACTTCCTCTCATGTTTACCTTGGCCTTTCCCTGTCAACAGATCCTGCTACCTCAACTCTTCTACATCGCAACCCCAAAACTCTCATCCATTCTTTCAATGTGACCAAAAAAAAAAATAGTCTCTTGCTCTGCACACATCTCCCTATACTGTCCAGATTTAATCTCCCTCGTCAGTCATCGGATCTAAACCTGTCTTTAAGAATCACATTACATATCCATTGTATCATTCTCATAACATTTCTCTCCATGCAACACACATCCTCATCTACAATAATGTCAGAATATGAAACTAGTTTTTTTTTGTAATTTCGACAGATCAGTGGAGTTCAGCTACTAAACTTTCATTTTTCAATGATAATATTGAAAAGGGGGTTTAGCCTTTAATATTGTAAACATTAAACAATAAGATTAACAAAAAACTATTAATACTTTTAATTACACTTAAAAAATAAGGCACTTAATTAGCTATTTTTTTTAAAGCTATTTATTTTTCATGGAAAATGTAAAAATGTCACTTGGGGAGGGGGGTGGGCATAGCGAAGGGCGTTAATTTGCAATACCTTTTCACACTGAAAGTATCGACCGATATGTTTTAAAGGACACAGGAAGGCATTCATTAATGAAACAAAAGTCCTTTACCTATGAATCGTTTGAAGTATGGCAAAATTAACATTTTCAGAGAAATGGGAAAGGTAGGCAAAGCAAGACAAGACAAAACGTGACGAGAGAGGTTTGATTGTTTATTGGTTTTGTTTTACGGCATATCAACCCTTTTCGGGTTATTTAATGCCGAATCAGGTCATTTGTGTAAAAGTTTTTATGCGCGAAGTCCTTTATATCTTCAAATATTTATTCATGGTGTTTGGTTTGGTTGTTTTGTAGAGGAAAAATGTTTTTGTTTTTAGCTTTGCAGAACATGATTGAGTCTTGGAAAGGGAAAGGAAAAAAAACAATAAAATCAAGGTTTGGTGCATTTTAAGTCAGGAAGCCGGTATATGTTCAGATGGAGAGAGGAAAGGAGAAAAATCAGTTAAAGAAAAAGAAAGAAAAATCAGGAAAAGAGGAAGAAAGAAATAAAATCGAGTCAAATGGGGGAAAAATATAGATGTAAAGCTCTAGCGGTTTGGCCTTTTCGCATTAAAAAAAAAAAATAAAGAAAGAAAAAAAGGAATTCCGCTTTTTCTGAATTACAAAAAAGTTGAGAACTCACATCCCTGAAATGATAGACTAAAAGCCACCCTTCAGGCATGTTTTAGGTTAAAAGATATAAAGAAATGTTTTGTCTGCAAAACAATCAAGTGATGACAAATCACTTAGTAAATAATCCCATCAACTTTTGACAAGTACAATTGCTGGCTCATTAATAATTTTATGTGATCATCTCATTCGTGTTCTTATTGGTATTGAAGAGAAACAAAACAAGAAATGCATGACAAGATCAACTTTCACATTGAATTTTTATTTTTACTTTTGTTCACCTCAAACAAAAAATATTGTCACTAAAGCGCAAGGGGCTAGATTTACAAGGGTCAACCCGAGTGGGGGAGTTGGGCAGCAAGATGTTTGTACACATTACATTTAAATCTTTGCATGTTTGTACAGTCGGGGGAAACGGACGGAAATCCAAAGGCAAACGGTCTGAGGAAAGAAGTTATTAGAACAAAAATCTTTCAGCATCAAGGGACCTCTACAGTGAAGGGGTGGGATTTTGATGCTAGTCGGGTGGGTGAGGGTATTTTTGTCACAGGGTCTAAGTGCAGTAAGTTCATCGGAGCACATTCCATAAAAGTAATTGTAAAACAAGCACAAGGATGCAACATTGCGTCGATGGAACAGGGGCCAGAGCTTTTCAGATGGTGCAGGATCTATCTAGTTAAAACTCTTTTTTGCACCCTGTCCAAGAGGGAGAGGCTAGTGGTTGGTGCACCAGCCCATATGTAGCAACAATATTCCACGTATAGGGGAAAGGTGGCTTTATAGAGATATAGGCTACTGGTAGAAAAAAAAAAGAAATAGAGAACAGATATCATTTGCTGACATAGAATTAAATTTTATCTTTTCTTTTCCAAATAGTGTTCACACGTCGTCAATAACAAAAGTTCAGAATGGGTTTCATTTCTTTAAAGTCAATATTTGAATTGCATCCAGTTTACTTTTCTGCCTGACAAGATAAATCTTGGTTAAACTACAGTTGAAGTAATAAATTTAATTTTAAAAACAGCTCTGTACCTAAATTGAGCACTTTTTAATCAACTGCTGGTATTGTATAGTATCCGACATCACAAACAAGCTTAGTTTTTAGTATGCAACAATGGGTAAATATAGTGAAATTCCTTTAAATTACAACTTACAATAGATTGTTTTTTTGTTTAGGGGAAGGGGGGCTATACTAATGAACCACCACTTATCAAGGCCCAAAGGCCACTTGAGGATAAGGGTTAATGAGATTGTCAGATGATGAACAATACAATGAGCGAATTTAAAACAATGGGTGGAATGATCAGAATTTGATTATTTAAGAGGATGGCTCAAGTATTTGTTAACATTCGACTTGAAAACAACCATGTTGTAGTCAGCTGAGAAGCAGTTCTGTGGTATGTTGTTATACAGATAGAAGTTCTTGGAAAAAAAAAACTTTGTCCATGGAAGTTCCGTTTCTGTTTTAATTACACAGGGGAAAAAAGGAAAGTCCTTTGCAGTGATTGTAGCTAGATAAGTTTTTGCTGTAAATATTTTACAGGCGGAAACCAAAGATGGAGCTCAGTCGAGCACATTCCAGAGAGAAAAGGGAGGCAAAGCAAGGCAAGGCAAGACAAAACAGGAAAAGAGAAAGAAAGATAAAGCAAGAGAAAGGAAGAAAGAGAAATAAAATCGAGCCAAATAGGGGAAAAAAATAGACAGAAAGCTCTAACGATTTCGCCTTTTCTTATATAAAAAAAAGCGAAATTCCACTTTTCTGAATTAGAAAAAAGCGGAATTCTGCTAAAAGCTCACATCCATGATATTTGAGATTTAAAAATCAAGACAACATAAAGTGAATTGCGCACACATGAGCAAAGCGAAGAAACATCAACAACAACTGTTTCTTCTTTGTTTAATTAAATGACATTATTGTTTGAAATAAATTGGAAAGTGTAGTTTTTAGTACGCCAAACTTCTATTATATAAAGGGTAGTTGTCTGTATGTGTGTGCGTCCAGCTAAAACTACAAAACAAACACCATCAAAGTTTGTATTTTCTTGATCAGCATTGCCTGGAATAAATATCTAAAAATTTAGAAAGAAATATCCATTCTTTGACCCTAGTCGGTTCTACCGTCATTTTCATGTACTAACTTAAGAGAAGTAACTGATTTTTTTCAAGGAGTTATTTCCCTTATGCCAACTTGAGTAAGCTATAAAAAGTGTATGTTCAAAAAGAGGAATGGGCTGAACGGAGAAGAAAAAGGGGGTGGGGAGAAGGAGGGGGACACCGGCGAAGAGAGACATTGAAGTTTTAATAAAAATATGTTACACTTTTGCCCCGGGCAACGCTGGGTAGACCTGCTAGTCAAAAAAATCAAATAAAATGTACAATTTATTTTCTTGTTTATTTATTTATGTAATAATTATTGGAACCTATATGTTCTTTCGGGTATTATTAACTATAACATTTAGTTAAATTATTTTACTTTCATTTTTGTTACGCTTTTTCTAATCTCTGCATTTTTTTTTTAAATAGGATTATTTTTTTTACATAAGATTTTAAGTTAAATTATTAAAAAAAAAAAAAAAAAAGACTTGTGATTTCGTTTGTATAACAAATTTCTAAATTTTGTTGTCAGCCTTTTTTTTTGTAGAGTAAAAAAATTGAATAAATTTGCACCAGTTAAACTATATTATCATCATCATATTCAGTTTAACGTCGGTTTTACATGCTGGCATGCGTTGGACGGCTTTAAGAAATTGACCTCCAAACTAACCTATCTCTAGTTAGGTCTTCATTTAGCCATCTCTCAAGTCTATTTTTATCACTTCCTCCCATGTTTTCCATAGTCTTCCCCTGTGAACTGGACCTGCTATCTCAACTGTTCTACATCTACTAACCCAAGAACTCTCATCCATTCTTTCAACGTGGCCATACTATCAAAGTCTCCTGTTCTACACACATCTCCCTAGACTGCTCAGATTTAATCTTTCTTCCGAGCTCATCAGAACTTTAAAGACTAACATTACACATACATCGTATTATTATCATTTCTCTCCACGCAATGCATTTCCTCAACCCTCACTTCCATACATCACACTACGTACACATGCATGATAGACTCTTCCCTTGGCCGACATCCACTCCTAACTCTTGCAATCACACTAGCACCTGTTCCACCCTGTGCTTCAATGGTATCACCAAGGTAACAAAACTTTGACAACCTCAACAGCTTCACCATCCAAATATACTTTCTTCACATCTGAGTTCTCATCCATCTCCATCGTCTTACACTATTCGCACAGAAACTGGTTATTCTCTCTCAATCTACCAATAATTCCACTGATGACAAAAAGTGTTGATATTACAAAGACAACTATTTTTTTTTAATTGATCAGCCAAAATGATGGCAAAGTACCTCCAAGAGATACTTTTTACAGCAATTTCAGTAATGTACACCTTCGACTCATTTTTTTAAATTCCATTTTTGTCTTATTACCAAATTATTGGTAACAAATATATGGAGTACTGTTGTCATATTTGGGCTGATGAATCACCGTTCCATTTGAGGGTTCTTGATAGGATGCAGAAACGTATCTGTAATTTGATTGGCCACACCCTTCTCTGCACTCTCTCTCTCTTACAGAATGTAATGTTGCTAATCTCATTCTTTTCTATAAATACTATTATGGCATGTGTTCTTTAGAAGTATGTGATCTATTCCCCACTTCTTTTGTTCCAGCTCGTTTGACTCTTTTGTCTAGTGGTTTCCATCAATTTGCTGTTTTGATACCTCATTGTAATACAGCTTCCTATTCCAGTAGCTTCTTTCCAAGAACTGCAGGCTTGTGGAACACTCTTTCTGCTGATTGTTTTCCTCCTACTTATAGCCTTAGTTCTTTCAAGAATAAAGCCAATAGACATCTCCTGTCTTTGCGATAATCATCTTTCATTCTTGTTAGCTCCTTACATAAAGTGGCTTCATGCCTTGTCTGAAACAATTTCCATTAAAAAACAATTTTTTTTTTTTTTTTTTTTTTTTTAAATCAAATAAGTTACTGTTTGTTTACCTTGAAGTGTCTTCATCTAACGACGGACAAACAGCTGTAAATCACAGAATCGGCTTAGGCTGGGCCACCTTCACAAGAGAAAAAAACTGCCCTAATTTCTAAACGCATACCATACAAAATCAAAGCGAAAATCTATAACGCATATGTCCTTCCTGTAGTCTTATACAAACTTAAATGTGTCAACCAGACTGTAAAATTACATCAGAAAGTAGAAACTTCCCAAAGGCACATCATGCGCTTCATTACTGATCATAAACTATCTGATCACATCAGAATTGTAGAGTTACGAAAACTCACTGGCATTCCATCAATATCCTCTGTTATCAAATGTAAAGTCTTAAAATTGTTTGTTCACGTTAAGCGTTCTGCAAAATATCCGTTGATGGTATAATACAAGGAAGCCGGTCAAAAGGTAGACAATGTGAATGGATGAACATGAATCAAGCGAACACCTTGGCCCAAGATCATAAGGCTTAGAGGACGCTCATCTAGGTTAGTGCGTATTCTGCAGCTAGCAGAGAAAACGTTTAATATCCAAAGTCAAAATTATATTTTTACATGGTCTAGCTTGATCTCAGCTTTTGAGATGAATCTTATATGAACAAATTGTGCTTCTGTGTCATTTTTGCACATTTTTTAAGGGGTAATGGAATTTTTCCAATATTTATGCTGGTTTGATCTAATAATTAGAGCTTCCATTATGATTAATTTTACCACAAGATGATATTAGATTTATAAGGATTTTTCATTTGTTAGAAGTCTATATTTTTAGTTACAAACTTTAAAAAATAGCATACAAGATAGAAAATTTTCTAATTTCCAACAAAGTTCGAACAATTATAATTCAGTGACTAATTGAGCTAGCAAAGTAAATTTGGGACCAGTGTTGATGTTTTGCAAACGTCTACGTTCCCTCATTAATTTTCTTGTATATAATGAAAATAAAATTTTGGTTATCTAATTTTATTCTGCTCCTAACTGTTCATACACACTGGTTGTAATGTGGTTTATTGATTTACAATACACTTACATAGTAAACTGAATTCCTCTCGTAAAAATTAACAAGCGAATGAAAAACACTTTTTGTTAATAATCTAAAAACGTGCTGTAAAATTAATAGTACTCTGAAGATTTTTAAAAAATAAAAAAAATTTTTAAACCTTTAGTAGAAAAATGTTAAATCTGTCAAATATTTAGTTATATCACATGGCAGTCCTAAAGTGCCGAGGCATAAAAGACCTGACTTCTTTTTTAAACATTGCATGTGGAATCAATAAACAGAGTTAGTCTTTTGTGTGGAACATTCGCTTTCAAACTAAACAGCATTTGAAAAAGTTTGGCTTTGTATGTTTTATTGCAATCGTTTATGGATCATTTAACATTAAAACTCAACACCTATTGTACATGATTCATAAAACACAAGCTGCTTTCTTACCCATACAGATTTCAGTATTGAAATTAGGTGAAGGATTCATTCAGTTTTTTTTTTGGTTAAAGTCAAGATTGTCTGCTCTTTTTGACTTCCGGTTTCTGCGGAGCAGACAGGATGCCGGTGATCACCCAGATAAAGTCCCATTTGATTAATGATTATCTTCTTCTCAGATAATGTGAAAGCCCCCCCCCCTTCCCAATGTTAGAAGGACTTTCTAAATAATAACATTATTTAGAAAGCCAATCTTAACATGGGGAAGGGGAGGGCTTCTTTTTTTTCAAACTATTCTTAACTTTCATCAACTATTTTTTTCAAATAAAATATATTTTTATCATAAAATATTTTATTAAAAAAGAAATCTGATTGGAGAAAAAAAAGACTAATTCTGTTGATTATTTGTTAAAAAAAAAAGACTAATTCTGTTGATTATTTGTTAAAAAAAAGACTAATCCTGTTGATTATTTGTTAAAAAAAAGACTAATCCTGTTGATTATTTGTTAAAAAAAAGACTAATTCTGTTGATTATTTGTTAAAAAAAAAAGACTAATTCTGTTGATTATTTGTTAAAAAAAAAGACTAATTCTGTTGATTATTTGTTAAAAAAAAGACTAATCCTGTTGATTATTTGTTGAAAGAAAAAAAAAAAAAAATTCTGTTGATTATTTGTTAAAAAAAAAAAAGACTAATTCTGTTGATTATTTGTTAAAAAAAAAAAGACTAATTCTGTTGATTATTTGTTAAAAAAAAAAAAGACTAATTCTGTTGATTATTTGTTAAAAAAAAAAAAGACTAATTCTGTTGATTATTTGTTAAAAAAAAAAGACTAATTCTGTTGATTATTTGTTAAAAAAAAAGACTAATTCTGTTGATTATTTGTTAAAAAAAAGACTAATTCTGTTGATTATTTGTTAAAAAAAAGACTAATTCTGTTGATTATTTGTTAAAAAAAGACTAATTCTGTTGATTATTTGTTAAAAAAAAAAAGACTAATTCTGTTGATTATTTGTTAAAAAAAAAAGACTAATTCTGTTGATTTGTTAAAAAAAAGACTAATTCTGTTGATTATTTGTTAAAAAAAAGACTAATTCTGTTGATTATTTGTTAAAAAAATGACTAATTCTGTTGATTATTTGCTAAAAAAAAAAGACTAATTCTGTTGATTATTTGTTAAAAAAAAGACTAATTCTGTTGATTATTTGTTAAAAAATGACTAATTCTGTTGATTATTTGTTAAAAAAAAGACTAATTCTGTTATTTGTTAAAAAAATGACTAATTCTGTTGATTATTTGCTAAAAAAAAAAGACTAATTCTGTTGATTATTTGTTAAAAAAAAGACTAATTCTGTTGATTATTTGTTAAAAAAAAGACTAATTCTGTTGATTATTTGTTAAAAAAGACTAATTCTGTTGATTATTTGTTAAAAAAAAGACTAATTCTGTTGATTATTTGCTAAAAAAAAAGACTAATTCTGTTGATTATTTGTTTAAAAAAAGACTAATTCTGTTGATTATTTGTTAAAAAAAAAGACTAATTCTGTTGATTATTTGTTAAAAAAAAGACTAATCCTGTTGATTATTTGCTAAAAAAAAGACTAATTCTGTTGATTATTTGTTAAAAAAGACTAATTCTGTTGATTATTTGTTAAAAAAAAGACTAATTCTGTTGATTATTTGTTAAAAAAAAGACTAATTCTGTTGATTATTTGCTAAAAAAAAAACTAATTCTGTTGATTATTTGCTAAAAAAAAAACTAATTCTGTTGATTATTTGCTAAAAAAAAGACTAATTCTGTTGATTATTTGCTAAAAAAAAGACTAATTCTGTTGATTATTTGCTAAAAAAAAGACTAATTCTGTTGATTATTTGTTAAAAAAAAGACTAATTCTGTTGATTATTTGTTAAAAAAAAGACTAATTCTGTTGATTATTTATTAAAAAAATGACTAATTCTGTTGATTATTTGCTAAAAAAAAAAGACTAATTCTGTTGATTATTTGTTAAAAAAAAGACTAATTCTGTTGATTATTTGTTAAAAAATGACTAATTCTGTTGATTATTTGTTAAAAAAAAGACTAATTCTGTTGATTATTTGTTAAAAAAATGACTAATTCTGTTGATTATTTGCTAAAAAAAAAAGACTAATTCTGTTGATTATTTGCTAAAAAAAAAAGACTAATTCTGTTGATTATTTGCTAAAAAAAAAAGACTAATTCTGTTGATTATTTGTTAAAAAAAAGACTAATTCTGTTGATTATTTGTTAAAAAAGACTAATTCTGTTGATTATTTGTTAAAAAAAAAGACTAATTCTGTTGATTATTTGCTAAAAAAAAGACTAATTCTGTTGATTATTTGTTAAAAAAAAGACTAATTCTGTTGATTATTTGTTAAAAAAAAAGACTAATTCTGTTGATTATTTGTTAAAAAAGACTAATCCTGTTGATTATTTGCTAAAAAAAAGACTAATTCTGTTGATTATTTGTTAAAAAAAAAAGACTAATTCTGTTGATTATTTGTTAAAAAAAAAAGACTAATTCTGTTGATTATTTGTTAAAAAAAAAAAGACTAATTCTGTTGATTATTTGCTAAAAAAAAAAAGACTAATTCTGTTGATTATTTGTTAAAAAAAAAAAGACTAATTCTGTTGATTATTTGCTAAAAAAAAAGACTAATTCTGTTGATTATTTGTTAAAAAAAAAGACTAATTCTGTTGATTATTTGTTAAAAAAAAGACTAATTCTGTTGATTATTTGTTAAAAAAAAAAGACTAATTCTGTTGATTATTTGTTAAAAAAAAGACTAATTCTGTTGATTATTTGCTAAAAAAAAAACTAATTCTGTTGATTATTTGCTAAAAAAAAAACTAATTCTGTTGATTATTTGCTAAAAAAAAAGACTAATTCTGTTGATTATTTGCTAAAAAAAAGACTAATTCTGTTGATTATTTGTTAAAAAAAAGACTAATTCTGTTGATTATTTGTTAAAAAAAAGACTAATTCTGTTGATTATTTGTTAAAAAAATGACTAATTCTGTTGATTATTTGCTAAAAAAAAAAGACTAATTCTGTTGATTATTTGTTAAAAAAAAGACTAATTCTGTTGATTATTTGTTAAAAAAGACTAATTCTGTTGATTATTTGTTAAAAAAAAAGACTAATTCTGTTGATTATTTGCTAAAAAAAAGACTAATTCTGTTGATTATTTGTTAAAAAAAAGACTAATTCTGTTGATTATTTGTTAAAAAAAAAGACTAATTCTGTTGATTATTTGTTAAAAAAGACTAATCCTGTTGATTATTTGCTAAAAAAAAGACTAATTCTGTTGATTATTTGTTAAAAAAAAAAGACTAATTCTGTTGATTATTTGTTAAAAAAAAGACTAATTCTGTTGATTATTTGTTAAAAAAAAAAAGACTAATTCTGTTGATTATTTGCTAAAAAAAAAAAGACTAATTCTGTTGATTATTTGTTAAAAAAAAAAAGACTAATTCTGTTGATTATTTGCTAAAAAAAAAGACTAATTCTGTTGATTATTTGTTAAAAAAAAAGACTAATTCTGTTGATTATTTGTTAAAAAAAAGACTAATTCTGTTGATTATTTGTTAAAAAAAAAGACTAATTCTGTTGATTATTTGTTAAAAAAAAGACTAATTCTGTTGATTATTTGTTAAAAAAAAGACTAATTCTGTTGAATATTTGTTAAAAAAAAAAGACTAATATTGTTGATTATTTGTTAAAAAAAAAAAGACTAATTCTGTTGATTATTTGTTAAAAAAAAAGGACCAACACAACAATAGGGACACCAGTTCAGTAACAAAACAAGCGGGACATCTTTTGGAAGCACCGGCGTGTTGACCTCGCAATACACGTGGTCGTTATTTACAAAACAACTCGTTTTTTTTTTCTTTTAACATGTATACGCTTTTTTAAAAATCGGCTGACTTGTAATCTGTCGTTTTGCAATAAACAAAACAATTTATCTTTTTTTTTGTTTTACTTTTATTTACTAAATAAAAAACAAATTTTAAACGCAATTCTATATTTCGTGTTGTGTATTTTAAGAAAAGGTGGATACTTTTTTTTCTTTTCGTAGGGAGGCGAGTAACTAGCGAAGTTTTATTTATTTGTTTATAATTGTTGCTTACAGAAAAAAAGGAAAAAACTTCATAAATTTTAAATTGTTTCTGTTTGGAAACTGATTTTTGAAGTCTAACTTCGCCCTCGTGGGGAGGCTAAACGAAAGATTACAAGTCAGCCGATTTTTAAAAAAGCGTATATATTTCATTTATTTATTAAAATAACTTGCGTAATCTTCTGTTTTGCCTCCTCGGGCTAGGAGCAAAGTGTAGTATGGAAAAATCCTTCTAAACTGAGGTAAAATCCAGAGTGCTCCTTTTTATGTCTTAAAAGAAAACCGTAAATATTTTATTTGTTTATTTAGTAAATAAAAGGAAAAAAGAAAATGGACCCTACATTTTTTAAAATACATACCCCCCCCAAAAAAAAAAATAACATGTTAAAAGAAAAAATCACTGACCGCAGATAGGAATGAAGTGTAGTATCAAAATAGATACTACACTTTTGCCTCCCCATGAGGGCGAAGTTAGACTTCAAAAATCAGTTTCCAAACGGAAGCAATTTAAAATTTATGAAGTTTTTTCCTTTTTTTTTCTGTAAGCAACAATTATAAACAAATAAATAAAACTTCGCTAGTTACTCGCCTCCCTACGAAAAGAAAAAAAAGTATCCACGTTTTCTTAAAATACACAACACGAAATATAGAATTGCGTTTAAAATGTGTTTTTTATTTAGTAAATAAAAGTAAAACAAAAATAAAAGATAAATTGTTTTGTTTATTGCAAAACGACAGATTACAAGTCAGCCGATTTTTAAAAAAGCGTATACATGTTAAAAGAAAAAAACCAGAGTTGTTTTGTAAATAACGACCACATGTATTGCGAGGTCAATCGGAAATCGCCGGTGCTTCCAAAAGATGTCCCGCTTGTTTTGTTACTGAACTGGGGTCCCTATTGTTATCTTGCTCCAAAAAAAATCATAAAATCTATTATAACATATTTTATTGAAAAGAAATAAATTCTGACAAACAGACGAATTTGTTTAGGCATTTGATAAAAAAAATAAAAACTTAGATTTTCAATCATAAGAAAAATATTTGTAATAAAAAAAAATACGGTTATGGTAAAGATTTTGTACTAATCATTAATCAGAAGGGACCAAATCTGTGTCCGCAGAAACCGGAAGTCAAAAAGAGCAAACAATCTTGACATTAACCTCTTTTTTTTTTCAAGCAGAGTTGGGAAGTTGACTGAAATTAAATCTGACTACAACTCTCCACAGTTTAAGATGAGCGGATGATTACAAACCTTTTTTTTTTATAACAGTGGGAGACATTGTACTAAACTACTAAAAGAATTATTTAATTAATTAAAAAAATAATATTTTAATACAGAAGTTTTTTGTTTTATATTAAATACATCAAAAATATTCATGCCGCATAAAGTATTTCTTGCCAATAGATTCTTTTTAAAAAACACATACACAGGTGTTGTCGTTGCAACAGTGTTAAGCCGGCTTTTTCTCTGACCTGCACTTCATCTCGAACTATCAGCAAGGTTGCACGATATGGTTAACCAATCATGATTCCACCGTCAAAGGCCGACCACCTAAGAACCTGATGGTTGTTGTCCAGGTCTTCAGCTGTCCATCGATATGCTTGCGCCATCCAGGAAGGGAGGGAGGGTTACATCGCAAGTTACCCCCCACCCAAGGGCGACGTGCTGTGTGTTCAAATAATCAGAGACATCACAGAGAAATGGCAGCGACGTCTTTGATACACAGGTAAGTCTAAACTCAAGTGAAATTGGCCAGAGATTAATTCTTAAAACAATAAGGATACTTGTGTATTTTGTTTAATATATATATATATATATATATATACACTGATAACTGAATATCAACTATTTGTCTGGCTCAAAGTTGGTTTTATTATCACGTGTATACAGTGCTCAATGCCTTCTCAGACAGAGCTTTATAGTACTTAAAAGAATTACGTAATTTTTAATATGTAATAACTGCAGTTTCATACTCTTTCAGGTGGCTTAATGCACGAGTTTGGTATCAAATTCAGGCTTGTTTTTTTGTTTTCATCTGAAGCTTGCATAGAGCATGAAACAGCAGTTATGGCATATTAAAAAAACAATTCTTTTTAAGTACTAAAATATATACATACACATGTGTGTATGTACTTAGAATTATTACAGTTCAATTAAGAAACTATATTTTTGATAATTATGTAGCATTCCCAGCCTATCAGCCATTATCGTGCAACATTGACGAATTTGTACCTTAATTTGTTCAACTTGCAATGTCTCGTTTATTTCTGGGCCAATTTTTTAAAAATATATATACGGTTGGAAAGAAAAGAAAATCTTTCCGACTATGTAATTTGCATGCGCTTTTATCCACTGAATTATTTTTTTTTACACTGAATTAAAACGGTATCTACTTCGAACAATTGAAAATGAGAAATATGAATATTTTTTCAAGACTCAATTTTATAAGTTAGTTTGTTTTTCAAAATTAAAGCAGTCACTTTTTATCAATATTCTTGAAATTATAAAATAAATCAGAACACACCTTAATTTGTAACCAGAAAGTTGTATTTTTCTTCTTTGTAAAGTTGTAGCGGAAACACGACTGAGTAACCTTAACAGAATTTCCTTTAAAAATTATGAAGTACCCCCAAAAAAGACCAACTAATAATAGAAGATAAGTTTCAGAATTATTTTGATATATGTGAAATCTTAATGTTTTAACATCAGGAAAGTTTCTGAAACTTTCAGTTTTGGAAAAAACGAACTTAAAAAAAGGAGGATGTTGTACCTGGGAGGATGTTATCATGAAGAACATACTACACTACATACCCCCAAAATGGAGGAAGTTATGCCTGGGAAGATGGTCTTATAACAACAGAACAAATACTGCACCACCCTTTCCTCTTGAATTGAGCATTGAAAGATATTACAACAGTACAATTAATAGAAATAATAGTATAGTTTCAGAGTCAGACAGACAGATACCAAATCTCCATTAGTCATAGATTAAAAGTATAGTAAGTTAGATTTTTAATTAAACATGGATGCATCATTGGACCGATATTCTTGTAGTATCGACAAACATCAAATTCCTTTTAATCTCTCATAACTGTTATGGAAAAATTCTGATGCATCCCCAGGATGCAGAAATAAAGAGTATAGTGGGATCATTTAGCCTTTTAACAGTCAGACACATGATGCATACTTAGTAGCTTATGTGTGTAATCTATATGCGCAGAATGAATGGTGATCAGTTTCATTCATAAATAAAGTTTTAAAATAAAATAAGCTTGAATATTTAATATATCTGGACAGTCTGCCGAAGTTAGACGTTATGGGTTCATTTTTTTTTATCTTGGTGATATGATTTGTGCTGGTGGGGGATGTGAATTAAGTTTGATCTTGCGTGTACGAACGGCAAGTTTCATGAGCTTCTTCTCGACTTAACTCGTCATTCACTTCTACTTGTTACTCAAAGTCGGGTTTACAACAGCTATGTCCGTAGCGCCATGTTACATGCGAGTGAATGCTAAGCTCCTAACTCGGTCTTTCTGAGGATGCAGAGGCTATGGTTCGGTGGATTTGTGGTGTGCGTCTTGAGTTAGTTCTGACTCCCAGTTATTAAGGCTGAAGGTATCCAGATTGGAGTCAGCTCTGTGTTGCAACCACCTATGATGGTATGAACATGTCGAACAAAGCTTTGGTTGGATAAATAGATATACACACATCTCGATTGAGGGTTATCAAGAAAAAAGCAGACCGAAGAAGACTTGGAATAACTCGGTCAAATATTACCTCAAGCAAATGATAGTTTCATGGAGAAAATTACTTCGTACCACCATGGCCACCATGAAACTAATGTGAAAAAGAGGCATTAAATGAAAGAGCAATAACTTTAAATTTAAGAGTTTACGGTAACTTCTTTTTTTTAAGAGTTTCCTATTAAATTCTGTTCAAATTTATAACTTCAAATGTTTACTTTCCTACATAGAATTAAATAAAATATATATTAAATGCCTATTAAACATCATCTTTGCTGAGTTATGTTCAGCATGAATGCTGCCCCCCCCCTCACGCTATTATCATAAAACCAACATCAATCCAATCGAGACGATAATTTTTAGAGTCCCTCTATATTTTATGAAGCTGATTTCCTTGAGAAATAGCTTCTTCGACCATATTCTTTTTTTTTTTTACTATTCATGACGTTTAAAGTTCATCCCAGGTAAACTTTATATAGCCTATGACACTCAAATATAGTCCGTATGTCAAGTATAGTTGAAACCCATGTTTATGAATCTATAAAAAAAAAGATACTTGTTTTCATTTATAGCAAAGAAATAAAACTTAAGAGGATTAGTATATTCTTTTACTTAATTTTAACTTTTAATTTAATATTTAGAAGGTATTTTTACAAATACAAGAAAATTCAGAACAACAAAACTTTTGGTATTTTATAAATAAATGCAAGTACATACAAGTAGCATTACCCATCGCCCATAAAAACGCTTTCGATCAGCAGATTTTAAGGAGGTTCTACTAAAATAATCATATTTTATAAACGAAAGCATTAAGTCCTCAAAATACCACCATTTAGTTTCGGAAATGAATATACTTTGACATGAATCAATAAATAATAACCTATATGATATATTTGAAGAATTTTGAGCAGGTAAAGTGGTAAAAATGTGAATACCGCTAACAGGTAATTTTCGCAACTTTTGTGAAGAACGGGCGTGCTTTTGAAAAGTTTGTTACGCCATCTCTACGAGGAATTTCATCATGAAATTTACAAATACAAGAAAATTCAGAACAAAACTTTTGCTATTTGTTTCTTATATGGGACCAGATTTAATACATTCACTAATGTCTTCAACATTTCAGGTCAGATTTTAGTTAAATTTTCAGAGTTCGACAAAATGCACTCAAAGACGATCGGAGAATACATTGGCTGAAACATTGTGAGAATAAGAACCAAAAAGAGAATAGTAATTCTGAGACATGAATTGCTATGGATTTTTTTAAAGGAAAAATGTTATTTTGAACTCAAGTCTATTTTAAAATATGTTTTATATTTTGTTAACATTTGGAAAGACGTGGCGTTTGAGTGACATCAGATATGGTGTCATGCTAAACACATTCCTTTCAGCTGCAGTTCTAAGTTGGATGTTAAATTTTATCTTCACACTTTCTAAAAATGCTAGTTTGTTCTTCCGTATCGTGATAGCTCCATAATTTCAGGTTTGATTTCAACCCAACTTTCATAAAGTTGTACAGATCATTTCAGAGAAAAAATTTAGAATACAAAAAACACATTTTTCTATTAATGCAAATTATTACATATTTTCATTCCAATTTTATATGAACATCATAACTATTAATATCTTACCAGTTGTTCAGTGCATTCAAATTATTACATATTTTCATTCCAATTTTATATGAACATCATAACTATTAATATCTTACCAGTTGTTCAGTGCATTCAAATTATTACATATTTTCATTCCAATTTTATATGAACATCATAACTATTAATATCTTACCAGTTGTTCAGTGCATTCAAATTATTACATATTTTCATTCCAATTTTATATGAACATCATAACTATTAATATCTTACCAGTTGTTCAGTGCATTCAAATTATTACATATTTTCATTCCAATTTTATATGAACATCATAACTATTAATATCTTACCAGTTGTTCAGTGCATTCAAATTATTACATATTTTCATTCCAATTTTATATGAACATCATAACTATTAATATCTTACCAGTTGTTCAGTGCATTCAAATTATTACATATTTTCATTCCAATTTTATATGAACATCATAACTATTAATATCTTACCAGTTGTTCAGTGCATTCAAATTATTACATATTTTCATTCCAATTTTATATGAACATCATAACTATTAATATCTTACCAGTTGTTCAGTGCATTCAAATTATTACATATTTTCATTCCAATTTTATATGAACATCATAACTATTAATATCTTACCAGTTGTTCAGTGCATTCAAATTATTACATATTTTCATTCCAATTTTATATGAACATCATAACTATTAATATCTTACCAGTTGTTCAGTGCATTCAAATTATTACATATTTTCATTCCAATTTTATATGAACATCATAACTATTAATATCTTACCAGTTGTTCAGTGCATTCAAATTATTACATATTTTCATTCCAATTTTATATGAACATCATAACTATTAATATCTTACCAGTTGTTCAGTGCATTCAAATTATTACATATTTTCATTCCAATTTTATATGAACATCATAACTATTAATATCTTACCAGTTGTTCAGTGCATTCAAATTATTACATATTTTCATTCCAATTTTATATGAACATCATAACTATTAATATCTTACCAGTTGTTCAGTGCATTCAAATTATTACATATTTTCATTCCAATTTTATATGAACATCATAACTATTAATATCTTACCAGTTGTGATGCATTCAAATTATTACATATTTTCATTCCAATTTTATATGAACATCATAACTATTAATATCTTACCAGTTGTTCAGTGCATTCAAATTATTACATATTTTCATTCCAATTTTATATGAACATCATAACTATTAATATCTTACCAGTTGTTCAGTGCATTCAAATTATTACATATTTTCATTCCAATTTTATATGAACATCATAACTATTAATATCTTACCAGTTGTTCAGTGCATTCAAATTATTACATATTTTCATTCCAATTTTATATGAACATCATAACTATTAATATCTTACCAGTTGTTCAGTGCATTCAAATTATTACATATTTTCATTCCAATTTTATATGAACATCATAACTATTAATATCTTACCAGTTGTTCAGTGCATTCAAATTATTACATATTTTCATTCCAATTTTATATGAACATCATAACTATTAATATCTTACCAGTTGTTCAGTGCATTCAAATTATTACATATTTTCATTCCAATTTTATATGAACATCATAACTATTAATATCTTACCAGTTGTTCAGTGCATTCAAATTATTACATATTTTCATTCCAATTTTATATGAACATCATAACTATTAATATCTTACCAGTTGTTCAGTGCATTCAAATTATTACATATTTTCATTCCAATTTTATATGAACATCATAACTATTAATATCTTACCAGTTGTGATGCATTCAAATTATTACATATTTTCATTCCAATTTTATATGAACATCATAACTATTAATATCTTACCAGTTGTTCAGTGCATTCAAATTATTACATATTTTCATTCCAATTTTATATGAACATCATAACTATTAATATCTTACCAGTTGTTCAGTGCATTCAAATTATTACATATTTTCATTCCAATTTTATATGAACATCATAACTATTAATATCTTACCAGTTGTTCAGTGCATTCAAATTATTACATATTTTCATTCCAATTTTATATGAACATCATAACTATTAATATCTTACCAGTTGTTCAGTGCATTCAAATTATTACATATTTTCATTCCAATTTTATATGAACATCATAACTATTAATATCTTACCAGTTGTTCAGTGCATTCAAATTATTACATATTTTCATTCCAATTTTATATGAACATCATAACTATTAATATCTTACCAGTTGTTCAGTGCATTCAAATTATTACATATTTTCATTCCAATTTTATATGAACATCATAACTATTAATATCTTACCAGTTGTTCAGTGCATTCAAATTATTACATATTTTCATTCCAATTTTATATGAACATCATAACTATTAATATCTTACCAGTTGTGATGCATTCAAATTATTACATATTTTCATTCCAATTTTATATGAACATCATAACTATTAATATCTTACCAGTTGTTCAGTGCATTCAAATTATTACATATTTTCATTCCAATTTTATATGAACATCATAACTATTAATATCTTACCAGTTGTTCAGTGCATTCAAATTATTACATATTTTCATTCCAATTTTATATGAACATCATAACTATTAATATCTTACCAGTTGTGATGCATTCAAATTATTACATATTTTCATTCCAATTTTATATGAACATCATAACTATTAATATCTTACCAGTTGTTCAGTGCATTCAAATTATTACATATTTTCATTCCAATTTTATATGAACATCATAACTATTAATATCTTACCAGTTGTGATGCATTCAAATTATTACATATTTTAATTCCAATTTTATATGAACATCATAACTATTAATATCTTACCAGTTGTGATGCATTCAGTGCGACAGTGGCTTTGTTGCTGTCGGGCTCAGGTATTTTCTATTCAGTCTTACGAGGTCCACCCTCCCAGGCGTTATCTTCTTTGAGAAGGGGTTAGTTTATTGCTAATCGCCTGAAAAGCCCCTACTGGGGAATGCAGACAGGGCTAGTCAGGCATGTTTTATAGGCCAGAGTGTGCTGGCTTCTCAAAACCACACCTGACCTTGTGTCCAACCTCTTAACAAGGAGGTAAATAAGATGTACAATGATTTTAGAGTTCGTTTCATAGACACATGAACTTTGTTTTTTATATAAAGAGATGTATAATTGAAAAAAAAAAAGCTAATCCAAATGTATTTCTTAATAAATGGTCATATTTTTTAAAGGCTTTATACTTCTTATTAATAGTTCAAGTATCAACAGGTTTATTTAAACAGTGACAATCACAAAATTTCAGTTAACAAGCTTGATCCCGAATTCTGATACATCTGTTTATACAATTGTTCAAGAGATGAAGGTTCTATCAGGTCTTTAATCAAAATCTAAACAATATTAGGATACTAATCTAATATATATATATATAAATTTATGCAAATATTGTAAAAATAACAGAATTCGTCTTTTTAATTATACCTTTTTTTATTTTTTCAATTTTTCTGATGGCCTTTTTGTATTAAAATCAAAAAAAATTAATAAATGTTCCATAGGTTTCACAAACGTTTTCGATTCTTCGTTGAATCATCCTCAGGTGTCAAAAGCAAATGAACAAAAAAGTTGGAGAAAGAAGAGAATTTTAAAAAGAAGGCGGAGAAATGCGCATAGAACGTTTTCCGCATTGTTCCAGGAAGTCGTTGACAATTGAAATTCAGCAACACTAGATGGCATCACAGGACAAAGTCTCATTACATTAAGCATTTTAAAATGTTACCACTGGTTTCATACGTGATGTTAATTTTAAGTTGTGTTTTTACGTAGATAGCTTCCAGTATTTTTAATTTTTTTTTTTTTTTTTTTTTTTTTTTTTTTTTTTAGTTTTTGACACCTGAAGAGTATTTGGCAAAGAATCGAAAACGTTCATGAAACCTGTGAAACCTATGGAACATTTATTAATTTTTATATTTTAATACAAAAAAGACCATCAGAAAAATTGAAAAAATAAAAAAAGGTATAATTAAACAGACAAATTCTTTTATTTTTAATAATGTTTGCATAAATGAGAAAATGCTGTCTATCATATTTATATATATATATATATATAAATAAATATATATATATATATTAGCAGTATTCCTGGTGTTACCCATGTGGAGATATATTGCTGGTCGGAAGGGGTTTTTTTCCTTGAAAAAAAAGTTACAAATAACATTTGTAATATGAGTTCAAGTAATAACAAAAAGCAACTTAGCATAGTGGTGTTCTTAAAAGAATAAAATACTTGCAATTCTCATCTTGGTTGTTATTTTCACAATGTTTCGAACGATGTAATCTCCGACAATCATCAGGTGTATCTTTTCGAATTCTGGAATCGATATGGAATTTTGAACTGAACCCTTATCAACAGGGTAGATCTTTCAGTAATTTTTATTTTATTACTAGTATCGTCTGTAGTAAGGATTGAACCTTCAAAAGAGTGTCACTCAATGCCTTTATCGATTGCACTATGTTTCGTCTTAAAGTTTTTAAGTGCAGACCAATGACAAGTGTCCTAGTTGAAGTAAAGATAAAAACTACACATCAATCAAAGTATGGATTTTTATCCAGATAATTCTTTTTTCATTGTACTACATTAGTATAAAGTACTTGAAACCCTTTATTAAAAAAGAAAAAAATTCTATTAAATTTGCAATTTTGACTCTAAATTATGTATAAGTAGGGAGACAGTTGACTCCCAATCTCGGGGTAGGGAGCCGGAAACTTTCATCAGACTTGTCATCTTTAACTATCATAAGTTTAAAATATCAGCCAGGTGAGGCTAAAAAACAATATTAAAAACACTTTTTAGATGCATTCTTACATCTGAGGTTTTTTTTCTTTCTTTCTTTGGTAGATCAGGCAGGATATGGCATAATCACATTGACACACCAGTTTGCGTTAGAACACTGAGGTTAAGCAATGTCAGTATCGGATGGGTGACCATTTGGGAATACCAAGTGCTTTATGTGAGAGGACGGCGACAACTCCCTGTAAAAACATTGTCAAAATCTCACCAGCGACTGGGGATTTAACATTCCCTAAAAACTTCCTCCTTGAAAGGAAGCTGACTCGACCCGTTCAGGGTGAATGTCACATTAAGACATGAAAGATAAGCTCATCACACTGATGTTTAGTCTGCTAAGTTTCAGTCTTTTTCAATAAATCTTCATTTCTTTTTTAAATACCAAAGATTTATGAACATTGGGAGTGACCATTCCAAGAATGGCCTGTAATATGTTTATTTAGGATTGGATTCACTCGAATTTTGAAGTAATATTTTAAAATACAATTTTCTTTAATCTGTCACACTCAAGTTTGAAATAATATTTTAGGTTCTGAACTCAGATAAAATAAACACATAAGAATTCCGTTCTTGTAAAATTAAGAAATTTTCAGAAACGACCTCTTCTCATCAAATGTTGAATGCTATTATTTTGTGAGAGAGAGAGAGAGTGATAGAGAAAGACAAAGTGCAAAAAAGAGGGATCTGTGTAAAAATCAAAGTGTAAATACTCCCTGACAATGCCTAGTTGCTTCGGCTAACATATATATATATATATATATATATATACACACACACACACTGATAATAAATGTTTTTTATTTATACAAGCATAATTTGGCAGTGTTTGTATAAATAACAAATTTTTATTACCAATAAATAGCTTTATTTATTATTGAGCACTATTATATAAACATAGTAAAAATTCTCTGAATCTTTTTATCCTGTGGATACAAACTTCACCTGGATTACTAACGGTCTAGCCACACTGAAGAGCTGTAATACGGCAAAACAAGTGTCCATGGATCACACACACACACTATCTAAATGAATGAATGCGAAAGTTTTTAATTTATTACTCCTATATTATCATCAAAACAGGTTAATGTTATTTAAATCAATACAAAATAGAAATACTCTATATATAGTAGATTCGAACGATCTAAAGACATATATTGCATATCTATTTTTTAAGCACTTCATAATTAATTAATATTTGAGGTTATTCTTTTCTAATTTTATCATACTATTTTATATATCTATGTCCAATAGTTTCATCGATATTAACAGAAATTAATTAAAGTGATTTAATTAAATAACTGGATAACTTAAGAAAAACTTAACATCGCTTGCAAGAATTACCGACCGGAAAAATGAGAAAGAGGCTAGCAAGCAAACTACTGATTGGCTGTCTATCTGTGTCCTCTCCTCCCTCTCCCGATAACGCATTATTTTTAAATTCACGCCTGCTGTTGCTGATATGCTGAGAATAGATACTAGACTTTGATCTTAGCCAAAAGGCCAAGGAAATATAAAAATAATGTTTTATGACTAGGCATTTTTAAATGAATGAAAAAAAAAAAAAAACTGATTTAATCTATCGTTGTCATAAGACCAGCCTCCCAGTTATTACCTTCTCCTTTTTGGGGAGGGGAGGGTGTAGTATCTTTTCTGTTGTTCCTTATCCTTCTATGGGGAAGAGAAGATCCTCTCTGTGTTCTGTTGTAATGATACTATTCTACCAGGTATTACCTCCTCCTTTGAGGGTCAGTGTACATAGTTTGTTCATCATGACATCCTCCTAACCTAGCAAAAATTATGCGACCGGAGGAAGCATATTTTTGCTAGTGCCGTTTGGTTATGACACTTTTCAAATCTGAGGTTATCATTCCCTACACTGATGAGAGCAAAAGCTTGAAACGCCGGCGTATGTAGGTTAAAATAATTTAATATTTACTTAAAATTAATATTGTTATTAGCCCCTTTAAGAGATTGTTCTGGGAAGTTGAAAATAGACTGTCATTTAGCTATATAGCATGTTCCGACAACATTCGTTGAATACCCCAGACAGCCTTTCTATATGTGCCTCCTTCGCATAAATATAACTTAAATTCCCTTTCTTGACATGGTAATGTCTTGTGGCCGTTCGGTTATGTCTAGGGTGTTACATATATATGCAATAGTTTTGTCGATAGTAAAACGTCTGATGTTGCTGAGATTCTGAAGAACAGATACTACACTTTGATCTTGCCAAGGAACTATAAAAAATAATGTTTTATCGCTAAGCATTTTTAAATAACTGAAATAAAAACTGGTTTAATCTATTATTGTATTTTCTTTTAATGGGGGGGGGGGAATAGTGTAGTATCGTTTCTGTTGTCATAAGACAGTCTTCCCAGGAATTACCTCCTTTTTAAGGGGGTAGAGGTAATCCTCCTAGGTATTACACCCTCCTTTGAGGAATGTGATAATGTAGTATTTTTTCTGTTGCCTTGGTACAGTATTCACAGGCATTACCTTCTCTTTTTATGGGGGGATCCTCCCAGGTATTACCTACTTTATTTTGAAAGGGGTATTGTAGTATATGTTCTGTTATCATGATACCATCCTATCAGACATTACCTCCGTCTTTGAGGGATAGTGTAGTATATGTTTGTTCCTCACAATACCATCCTCATCCTCCCAGGATTACCTTCTTTTTCTTCGGGAAGGGGGTAGTACTATCTATTCTATTGTCATGATATCCTCCCAGGCATTAACTCCTTGGGGGGAGGAGGGGTAGTGTTTGTTCATCATGATATTATCCTCTCAATCATTACCTCCTCCTTTGGGGGTCAGTCTATTAGTTCGTTCACCATATCCTTCCAGCCTAGCAAAAATATTTTAAAAGTAGATTTTCTTTGGTTCATAAAACAAAAATAAAATTAAACAAAGAATATCTCAGTGAAGAATGTATTTAAAAAAAGATTTAAACATTTAAATAATTATTTTTATTGGTATTTTTAAGATTTGAAATAAATAAAATCGAATTATCTAATATTAGTTAAAACCATTTGCAGTTTTACAGTTGCAGGATTCTTTTTTCAGATAAAGATTTCGAATGTGTTCATTTGTTTTATCTTTTACGTAATACTTCACTCGTGTTGATAATAACAAATCAACTGTTACTGTTGTATTTAATTTCACACAAATAGCGGAACTTTTCAAATTAAATCTTTGAACGCATTTATTTGTTGTTTTATTTCTTTAAGTAATACTCTCCTTGCAATGATTACATTAACAAATATTGCCTGTTATTGTTTAAATCAAATTCAAACAACTCGCAGGATGTTTTTCAAGATTAAGCCTTCGCATATGTTTATGTGTGGTTTTATTTTTTAAAGTAACTCGTGATTATGACAGTCGACACTTTTTTCAGTTTCACAATGTCGCCAGTAAGAAATCGACTATTACTGTTGTCATGCTTTAAACACTATTTCTACCCTAACCCCCAGGCAACGCTGAGTATTGATTTACTCCTCTCCAGGAGTTAGGCACAAGGCCAGTTTTTATCTTACTCCCACAAGTAAGATGTGACCCAAGGTCGGGTCGGGAAAGTGGGGTTTAAAAATTGCCTGGGCAGCCCCGTCGGCATTCCCCGGTAGGGGCGCCTCAGGCAGTAAGCAATAAACTTACTCCTCCCCAAAGAGGGGAGGCGAAGCCTGGGAGGGTGGATCTCCTAGAACTGCACAGGACAGACCCATAGACCGGCGTAAATCAAGCCTCGAAGACCAAGACAATACCAGTTTATGGGGTGTAGTATCCATCGGAACAGATACTACACTTTGATCTTAGAAGACATTTTAGCATAAACATTTCTATAATGATGATGTAACCTAGATTTACTCAGCCAAAGTGAAATGAAAGATGAACTCAAAATTGTTTTCAGTTGATTTGTCGACAATGGAAGCAAGTCAGATGTACTTTTCGTGCGTCCATATTGAATTAAACATTCAATGATTAGCGGTTGCCATGCGACTAGTGAAGCGCTCTTGCCCATGATCTTTACACAAAAACATTCAAAGATTCTCTAACATCAGTCTCCGTTTCATTGATGATTTTTTTTCCAGTATTTTCATGATTTCAACTAATTTTATCATCAAACCCATCAGAAATTAATTATAAAAAATTCTTCATTTAATTTATCATAGAAAAAAAAACTTTTAAAATATTTTGTATTGATATTAAAGTGGTGATTATGTGAAATTTTACATAAAATAGAAGGCTGTTGTGGGTTCTGGTGATATCTGGGCCTCAAATTTTATATAACTTTCAATTGGAAAAACATTTTTTTTTTTCAGTAACAAAACTATACATTTGTGAAATCAGTACATCTATAACAAACAAAAAATGAAGATCATTTGTAATATGATGATCTATGTTGAAACTATAAAATAACTTTTTAAAAATTCAAAAGAGAATATTGAAAAAAACTGTTTATTAAATTACATTTTTGTAAAAGATGTAACTTTAGTTCACACTATACACGTTTGACACGAGTTTTTTTGTTGAACTTCTTCAGCTAGTTTTCGTTTTTGCTGCTTCATTTTGATCTTTTCTGCTAGTTGGTGGATTGTTATCTTAGTTGACTTTGTGGAGGTCTCTTTGATCTTCAGGTCTTCTGCTTCCTTCAGCTTCTTTTCTCTTTCAATTCGAACCATTCGATTATATCCCCAATGTGTTAACAAAGGCAGAAAAATAGAATTTCATGAAGTTAATCATTAAAATGGCCAACATGTTTTGTAAGAAACCGAAATGCATTTAAGCGGATTAAATTTATTAAGTAAATTAATTAATTTGTCTAAAATGCATTATGGTGAATTTAATTTTAAAAATGTATTTGTAAATAAATTATTGTCTAAATTTGAATTTATTTCAAAAAATGTGTAATTCATATCAGTGTCCAATTTGATTAAAAAAGGGTAAACAAAAAAGTCATCCCTGGTTAGACTCGAACCAGAAACCCTTCGATTAACAGCCGAACGCGTAACCATTGCACTGTAAAAGCAAACTGGGGAAAAGTTCAAAGTTTGTCGTTATTGATGTAGATTATATGCTAGTTTTGATGACTGTAAAAAAAAAAGGAAGTCGTAGTTTGTGAGTGCGGATGCACTAATACTGCGATCTTGATTATCGCATTATAAAAGTTTATGTGGCTTAAAGAAGGTGAACCACTCAATTCTGTGGAAATACAGTATATTATGAAATGTAGTTAATGCATGTTAATGAAATATATGTCAGCGGACGCTTATGGAATAACAGAAGGAATATTCGAGATAAGTCAATGCGTTGTAAAAGAAGCCGACGCCGTGGCTAGATGGGCAGGTACTTCAAGTCAGGATTGAAACGAGACTTTTTTTTATCAACAGTCGGCGATTCCACAGTTCGACAATCAGCAATCACATTTTAAATGTTTATTCTATCAAATTTAAAATTAAAAACTAATTTATTTGAAACCGAAAATAAAAAAATTAATTCTTTTCTTCTTCGAATCATTTTTATCAAGGGCGAGACGAAAAACACACACACACACACATATATATAAGCTATATAACACATCACTCAATGTGGCACTAGCTGGTTTTGCCAACTTGCTATTGCTTCACAAAGTTCGCTATTTGAAATCAAAATGTTAAATATTGAACATTGCATTCATAAGTAAACAAGACAAAAACGTTCGCATTTATTCATAAAAATAGATATTAATATTTCGGCAATTTTGATAGAAGTTTATTTATCTGTTAAATAAAACCATCAAGAAATAAAAACAAAGAGGAACTCAATTCGCTTGATCAATGGTGTATGTGCTCCTTTCTTTTTTTTTTTTACTTACAAATGCCTCGTATATATTTGTTTCTAGGTAGTTTAATTTAAATTACCTCCCTTGAAAATTAAATCAGCAGATATTTAAGAAAGGTTTTTGTAATTTATCCTTTTTCATTAAATCACTTTAATTACTGTTAATATTGACAAAACTATTGTATATATATATATATATATATATATATATATATATATATGGAAAAAATAGGACAATAAAATTAAGAATGAATAATACCAAACATTCATTTATTATGAACCGTTTAAAAAATAGCTATGCAAATAGAATGCATAGAAAGTTGTCTCTTTGGGCCTTTCATCTCTACAGTAGTTCAAAATACTATCTTGTATCATTGATTAAAATAACAGTAACCCGTTTTGATGGTAATATAGAAGTTATAAATGAATAAAACTTTTATATTTAGTCATTTATATTGGTATGCTTGAAGGAAGAAATTAACAAAAAACGACCACAAATTGAGAAAAAAGTGCTCTTTCACGTAGACAATGGCCCATGTCACAACGATGGCAAAACTACATGAATTGCTTCCATATCCACCCTATTCTCCGGATCTATCCTCCAGCGACTACTGGCTGTTTGCAAACCTCAAAAGAATGCTCCAGGGAAAGAGATTTGACTCCAGTGAAATGATATTGGAAACTGAGGTGTATTTTTGTTAGAGATGGGCGGTTTTACCGAAAAACCGCGGTTTTTCGGTTTCGTCTCCATACCGAATACCGAATCGGTTTTTTTTTTAAAAACCGTAACCGTTCGGTATTGTGTTTTTACTACAGTAAGCCACCATATACAAGGAAACACGGTTAAGATTTTCCGATTTGAATAAAATTGAATATTACCAAAAAATATTATATTAGTAAGAGGACAGATTGAACAAATATATTACTGCAATTACTGCTATAAACACGAGTCGATTTTTGTTTATTTTCATTCTAGAACGAATTTTAAACATTTTAAAATATGAATATAGAAAATGTTACATTTTTCGTACCCAACTAGTAAATAAATTAATCTTTCATCTTTTTTTATGCATTAAAATTATAATTGTACGTTGTTTTGTCTTTCGATAATAGTAATTTTAAATTATCTTATCCTAAAAAATATTGTCCTTTTTTTGAGCGAAAGTCAACAATGGCTACTAGTATTGCTGATATAACAATCAATCAGCAGCAGCGTCTTGTAAAATTCGTTTATAAACTTCTTTAAAAGTAAGATAAAAATACATTTTGTGCTTTAAAAAGTTAATCCTATTTGGTTCTTTTATAAAAAATACTTTAAAAAAATACTGGTTTTCACTCAACTTTCGAGCTTCTAGTAGTAATGAATTTCTAGTCGCCAATTTAAAAAAAATTAAGATTCTACTTTTTTAGGCGATTACGTCTTAAAGTCTTGGCGAAAAAAAGAAAAAACAAAACAAAAAATAGTTTAGAATTTAGAGTGGGGGATCAGTTTCGCATATAAATTTAATGCAAAATGATCTCCGATTTCCCGGCCATTCTTGCCTTTTAGTGAAATTCATAAAAGAAATAATTACTCTACCATTAACTCTAGGTACGACTAACAAGCCCACCTCCTAAAAATGCCATCTTGAACGTATTGTACCATTAACCTTAAATATGAGTGGCAAGCCACTCCTAAAAAACTCCCTTAACCCTAACACTAAGTCCGAATGGCAACCTCCATCCAAAACAAAACCCCTTCCTTAACCTTATCACTAACCCTAAGTCCGAGTAGGAAGCCCTAATCCTACAAAAAAGCCCATTAAAACCACACATAATCGTCTAAAAAAAAAAAAAAAAAAAAAAGCTGACACCCATAAAAAAAAAACGCACAGGATTTATTTGCCATAGAAAAAAATTGATTAATGCCCTAAAACGCTAGAGTGGCCCGGAAATGGTGAATTATTCTGCATTAAATATATGTGAAACTAATCCCCCACTCGAAATTCTAAATGAATTGTTTTTTTTTCTTTCTGCTAAGTTTTCAGGGTGTTCACACTTAATTGCCCCTAGCCCTACCACTAACCTGAAGTTCAAGTGGTAAGCCCCCCTCCTCCCACAAAAACCCTTATAATCGTCTAAAAAAAAAAAGAAAAAAAAAACAAAAAAACGCACAGGATTTATATACCATAGAAAAAATAATTAACTGGCCTAAAAGGCTAGAATGGCCTTGAAATGGGGGATTATTTTATGTGAAACTGATCCCCACTTTAAATTCTAAAATAATTGTTTTTGTTTCTTTCTTTCTGCCAAGTTTTTCAGGGTGTTAACATGTAATTGCCTAAATAAAAAAAGTAGAATCTCATATTTTGGGGAGGTAAGGGGGTGAGTTAGCAGAAGGTGTAAACCTACAATAATGCTAAAGAAATCTTGCAATATATTCATTTTTAAACAGTCCTAGTATTAGATTTTAGTTTCTTGTACATAAAATGTATTACAATTCAACTTTGAGTTTTCTAACTTCTTTCTTTTAATGGATTCATGGTATTTTTAAGGTATTGTAGCATATTTATGTGCACTTAGTGCAGATTACTTGGAAACCATTAATTTCTGGAGATTTTCAGTGGCATATTCTGATTTCTTGTACGAAAATACACTTATATGGTAAATTTCATTGCTTAATCTTGTGTTTTAACAAAGATATAACATTTTTACTGAAAAATTAGTGTAAAAAATGTGACGAAACGCATATGGTATTAAAGAGGGGAAAATATCCAATTGTGCGAGGCACAAAAATAGTCATAACTTCCTTATTTTTAGTCAGATTTAAAAAATTTAAAAAGATTCTTTCTTAGATCATCAAGCTCTTTCTATATATGCCATTATTGAGATATTTTAAGCAATTTAAATTTTTTCATGTGTATTGCTACTTGTAGGAAGAAATCTTTGTTTACAGTTTGTTTATCATTAACATTTTGAATTTTCAAATGAAAAAAGAGAAATACGACAGACAACATGACATCGTATTTTTAGCATAAACTATTTTCAAATGAAAAAGAAAAAAATCAAACGTATGATGTCGAAAATCTATTTGATTCAACTCAAAATTGTAAAATAATTATTTGTTTGTTTCAGAGTTATCTAAAAAAATAAGTTATTAAAATGAAATTAAAAAAAAATACTTGTAAAAGTAAACAAACGAAAAGTAGTGAGTAAGTATAAACATTTAAAAAGAAAAAAAGTAGTTACCAATGCTAGTGTCACTTTATTCGGATTTTTTAAATTATTTTAAACATTAGGCATTTCATTGTTTACTTTTGAAAAGCCACTTCATACATAAATTGTAATTTCTAGAGAACTATCTCTCAACTATACCGTTTTCTCTCCCAAAAATGGGTTATTCAAAAAGTAGACTATGCAACGATTTATATTTTACTAAATTGTTAATATGGTATTTATTTAGAGTTGACAATTTATTCGAAAGTTTAATTATTAAACTTTAATCCAAGTCATGAATTCTATGACTAAAATTACCTTAAAGCTTAAAAAATGACTTTAGGTGAATTAATAATCTCTACTTTTTTTTAACCATCCTTCCTTTTCCCTTGGCGCGGTTTTCGGGTGTACTACTAGTCTTTTACGCATGTCTATAAAGTTTTATTACCCTGTCTTAAAAACAAATATTAACCCCAACACGCACCAGTTGACAGAACTTCGAGCACACAAAATGACAGACATCCCAACAGTCAACACCGGCAATTCGAGAAGTATATGGTGTGTTTATTTTACGCGACAAGACAACGTCTTGCAAACATTTTCACCTATTAAAAAATTAAAATTTTTATCTGTCAAATAATTTTGACAATATTTCATTTTCATCATCATTTTTGCTTAATTTTATTTGTAAAATTATTTTGTTAGTTTAAATAAATTTTCGTTTTTTAATTTCTTGCATTTCTGAGTTATATTTTAGCTTCTGATGGGTTAAAGAATTAGATAGAATGTATATTCAAACTCAGTTTTATTCTTCAGAAATCTTTCGTCACTGTTTTAACGAGTTAACTATTAAAAAGGTATCAGAACTTTGATTACAACAGTCAACACCTTAAAACTTATATGATTCATATCATGGAGAATGATTCAGTCACAAAATTATCGAAACAGTGGCATAATTCAACTAAACGTTGAATAATAACTAATCATCACACAAGAGAATGAATAGCTTCCATAGTAAAAAAATTTTTTTCAAAAAAACCGAAAAACCGAACCGTAAACCGAGGTTTTAAGGGAAAAAAACCGAAACCGATACCGAAACCAAAATTTCAAAACCGCCCAACTCTAAATGGTATCACATTGTTAGAGAAGCATTGGAACTAGTGTATCGCTCTAAAAGGAGACTATGTTGATGAATAAAGTCTAATTTTGTCTAAAAGTTGTTTTATAAGATAAGCTTGTGATTTATTGAGTGATGCGTTACTATCAAAAAGTTATGGTGTTTTTGGAGTTTGTTCGTACACACAAAAACGTGATTGGTTAATAAAAAAAGAAATAGGCTGAGTACACATTACTAAGGCAGTAGTTTTCAAGATGTCAATACCAGAGTTTGAATTATCTACAAGTCTAAAGGATGCAGTGAAGTCATTTTAGTTTTTGCTTTTGGTTTGTTTGCACATAAACTAACCAACTATTATATTCTTTAATCTGAAATATGAGTTATCCCCCTTGCTGATTTTTATTTTTAGGTACTTATTTAAAAATGTTTCATACTCGCAATTATCTGGGTTAGACTAAGTAATTTATTAAATAAATTGTAGTACAGTACATTATTATATTGACAATAACACGGTACAACAATAACAAATGAAAATTGGCTAATCAGAAGCAGTTTCATTTGTCAGCTTACATACTATTTGGGTCTCATTTTGAAAATCTTTTATGTTAAATTATTTTTTTAAATACCATTTTTAAGTGCCATTTTGATCAGTCATCTATTGAACTTGGGTGGTTTTATAAACAGATTATTTAAATTGTTTTAATTAAGATACATATCTTTTATTCACTAAAAAGACAGAAACTCTAGAGATTTAAGACGACATTAAAATCTTGTTGGAAAAAAGATGAAGAACCAATGAGGATGAAACTGGGGCAATAACAATTATCAAATAAAGCATGGTGCTAAATAATCTGCACAACACAATCATATTTGGTTTAACGTCTGTTTTACATGCACACATGTTTTACATTTGTTTATTGATTTGAAGAATATTTAGCTGACAAGTAATTTTACGGTAAGAACACTGAGAATATTTATGGTTTTAAAAATAATTAAATTGTTACAACTTTAAATAAATAAAGAGACATATTCGTTTTATTTATTTAAACAATATTTAACTGACAAGGAGAATTATTTTTACGGAAGAGTTATGTCTTCGTAATAGTATTGACTCTTACAGACAGTATTTCAAAAGAAATATTTTAACAGTAAATTATACAGATTGATGTAGAAAGCACCATGGAATTTCCACTGGGTGCTGTTTTGAACTACTTGGAGTCTCTACTTTCATTTCTGTATCGATTAGTGAACCCAGTCTAAAAGTTTTAAGTATTTCTAATTTGCATATTTATTTTATAAACCCTTTTTAATAAATTAATTTTGTCATATATACATTTGTAAGTGAATCGTCATATTTTCTTATATAAACACAATATTTCTGTTGATAATAAAACGTCTGATGTTGTCAGGATGCAGAGGACAGATACTACACTTTGAAATTATTATTGCACAAAATATAAAATATTACATTCCGGACAAATTAGGCACAAGGCCATCAAAAGTGTGTGGAATGGAGGTCGTTGGTCACCCTTCGTCAAAAGTGATAAAAAATGTCTATCCTACTCTGAACTAGAATCATCTGTCACCACAATACCACATTTACTCAAGCGGCCATCCTACTTGAGCCATACCAAAATTTGTTTGAAATTTTATTTTTCATAATTATATAAAGAATAAAATAAGTGGGAGAAATAAAAACAAAAATCCTGTTAGTAAGACCCCTTCAACCCTTTCTAAATAGACTCCAGTATTTTCCGGTTATTTCAGAACCGAAAACAAGCTGGGCAATCTCTAAATGGGAGTGGGATCTAAGTGGGAGAAGAAATAAAACGTGGATGGAGTTTGGAGAATACACTTTGATCTCAGCCAAAAGGCCAAGGAACTGTAAAATGTTTTTATGATTAAACATTTTTAAATGAATGAAAAGAAAAACCTGATTTAATCTATTATTGTATTATCTTTTAATGGGGGGTGAGTAATGTAGTATTGGTTTCCCAGGAATTACCTCCTCCTTTTAAGAACGTGGAAGTAATCCTAGGTATTACATCTGCCTTTGGAGGAGGGTTTATGTAATCGGTTCCGTTGTTATGAGACCATCTCTTTGGAGAGGGGGGATACCATACTCGCAGGAATTACCTTCTTTTATGGGGGATCCTCCCAGGTATTACCTCCTCTATTTTGGAGGTGTAGTGTAGTATCTTGTCATAATACCATCCTACCAGGCATTACCTCCTCTTTATGATAAACCATCATCCCATGGTGGTGTTGTATCTGTTTTGTTGTCATGATATCATCAGGCATTAACTCATCCTTTTTGGTGGGGGAGCGGTAGTGTCGTTGTCATGATACCATCCTCCAAGGCTCAAAAAAAATATGCAACCGGAGGAAGCATATAATTGTTAGTTGTAAATAAATTCTAGTTCATTTAAAACAAATTTATTGTTAATTCTACTTATCACCCGATCTCACTCATCTACCCACTCTCCTAAAAAATAAGCCTTTCTTAACCCAAACACTAATCCTAATTTTGGGTTGGCAATACGAAAAAACAAATTTTGTTCGTTTATTATTTTTATTTTCCATTCCGGACGTAGGATTCATGCTTATATAGCTGACCCACCGCGAGAGCAGATTTAGACACAAGGTTTGTTTTTAATGTGGGGAAACCCCAGCTCCCCAAAAAGGGGCACTGTGGATTGGGACACAAATTAAAATTGTCTCAGTGTAGAAGGTTTCTCCTTCACTGATCATGGGCAAAACAAATGAAGTGTAGTATCAGAACAGATACTACACTTTAATCCTAGCCAAAAGGGCAAAGAATTCAATTAAGGTCGGGGTTTTTATTTTGAAGTAGGAAAGGGGGGGGGGGGTCCTGAAAAATAGAATTATCAATAAATTTCTTTTAAATGAATTAGATTTTTTTTTTTTTTTAATTTATTGGCAATATGGAGTTTAGGACCTTAAAGTAAAAATTTACCAATTTATTTATTAGATTTTTTTTAATTCACTAATTTTAAAGAAATTATTAACTAATCGATTGTTTTTGTATTTACAAATCACGCGTATTCGTATTTACAGAATAAATATCTGATCAAATATCTGTTTAAGAGAAGGTTAATAAAATAATGGTACCTCTACCGAATTTGAATCGAACTGTTTTTCTTAACCCTAGGTCTAGTTCGGCGAAAATCGATTTGGTTCAGTTCAAATTCTATAGAAGCACCAAAAAAAATAACACGAATAAGGGCAGAAAAACATTTTTTTTTAATAAGGAATGTGGTACTCTTACAGCTCTGCGATATATTAATTTTTCAAAAAATACATTAGAATTGTAACTTTTTTGTTGTTAATACCGTAAAAATGTGTAGACAAAAAGATTTTAGAGTTTTCTTTGTGTTTAAAATCAATTCGATAAACAATAGCAATTATCAATTGTTTATTTTTTTAAAAAACGCATTTTAAATGACTAAACAGACAATTGAAAAGCTAATTTATTATAAAAATTAATTTTCGAAATAAATCGGTATTTTTAAAAAGTATTTTTCAAAATAATTTCACACAACAAACAAACGTTAGTAATCTATATTTTTTAAAGCTTTTTTTATATATTTTACGTAACTAAAGTTCATTAAATATTAAAAACAAAATAAACATTTAATCTATGAGGAAGCTTTTTTTCAACCAAGAATTGGAGAAATGAAAAATAGGAAGAAAAAGAAAATCTTTAAATATAAGTGAAGACGAACAGGTGAAATAAAATACGTACAAAGAAATCTGATGTTAAACATCTGATTACAAGTTTCGAAAAATAAAAAAATGTAGAAATTGAAAAAAAAAAAAAGATTATAAATGAATATAATCTATTTGTTTTCATATTAAGATTAAAAGAAAAGTGGAATTATAAATAAATATTTAGACGACAAATGAGTCTTCGAATTTTGTTTTTAAAGAAACGAGTAATAAAAAATAATTGAGTTCAAACTCATAAATATAATAATATAATAATATATATATGGTGCTTCTACAGAATTTGAACCGAACAAAACTTAAGGGTAAAAAATAATTCGATTTAAATAGTACTATATAATATATATATATACACACAATCATAAATATATTACGTATATATTTTTGTTTTAATATTTACTTCAATAGTGCCCAAGCAGTATAAAAATATACTTATGGCAAGTGAGCTACACAGAAACGTTTGTGTTTCATTGCCGAAGGAAATCACCAGGCTAAGTTATATATAATTAGAAGAGTTGTATCAGCTGTTATATATATAAATATATATATAAAAATATATAATATATATATTTATAACATTAAACACTATAAAATAGCTTTTTATTATCAATTCTTATTTTGAATTAAAATATTTATTTAAAGCTTAATTGGAAAGAGAGAAATTACAACAAAAATATATTTTAATAAAATTAGATTTGAAATAAACAGAATCGATAATAACAGTGACAACAAAAGACCAAAATAGAAAAGATACAATGAATTTTTTTTTTTTACTTTTAAAACGATATTAAAGTTGTTTTTTTTATTTAAAAATAAATATTTTTTAAATATTTATTTGCTATTTCATGAAAAACAAACAATAATGAAAAGAGTAAATTAAAAACTAGAAATAAACATTAAGATTCGATGTAGAAGTTAAGGTTCAAACAGATGCAAGAGTTGTCGGATTTGTTTCAAAATTACCGCTGAATAATCACAGAATTATTAGGACATTTTTTTTAAATAAGATCGCTGAAATAATTGGGGGGGAAATATAAGGTAAAAAAAAAAAGAAAAAAACAGATTTTAGTTGGAGGAAAAAAAATGTTATGATGCAACCGCCATGTTGATATTTTTTTGTTTTTGCCTAAAGTTGGTTGGACATTGAAATTGTTTTGTTTTTTTTGGTTTAATCGAGGGAGACCCTTAAAATTTAAAAAAAAAAATTATCATGCATTTTGTCTCCTAAAAAGCCAGTTATGACCGGTCGGAATGCGAGTACAGAGAGACCAAGGACAAATAAGGCCGTAACGATCGAATCAAATGACGCGCCATTAAAGATTTGCAGGGAAATTTGAACTGCAAAAGAAAAAAAAAGCGAAAAATCCACACACGCCTTCGATTTTGATAGCGAAAAGCGGACAAAAAAAACTAACAACAAACACGACAAAGACGTACAAAAAACACTTTCCTAGATAAATAAATGGCCAGGCTACATTTCTCAGTGAAAATCGAAATACTTATATCCATAAATCACAGAGAAAAACAACGTCGACGAACGTACATTCGACAAATCTCGCCATGTTTTTACGCCTAGACTCCCCTTAATGAGTAAAGAGGAGGGCAAGTTAAAAATAAATAAATAATAATTAAACATGGTCTTTTTTCAACTTGTAGGCCCTTGTGAAGGGGTTTTCGCCTCCAGTGGGGCACTTCTGCAGCTTGGGTAGCATTCGTTAGGGTTTCTATTTAATGTTACACAGATAAAATACTGACCTGTTCTCTCTGCAGGCATTCTGCATTCGTTTAAAATCACGCGCCCACCATTACCATCCCATAATAATCAACACAACTTTTTTTTTTCGCGAACTTCGCCTCTCTTTTATCATCAAGGGAGATAATCGCGACAAGACTATTCAAAGGGAGATAATCTCAACGAAAACTCTTTTATTGCAAAGGAAGAATTCACTCTCAAACCAGATGAGCTCTTCACAACGATTCATACTTTTTTGTTTGTTTTCCTTTTGGAAATTAAATTTAATCAACATACTTTTATATATACTTCTACATTTGAATTATTGGGA
This sequence comes from Sepiola atlantica, assembly GCA_963556195.1. Taxonomy (NCBI): domain Eukaryota; kingdom Metazoa; phylum Mollusca; class Cephalopoda; order Sepiida; family Sepiolidae; genus Sepiola; species Sepiola atlantica. The sequence goes on along the minus strand of OY744539.1, from coordinate 5,882,480 downwards.
GTATTGGCTATCTTCAAGATGTTAACCTCCAAATAAGGCGGCCATTATTTCACGACAAGTTTGGTCTGTTTTTCATAGCGGTGACAAGTCGAAGTTGCCTACTCTCTTTCTTTCTCCGTTCGTTCGACTTACTGCTTCCTCTTTTCTTTTTTCACTTCTTAATGAAGAATGCTCGATTTTCTGGTTTATTGAACGGTCAAGAAACATTTTTAATGGTCAAGAAGAATTTTTAATTTGTTTTCTGATTTTTGTGGATTTCTTTTTTATTGTTTTGCAAATATCCTAAATTATGATTAAAGATTAGCGTTTTTCAGCAACTTAAAAAAAACTCCCTTAACCCTACCACTAACCCCGTCCAAGTGGCAACGCCCCCCCCCCAAAAAAAAGATATTTGCTTGTATAAGCTACTCTTTTTCGTTCGAAGCATTTGAATGGAGCGTTGCCACCCGGACTTAAGGTCAGTAGTAGGGTTAAGGAAGAGTATGTTTTCTTTTGTTTTTTTCTGAAAAGAAAACTAAAAAAAATTAAATATGTAACATTCACTTTTTTACACGTTTCAAAGTTGTCAGTTTGGGGATGTTTCAATTATCTTGGTTTGCAATTTAATAATAAACAAATAATAAAATCAAACGGCACTTCTGCAGATTAGGGACGGGCCGAAATTTATTTGTTTTCCTTTTAGAAGAGCTCCAATGGTGTAAGGGGCCGACAACTCTTTTTTGTTTCACTTGTAAGTACGTAATTTCTTCGAAAATGGAAAATATGAATTTTTTAAATAAGAAGTAATGCAAATTCAATTAATTAATAGAACATTTATTGAAAAAAATAAAATTTGGGAAAATCAACAGTATATTTTTTCACTTCAAAACGAACAGTTTAAAAAAATTAAATTAGAACAGTCATCGTGTTTTGTTTAACACTTTTTTTTTTTTTTTTTTTTACAGTTTAAAAAATTGATTTTTCTCTTGTTTTTGTTTTTTAAATGGGATACAATTCAGAAATTTGTTCAAAAAGACTGCAGGGGGTTAGTTGGGAAAAAAGAGTTGTCGGCCCCTTACACTATTGGAGCTCTTCTAAAATGAAAACAAATAAATTTCGGCCCGTCCCTAATCTGCAGAAGTGCCAATCAAACATTTTATATAATTTTTTTAGAGATTAATTAAACAGCACGAGTCCAGAAAAAAAACATCCAAGGAACGCACAAAAATAATTTGCATAATGGATAACTTTTTGACTGTCATCGCTACAAAAAACAGACAAAACTAGCCGTGATAAAATTTCCGCCTCATTTGGGAGCTAACATCTTCAAGATAGCTGGATTATTTGGACTACTATTCTCATCTTGGTTGTTATGAACCCGTTGCATAATGGATATAAACGTTGATTAATGATCAGTTCTAAGTGACAGTCTTTTGGAGGTGGAAGGTTTAATCCTCACTACAAGCTAAGAATAAAATAAAAATTACTTCACACTTCTACCTGGTTATGGCTGACGAAACGAGAACAATCTACTCTCGTGGATTCAATAAAAGGTTCGGTTTGAAATTCTGTATAGATTCTGAAGTTTGACATAAACATTCCCTAGATTGAAAATATGCACCTGAAGAAGTTTGGGGGTTATAGCAGCCGGAACGTTGTAAAAAATAACAAATAAGATGAGAATAGTAGTCTGAATAATCCAAATTATTAATCCTCATCTCAAAAATTCTGAAACATAATATTCCAACATTATATAAAAACTAACTGTTTACCCGATGATGCCCGGATGTAAACATATTGCCAGGGAGAGGGTTGAGAGAAAAATAATTCAAAATATATTCAAAGTCTATCTCAGAATATGCAGCACTTCCATTTTTTTTTTCTTTTTCCTCTTTTACTGATGGATACCAACTTATCAAGGCCAAAAGCCACTCGAGGATAATGGATGGAATGATTGCCAGTTGAGAGATGAAGAACCTTATGAGAGAATTGGGAAAGATTGATGGGATGGACGAAGCTCAAATTACTCATAAGGATGGTTCATAATAGGAATCTGCTGACATTGGATTTGAAGACGACCATGTTGTAATCTGCACAGAAGCAGTTCAGTGGTAATGTGTTGAAGAAGCTCTGTTTGTGGAAGTTCTGCCTGGCGCTAGACACACAGAAGAAGAAAGGAAATTTGCTTTCGTTATCGTAGCAAAGCGAGTTCTTGCGGTGAATGTTTTACAAGGAGAAACTAGAGATAGGAGTTCAGTTGAACATCTTCCATGGAAATAACGATAGAGTAGAGAAAGACTAGCAACTAGATTTCCAAGTCAAATTTTGAACTCTGTATAGTTTTGAAATTTTATTTTCTTCTCCATTAAGCAGTGGTGGTGGTGGGGGTCAACATTTTTTGCTGATTTTTAAGCTCACTGGCCTTTGCACTCTAGGACCTACTATCATTAGTATCATGTATTTGTCTGTTTCTCTTCGACTCTCATTTTCAGCATCATCATCATCATCATTGTCGTCGTCAGCTAATCCTTTTGCCCGTCCCCTTCCTACCATGTCAGCATGGGCGATGGCAGTGGCATAGCAGTTCGACAGGGAGGAGAAGGGGAATTGGCTGTGTTGAGAATGTACTGAGGTGACCTTTGGAACATGTGCGGTCAAGATCACCCCCCTTTGCCAAACTTTCTTGGTGTCCTTTTTCATCAGTTCTGGCCTGACCAGCTTGAAGAAAGGACATTTTAGCCGGAGCTCTGTCATAAGAGATTAACGACGTTAAAACTTTATGTACAAGGACAAACCGTCCTTAAGAAGAAAAGTTTTATGTACAGGATTGAGTGTCCTTAAGAAGAATTTCTCTTTTTATGTACAGAGCAAATTGGCGAGGGGGGAGTTTTAAACGTTTTTTTTCTCCCGACATACTTTTCCAGACCCCGTCATTTGAAGATCGACAAATATCCTTTGAAAAGGATATCTTATTTACAGATTTTTTTTTTTTTTTTTTTTTTTTTTTTTTTTGGCTAAGAAAGCATACGCACAAGCCATGTAAGATAGGCAAAAATTTAATCAGTGTACAAAAATAAATCAAGTTTTCTCTTGAAAGCACTGATAGTAGGCGCTTGGATGACCTCAGCGGGAAGCCTGTTCCAGGGGTTGACAGAACGAATTGAGAAGGATGCTTGACGCCTCTGAAGCCGAAATTTTGGCCGAGAAACCCCAAAGACTTTGACCCTTTGTGGATTTTATTCGAAAGAAAGAGAAATTTGGTTTGGAGCGACCAATTAAAGGATATCGAAAGACTGGGGAGAAGAAAAACATTTGAATGGAGCGTTGCCACCCGGACCTAAGGACAATTTTTCATTGTATTTGTTTGCATTCTTCTTTTCGAGTAAGATATCTTGTTTTTGTGCTTTTGGTGGAAAAGCGAGACTTCTCGTTTTTCTTGCCACTTTTCGTTATTGTCTGAGGCGATAGCCATTGTTTTAGAACGGATTTTTTCTGTCCATTTCTATCTATTTTTCAGTGTCGTTTGAGGAGATAATATTTATTGGAATAACTTGGTTGTTTCCTATTATCGTCTGAAACGCCCCCCCCCCCTCTTTTAAAGAATAGTCTCTTGAAGAGACTCCAGTTTTTATGTATATTTTTTAGCTCGATCGAATTCTTATTTTATTGTACTATTTTTATTTGATTGTATTTTCCATTGTTACTCTAGGTTAACGTGATTAACCCTGCTTTGGCAATCAAAAGCAGGAACTAGCTATTTTTTGTCTTGTTAATAAACTGTATTGAGTTACATTTCTGGATCTTTATTTGCTCCCTTTTGTCTCTTTATTGATTCCCGCCTTTCTTTTTTTTCATGGTAACAAAAGACGAATTTTGGTAACTCCCCCCAAATTTCCGTCACTAGGTAACAAAGAGTTTATGGTGAAAGATGATGGCGAGTGCTAAATCTAACACACAAACTGGATTTATAGAATTACAAATTTACAAAAATATAAAAGTCAGTTTTAGCAAAGAAATTTTCCTGTGGTAAAGTTTATACAACACGTGTTCTTTGGTGGAAAATATTTAGTAAATAAGCAGAAACGAAGGCTGACGATGTGTATGTCTATATTTGTTAGTGTGTGTAAGTGGGTAGCAATTTGTTTCTGTTTGCCTGACTTCTTGTCAGTGTGATTAGCTGTGTGTGTAGTGAGGAAAGCTTGTACGTACGTTTTAAAATGTTCTTTTTTTTCTTCGCCTCCCATTAGCCAAAAGCACGGGGGGGGGGGTTATTTCAAGGTTCTGTAGAAGCTTTTGGAGTAAAAGGCTCTCCGAGATCTGGAGACAACCAAAGTGAATGGATGGGATTTAGCTGATTGTCGAGTTGATCAGGTGTATTTACGTCGAGAGGGCACTAGAGCAGCAAGTTCAGCGGAGCACATTCCATTGAAGTACTTGCAAAACAAGCACAAGAATGCAACATTGGGGCGATGGGACAAGGGCTGGAGCTTGGTGGACAGTGAGGGACCTATCGGTTGCCTCATTTGTGCACTGATCAGCAGGGAGAGAAAAAGTTTCACTCCATGGGGTGTCACTGATGTGGTCTCTGATGAAATCAAAATCAGTCTGCTTAAAGTATCTCGTCGTTTTGAGCAACGGCTCTTCAGCTTTGGGACGAAATTTTAAGGTGATATCAATCATTACCACAAGGTGATCAGCGTTCCCGACAGGGCTATGGGATTCATCACACAAGCCTCGGGCAGTGAGGTCAAGAACAGGTCGAGAAGTGAAGCTTGAGTGTCCATACAATCAGGGAGGTGGGTCGGGAACGTCACAGTCTGTGAGAGGGAGTGAGCTATGGAGAAACTATACATGAAGTTACCAGCTACATCTGTATAGCTGGAGAATCCAAACCAATCACGATGATGTACATTAAAATCCCCAAATACATGTATTTGGGCACTTGTATCAAGTGAGAGTACTATATCTATGCTTTCAGAGACAGAGTTAAGAAGGATACAGTCCTGGGTCGAAGGAGAAGAGTATAATAAATATAAGTAACTAACACTGTGCTGTAGGGTTAATCTAAAGCACATGTAGGCTTGATCATCTGTTTCTAGCCTATGTTCTCTAGTCAAGGGGAGGTTGTTCCAAACATAAACTCTTATCCCATGCATATATTTGTCAGAGTCTTTACGGTAGAGTGGGAGGTAATCAGTCATGTATAAATGGTGTAAGGAGATTGAGGATTGAATGTTTGTTTCACTTAGTGCTAGGATATCCAGGGAGTTTACTAGGAGAAAGGTCTCTACATTGTTGATGTTGGTTCTAAGTCCCCGGATATTTGCCAATGATAGCTTCAAGGGCAGAAATGAAGATGTTTTTGGTGGATGTTTGGTTTAGGTTTGATTTCTTTACTTTGATATTAGATAGAGTGGGGAGGGCAAAGTGGGTGCTTGTTTAGTGCCAATAAGCTCACACATCCAGTCCATTAGTCATGACTTGGTCCATGGGGATTGTGGCCTCGGGAAAGCCCACCAGTGATAACTGTAGGGTCCCTTTCCATGCGCGACATGGCACATACAGTTACCCACAATATTATACAACTGTTGAGGGAGCAGCTGCTCTTAGTACTACATAAGAGTTTGGGCTCCTGCACTACCAGTCGGAAACAGCAGTCAGAAAAGCTGTGTAATCTGTACCCTCAACCAATCAAAGCAAGAGCGACCCAGACTAGTTATGTAAGACCTAGTGACAAAAAAACTTTCCCCAAGTTGTCCAGATAGAGAGAAAGAGAGACGCCGTTCATTGTCCTCGTCAGGAAACAAGAGGTAGGAGATGTTCTTATTGTCTCTGTATCAAGGGAGATAATGGGCGACGTTAGTTGGTCTTTTCTATGGCGATGCTTAATATGAACAGAGTAAATATCTGATTTTTGGTATATTTTTTAAAAATTCACTAAATTCGATATTTTTTACTTTTTTGAATGTGACACGTTATGAAAGTAGGTCACTGAAATGTAAACAACTTTTTTAAATTATGCCTTTTCTGTAAAAATTTTTCTGTCTGATTTTTTTTTAACCTCTATTCTTATGAATGCACATCAGGATTTTTTGAAAAATATCAGTTTAATTCAAATTTCACGTGTTTTGATTCGGGGTGTCGATTTTTCGGAGAAGAAAATGTATGTCCGTGGATATACCTATAGAATAGGGACCTTTGACAAAAACTCACCCATTTCGCTTGGTTTTCCCCCAAATTTTAGATAAAATTGATTGTTGGTCTTATATTGTAATGATTACGATATAAGACCAATTATCAATTAATAGATATGCTAATTAGATAAAATTAAAGACATAAAGTCTATCAACACTTGACTGGCTCACGTACAAAGATTATGCATAAAATAAAAATAAAATAAAAATGGACGGCATTCCCTTACGAACGGCATTTATCCACTTATGCCAAGATAATGCAATAATTTTGTTTTGCTATTATATATGTCAAGAAAAGATTCCTTTAAGGCTAAGCATAATTGACTGGGTACTACCTATTAATTAATTCAAAAACCGTGGTTACAAAACAATTACATTAATGTAACATTACAATATTCGTTAATGATGCATATCAACTTAATTATTGATGTCTGTAAAAGTGGGGAGGCACAAGCCAAAAGGTGAGGGGGCCTGAGCTGCTAGCTTTTTCTTCCCCTCCTGAAAAGCTTTTAGATGACAGTTATCAAATAAAATGGGTTCATCCTTCTTTTTTCTATTCTTCAACAGATCCGTCAGAGGAGTGAGTATGTCAGCACAATGTGCAATGAAACGTCTGTAATAATTCAATAGTCCAAGGAAATGTCACAATTGACGGAGTGAAGTAGGAGGATGTAGATCGAGTAGAGCTTTGAATTTTCCGGAAGGGGTGAAATTCCTTCCGAGTTTATTACATGTCCCAAGAAAACAAGACTTGTGGCACTAAAAGTACATTTAACAGGATTTATACTAACATGATAACGCTGCAAATGCTCAAAAAAGAATGCAGAGATGTTTTAAATGCTCCTCCGGTAGAAGTGCTAGCAATAAGAATGTCGTCTATATAATTATACACAAAATCAAAGTCACGGACCACCTCATCCATAAAACGCTGAAAAGTGCTAGCTGCATCACGTAAGCCGAATGGCATAGTCAAAAATTCAAAAACACCGAAAGCAGTAGTAGCAGCAGTCTTAAGAATATCAGCAGGATTAACCGGTATTTGGTGCTAAGACTTAACAAGATCCAACTTTGAAAATATCTTAGAGCCATGTAAGGATGAAGTGAAATCCTGAATATAGGGAATAGGATAACGATCAGGAACTGTAGTAGAGGTCAGCCGATGAAAATCTCCTGCAGTATGCCAGTCCCCAGAATGCTTCGGAATTATATATAAAAGGGATGCCCAAGGACTAGATCAGGGTCGAATAATCCCTAGCTGGAGCATGTGATTAAATTCATGCCTGGCTGCCTTTAACTTCTCCGGGGGAAAGGCGCCTAGGACGAGCAAAAATGGTCAGCCACGGTTGTTTCAATGAAATGAATAGTTGAATGAGCAGGTTTGTTTATGTCGAAGTTCAAGTTTGTTAGGTCAGGAAATGAATTCAACAATAAATCATAAAGATCGTCAGCAGAAGCAATAAAAAATACAGGGCTAATAAGCTGTTCATTAGCTTTCCTACACGATAACGACAGGTTGGTGCTAGAATCCCTCAGTCTGTGTTTACGCATATCAACCATCAAGTAAAAGTGGTGCAAGAAATCAGCACCTAAGATGGGGTTGGGGACGTCAGCGATGATAAAAATCTACGAGAAATCTCTGCATAGTTGCAAGTTCAAGGATATATATATATATATATATATATATATATATATATATATATATATATATATATATATATATATAGGTTTATTCACAGAAACAATGGAACAGAACATTCTGTATATATGGGGTTGAATATGGCAGACAAAACGTAGTAGACATTTTTCTGGAGTTCATCGACAACTCTACAGCAGTCCTGATAGAGAGCACAGGAACGTACATCTTGTCTCTTTCAACTACCGGCTCGAACTGGTTAATCACACTAATAACGATTCATCATGTGAATCTCGTGCAGTGAAGAGTGTACTTCCGGTCATTCATGTAACTGCTACAATCTAACGATTACACTTCTGCATATGTGTTGAATTTCATCCATTTCTGTTTTCGCCCACCTTGTTGGCGTGAAAATATAATTCAGCTCTTGAACAGACGCAGTGGAGACGAGACACTAAAAACATCTCTTTGTCCCTTGCCAGGAAACGGCTGGACGAAATGGAACTCCAGGATGACTCAATTGTCTGACTATAGCTAATACCTGTCCTACCAACTTGCCTTACATTCTTGTGTTCCTGTGTTAACAAAACCGTTAAATTAAGTTGATTTTATTTTAGTGCAGATGTTGGTATTTCTATATGGAACTCTGGTGACTCTCTTCTTCTTCTTCCTCTTCTTTTTTATTTCAAGCCAGCTCAGTCAGATAGATACAGACACAGCCACCTCTATAAAATAGCTATCTCCCATCTCCAGCAAACGACTCTTCAAGCAACACGCTCTCACCATACATGGGAGGATCCATACAAAAATATCCAGACATGAGTTGTCGGTTATTTTTAATAATAATATATATATATATATATATATATATATATAACATTAAATTCAAAGGATTGACGATATTCAAAGGATTGGGGATATTTTAAGTAGGATGGCCCATGACCAGTAGTGAATAGTCATATTATGACAGAACAATTAGGACCGACGGGGATCCGGTACCTGGGGGCGCACCAGTATGCATCTTGGTGATGATGCTGGACCCTACTTAGAAACAACGTAGAGATATAAGGCTAGTACGTATACTCAACGCGAGTCGACCATCTAACAAGGGGAGAAAATGGCGACACGTTTTCTAGATTTCCTAAGAAAAGTCATGTAAAATTGTCAATAGCATTTAAGTCTTGCACGACGATGAGTTTGAACAGCTGGACAGAGTTTGGGCAAAATCTTTTATCACCAACGAAAAACATACGGTCAGATACTGGCCGGAGGGGGGCGAAGCAGAGGCTTGAAGATAGCCATCTAAAAGCTGTCACCATTAATTAGGGCAGAGACCTCCTCCCCCACCGAAGAAGGGAAATAAGTGTTTTATGATAACAATAAAGTCTAAAAGAGAAAGTCAAATTGTCCGTATTGCGCACATCACCTAACTCCGAAAGAGGAAGAAAGACACAAGGAAAAAGGAAGGGGGGGACCGAAAGCATGATGCAATGTTGATTTTCAATAAGTGTCCACGCGTGAAAGTTACCCAGAGTCAGAACACACTTTAGGTGGCGGAGACGCCAGTCGCAAAATCGCCCGTGTGCCGTGTGACTATGAACAAGAATGCCAGACAAAAACAAACTCTCATCATTTTCTTAGAGAAGTTAGATTAATGTCTTAATTAGTCCAGCTTGTAAAAATAATCGTTGTAAATGAATTCACACACAGAGAGACGACGAGATACCTTAGCCAAAAGATATTTACCATACAATAGACATAAATTCAATGTAAAATCAATTCTTTCCTTCAATTGTTAATAATTATTTTCATCCAAAAAGACCTCGCCGATGTTGTTGAATTATTCCTATTGTCGATTTGTTCTGCTTGAATAACCTTGCCTTCACAGAGACGAGATCGACAAAGCCAGCTATCATCATCATCATCACCCGGACCTGGAGGAATTTTGATCGAGATATTTTTTTTATTTTGCCACTACGACGATCGGCCAGAGGGTGTTCACGGTCTGGCAAGATCTCTGTGTAGAGAACCACATACATGAGCACAGAGATAGAAACACGAGTGGGCCACCTATGTTACAAGTGGTTCCGTGACACCGGATCAGAGTGAGGTATCTGTTATACTTGGCACCGCGACCAGGATATCGAACACCTGTGCGTGAGTGGCTGACAACGATACCCACGGGGCAAAGAGAGTGGGGTACCTGTTACAATATCTCTATGCTGATGAGTCCCGATTATAAAGGACGAAACGTATACGTACATAGATAATAAACAAAACAAATATTTATTATTTGTAGCTCCTAGAAAACCCATCTAAATGGGAACTGTAAGTGTAGTATTAACCCAGCATGACGTTGCTAGCTATAAATGTATCGTTCCTTTGATTAAACTGAATGCTCTTATGACGTCAAGCCGCCGGATAAAGTGTTAAAATTATCACTGTTTATTCGCTATTCAGTGGTGGTCCAGTGGTTCTAGATGTCGAGATTTGAGTTGTAAAATACTCAGAATCCGGGGTTTCGAATCACATTACCAGTAGTGAAAAGTCATATCTCTATGCTGATGAGTCCCAATTATAAAGGACGAAACGTATACGTGCATAGATAATAAACAAAACAAATATTATAAATATAAACTGTGTTTCTCGCTTTATTTCAGATCATTATATTGTTAATAACTTCAATAATATAAATCGCACAAGTTTGAAATTTTGCACACTGAAAGAGTGCTCCTAAGTAGGTAAGATACCAAAATATTTTGCAAATCTATACTATATTTCTAAAGTTATAGACATTTATGCATTTGTTAGCCACTTTCACTGTTTCTCGCTTTATTGCAGGTTTGTAAAAATGCCCAAAAATCGACGTTTGACTGCTACTGAAAGGCAAAGGGTTGTAGCTGGCCCTGCAGAAGAACTGACACTTTTGGATTTAGCCAAGGAACTGAGAAGGGATAAGAGAACATTGGTTTCTTTTGTGGAGAAGCCCAACACTGCACCAAGGAAATATAAGGGTACAAGAAGGAGCATTTCCCCCTCGCGATATGCGAAAAATACGCAGACAGATCATTAGCACTAGTGCTTCCATTTTTGGCAAAGCTGGCGTTGTTCCGATGTCTAGGAAGACCAGATGCAGTGTCTTGAATGAGATGGCCAGGAACGTGAAGCCCATTTCCAGGCCTCCTTTGAACAAAACCCATAAGGGAAAACGCATTGCGTGGGCAGAAAAATACATGAAAACGGACTTCCAACAGGTTCTATTCACAGATGAAGCTAGAGCCACACTTGATGGTCTGGATGGATGGGTTAAAGTTTGGAGTTCTACCGGAGCTGCTATCTCACATCACGTTCGTCGCCAATAAGGTGGTAGGGGAGTTATCTTTTGGGTGGGTATCATAGGTGATAAATTAATTGGACCTTTCCGAGTGCCAGAGGGTGTGAAACTCACAAGCCAAGCATACATATCGTTCTTAGATGAGCATTTGTCACCTTGGCTGAACGACCTGCCTTTACTTCGTCTACGTTAACTGATTTTTATGCACGACAATGCTCCATCTCATGCAGCAAAGTTACAACTACCTTCCTCGCATCTCTGGGCATCAAGGGAGAGAGTCTCATGACTTGGCCGCCTTGTTCTCCTGACTTAAACGCGATTGAGCAGTTCTGGTCAATTTTAAAGAGGAAGGTTTGTGAAGGAGGACAACAATTTACATTAAAAAATGCCCTCTGGAATAAAATTGTTGATGTTGCTAGTAGCATAACACCTTCCCAAATCAACAGATTGACTTCATCTGTTGATGGGAGACTGCAGAGGGTAATTTCAAGAAATGGGAGATTTGTTGATAAATTATTTAATTTTGTGGTGCATATCTGGTAATTTCTTCCTTACATTTCATTCATATTGTTACTTATGATTTAAATGATTAAAATAATTAACCCTGCTAAGTCAAATTTTTTTTTTATCACCTATGGACTGTATTTTAACAAACCTGCAATAAAGCGAGAAACAGTAAAAATGGCTAACAAATACATAACTGTCTATAACTTTAGAAATATAGTATAAATTTGCAAAATATTTTGGTATCTTACATACTTAGGAGCACTCTTTCAGTGTGCAAAATTTCAAACTTGTGCGATTTATATTATTGAAGTTATTAACAATATTATGATCTGCAATAAAACGAGAAACATAGTTTTTATATATATATATATATATATATATATATATATATATATATATATATATATATATATAACAGGTAGCAATATTAAAGCAATTTTTATTTTCTAAAGCAAAGATGAAACTCAATATTCAATATTTAAAAATATCAATAGAGCTATTAATAGATAAATAAATCAATTGTAATGACAATTTTGAAACAAAATAGTTTTTACACATGTGTCTCGAGAAGTCGACAGCATTCATGAATAATCCAATATGCTTTATATGTTAGGGCAGCTTTTTTTAATAATATTTTATTTTGACAATCAGACTTGACTTCTTTTTTTTACTAAAGAATCACCACCTATCAAAGCCCGAAGGCCACTCGAGGATAAGGGTTAATGAGTTTGTCAGGTGGACAGTCAGTGAGATAACACCTTGATGATTAATAACAATGGTTGAAATTGGACAGAATTTGATTATTTAAGAGGACGGCTCAACAAGAATTTGTTTACATTGGACCTGAAAACAACTATGTTGTAGTCAGCCGGGAAGCAGCTCTGCGATATTGTGTTCAACAGACGGGTAATTCTAGGAAAGAAACTCTGTTCATGGAAGCTCTATTTAGTTTTAGGTACACAGAGGGAGAAAGGGAAATTATTGACCGCGGTTGTAGCTAGACAGGTTTTTGTTGTAGATTTTTTACAGAGGAACCATAGATTAGAGCTCAGTCGAGCACCTATCATGAAAATAACGATAGAGCAGAGAAAGACTAACAACATCTCTTGTGAGAAAGTGGCTGTAGGGAAGAGAAGAGGGCATTCCCCACTGGATTTTGGAGTCGGTTTTCTACTCTATCAAGGCAGGAAAGGGTGCTCTGAACGGCACCTTCCCAAATGTGGCAACAGTAATCCATCTTAAGACATATTTGATTCTTATATAGGTAGAGGCCAGGCGTGAAATACCTCCTGGAATGACCCAACCATTTTCCCAGCAATTTTAGCAACGGATTTGATGTAAGTCTGCAATTTCAAGTCTGAAGTGAAGGTCAGTCGCTTATCTGCTTTGTTGCTGAATTTTTTCGTTTGTTTCTAACGATTTTTGATTGCCCATTTGCCATTCCTCTGAGGATTTTTGTCTGGATTTCGTGCAATACTTTGGATTTTTCATCCTTCTGATGAAGGAGAAGTCGACTATAACAGCTTGGATTACCCATGAATGCTGTCGATAACCTTCATTTAATATATAGCGATGCAGTAAACAAAAATCCAAACTCCATTGATAGAGAGATTTAGAAATCGCTACCTAGAAAGAGCAGCCATCTTGTATTGAGATGAATTCGCTGTGAGTTGTTTGTTTTGGGGAATTTTGTTTATTGCATCGGTATGTATTTTTTCTGATTGAGAACTTTCTAGTTTTCTGATGAGTCTATAGAAGAAAGATTCGGAATTGACATACAAATATCGGTTGTTCTTCTGTGAACGAAACGGATCCGTAATTATTTGTAAGGTGAATAAAATCTTGATCTTTGAAATGTAGCAAAATGTTGTTTTTATATATATATATATATATATATATATATATATATATATATATATATATATATATAGCAATAGATAAAGTGAAAGAATAGAATAAGGTGCGAATCAAATTTTATTACAGAAACGGCCTTCCCTTGAACTCATTTAAGGAGCTTAAAAAGACTGAGAGAATTGCCGCAGCTCATTACAGCCTTAAAACAACATCTTTCCCTAGGCAGAATGATAACTTGGTCGAGTTTGAGATTGCCATTTTCGACCTGGTCAGAAGAATTAAATTCAAAAAGCGGACTAAGCACCTCAGTTCTATCGTCAAAAAAATAAATGGATTTACCAGGAAGGTTAACAAGCATACGGATTTCATTGTTCCGGCAGACAAGACTAAGAACTACTACAAATTGGACTATATCTCTTACAGGAACTTAATATACCGTGAGTTACATAAATCTTATAAAATTGCACCCCCCAATAAGATTATAGATATAAATCTAGAGGCTAAATCACTACTACATATATGAATCTAACCATGCAGAAGTAGTAACACCAGCCACACCAGTTCCCTAAAAGACCATAAGACTAACTTTCAGCAAAGCCCATCAATACGGTTAATTTGCCCATCAAAATCTGACCTAGGCATAATCGGCAAAAAAGTTCTAGATAGGGTCATTCCAGCTATCAAAAATAAAATTTTCTTTTCGTTGTGGCAATCATCAGATAACGTAATTGAATGGTTCTTGAACCTTAAGGACACACATAGATTAAGCTTTATAACTTTTGATATAGACAACTATTACCGATTTACTGATTTAGAAATTAAACTTATTACTTTGGCCAGAAGATCTATCCTCCAATTCGAGGGCAAGTTATGGACTAGAAAGGACACCCCCAATGATTTTGATATTACTATGGGGTCCTCGGATTCTGCCCAAGTAACTGGCCTAGTGGGTATATTCCTCTTAAATGAAATCAAACATAATTTTAAAAATATAAAAGGGGGCCTATATAGAGACGATGCCTTATGTGTCTCTGATGAGAAGCCTAGAAGGTATAGCAAAATAATTGAAGCTTTGCATGATTTTTTCAGAAATTTTGGCCTATCAATTACCGTTGATCCTGAGAGGAAAACCTCTAACTTCCTAGATATTACCCTTAACCTCAATGACGGAGTATATAGCCCCTTCCATAAACATAATCTAACTCTTTTTTATGTACACAAACTATCTAACCACCTGAAAGCTATAATCAAATCAATAGTCCCTTCGATCTCCAATAGAATCTCTAGGCTTTCTGCTAATAAAAACATTTTTAACCAAAATGCACAATTTTATAATAATGCCTTACTTAACTCAGGATACTCTAAAAAAATAACTTATAACCAGAATCAACAGGAAGATACAAGTTTAAATATTATTACGCATAATATGATAATTAGCAATAGGAGCTGGACCAAAAGAAATATAAATGAACATAGACAATCAAGGCACTCCATCAAACCTGATGTGAATTAGCAACATATAGATAATTCCATACCGACTTCACGTAAACGCCTTACAAGGAAAAACAACATCTGGTTTAACCCACCTTTTAATAACAACGTTAAAACCAATATTCCCAAGGAATTCTTTAAAATATTAGAAAAATCCTTTAAACACCCACATAAATATAGCTCCATACTTAATAAAAACTCAATCAAAATTTCCTACTCCACTATGCCTAACATTAGTAGTAGACATAAAATTCTAAATATTCTCCAAATTTCAGTTCCTTTGGAGTATTTTAAAGATTTTTAGAGGGCATAATATGGGTACAACCTTCCATTTGAAAATTCAGATATTTCAGATTTGCATTGAATTTGATCCATAGTTATTAGACACCAATTGAACCAGATTCTCTGAATTTCAAGACCTCTTAAGTTTAAGCCTTAAATATTAGACATTTTCTAGAATCAAAATCATGTAATGAATTTTGATCAAAATTTGAATAAGGATTCTAGACATAAGGTTTAGTAGCATTATATCTTGATTTTATCTTCGTAAGGGTGCATAAAAGTGGTGCAAAACTTTTCTTTAATTCTACTTCTCCTGGGATGGGTATTCTTCTAATATATATATATATATATATATATATATATATATATATATATATATATTTATTTATTTTGGTACAGAAAAATTAGTACAACATTCGTACCGTCGGTTTCAGGCACGGAAGGTCTTACCCATCGGGCTCTCTTCAGCTTCTGTTGTCATCTGTTTTGAAAATGTGAAGTCACATGACACTCTCGTTGGGACGCGTTATTTGCTCAGTGTGTTGTGTGTGTTTGTTTAAATTTAAATTTAGTGTAATGAGACCGTTGAGATTTAAAACCAGAGGAAATTCAAGATTAAAGGGAAAAAAAAAAAATAATAAAAGTAAAAATAAAAATTAAATTAAATTCAAATTTAAAGCATAAGAATAAAAAAAGAGAGAATAAAAAAAAAAATATATATATATATATGGATGCACCCTCAGTCTTTGTTAAGACAGGCATCTAGGAGAAGGAAAACTCGGATGTAAAACTTGAGGTCTGATGTTCATGCTGTCTGTGGCAAACTTTTGCACCGACTGTGTGTTATCAGCAGTTATGATGCTACACAAGCCTTCGCCACTGAAAACAAATCCATGTGTGTCAGTCTAACAGTAATACTCAGTTCAATCAGTCCCCCCCCCCACCACCACCACCACCACTGCCACCACACACACACAAAGAGCTGATTTTGCTTTTGGACACTCATACGTCGAAATCGACAGGAGAGTCCACCATATATATATATATTAATTTGTTAGTTTTTACCAATTTTATCGAGATTTATGAACTTGTATTCTTTCTGGTGAGTCATTTTTTTGTCAATGAACTTTCCTTTCGGACTTGAATTCCCTTTATTTTCCAAACCGGAAATTTTCACTATTCATACTTTTGAAGACATTTTTTCTATTCACCCTACATTTGGTTAAAATTTATGATTTCCTGGATGTGCTTTTTTGGACATGTTTACATTTTTTTTATCGAAGATGATTCTCTTTGCTCAAAAAAACTTTGTATATTTTTATCAAAAGAATTTTTCATATATTTATATTTTTTATATTTTTATATTTTCATATTTTCAAATCTGTGCTTAACAGTAATATAATTTTAATGTTTTATCCCTATGATCTCCTCTGATGATAAAAACATACATTTTTGAAAATCCATGGGTTAAGGAAAGAAAAAAGTTTATTTATATATTCCTTGTTTGAACTATTTGATGATTTAATGAATATTGTACTTTTTACAATTTTTATTCCCATCACCCCTTTCCTATAGACTACAGACAATTTAAGCGAGGGTTCGATCCTTGTCTAAGTTAGCCATAATTATGACGGCTGATAGCAAGAAATACATGTCCATGGATTAATTTTATATACGTAAAAATTAATATATATATATATATATATATATATATATATATATATATATATATATATATATATATATATTTGCTTTTTTTCGTTTGTCTTTTTCACACATCTTGTCTTTCAAGGCATTTCATTTAATGATATATCGTGCATTTTATCCTCATATATATAATGGGGATAAAATGCACGATATATCATAAAATGAAATGCCTTGAAAGACAAGATGTGTGAAAAAGACAAACGGAAAAAATAAATTTAAATACAGGAAAAAATCATCAATAAACGAGAGATTTTACCAGTTTCATTCGGATCAACGAACGTCTTCAGAAAAAGTGAACATTATTTAAAATTCGATAACAGTAAAAAATATTCTTCTTTTTCCTATGCTTTTACCGTTATTAAATAAATTTAAAATCTTCACTTTTTCTAAAGACGATCTGAACGAAACCGGTAAAATCTCTCGTTTCTTGATGATTTTTTCTTATATTTAAATTTGCTTTTTCTGTTTGTCTTTTTCACATACACACACACACACACACATATATATATATATATATATATATATATATATATATATATATATATATATATATATATATATATATATATATAATTTCATTGGAATAAAATGGAGAGTGGGACAACTAAAAAAAAACAAGATAGTAAGACCCTCCCAATCCTTTCTAAAAATAGAACTTTTCACTGTTTTTAGGTTTGTTTAGCACTGAAAACAAGCGCATCAATCTCTAAATGGGAGTTGGATATTAAGTGGAAGGAACTGAAATGGGTGTGGAGTTTGGGAAGGATGGTTTCGTTATATTATACTTTGATTCTGGCTTGAAGGCCGGATAAAAATCTAATGTATATTTGCTCCCCCCCCCCCCCTCACTGCAGCAATGTTAGACATGTCATCAATTTATAGTGGAGAATCCAGCTCCCCTGAAGGGGCACTCTGGATGGGTGTTATGGGTGAATTGGGCACGTTGACATTCCTCAGTAGGGTTGCCTCAGGTGACCGGCAATAAACCAATCCTCCTCCCGAAGGAGGTAATGCCTGGGATGATAGCCGTCTAGGACTGAACAGAATCACCCTACCCCCACCTGTCAGTGTAATAATCTATTAATCTATGACCATGTTCTTCTTTTGGGAAACACCATGTTTAACCATTTAGAAGATAGTAAATGGCCACACTAACTGGTCCCCCATTTGTCATCAGGGCTCCTTTCAGTTGCGACTATGTCCTCCATAGAGAAACAATGCCAGAAGACTTTTTGCGGCTATTTAAATTCTACGATGCTTCAGTCTTACGAATTTCCTAACGACCAAACGGTTATTTTTCTTTTTCACTGAGGTGGATACAAGAGTAAATTGCAGTGAAGCTCTGAGGGCAGAATTTTGTTTGTGCGGAGTTATCTAACCTTAATTATTTTTTCTTCACCAGGCGCGCTAGTGTGTGGATTAGCAATTGCCAGGTGTTGTACTAACAAGATGGCGCAAGCGGTGAGGCAGCAACTTAACCAGTTGGCTAGTATGTCACATTCTGGGACTTCTCATAAAGATGTCACAGAACGGTAAGACTATATGTATACCTACCAAGCATGCTGAACCCTAGCCTTAAGATTTCACGACCATCATTGCTTGTTAATTCATTCATTTTTCTTTTCCACATCTCTCCCTCCAACCGTAACAGTCAAAGAAGAAAAAAGTGTTTTGCTTTTTTTGTGTGTGTATGTTTTGAGTTCTGGTCTTCGCATACAAAGAATATTAAGATTTTAATTTAAAAAAAGTATTTTGAATAAATATTTTATTAATATTTTTCAAATCTAGCGGTTATTATTTTGAAAAAGTAATTTCATGTAAGGAAGTACCATAATGATAATATAACCAAAACATACGAACTGTTCAAGTTTCTTTTGGGGTTCACTCAAGGCATGCTCCCCTGTTTGTGCGTGCGTAATAGTATATATATATATATATATATATATATATATATATCAAAAGATTTTCTCTTTTATTTATTCTTTTAAACAAATATATATATATATATATATATATATATATATATATTAAAAAACAAAAAGGAGCTAGTTTGGAAATTATTCGGAATGTGTTCAAACCACCTCTTTAAAAAGAAAAACAACAAATTTGAAAGGATAGATTATTTTTCTAGATTTTAATATTTCTTAAAAGCAGAAACCAATTTCTGTTTCTACCCCTTTTAAAAGTTGTTTATTTTAAAATTTATGTATTTGGGTTTTCTAAAACAAAACTAAACACGTTACAAAATTATTTTTAATTCTATTAATTTTTATTTAAAAATACACAACAGAAACAATGGTTTTATCCTATTTCAGTCATCCAAATTATTTAGAGTAAAATTTTGATATTACCCTCGAAATTTCTAGTTAAAGGACAGGGAACCATTTTTTGAAAAAAAAAAAAAGAAGAAAAAAAAAGAGGGACTTGTTCATTTTAACATCGTCAACAAATTGTTTTTATTTTTTTTTATTTTAGAAGAGTTCTTTCCACCGCAAGGGAAGAGTTAACAGAGCCCCCCCCCCCATCTTTCATGTTATGAATGGCTTGCTAAATTTGCCGGGAATGTTAAATTGCACAAGTGCCAAAAAGATAAATACTAAAGAAAAAAGAAAAATAAATTGGTTGTTTCGGAAATTTCAACCATAAATTTTACTGACGTGAGTATGTACAACGAAATCGAGAAAGACAAAGCAAGTACGCCGTTCTGAATGTTACCGAAGCCCCCCCCCCTCCCCATGTAAAGAATGAATTTTAAAACTGCGCCAGTAAAATCTATGGTTGACGATTACGAAACAGTAACAAAAATTATTTTACCATTTTTTTCTGTTTTTCTTTTCTAGGTTGAAAAGGATATTTTTCTTTTTTTGGCAATATTGAATTTCCTTGCTCACACGCCGCTATTCCGAATTCGTGGCCGTGGGCCGCGATCAGCAGACTGTTTCTCATGTACCAAACGGTCATAAACAACGTTTTAAGTGTAATGTAGACAGTTTCAATTTAAAACTGGTATAAATAAGTGCACATTAAAAATAAATAAATAAAAAAAAAAACGATTTTAACGCATTTTTAACGACAACTAACAACGAAAAAGAGGTTAAAAAAACAAATAGGCAACAAATAAATAAATAGACAACAAATAAATGTTACGAAAGGAAAGATAATTTACTCGTATAACCTGGATAAGTTTATTCGTGTTTTAACTGAAAGAGTTTTTTGTTCAAAACAAACCTATCCACCTGTTCAGTTAGAACAAAAATAAAATGGCTGAAATTAGTTTCGATAATCGCTCATAAAACGAAAATTAAGCAAAATATTGGTAAAACATTACATTTTCTCACGATTGGTGACATTTATTGGATATGTTGCTAACACTATTTGGTTTATTTTTCGATTTTTCACCAATTATCAAGGATCCCCGTGCTGTGCTCAGGAACAGCCATTTTTTTTTCGTTCTAACTGAACAGGTGGACACCAGATTTGTTTTGAACAAAAGAACACATTAAAATAAGTTAAAACACAAATAAACTTATCCAGGTTAGTAGAAGAGTAACTTATCTTGCCTTTCGTAACATTTATTTATTGCCTATTTTTTTTTTTACTCCTTTTTCGTTCTGTTAACGGTCGTCAAAAATGCCACGATTTGTAAAAATTCGAATTATCTGATGGTGTTTTAGTAATCAAGTAAAACTTCCATTTTTACTTGATAAATTTTAATTGTAACATTTCAAAAAGATTTTATGCGACTTTTTAAAAACTCATGACCGTTTAGTGCAGGAGAGACAGTCTATTGATGGCGGCTTGCTGTTGTGAATTCGGAATAGCGGCGTGTGAGCAAGAAAATTCAATATCGCCCACAGGTTTACATTATGATGTCATAATAGACACTCTCTTTTACTTATTTACATCATTCCATTTATCTCACCACTTCAGATAAAATGTACACGATGACAAGCAAGACATAACGTCAGTTTTAATAGATTAGCTGATCCAATTGAAAATTTCACACAATCTATAATGCATAACAGGTAATAATAATGGTATTTATATTTATATATATATATAACTAGAAGAATACTCGTCCCAGGACGGGTAAAATAAATTCTCTGAACAAAAGTTTTGGACCACTTTTACGTCCCCTTGCAATTAAAATGAAATATAATGCTATTAAACTTTATATCTAGAATCCTTATTCTAATTTTGATTATTTTAATCAAAATTGCATTAAATTACATGATTTTGATTCTACAAAATGTCTAAAATAAAAGGTTAAGAAATTCAGGGAATTCTTGATTAATTGGTGTCTAATGACTATGGACCAAATGAATGCAAATCTTATATACTTGAATTTACAAATGGGGGGTTGTGTCCATAATATTAAAGAAAGTGAAATTTGGGGGAATATTTTATTAATTGATGTCTATCCCTATTGTTAAAAATCAGAGGTATCTGAATGTTCACGAAGGGCTTCTAATCCCTTTTTACCTCCTTTGCATAAAGCAAATTAAACTAAATATAGCCCACATTTGAACCTCTTACGCCTAGCAGCTTTTCAAAATTCATAGTGATTGGTTGATTAGTTTAGGAGTGAATTCTGTATATAAACATACTTAATTTTATATATATATATATATATATATATATATATTATAAAATTCATTTAGATATATATAAGGTGCGGACAATATTTGTTTGCAAGTTTACTCTCTAGGAAAAAATAATACAATAGATTCATTTTTTTTATTTTTTAGATTTATTCATCAAACATGGATCAGTTTGTCTTTGTTGATTTCACTTTATGAACTCGCCTTTGATGACATCCTCGAAACCAGCGACAGGTCTTCGTCACTGTCTCCTGACTTTTTTATTTAGTTATTTTATTTTTTTTTTTTACAATTGAGTCATCCTTATCAAGACCCACAGGCCACTCAAGGATAAAGGTTATTGAGTTTGACAGGTGGATGATAAAACACTGAGGAGATTAGTAACTGTTCAGAAGGTGACTATTTAAGATGACGGCTCAACATAAATTTGTTTACATTAGACTTGAAAATGGCAATGTTATAATCAGCCGAGAAGCAGCCCCATGGAACTGTGTTCCACAGACAAGCAGTTCTAGGAAATAAATTTTGCTCGTGGAAGTTCCGCTTAGTTCTAGGTACACAGATGGAGAAAGGGAAATTGACAGTGGTTGTAGCTAGACGAGTTTTTGTTAATGTTTTACGAGAGAGACCATAGATTGAAGTAGATCTCTGAAGACTCTGGTGATCCTGGTCTTCAGCTTGTCCTTTGTGTTGCAGCCAAATCTATTGATGTCTTGTTCCACCGTGTCCAATACCAAAGTCAAGGGGGTTGCAGTCAGGCGAGCTGGGAAGGCAGATATTAGCTGAAGTATGGTCAATGTAGTTCACTCAGACAGGTCTATGTTTTCTGGCTGGTATGACATGGCGCCAAGTCTTGCCGCCACATGTATAGCTCACCTACGACTACCTCATTGATCCATGATTTCACTACCTTGCTCAGAACGCGGATATAGCCATCGGTGTTCAGCCTGAAGCCCTTGGAAAAAGTGGAGTGGCATGACGTCATCTTCAGTGATGAACTCCAGCGTTTTGATGGTGTCAGATTTTTGATCATGCGTTTTTCTCTCTGATGTCGCCTCGTAGTCAAATCCTAAATTTTTCAATTCCTTTATGACCTTTTCTACCATCCATTCTGCTGACGCTGAGGAAGTCTTGTTGCATTGCTGCTTATCTTTGCTGTGGGTACCCGAATTTTGGCGTTGTTGTTCTGTATATCTCAAGCTTCACCATTACTGACTCCTGTCCTTTGGCCGTGATCGACAAACACATGGACCCCAGGTTTCGTTTTTAAAGTTTTATTGAACGTAAAACAAAGAGATGGAAATTACTGCATGTTCACGAGAGAGAATGAAGAAATTAGAGATTTCGTCAGACCATTTTGGGCTACGGCTTCTTGATCTTGTGTCTAACTTGGTCCTCATGGGGAAGCAAATAAATAGGAAATCATTGTACCTTATCCTCGGGTGATCATTAGTACAAAAAAAAACTTAAAATATATTTAATTTACTTATCTAGTACATATCCATTTCCTTAACCATGAGTTGCTGCTGCCCCCCCCCTCACACACATAAGTTCCCTCCCTGCACTCTACCAGGAACTGACATTGCATGTTTCTTCACTAAAGTCTAGTCAGCATCTGAAAAATCCAATTTAAATTGTTTCCTGTATCATATAATCAAGTTAGTGAATCGACTATCCACCTCGCATATGGAGTAATAGCTGACCCCAAAGGTCATCACCCATCAATTATACCTATTAACATGCCAGACCTGGCAATTCATATAACACATCACTCAATAAGTCCCAGTCCTGACATATAGATGGCACCTCTAATATAAAAAAAATCCATGATTTTTATAAAGTACTAACCTTCAAATGGCATGTGTCAAAATTTGAACCCAATCGGATTATTAATTTGCAAATTTTCAAATCAATAGAAAAATCTCAATTTTGTGTGTTGATAAGTATTGCTTTCTGAAAAATACTCTTCAAGCAAAGCAATGACTTGATAAATGTTATCCGGATTACGCCGTCGGAAACAATGGTTAAGAGATGGTATGCTAACTGTAAACACTGTCGTACAGACACAAACAATGCTGAATTCAGCAGTTGTCTCGGAAAACATAAAAAAAAAGTCTAAACTCCCGATTGTAAATTGAAGTTGTGTGAGATAGCAAAGGAGTTAAAGATATCAGAAGACAATGCATTTACCATGTTGCATGAACATTTGTCAATGAGAAAGCTGTGTTCAAAGTGGGTGTCGCATTGGCTCACAGTGGATCAAAAACAACACGTCGATCATTCGGAGTGTTGTTTGCAACTGTTTCAATGCACGGAAAAGGAGTATTTGCATCAATATATAACAATGGATGAAGCATGGATCCACCACTTCACTCTGGAGTCAAATCGGCAGTCAGCTGACTAGACAACAGCAGGTGAAAGCCGTCCAAAGAGGCAAACATCAGCAGGCAAGGTTTTGGCCTCCGTATTTTGGGATGTGAAAGGTATTTTGTTCATCGATTACCTTAAAAGGAAGAACCATTAATAGTGAATATTATATGGCATTAACTAAACTACCAGTAGTTCCACTTGCACAATGTTTACAAGTACCACAAAAATTAGTAAAATCTCGTTGACTTTGTCGAATTTTTAAAACTTGATTTTTTTTTTTCCTAAAAGATTTTTTTTTCTTTTCTTTTTTTTTCTTAGATATAAAGCCATTTTAGAATCGACCATCAAAACTCAAGGAGAGGAGCTGATTCCATCGTTACACGCTTTTGTTGAGGCCTGTAAGTAATCGTATATCATTCGTTGCCCTTTGAATGTTTTGTTGGTAAATAAAAAGTTATCATTTACAGTATTTCCTTATCTTGGTTGATTTGCACATCGCTGAAACTTAATATTTAAACAAAAAAAATTGGTATTATTGTAGATTAATACCCTAAGCTAGCCCCCCCCCCCCCCCCCCCCCCCCCCGGGAAAAAAAAAGAGATTCTACTAATGATCTCCCATTTCTGGGCTATTCTAGCGTTTTAGGGCAATTAAGAAATTTTTTTTTTTTTGCTATGGGAGATAAATTATGTGCATTGGGGCGAGGGTCTACGTTTTTATGTAATTACGTGTGATTTTACGACCATGCCACTCTGACTTCGGGTTAGTGGTAAAAAAATTAGTTAACTGCTCTAAAAAGTTAGAATGACCAGGAAATGGGGGATCATTTTATGTTAAATTCATATATGAAACTGATCTCTCATTCTGAAATGTTTTTTTTTTCCTGACAAGTTTTTCAGGATGTTCGTACGTAATCACTTGAAAGAAAGTAAAATTTCATTTGGTGGGGTGGGGGTAGCCGAGGGTGCTAATCTAAAAATTAAATTTACCAAAAAATGTTTTTTTTCTTCTCTCCCCACGAGAGCATAGTTAGTGTCATGTTATGCCCCCATTTTTTTTAGTGATCCCAAAATGAGAAAGCTGTTTGGAGACACATTCTCTTTTAGCAAAAATGTAGAGTCGAAACAAGAAAGGTTTTTCATAGATAACACTTTATTGTGGTAGAAGGTGGGACATCCACTCACCTCGATCTCAAGTCTGTTTTTTTTTTTTCCAATTCTCTTTCGATCGATGATTGTAATTCTGAAAATTGTTTTTCTTCCCACATTCCTCAAGCCAAAATAACTGAAACAGTCAAACAATAAATGTTTATATTTCCATTTTCCTCTGAAATTATCTAAATAACCAGTCATATTCCAAACGTAACCTACATCTCATTATTACCAAAAATGTTAATTTTTCTATCCACAATGTAAAACAGTATGCGTAATTAGAACTGTGTGATAATAAAAAAAAAAAGAAGCTATTGAATTAGAAAACACTAATAATGAATAGTAAATTAATGACCTGTAGATGAGCATTGAATTTATGGAAATAAAGGTCATCTTCTGAATTTAAAGGACAAGAGTCAATGTTTATAGAATGTCGCCTTATTGTTCTTGTCTAAGCATAATCAAAATAGATTCTACATGAAACTTCTGCTTTTTTATTATTTCAATGATCAATGAAAATATTTTATTTTAATCTTTTGTAGATTTGTAAAAAAAAAAAGAATTTTTTATTTTTTTAAATCTTAAAAAAAAAACTTTTAAAAAAATTTAATATTATTTCAGTGGTCAATAAAAATGTTATTTTTATTATATATTAAACTAGCAAAGCTACCCGGTGTTGCTCAGGTTAGAGTGTGAGATAGCATCATATGCGACATCATGGTAGGGAGAGTTTACTTTAACAGCAACCTTCATGCTGTCAGCTAGATATCTTACTCTCCGAGCTATTCAAATATATGTTAATACTCTTAAACTAACGCTAATAAATAGATTAATTTCATTGTGTAACATGTTTAGAAAATTGTCATTAGCTTCTTTAAGGGGCAGCCAGAGATGCAAAAATACTTTCATTATGTTCACATGCAAATTGTGCATGTGAATACAATTATATTGAAAGTACACTTCCTATTGTGTCGTTTTTAGGGACAGACATGCACAGACAGAGAGGTGTTCTCCTTGATATATATATATATATATATATATATATATATATATATATATAGCATAATATAAAATGAAATAATAAAATAAGGTGCGAATCAAATTTTATTAGAATTCAAAATTCAGACAAAGTATCTCAACGTCCTTAACTCATGAGTTTTCAAAGATAATTCTTCTCCTCAGAGGACCGTTACTGCAGGTGATAAAATTACACTTTGAAAATATATAAAAATATATACAAAAATACATAAGAGTACATAACACATCAAATATATCAAACCAAAAACATACTTATTTGTTAAAGTTATAAAATCCATCCAAGTCATACAAATTAAAACATATTCAGGAAAGCTATCCAAGAGGTTGATTGAAGATACTTTGCTTGATTGAGATACTTTGCCTGAATTTTGAATTCTAATAAAATTTGATTTGCACCTTATTTTATTATTTCATTTTATATTATGCTATTAATGTTCTATCCAGTATATTGAGCTTCAGTCTTTATCCGGATGTTTCACTAATTAAAAGATATATATATATATCTTTTGTTGGATTAACTTCATATATATATATATATATATTTCATTTGAATCAAAGGGAAAACAGTTTTCAGTGGAGTGGTTGTGCCCTCGGGGACCATCTTAATATTATCAAAATTTGCTGAAATTTTGGGAATATACAGGGTGTTTCAAAAGTCTTGGGAACATAACGATTTTTAATAACTCAAAAACTATTAGGAGTTGAAAAATGAAATTGGTACCGTTGGAAAGTTTCAAGTTTTGTGGGGAATCTTCAAAGTTGCTCAATATGAGCACCATTCGTCACACGGCAGACATCTAGTCGATAGTCCATTTCCTGCCAAACGCGTTCCAGCATCTTGACGTCAATGGTTCCCACAACTGCCGTTACTCGAGCCTTTAGTTCGTCAATATCTCTTGGAAGGGGCGGCACATAGACTTGTTGCTTGACAAAGCCCCAAAGGAAAAAGTCACACGGGGTAAGATCTGGAGACCTAGGAGGCCAGGGCATGAGAACGTCATCACCTCGCCCAGATCTCCCAATCCATCTACCAGGCAGCCTTGTGTTAAGAAACTGCCTTACTCTAAGACTCCAGTGTGGTGGTGCACCATCTTGTTGAAAAATGAAGTCATCAGATTCTGCTTGTTCCAACTGAGCCATTAACCAGTCTTCCAGCATGTTGAGATAGGATTCACCAGTGATAGTTGCCTCTTCAAAGAAGAACGGTCCATAGACACCTTTCTTGGAAATTGCACAAAACACGTTCACTTTTGGTGAATCTCGCTCGTGCTCAAGAAGTTCATGAGGATTCTCAGTACCCCATATGCGAGTGTTATGCTTGTTAACTTTGCCATTCAGATGGAAGGTCGCCTCATCGCTAAAAACAAGCCGGTCATCAAAGCCGTTATCTTCCAACTTCTCTTGCATTGCAATGCAAAAGTCACGGCGAAGTGGCTTATCAGTGTCCTTCAACTTTTGGACCAACTTGAGCTTGTAAGGTACCATTTGCAGTCGTTTCCTTAAGACACGCCAGACAGTTGCTGGAGCAAGCTGAAGTTCCCTGCTGGCTCTTCTCACTGATTTACGGGGGCTCCGCTGAAAGGCTGTCCGAACTTACTCAACTGCATCTTCTGAAGTTGAAGGGCGACCTGTTCGCTTACTTGGGCACAAACACCCATCTTTCACAAATTTAGCATGCCATCTGACAATGGATTTCCTTTCAGGGGCTTCTTTTTTAAATTTCCTGCGAAATGCACGCTGAACACATGTCCACGATTCAGTCTTTGCAAATTGGAGGACGCAAAATGCCTTGTCTTGTTTAGAGAACGCCATTACTGCACCTGGAAAGATAACACGAAAATCATTAGTATGACCAAAAACTTGATTAAGCAAGCTTTAAAATGGCACCAGTTTCATTTTTCTACCTGGAATAGTTCATGAGATATACGCATTTGTAATGTTCCCAAGACTTTTGAAACACCCTGTACATCATTTTTAGTCATTTACCTATGGTTTAAATTTCATTTGAATCTAAGAGAAAACCGTTTTCAATGTGTGTGT
The DNA here is from genome assembly GCA_963556195.1 of Sepiola atlantica. Taxonomy (NCBI): domain Eukaryota; kingdom Metazoa; phylum Mollusca; class Cephalopoda; order Sepiida; family Sepiolidae; genus Sepiola; species Sepiola atlantica. The sequence continues at coordinate 5,854,299 of OY744539.1, read as the reverse complement.
GTGGGGGGGGGGGGTTGACTGTGAGTTATTTCCCCTTTAACAGTTTTGAGTGATCTCCCTTAATTCCCGGAAGTATAAGAGACTGACTTGGAAGAGAGGATGGTTCTTTAGTCTTGGAGTACTTCATAAATGAACCAGACCAACGTGGAGAGCTTTGACAAATGGTAGCTGAAGCGTAAACAGTGTGGGATATTTAATATTGTTTTGTGTTCTACACATTGTCACATGTACTGTGTTAAAAAACAAAAATGATGACGAATCAGGCTTTAAAATCGCCACCAGCCTTGGAAAACGAAGGTTGCTATAGAAGAATGATTTAACAATATGGCAAGTGTATACGGACCTAAATAAATGCAATCAGTATTTCTCAGTTTAACTGGAAGAGCAAGAGATTGTGTGAGGGATTGTCAACCGCAAGATACAGGTCAGGAAAACGGTGTCCAGAAAATAACAAACAAACTGGACACATTGTTTTTAAAAGATGAGAACACCCGGGCTCATCTAGCCATTAAGGAATTTTATGACTACAGGCGTCCTTCCGGTGTAAGTATTACTGACTTTTTGATACAATTTGAAACCTCTATCACAAACTGGATAATTTTAAAGTGGAACTGCCGGAAGGCGTACATGCTTTTTTGTTTTATTAACTGCAGCAAATGTCTCGGACGAAAGTGATCAACTGGCTCGTGCTACGTGTGGGTCTATGACGTATGATGATATGAAATGTACGATACAAAAGATCTTTGGAGATTCTGTCACAATGAATGGCCAGATGCAAGCACCAGGTGTAAAATTTGACCGGTTTTTGTAACTAAAAACGAGAATACAAGCGGTTGACATGGACGAGTAAATTATAGAGGTGGTCGAAATATCAAAACAGAACTTATCAATCCAGTATAGGTTCAAATCCAATAAGCAAAGATGGAAAAATTATGAGATGTTTTAATTGTGACTCTACTAAACACTTTTCACAAGATTGTAGACATCATCAGAAAACTAAAAAGCATACAAGAGATTCACATAACCCTATTTAACACAGAAATCCATGCTTCTGGGTTGGTTAAGGAGTGTTTTGGAATGTGCATATTAGATAGTGCATGCACGAAAACTGTCACCGGAAAAACTTGGCTGGACGTTTTTATTGATGCTCTTTCTAATCAAGACAAATACTTAGTTGAATATTCTTCTACTGATACAACATTCAAGTTTGGAGATGAAACTGAGGTTACTGCAACTATAAAAGTAAAATTTCCAGCAGTTATTGTCAGAAAAAAAGTGATAAATTGAGTCTTGTATAGTGAATAATGAAATTCCATTGCTGTTGAGTAAAACCTCCATGAAGAAAGCTGGAATTATTTTTAATTTTGTGAATGATACAGCAAGGATTCTTGGTGAAGCAATAAGTTTGGTTTGCACCTCATCAGGCCACTACTGTATTCCACTTAAAAATTTGTTATTTAACAAGCGAAGTGAATTGAGTGTCTGTGGTGTTGCACATCACTTCTGTAAAAAACTTAACATTGGAAGAAAAAGAAAAAAGAATGAAGTTGCACAGACAATTTTCGCATGCCTCAAAAGAAAAGTTGTGTAAACTTGTTAGGGGAAGTGAAGATTTTTGTGATGCTGAATTCCTTAAGGTAATTGTGATTCATGTGAAGTATGCATGAAATATAAACATGTACCATTGCGTCCAGTGGTATCTATGCCCATGGCTGATAAATTCAACCCAGTTGTGTGTATGGACTTATAGGAATATATTCACGATAAAACTTGGATTTTGCATATGATTGATTCTGCCACAAGATATTCTGCAGCCTGTTTAGTGTTTTCTAAACAACAAGATGAAATTGTGCAAAACATTTACCAAATGTGGATATCATATTTCGGTGCACCTAGAAAGGTCTTTAGTGATAACGGAGGGGAATTTTCAAATGAAAAATATAGAGAGATGAATGAAAAATATAGAGAGATGAATGAAAAATTAAATATATAAACTGTAACAACACCAAGTGAATCACCATTTAGCAACGGGATTGTGGAACGGCATAATCAGATATTGGCAAAGGCATTTTACAAAACTATTGCAGATGTGAAAAGTGAACCAAAAATTGCACTTGCATAGGCAGTAAGTGCCAAGAACACTTTACAAAATAATAGCGGTTTTAGTCCAAACCAATTAGTATTGGAGTTAACCCTAACCTTTTGTCAGTCTTAGAGGATGAACTTCCAGCTATGGAGAGTTCATCTAGTGATATTATACGTCAGAACATGGAAGCTTTACACAGTGGCAGACAAAAATATATTGCAGCTGAGTCAAGTGAAAAAATCAGGAGAGCACTCAGACATAAGGTTCGTACTTATTCAGATGTGGTGTATGAAAATGGTGATAAAGTTTATTATCGCAGGAAAAATTTTAACGGTTGGAAAGGTCCTGAAGTGGTGCTTGGGAAAGAAGGACAAACTGTATTGGTACACCATGGAGGAGCTTATTATCGTGTTCATCCATGCCAATTAATGAAAGTAAAGGATAGTGGTAATATGTATCAGCCCGAAATAAGATCAGAATTTAAGACTGGAGACGAAGAACCACCTGTAAATACTCTTGATGTGGATGAGGAGGATGATAGTCATCAATATTCTACACCAGATGAAACTGATTCCCAGAAAGAAAATACGTCTGATGGTGATGTAAATAATAGATTAAAACCAATACGAAATTCTTTTATTGAGTACAAAATGAGGAATGAAGAGGAGTGGAAGCAAGCAAAAGTACTAAGCATACAGCCCAAACAAAGTGTAAAATACAAAGAATGGGTGAATGTACATCTGGAGGGAGATGAAGAACCTACATGTGTTAATTGGGATCATATTGATGGTTGGGATGGTACTATCTTATCTGGAAAATGCTGTACTGCTTACAGCAGATCAAGAAATGTCTCAGAATGCTATGGAAAGAGAGTTGAATAACTTGATTAATAATGAGGTATTTGAAGTAGTTCCCTTTGAAAAACAGGCTACACTATCCTCTTGTTGGATCGTAACTGAAAAATATAAAGACGGCGGAAAGAAAACTAAAGTAAGATTAGTGGCCCATGGCTTTTAGCAATCTTAGGAAAGATTCTCCCACCTGCAGTAGAAAGTGTCTACGCTTGATATTTTTACAGCAGGCTTGATGTCCTGAAGGTTGCAATCTATTGATACAACAGCAGCATTTCTACAAGGGGACACTTTGACAAGAGAGGTATTTCTGCATCCACCTTGTGATGTCTGTCCAAAAACTGAGGTTTGGTGTCTTAAAAGATGCATCTACAGATTGAATGATGCACCCAGATCTTGGTACAAAAGAAGTAAAGAAGTATTCTTACAGATGAGAGGTACAATTAGTTCGTATGACAATGCCTTATTCAAGTGGTATAAAAGTGGATCACTTAGAGGAATTTTGGTTAGTCATGTGGATGACTTTGCCTTCTGTGGTAATGCCTTTTTTCAAGAACATAAAACTAAATAGAATATTTATGGTCAGCATGCATGAAGATGGATCATTTAAGTATCTGGGATTGGAAGTTGTGCAAACTAGAGAAGGGGGGGTGGAAATAAAACAAGAATCTTACATTTCCACCATGACACCAATTAGCATAGCTAAAAGTTGTACAAGGATGACAGATGAATTGACTGCAGAAGAGAAAGCTGACTTAAAACGCTTAAGTGGACAAATGATGTTGGTTGCTTCACAAACAAGACCAGATCTAAGTTATGAAACGTATGCTACGAGCAATACAGGAAAACATCCAACTGTAAAAATGCTACAAGAGGCAAACAAGGCGCTGACTAAATTGAAGGCGAGGAAAACTGCTAAAATTTCCTAATTTAGGTAATCCGAAAAAAAAATGAGTCTTGACATATTCAGATGCTACATATGCTAGTCTGAACGATGGATCATCTCAAGGTTGTATCATTGTTTTCATTCACGGTGAGAACAAGAAGGTGGCACTTATTAGCTGGCAATCTAAAAAGTTTGACAGTAACAAAAAGTCTATTAGCGTCTGAAACTTTGGCATTAAGTGAGGCAGCAAAGGCAGGATTCTTGGTCTCTTCTTTGGCACAAGAAACCTTTGATATGGCTTTATTGCCACCAGTACAATGCTATACAGACTATAAATCACTGACTAGTGCTTTGGGCACTACAAACATTGTGGCTGACAGGAGACTGAGAATGGACGCGGCAAGACTGAGAGAGATGGTGTCAAAAAGGAAAAATCGAGGTATTTTGGATAGATGGGAGAATGCAATTGGCGGATTCATTAACAAAAAGAGGTGCTTCTACGCTAAAACTTTTAGAAGTACTAGATGTAACTAAACTTTAAAAAAAAAAAATTATTTACTCAAGGTATCTGCAATGTTGATTGTTAATTATTTCCCCTTTAACAGTTTTAAGTGATCTCCCTTGATAGCTGGAAGTATAAGAGGCTGATTTGGAAGAGAGGAGGGTTCTTCAGTCTTGGAGTACTTCATAGATAAACCAGACCATGGAGAGCTTTGACACCGGGGACCCTCCGCGTTGAAGTGATATATTTCTTATATAGCCTATGACCTTCACTGAGAGGTCAGTAGTCCACATGCCAATTTTCAAGCAATTCTGTCGAGCGGTTTGGATGAACAGAAGGCACAAAGATCAGGCGGACACACACACACAGTTACTATTTTATATATATAGATTTTTGCAGATTTGTAAAAATAAAAAGAACCTTTTTTTTTTAATAAATAAATTTTTAAATCTTTAAAAAAGATTTGTTTTTTTTTTTAATTTAATATTATTTTCTAATTTCAGTGGTCAATGAAAATATTAGCTTAGTTATTTCCAGACAAATCCTTACAGACTTTTGCAGTCATCTCACCAAATTACCAGATCCGGTGGCAAAGAATGTGGCTAAATTTACCCTAGACCGTGTTTATGCTAGAGTTATTTCATTTGAAGAACAAGTGAGTAGTTATTTATTATTTTCATGTCAAATCAATCAAATCCATGTTTGTTTTATTTTTGTTTTGGGGAGTTTTTATTTCTTTTGTCAAGTCTTCCATTTTCTTTAAAAATCTTTGAATTTTTAAAAAGATTATTGGACATGGGGAGAAAGTGGATGGAGTGTAAATGAAATCTTATAATAATTGTATCTTAAAAACAATAATTGGTTAGGAATGTAAATGACATGTCCCGCCGAGCCTGGTGTTACATTACACCTTACCGATGGGTGTATAAATCCTTTATCGTCATTGTGAACCCAAGTTGTTGATAAAACGCACACGAGTTGATCTTATTGTTACTTCTTTGTCCGTTGATACAAAACGTCGACACGTGTTGTTTAGTTTATAAAAGGTTTATCCAAAAGTATATAAACAGAAACGTCAGTCGCCTGACATTTGCTGTCCCCATTTTGAGGCAGCATGCAAAACACATCTTTCTTTGTTCAAGTCTTGCCAGCCAAGAGCGTCCCACCGAAAGTCATGTGACCCCCCCCCCCTCAACTTCCACCGGCGGTGGCCTCCAACTCGATGAAAAATCTAGCTGCCATTATTTAACACCGATAACTACAGTCACCACACGGTAAAAAAAAAAAATTCTGTAACTTAACAAGGTTTTGATAATTACCCACAGATGCCAAAATGACCTTTTCCAAAGCGACAATAACGGACGATAATTAATTGTAGCGTTGTGCGTCGATAAACAATCTGTGATATCCATGTTGGCATGGTGACAACTGTAAGAAATAAAAAAAAAATAAAAGTGTCACATGCGAGAATTGCTATCATGAAATTCTCAGTTTCCTTTTCTCCTTACCCTGTGATTGTGAGAAATTTGAATTTAAACTTGTAAAATACTTGATTTTGAAGAACAAGAATTTCTTCTATGCATTTTTACTTGTCCAGGGATCAGCCGTTTTTTTGCTATTTTGCAAGATCACTCTCCAGCCCTCATAGTTAAGCAAGTCAACTGTCTCCTAATTCCACTTTGTACGGTCTTGTCTAATCACTTGCTTCTAAGTTTTCTTTAGCCGGCCAACCTTCCTGCGATTCAAGACGTCCATGCTTCTGCAACAGTTTATCCAGGAAGATGAAGGCTCCATATGACCATACCAACGTAACTGATTCGTCCTTAGGATAGCCTCTGTGTTGGGTAAATGTAGTGCTTTCAGTTAATCCCCTGACCGTATGGTTTTGGTCAGATTTCACATTGCCGATCCATCTGATCATGGATTTGTCATTGCGCTGCAGTCGGATAAAATAGGACTGGATGGGGGACCAGAACAATTTCTATTTTGTCTCTCAGTGACACCAACAACAATGAATTTGGCTTACGAAAAGTTACATGTTTTTTTTTTTTAGAGTATTGATTATATATTTTTTGTCTTATGAACTTAAATTCCTGTTTTATCTTCTTTTCTCTCAATTTTAGCGTTTTTCTTCTTTTCTCTCAATTTTAGCGTTTTTCTTCTTTTCTCTCAATTTTAGCGTTTTTCTTTTCTCTCAATTTTAGCGTTTTTCTTCTTTTCTCTCAATTTTAGTGTTTTTCTTTTCTCTCAATTTTAGCGTTTTTCTTCTTTTCTCTCAATTTTAGCGTTTTTCTTCTTTTCTCTCAATTTTAGCGTTTTTCTTCTTTCCTCTCAATTTTAGCGTTTTTCTTCTTTCCTCTCAATTTTAGCGTTTTTCTTTTTTCTCAATTTTAGCGTTTTTCTTCTTTCCTCTCAATTTTAGCGTTTTTCTTCTTTCCTCTCAATTTTAGCGTTTTTCTTTTTTCTCAATTTTAGCGTTTTTCTTCTTTTCTCTCAATTTTAGTGTTTTTCTTCTTTTCTCTCAATTTTAGCGTTTTTCTTCTTTTCTCTCAATTTTAGCGTTTTTCTTCTTTTCTCTCAATTTTAACGTTTTTCTTCTTTTCTCTCAATTTTAGCGTTTTTCTTCTTTTCTCTCAATTTTAGCGTTTTTCTTTTCTCTCAATTTTAGCGTTTTTCTTCTTTTCTCTCAATTTTAGCGTTTTTCTTCTTTTCTCTCAATTTTAGCCTTTTTCTTTTCTCTCAATTTTAGCGTTTTTCTTCTTTTCTCTCAATTTTAGCTATTTTCTTCTTTTCTCTCAATTTTAGCTTTTTTCTTGCTTTTCTCATTTTAGCTTTTTTCTCTCCATCTAGCCCCCCCCTCTTTTCTCAATTTTAGCTTTTTTTTAAATCAGCTTTTTTTCTCTCAATTTTAGCTTTTTTTTGTCAGTGACAGTTTAGCTTTTTTGCTATCAATTTTAGCTTTTTTGGATTAATTTTAGCTTTCCTTTTTTTTTTTTAAGCCTTTTCTTATAATTTGATAGATTTTTCTTATAATTTTAGCTTTTATCTGCTTTTTACTCTCAATTTTAGCTTTTCCCCCCTCGATTTTAGCTTTTTTTTAAATCACAGCCTTTTCTAAATTTTAGAAAACAGATAGCTTTTTTCTTTTTCACCTTTTAGCTTTTTCTTTTTCCCCCTTTTAGCTTTTTTCTCAATTTCATAAAGCTAAAATTTGTAGATTACTTTCAATTTTAGCTTTTTTATTTCCTAAGATTTTTCTCACAATTTTTCTCGAATTTAGCTCTTTTTTTTGCATTTTTAGAAAAAAAACTGAGAAAAGAAGCTAAAATTGATGGAACAGCTTTTTCTTTACCCCCCCCCCCCCCCCAAATCTAGCTTCCCCCCCTCAATCTTAGCATTTTTCCCCCTTCTCAGTAACTTTTTTCCCTTTTAGAAAAAAAAGTTAAAATTGAGAGATTAGCATTTTTCTATCAATTTTTTTCTAAATTTTAGTTTTCCTCTCAATCTAGCTTTCCCCCCCCCCTTTTGTTTAAAGAAATTGTAGCTTTTTTTCTTCAGCTAAGCAAACAAAAAAGCCAAACTTATAGGAAAATCCGTTTTTTTCCTTATCGATTTTAGCTTTTTTTCACCTTTCAGCTTTTTTTCACCTTTTAGAAAAGCAAAAATTGATCGCAGCAAAATTTAACGTAAAGAACGAAGCTATTTTAGCTATTTTATTTTCTATCAATTTTAGCTTTTTTCTCTAGCCTTTCCCCCCTAAATTTTAGTTTTTTTTAAATTTTATTTCTTTATTTTACTTTTCTCCAAATTTTAGCTTTTTTTTCTCTAAAGCTTTTTAGCTTTTAGAAAATAGCTAAAATTGAGAGAAAAAAAGCTTAGAAAAGAAAAAAGCTCAAATTAGCTTTATTCTTTTCCTATTAATTTTAGAAAAGAAAAAAATTAATTTTTAAAATTATTAATTTTTAATCTAAAGCTTTTTTCTAAAATTTAGCTTTTTTTTCTTTTCTCCATTCAATTTTAGCTTTTTTCTCGATTTTAGCTTCTTTTCTATCACTTTTAGCTTTTTAAAGATCTATTTTTCTCAAATTTTAGCTTTTTTTATTTTAGCTTTTCTTTTTTGTCTATCAATTTTAGCTTTTTTCTTCTTTTTTTTAATTAATTTTAGCTTTTTTTTATTTTTTTTTATCAATTTTAGCTTTTTTCTATTTTTTTATCAATTTGCTTTATATGTTTGTTATATATCATTAAAGGTTGCTTCAATCCGGCAACATTTGGCCAATATTTATGAACGAGAGAAATCTTGGTTACAAGCAGCCATAGTGTTGGTTGGCATTCCACTAGAAACTGGACAAAAGTATGTATTACAATGTAACATTATTTGCATTATATGTTTTTTATTTTTTTGTTTCTTTTGTGATGGAAATATTAGGATTCCGAAATTTTTATTAATTGAGACATGGGTTTGTAGATTTGGGGGGAAAATTAGAAAGTAATTGTTTTATTTATTTGTTTTTACTTTACCCCAAACAAGCCGTATTGCCACTGATGCATAAGGGTTACTATGATAAGGGCCAGAGAGAGGGTAACCTGGGTGGAGAGTTGGACAGCACGATGTTTGTTCACATTACATTTAAATTTTTGCATATTGGTATGAGTGGGGAAACCATGGGAAAGGCAAGCGGTCCAAGGAAAGAAGCTATCAGGGTAGAAAATATCCTGGCATCTAGGGACCTCTACAGTGAAGGGGTGGGATTTTGCTGCTAGTTAGGTGGGTCAGGGGGTACAAGTGCAGTAAGTTCATCGGAACGCATTTGCAAAATTCCGACGGTGCAGGCCACTAGTTTTTGGCTATTTTACATTCATGAAAACCCTTTCACAGCCTGAAAATGGTCCTAAATATCAAGTATATAAAGTACTATATCAGATTTAACCATCTATATCCATTCATAGCTTTTGAGGATGTTTTAGGACCTGCAATGTCGCATGAAACCACTTTTTCACCAAAAAATGATGGATTTTGAGTCTCGTGGAGCCCTAACGGCTATTTTTGGCCTGCACCTTCTGAATTTTGCAAAATTTTCAAAATGTTTGATTGTTTAGTGTTATTTATGTATAAATGAACACAAAAAAATACTACTCGCATGAATCTGAAATTTTCACCCATTACATCCCACCCCTAATAAGAATTTGCTTCATATAAAAATAAATTATTTTTTAACACAGCACTGTAAGCCTCTTATTATTTATAAAATACAGCCAGCATTAGCTTTCTGTTCTCTGTTAAATATAACTTGAAATGAATGGCACGCCTTAGTTCCTATTACTCCTAGGACCATTCTGACCAGGAGCGTTAATATCTGTCTATCATTTATAGACTATTTACAAAATATACGTCTCCAAAACAAATTTGTGGTTTTGGCATAAAATTACTGAACAAAAGTTGACATCCCATAAAATCCAACAAACCAACTCTTGCCTTGTGGGCATTGAAGTGAAAGAAAAGGCTAAGAAGGCAAAACAAGCTGCAACTGAAAAAACAATTTCTTCATTAAAACATAACACTAAGAGTATACAACAATTAAAACAAACTAAAAGAGAAGTTAAAACATGTTATTTTGTTATATATTGAGATTGCATTAGGGATGATGAAAACATGATGTAAGTTGTCATTGAGTTAAAGGGTTCAAAATTGACAGGCATGGGAAAGAGTGAAAGTATCAATTAGCATGTTGGCAGCAGAATTCATTTAAAAGCGAAGGGAAATGTGCATTTTTTCTCTCTCTGCGTAAATAATGTACCTCAGATAATAAAAAAACTATATGTTTAGAATACAAATGTCTTCATGTTGATTATTGGGAATAAACAACAATCCAGCCAGGTAGATAACCCCTAAATAATCACCATCAGTTCCGCCCAGAGCAGAGCCAATGAATTGGCCAGAAACTTTAATCTTTCTGTCTCATGGGATTATCATCAAAGAATCTAGGCAGTATGTGACAATTGTTCAGAAGAAGATGCCTTTTGTGTTTCATATTCAAAAATAACTTTTGCTTTATTTTTTCTTGTGTGAAAATTAGCTTATATATGGTGAGCCAAATGTAACACTACTAATTAAAAAAAATGAATTTCCTTTTTCCTACATTTTCTTTTTTTTTTTTAATTTATAGGGTCTTACAAAACATGCCCATACTGTTTAGAATGAAAATGCTATAAGTAATATACATGATTTTGATTCTAGAAAATGTCTCAAATTTAAGGCTTAAATTCTTAAGAAATTGAAATTTGGTGTCTAATGGCTATGGATCAAATTCAAAGCAAATCTGAAATATTTTAGTTTTCAAATGGGAGTTTGTGGCCATATTATTCCCTCTAAAAAATCGCTTTAAAATACTTTAAAGAAACTGAAATTTTGGGAACATTTATTAATTGATGTTGAATACATATTGTTAAAATTTCAGAAAAATCAGAGATATCTAAATTGTTACGAATGGCTCCCATCTTCTTTTTACCCCCTTTGCATAAAACAAAATTAAACTGAATATAGCCCACATTTGGATCCCTTATGCCTAGTAGCTGTGTTCCAAAATTCATAATTAGTTTAGGAGTGAATCCTGTACATACAAATATATAAACATATACACATACCTAACTTGAGATAAAGAGATTAATAGAATTAAAAAAAAAATAGTTTTGTTTTTGATTTTTTTTTTTTTTTCAATGAATATTCGATTAATAGTAAATGAAAAAATGATTCAATGTGGATTTATGATTATCAAAGCTAAATAACTTCTAAATTGATGTACCAGTTTCAGTTGTACAAACCATTATACACCCATGTCGCCGATATTTAGTTTTTAAAGTTTAATAATCAGAAAAGAACAGTCACAGAGAAACCGTTGTTTTAAAGTGATGGGTTACTTACATGCGCATGAGAGAAAGACATTAATAACTTGTCTTGTTATACCTAGCTACCGTGTGTATCCCCCCCCCCCCCCCCCCCCTCAGGACATATCAGCTTTGCTTGAAATGTCGCCAGGAAGAAAAAGAATTATCTCTGCTCGGAAGTCATGTAATTTTGTCAACTTCCGTTCTGGACTCACCTCTGACCCCCTAGGTGTCACTCAAACTCTCCCATTCAAATAACGGCTTTCATCATGTCCATGGTCTCCGTTCAGTCTTAAGAGAAAATGAATACCCCCCCGTCACGGTGGATGTGCATGTAATTGTGAAGCAAGGGTTACGCAATCCTGAATCGGCACTGCTTGATTCCAGTGGCAAGAAGAAGTCCAGGACAACTGGAAACAATGCCGAGATAAGCGGAGAGCATCTACAGCACCTGGTATTCGCAATTGGTCGCCCACTTAGTATTGGCCAGGCTCAACGTCGCTTAACTTCAGTTATTTAACAGGAACCGGTGTGTCAACGTGATTATGCTGTATATATTTTATTATGTAACATTGATAAAACTATGAACTTTTTTGTCGTAATTATATTGTTGTTTCAAGAATGTGTGTCTGATTGATGGTGTTGATGTTTGTTTTAGGCAATATTCTACAGATTACAAACTGAAGACCTACCTCAAAATTGCCCGTCTCTATCTCGAGAATGAAGACCCCGTGCAAGCCGAAGCTTATATTAATAGAGCATCGCTGCTCCAGGCGGACTCACAGAATGAAGATCTCCAAATCCGTTACAAGGTAAATAAAAGGTTAAAAAAACTGCTTAAAAAGAAATCGGGCATACTCTCTTCTTCTGTTCTTTGATGATAGTCTTACTTTACCTTATCGTTATTTTTATGGAAGATACTCGACTCAGTTTCAATCTCTGGTTTCTCATAGTAAGATATTCATGGCAAGAACTCGTCTTATTACCACAACTGCAAAGTACTTTTCTTCCCCCGTGTGCCTAATATCAAACAGAATTTCCATGAACAGAGTTTCTTTCCAAGAACTTCCCATCTGTGGAACACATTACCACAGAATTGCTTCCCTGCAGACTACAACATAGCCATCTTCTAATCCAATTTTAACAAATACTTGTCCTAAACTATCCTCATAAGTTATTAAATTTTGTTTATTCCATTATTTTTTAATCCTCTCATAATAGTTTTCATCATCCAACCGACAGTTCATCCATCTCATTAACCCTTATCTTCGAATGTCTTTTGGCTTTGATAAGTCGTGACTTATTAGTAAAAAAACAAAGTGTCCTAACTGCATATGTTTATTACATTATACATTTAAATGTGTCAGCTAATTTTATTGTTCATTGTAAATTTATTTCTCGATGCGTAATTTAAATTGCTGTGATTTATGTTTTGTACAACCTCTTATTGTATTTTTTATGTTCGTGGGATTAATTTCTTTCTGCCTCTCGATTTAACTATCTGTCTGCTATATTTCTCCTCTCTCTCTATTTAACTGTCTCATGTTTCTCCTCTCTCTCTATTTAACTGTCTCATATCTTTCTCCTCTCTCTCTATTTAACTGTCTCATATCTTTCTCCTCTCTCTCTATTTAACTGTCTCATATCTTTCTCCTCTCTCTCTATTTAACTGTCTCATATCTTTCTCCCCTCTCTCTATTTAACTGTCTCATATCTTTCTCCCCTCTCTCTATTTAACTGTCTCATATCTTTCTCCTCTCTCTCTATTTAACTGTCTCATATCTTTCTCCTCTCTCTCTATTTAACTGTCTCATATCTTTCTCCTCTCTCTCTATTTAACTGTCTCATATCTTTCTCCTCTCTCTCTATTTAACTGTCTCATATCTTTCTCCTCTCTCTCTATTTAACTGTCTCATATCTTTCTCCTCTCTCTCTATTTAACTGTCTCATATCTTTCTCCTCTCTCTCTCTATTTAACTGTCTCATATCTTTCTCCTCTCTCTCTCTCTCTCTTTAACTGTCTCATATCTTTCTCCTCTCTCTGGGTAGATTAAATGTGTTTGCTTCTACCTATGAGAATTGTATACCGTTTTTATGTTTGTTTGATTGTTCAGCCTTCAGTGCTTTTAATTGATATTGTTTGGTAAAACCAGGGTAGTATACTTCTGCTTATTTATTTGAATATATTTATATATATATATATATAAAACGTATATATAAATAAACATTGTTATGTGTTGCCTTTTGGAGCTTGATTATAATATTTAAAATTTTAATTATGTCAAAAATGTTATAATCTACCAAATTATAATATGACAGCTCCGTTTAACATAACCTGTTAACCATTGAGCTTATTTGTATCTGCAATATTTGAATATATCCTGAGAGATTCATAAAATCTAATTTGTTCAAAAAAAGTTTTTTTGCAATATTTGATCTCCTGTAAATATCTTGAATTGTTTTGGTTCGTTAACTTAAACTTTTCCGTAAATATATTTCCATAATTTTGCAAGTCACAACCCCTATATGCTAATTGACAAAAACAATTAATGAACTAATAACTCCTTATTTACCAAGTAAATATAGCGTAAAGTCCACGCATGAACTCATACAGATACTCTAAACCACAAAAACAAATAAAATCACTGCTTTCACTTGACGTTGAAAGCGTATCTACAAATGTACCAGTATACGAAACAATATTAATAGAATATACAATAAACCGTCCCTCCCTCCACTTCAAATTATTCTTAAAATACTTAAAAATTTATTATTAACCTGCACAATCGAAGTCCCCTTCTACAACCATAAGGGAAACATTTATACCCAAATTGATGGCGTCTCCATGGGGTCTATACTCGGTCCAACCGTCAGCAATTTTTACATGGCCAACCTCGAAAATAAAATATTTAATGTAATTACTGAACCCTCCATTTATGTCAGATATATGGACGATATCCTTATTTTAGCAGACAATAATGATGAGATACAAAAACTACAAAACATTTTTCAAAATAACTCCGTACTTACATTCATTTATGAGCTAAACATGAACAAAATTTTGTTTTTAGAGGTACTCATTGACACGAACAATGATGCATTCATCACCTCTCCTATAAAAAAAAAACTACCTCTGTTAACTCATGCATTCAAAATTACAGAAGCAAATGTTCACGTAGATATAAAATAGCAATGATAAAACATCTATTAAACCGCGCAAAATTAATATCTTCAACCAGAAAAATATTCTTAAGCAAATTACAAAACACTAAACAAGTCCTAATTAACAACCAATTCCTCAATTATCTTGTAGACGAACGAATCAAATTAATGATTAAAAGCTTAGACAATACTAATAATAACCAGCTAAATAATTCCAACTATATTAACCTATTCTATTGTAACCAGATGCATCCGAACTTTAAATTGGATGGAAAAGTTCTTAAAAACATGATACATAGATATGTATTCCCTTGTAAGAATAAAATCAGATTTATCATTTATTATAAAAAAAAATTAAAAACATCTAACCGCATAATTAATAATGATGTTTCTCAGGCCCAAAACTTAGTAGAACGAACCAACATAATATATCAGTTCCAATGCCCTTTGGAAGAATGTATCTCCAACAAAACTAAAACTAATTGTTACATTGGCTATACCACCACTACACTTTCCTGAAGGCTCACATTACACCTCTCCGACTCTAGTTCAATCTGCCAACACTTTAATTTAGACACAGAAGTTATACATCACGACCCTAATGTCAAAAAACTAAAAATTCTTGAATTAGATATCCTACAATCAACAATGTTAATTACGAGACTAGCCACAATATTTTAAAGTGCCTAGCTTTGTAATTGACTTTAACTAATCCTTAGCTGTCAAAACAAAAAAAATATTTTTAAATTTTCGCACGTGATCACGTCCCGCATACAGCATTTCATCACCCATGTGTTCATTTAAAAAGCCATATATTATCGCACTGTTCGAACTCGGCATTTGTGAACACACCAATACTGAAGATGATTAAATAAATCAATCGAAAATACTCGCGAAGAATGGAACATAAAGCCTACGGATTTTACATACAGCAATTTGACAAAAATACTCGATGGACCATCCGAAAAATCGGAAAAATGAAGAAAAAAGGCATATTAAGCAGATGCATTCCGTGTCATTTAATAACATTTGCCTTAATGAAAATATGCTGCCTAAATATATATATATATAGATATATAATTTTATTATTATACTGAAGTTGAGTTTGTTTCTTTCCCTAAGACTTTTTTTCCAAATATTGTAATCACAAAAATATATGCTAAAATATTCCTCAGTTTTAATATTGAATTATGTTTTTTCTCTTTTTTAGGACTGTTATGCTCGAGTATTAGATTACAGAAGGAAGTTTATTGAAGCCGCCCAACGCTACAATGAATTATCGTCCATTATTGTCGAAGATGAAAGAATGAACGCTTTGAAAAAGGCCCTGATCTGCACCATTTTGGCATCTGCAGGTAATTACCATAACCTTGTTGGGTTACAGATTTTTTTTTTTTTTTTTTTTTTTTTTTACTGTGCAGTGGCAGAATTTGAATAAGAGGCCTACAAATTTTGGGTAAAATTGTAAACTGCTTCGGCCATTTCTGGTATTGACTCGGGATTCTCCATCGATACTGTGGTCTGACTCCATAAGAACTGAAATCGTCTGAGTGCTTATTCCTTACAAGTACCAACAAAATATTTTAATAATACTTTATTTTTTTTTGGTAAAAATCCATAGTAGTTAACACTCTAACTAGTAAACAAAAAAAAACACATAATTTATGTCAAACTCATTAGAATTAAATTCTCTATCTAACTTGCCAAGTTTTAACATTTATAACACTTTTTATTTCACACTTTTTCTTCTATAAAATCTCTCTTCTCGACATTCAATGGCGACCATAACATGTCTACAGGTTTTGGCTGCCATAAATGTCAAATGTCGAAGACAGATTATAAAGGAGAAGTTATAACTTGGCGAGTTAGATAAAGAATTTAATTCTAATGGGTTTGATATAAATTGTTTTTTTTGCTTAAAAAAAGTTATTGAGTGTTAACTATACTGAACTTTGATCCCAAATTAGTTCTCGTCAATTTTTTCTGAGTGATGTTTATCTTATAAGAGTTTTAAGCATTTGGGAGAGGGATGAGGGTGACAGTGGTAAAAGTGATGACTACCGATTCAACGTGTCTTGGATTATTCAGACTACTATTCTGATCTTGGTTGTTCTTTTCACAACGTTTCGGCTGATGTAACCTTCAACCTTCTTCAGGTGCATCTTTTCAAATTCGGGGAACCTGTACAGTTTGAATGCGGGGAAAATTCAGCTCCCTAAAGAAGGGCACTCTGGAAAAATAAAAATTGCCTCAGTCTGGATGGATTCCTTCACTGATCGAGGACAAAAAAGATAAAGTATAGTATCAGAACATATACTACACTTTGCTCCTAGCCAAAAGGAAGACTGTCACTTAGAACTGATTGATACTCGATGCTTTTATCGGTTGCACTACGGTTCCATGTGTATAGGTTCCGAATTAAAAAAAGATCAGGGATGTGAGTTCTCCGCTTTTTAGCAAAATTTAGCTATTTTGTAGTTTAGAAAACGAGGAATTTCGCCTTTCTTTATCATTTTTAATAACAAAAGGCCAAATCGCTAAAACTTTACGTCCTTATATTTTCCCCATTTGAGTCAATTTTATTTCTCTTTCATCATCTCTCTCGCTTTCTCTTTTCCTATTTTTCTCTCTTTCTCTTCCTCTCTCCGTCACGTTTTGTCTTGCCTTGCTCAGCCCTCCTTTCCTTCTCCTCTCTCTCTCTAAAAATGTTAATTTTGCTATACTTCAAACGATTTATGGGTAGGGAAGGTAGAAGACTTTTGCTTCATCAATGAATGACTTCCTGTCCCCTTTAAAACATCAGTTGATACTTTCAGTTTGAAATAAAAAGGTATTGTGGATTAACGCCCTTCGCTAGCCCCCCCCTAAAAAAATGAGATTCTACTTTTTTTAGGCTAGGTTGGGAAATTGGTGAGGACCATGGCTCAACAGGTTGAGAAATTCATCTCAATTTCAGATTATTTTGCCATTGGCCACTCACATCCCTGAAAGATTCATCTAAAAAAAGTCGGAGGTTACATTGACCGATATGTTGTAAAAATAACAACCAAGATGAGAATAGTAATACAAAGAATACAAATTATCAATCATCATCTAAAAAATTTCAACATTTCTTTGTGTTCTGTTAGTTATATTGCATCATTTTCATTAACGATATTAGCAACCTTTGTGTGGTCCTTCTGTGAGTAAAGCAATTTTGTTTTACTCTTCCAAAATTAAAAATGCAACTATAAAATTAAATAAAACTGGCTGTCTCTACCCGGCGTTGCCCAGCAATGCTTTTGCTTTTTTTGTTTTGTTAAACTATGCCGTTTCTTTTTTCCCAAATATTATGTTTGTTTTTAAATCTAAGTTTGAAAGTTGAACTTAATTAGTAAAAAATCATTTGGTTATTATTAATTGAATCACATTTTTATAAAACTATTGTTTCGGTAATATTGTTTCAATCTCTATGGTAAGGAATGTAGACGTTTAATAATAATAAAAAAAAAATCCTGTCAAAACCAGTGATTAGAAACGGGACCTTTAGATCTTCAGTCTGACCCTTTCTAAGTTATTGTACTGCTTAAAGATGAGAGAAACAAAATGTACTGGCTTAATTACAGAGCTATTTCTGCAATTTAGTTCATTTTTTTTTAAATATCCATGTTCCTAGGTGGATTAAATATTTTTTGAAAGAAATCAAATTGAATTAGATTTTTCTTGGTTCTCAAGAACGGAGACCAATGATCAACTAAAAAAAACTGATAAACCAGAATCAAATGTACATTTTGTAGAAAATAAAACTATCAATCACAAAGATTTGAGAAAGAGACTTGCTTTACTTTATTATATAGATATATATTCATAGAACGGACAGCAAGTAGGAAGATGATTCTCAATATAATTTCTTAGAATGTTAAATTGAGCAGAAATTGAATGACTGAAATAATAAATACTTAAAACTCTTTCTTTCAATTTTTATCCTTTTTCAAAAATTATTATGTGGGTGTGAAGTTAAGTTCATCATGATTTTATTGAGTTTCTGGTAGAGTTTTGTGTCTAGAACAGATGTTGCCATTACATGTTGTTTGTAACCAGGGAACTATTTCATACGATTCAGGAATTGTGGAATACAGAAAGTAGATATTAAACATGAAGACCCTTCCTCCTCAAAGAAAGAAACGAGTGACAAACTGTATTGGTACTTTTAAATGTTAAAAATAATATTTCAGGCATGTGAGTTCTTTGCTTTTCAGAAAAAGCGGATTTCCGCTTAAATTTTGAGAGCCTCTCATTGATGCGAGTTCTCATCTTTTTGATCGAAATCCACTTTTAAAAAATTTGTTTAGATAAGAAAAGGCTGATTTTTCCTCTTATGACAATTCTCTCTGAAAACTGAAAATGTTAATTTTGCTGCAATTCATGAAGGGGGTAGAGTTAGATGACTTTTTCATCAAAGAATGATTTCCTGTTCCTTCCCCTACATACGCACTCCATGTCTTTCTCTTAGTTTTGACTTTTTTCGTTGAAATCCACAAACACAGGTTGAAAAATTCATCTTGATTTCAGCTTTTTTTTGCCATTAGCATATTTAGTCATATGATTCATGTCTTTAAAAATTAAAGTGATATAAATTATTTTGAAAATTTATTTCAGGTCAACAAAGATCACGAATGTTGGCAACTTTATTTAAAGATGAAAGATGTCAACGCCTCCCAGCTTATAATATATTAGAAAAAATGTAAGTCTTTTTCCTGTTTTTTTAATTTATTATTTGACATCTATTTGCAACATTTAAAAGTTATTCTTAAAATGTCAGTTTTAATTTTTTTTTTTTTATATCTTATTTATCTATATATACTAGAATAATACCCGTCCCAAGATGGGTCAAATTAATTCCTTTCACAGACGTTTTAGAATCCATGTTCCAATTTTAATCAAAACCCATTATATGATTTTGATTTTAAAAAATGTCTAAAATTGAAGACGTAAGCTTAATGAGTCTTAAGAAGAAATTAAGAAATCAAGCTTAATTGGTGTCTGATGACAATGGATCAAATTCAGTGCAAATCTGAAATGTTTGAATTTTCAAATAGGAGGTTGTTTTCTTATTTAAATTCAATGAATCTAGCTTAATTAGTGTCTAATGACTATGGATCAAAATTAATGAAAATCTGAAATATTTGGATTTTCAAATGAGAGGTTGTGCCCATATAATACCCTCTAAAATACTCCAAAGAAACTTAAATTTGGATAATATTTATTAATTGATTTCATAAAAATCAGAGGCATCTGAATTTTCACAAAAGGCTTTCACCCCCTTTTTACCTTTTTTGCATAAAACTAAACCTTAAAAAAATTCAATGTGTTAGCTGCTAAAATGAATCGTGTATGAACAGTCAAAGTTGCACTTCCGTGTCATTTTTTTTTTTTTTCAAGAGATAATGGGATTTTACCCAATGTTTAGGCTGGCTTGATCTAATAATTAGTGCTTCCATCATGATTAATTTTCATTTACCATAAAATGACATTTGTAAGTATTTTTCACTTGTTAAAAGCTTGCATTTGTAATATTAGTTCAAGTAATAAAAAATTTTTAAAAACTGTTAACACCATGGTGTTACTAAAAATAACAAAAAAAACTAGTTCTTACAGGCAGCTGTAAAACGACAAACAGCTTTAACGAAACAATCAAATTTGTTTATTTCAAATCTTAAAAATACCAATAAAAATAATTATTTAAATGTTTAGACCTTTTTTCTTCATAGACATATTCTTTGTTTAATTTTATTTTTGTTTTATGAAACGAAGAAAATCTATTTTAAAAAAATCATATTTCAGTGATTTTATTGACCTAACCAATAATAACCTTTAGTGACTCCAGATGAACTCGAAGGAAAATTTTTATGGTGTCTTTGGATTCTTTAAAAAATTTAACCCTTAGTGTAACTTATTTGAATGTTCTAACAGTTAACATATAGATTTCTATAACACACAAACATTCATATATGTATATATATATACACTTGCATATATATATATATATATATATATATATATATTGCACGGGGCCATAAAAAAACAAAATAGTAACGGTCAAACAGCATGTGTAACATTTTAAAATTAAAACTTCTATCTTTCTCTCTCCCCCTTCCCGGTTTTTCCACATCTTTCATCTCCGCCTAGCTCATTTCTCTCTCTTGTTATAATGTATTAAAAATAATAATAATGTAAGTCATTCATGTCTCCTTTATATAATAGATAACATTGGAAGTGGTTGAAAAACCGACTTCACCCCCACCCTCCCCCCGACGAAACTTGGTCCAGTTGACCCCCAAAGAATAATTTTTTAATTATTTTTTTTTAACTTTAGATATTATTCATACAGGGCAACGGCGATCAAGAATATATCAACTTTGTGGGTCTTTGTTTTGTTGTTTTTGACTTTTAGCTGGACATACACACAACTCTCATTTATATAATAGAAGATATATATATATATATATATATATATATATATATATATATATGGGAGAGAGAGAGGATTTATTTCTAAATAGACTCTTTTCCAATTCAGAGTGTATCAAATTTAGCGTAAAATGATTCCCCCCCCCCCCATTTCTGGACTATTTTAACTTTTTAAGGCAGTAACTAAATGTTTTTACCATTCACTGTAAGTCCAAGTGATAGTGTTGTAAAACCATATATACCCCCCCCCCCTCGAGATCACCCATAGAAGAAAAAAATAAAAGTAATAATTTTGGTTTTCTATCCTAAAACGCTAGATTGGGTCGGCAATCGGGGATCATTTTACGTAAAATTTATTCGCAAAGCTGATCCCCAATATTTGCCTTTTTTGTTTTATTATTTTTCCCTTTCCGCCAAGTTTTTCAGTTTACTGTTTACATGTAAACGCCTAAGAAAAGAAGAAAGAAAAATAGGATTATATATAAGAATGAGAAGTAACGTAAATAAGTTGATGTTTAACAATATAAGTATAATGCGAAAAAAAAAAAAAGAATACTTATCTGCTGATTGTGTAGGGAATAGTTTGTTTGTGTTTTGGCGACCGATTTGATGAGTAATGTCTATGTAAGCGTAGCTCTGATTGGCTGTTTTACAAATTCTGAAACGGTTCAACTTGAGCGCATTTCCTTGTAAAATAATTGCCAAACGATGTTTGAGTTATTATTTCATAGAGAAAAAATAGTGCTACCCTCTGTTTGGAGTATACTGTTAGGAGAGTGAGTTGTTTCAGATAAATAATAGAAATTGATGTTATATGTTTAAAGTATGTGTAAGTTGCTAGGAATTCGGTCAGGGTAAGAGTGTGTATGTAGTATTCATTTTCGATGCGTTTTATGCATTATTTTTATTGTCTAACTGATTGGGGAGGGGAAACATCAAGTCTACTTTATGTAGAAGATATATATAGAGAGATAATGTCTATTTAAAACATGTTTTCATATTAAAAATTTCAGCATTGTTAATAATTTTAAACTTTAAAAAAACCGTAACT
This sequence comes from Sepiola atlantica, assembly GCA_963556195.1. Taxonomy (NCBI): domain Eukaryota; kingdom Metazoa; phylum Mollusca; class Cephalopoda; order Sepiida; family Sepiolidae; genus Sepiola; species Sepiola atlantica. The sequence continues at coordinate 5,832,426 of OY744539.1, read as the reverse complement.
TAATAATGATGATTTGATTTTCAGCCTTTTTTGTAATTCAGTTCTTTTGGTTAAATTTCGATGATAAATTATCTTTTTAGATAATGGAAAACATTTTTATCTTTCTATTCTAACCATGGATGAATTTGTCTAAATTTTAGGTACTTGGACCGTATTATACGAAGTAATGATCTCCAGGAATTCTCAGAAATGCTTCAACAGCACCAAAAAGCAGTCACGTCTGATGGTAATTTTGTTTGAACAAAAAGAATTTACTTAATTTCAGGTTCAATCCAAATGAAAAGATTCCGTTTAATATCAAATTTTATAGAGCTATAAATATATACTAAACGTCATATTTCTGACTTGAGAGTAGAGAGCACATATTTAAGAATAATAAAATATAAACATATACCAGAGAATAATTATTTCGACTTGAAAGAGACTATTGAAAATCAAAATAATTATTGTCTTGTATGTGTTAAGTTTTTTGTTTTTTATTCTTATATATACATAATAATAATAAATGTGGTTTATCTTACCATTTTACTGCAGTTTCATGGTTCATTCAATCATAGAAGTATTGGGTTGGCCAAAAAGTTTGTTCGTTTTTAATGTCATCTTTCCGGCCTACTAAACATTGTTTTATATTTCTATCCTTCAAATCCTGTATTTGTTGTAGCGAGTACGTTGACGTCAGTGTATAATAAACCTCTGAGCAGAGAAGTTCTAAGATTTTTGCTTGTATTTACAACCTTGAAATTGAAGATCAAGCATGCACTACCGACATCTGACGCTTTTTTAATACAGAAAAGGAGGAAAAAAACTACAGAAACCTGCATAAAGATATGCCATGCGTATGGGGGAGAATGCTGTTACATAATGGGTGTGCCATAAATGGTTTGCTCGATTCTGAAAAGGAAATTTTTCAGTGAGAGATGCTCCTTGCTCTGGCCGGCCAAAGATGATCAGCAATAACCAAGTGAAAGCCGTAGTTGAACAAGATTACCGTTTGACAACCAGACAAATCGTAGACATTCTCAAGATTTCCAAATCGAACATGGAAAATGAATTGCATAAACTTGATCATGTTTCTAAACTTGATATTTGGGTTCCTTCTTCCTAAAAAATGAACAAACTTTTTTGCCAATATAATATATTAATAAAATCCTGAACATTTTTATACATGTGAATACATTCATTATTTATTATTGTTATCTAAACAAAATGTCCAAGTAATTTACCATAGAAAACAAATTCTTCTCTTCAGAATACTTAGTTCAAAACATAAAGAGAAGAAATGAGGTTCATCGCATGGAGGAAATAAGTAAAAAAAAACAACAAAAAAACAGCAGGATTAAAACAATGTTCATCATTCACTCCAATAGAAGATATAGGTACGGTTGTGAAGAATGTTCAAAGGATCAAAATTCAAGGATATTATTTGTAAAACAATATGAAGAAAAAATGATTTATAAGCTCTATTTAATTGCTAAATATCGAGCATGTTATTTGTAATTGACTCAAAATGAGATCTAATTTCAATTTGATCTATATAAATTTATTTATATTTTCAATGATTGGACCAACCTGAACAAAATCCAAAATTGACGAGTCAGCTGCAGACATACACACAGAATGTCTTTATTTTTATTACTAATGGGTAACCACTTTTCAAGGTCCGAGGGGCCACTCGAGGGTATGGGTTAAAAAGATTGTCAGTTGGATAATTGTCACCACGAGAGAACCAGAAACAATAGGGAAGATGGACATAAGATTACTTAAGAGGAATTGATTTTCCAAGAGGACGGCTCAACAAGTATTTGTTTACATTAGACTTGAAGACGACCATGCTGTAGTCGGTTGGGAAGCAGACTTTTAATGACGTACTAGATGAAAATGTGGAAATTCACATCAAACCTAGAGACTATGCAACCAGAGGTGGAGTCGCTCAACAACCAATTTCTGATTCAGACCAACACTATAACTATCATTCACTGTATATAAATGGCACATCATGGTATTTGAAAATGATCTATTGGTTACAGGAAGTGGGTGGAGAAAGCGGTTTATTGTGACTCTCTCTAAATCGAAAGATAAGGTAAGAGAAGTCATCAAACAAAAGACTGTTCTGTGCTTGGACTATGTCAATTCTGCAGAGGGGGAAGGTGGCACATCAACTAATGAGAAACGAGACCAATGATTCTTCTCTGGCGAATTGATTGCTGGTGATGTACTCATTAAAACATGTAATAGAAAACACTGTGAGATAGACAGCTGAGCGTTATTTTACTCATAATTTCTTGTACACAAAATTTTACATGGGAATATAGAACATAGTGCTGAGTTAATCGAAATGTATGGTGGGAAAGTTTGGGGTGGTCTAAATGCCTACTATATACTGTAAAGGTACCCCACTCTCTTCGACACTGTGGGTATCGTTGTCGGCCACTCACGCACAGGTGTTTGATATCCTGGTCGCGCTGCCAAGTATAACAGATACCCCACTCTATTCCGTGTCAAAGAACCACTTATAACATGGTTACTTCACTCGTGTCTCTGTGCTCACGCCTCTGGTTCTCTACGCAGAGATCTTGCCAAACCGTGGACACTCTTTGGCCGATCGTCGTAGTGGCAAATAGAAAAATATCTCGATCAAAATTCCTCCAGGTCCGGATGATGATGATGATAGCTGGCTTTGTCGATCTCGTCCCTGTGAAGGCAAGGTTATTCAAGCAGAACAAATCAACGATAATGCAAACAACTCGGCGATTTCTTTTTGTATGAAATAATTATTAACAAGATAAAATTGTTTTTAAACGTTGAATTAAAGTCTACCTTTTGATAATGTCTTTTTACTACACTATTTCGTCGTCTCTCTCTCTCTGCGTGTGTGCGTATCCATTTACAACGATTATTTTCACAAGTTGGACTAATTAAGTCATTACTCTATGTTTGGAAAACGGTGGGTCTTACTTCGTCCCACCTGCCTGGAATCGGCATGCAAGATTCGGACGACTGCTCGGGCTGAGAGCCCAGCTCTAACTGACTGTAACCGTGATCTGCTTTCTCATTCTCACCCAAGGTCCTTTCTCTTACCGAAAGGGGGTATTTCATACCCTTTCCTTTTCCAACCTATTTCTCTAATCCTTCTTTCTCTCCCAGTGGACTGGGAGGGGGGGGGCGCCTCTCCAAACAGATAAATGGGATTTCTCTTTTAGATTCCACTGCCATTATAAAAACAAACATTACTCGCTTTCTTTGTCTCTATCAAAAGGGCTCGCGATCTCATAAGAGTTGACCTGTTATCAGCCCACTGGTGATTAAGAGGTTATGACCAAATTCTGAGGCAGTATCTGGTAAGCGAGACTCTTTGTGTGGTGATAATTGCAAATGACAACTAACACGCTTTTTGCCAGACAACTGACGCTATTTTCTTTCCTTGTTTGAATAGTCGATCCGTGTTGAATATATGTACTAGTCTTATATCTCCACTTCGTTTTTACGTAGGGCCTAGCACCATCACCAAGATGCATACTAGTGCGCCCCTGGGAGTGCCCGATCCCCGTCGGCCTTGATCGCTGTGTTATAATACTATTCTCAAGTGTCTTTGGTCTCTGTACAAGGGTTTGTTAGGACAACCTGACATGAGGATACTTCACTCTACAAGTAAACCCTGACCAAATATTCAAAATAGCATAGGATTTGAAGCCCTTATAACATCCCTTCGACATGGCTACACACTGGCTCATAAGAGGAATTGTACATCTTCTAATGATCCTACTGCTAGTAACAGCACAAAGCTGGAGACTCCACCAGACCAAATGAATTTTTGTCCTGAAATCCAGCAAAACCACAAGAATGATAAACCATAATATAGCTGTGGTCAATTGGGGAGGGGGGTAATATTTTTCACTGCTTTACAGTTTGAAATACACTCTGATATCTATGTATCTCACATAGAAATCAAGTATTAGCCTCAGAAAAGGGCCCCTTGAAAAAAAAAAAGGAAAATTTAGAAGCCAATAATAAGGACATTTGAAACTATCCGGAACACCTCAATAGGAAATGTGAGAACAACAATCAAATTGGAGACGTGCATCATCAATTGTTGGAGAGATCCGATCCATATTTGATGCACGTCACATCAAAATACGTTGGGACAAAGTTGTGTCTACCTGGCAAAGCATCTGATCACACAATCGAAATTCCTGATGCACATCACTTCACAGTAGATGAACTTGGAGTTTTTTCTTTGATGATATTGTTTTGATTTCTTTTTTTTAACCTTTTCTAAAAGTGGATTTGTCTGCACTAATCCAATTTTTGATTCATGTAGGATAAAAGTTGAGGATTCAGAATATATATAGTTTACATAATTTTCAAAGATATCTTCTAGGTGTAATTTAAGTTAGAAATCAAGTTTTTGCTGGATTTTCCCCCAAAATAGGGTGTTTCTTGTTTTTTTGGGGGGGTTTTTTCCCCATAAGTTTTAGAAAAGGGGTCAAATGAGGTCCAAACCAGGTTTTTATATGTCCATATAACATTTCCTTGTCATTTCCATTTTATGAAAATCTAAGGAAAATTGCTTATTGTTCAAAATTTGCTGTTTGCCAATTAAAGTTTATTCCTACCTCTTTGTTTATGTTTGATTAGTTTTTAAAATAATTTTTTATTTTTACTTTTCTAATAAAATCCATTTAGAATGAAATGTGTGGAAGTACAATTTGCCACTTGGTCTCATGTCTTGATATTTTGATATCAAACCAATATCAATTGTGTAAATAAAACTTTAGGCTATTTTCATTCACCCCTTCACGTTTTATTTTTTTTACTATTCTGCTGAAAATGAGGAGTACTTTTTTTTTTTGTCGAAATTAAAAATGTTATTTGGATTATTCAAAATACTATTCTCGTTTTGGTTTTTATTTTCACGGTTCAGCCGATGCAACCTCTGACTTCTATTTCATGAGGGTAGATTATTCTTGTTTCATCATCCATGACTAAATGGAAGCGTTATTCATGTTCTTCTTAACAAACTTTATATACTTCGTGTTATGTATATTATATTTCTTCAGCTGCATTTGCCCAGGATTGAACTCAGCACCTTGGGATTACGAGATGGATTACGTGCACTTGCATATATTTCCGTTAAAGTAAAATTACTGGGTTTTCTTGTCCACGTGACTTTTTAATTTAAATGCGTTCTCTTTCTTTTACCATATATATGTTCTTGGCCTCTTGCCTTGTTGGCATTGTAGTTTTGAATTAATTGAATAAAGCCTTAGAAAAGGTTTTTCTATTCGTGTCTTCTTTTTACATTACAATTTATTCAATTAATTCATTTACTAAATTTCTCATGGATAAGATTATTCGTCTGGACAAGTTTGATATATCTTCTGCAGACCCTCAGGCTGGCAAGCTCTGGAGACTATGGTACCGTAATTTTACTTATTACTTATCTACTATTGCTTCTTTAAATCCAGACAAACTCGAAGTCCTTTATTTAAACATTGGTGCTACCGTTGCTGACATTATCGAGGGTTGTTCTGTATTCGAACATGCTGTTGAATTGCTGAAAAGTGTTTATGATAAGTCTCCAAGCGTTATTCATGCTAGACATTTGCTTTCTACACGTCTACAACAGGGAAATGAGTCTGTAGACCAGTACCTTCAGGCCTTGAACCGACTTGCCGCAGACTGTTGCTTCAAAGATGTTACTGCTACTACTTACAGAGATGAATCTGTCCGTGATTCATTTATACGTGGTCTCCGGTCTTCCGTAATACGTGCCAGACTACTTGAAAATGATACGTTAAATCTCAAGGAGGCTACCCAATGTGCTAGAGCTTTAGAACAGGCTCAATTTCGTGCTGAGTCATACGCTTCTCAGATTGGACCTACCGTTGCTGCTACCACAACTAAAAATGTGTTTACTGATTCTGTCGAGGAGGCCACTATTACTGCTCCTATGGAGTGTGAATCTGTACAATTGTCTGCTGCCCTTCCTGCTCATGGAAAGTGCTACAACTGCGGAGGGAAACGTCACATTAAGGATGATCGCCGCCACTGTCCTGCCCGCGATAAAGTATGTCGAAACTGTGGCAAACTCGGCCATTTTGCCAAAGTTTGCCGTTCTACCATGTCTACACCTTCACGTTCCACCTCAGCTATTATAGTAGCCCGTGCTAAAGATGATGATAGGTTCCCTCCTATTACTAAAATTGTAAAATTAAAGGGTAAACGATTAACTGCTCTCATAGACACCGGCAGTTCTGATAACTTTATCAGTGCTCGTATTGTTAAAACAATGAAACTGTCTACTTCTAAACGGAATTCCGTAATTTCCATGGCATCATCGGCCATTTCCCTCAAGCTATCTGAATATTGTACTGAGGACGTTATCTTCAATGGTTACGAATATAAAGAAATTGACTTCACAGTACTTCCTGATTCCTGTATGGATATTATACTCGGAGTGCCCTTCTTAAAACTAACCGGAGTATCACTATTTCTTTTGGAGGGTCTCAGGATATTCTAAAAATCTGCGCTTTAACCAAAATCAGTTGTGCACCCGTTAAATTGTTCCGAAACTTGACCCGTGATTGCAAACCTATTGCTACTGGGTCCCGAAATTACCGTGCGGAGGACTCTCGATTCATTGAAAAAGAAATTCTACAAATGCTTGAGGATGATATAATTGAACCAAGTTACTCTCCGTGGCGCGCTCAAATTGTTGTGACTTCGTCAACTAATAAAAAGAAACGATTGGTAGTCGATTTCTCCCAAACTATTAACCGTTTCACCTTACTTGATGCATACCCCTTGCCACGAATTGGGGATCTCGTTGACCAAATAGCCCGGTATCATATCTTTAGTATAATTGACTTGTCCAAAGCATACTATCAGATTGAAATTTGCCCTGAAGATCGCCCCTATACGGCCTTTCAGGCTGGAAACCGTCTGTACCAATTTAAACGAATACCCATGGGGGTCACAAACGGGGTTTCTGCCTTTCAACGATTTATGAATTCTTTCATTTCTGATAACAAATTACCTGGAACCTTCTCGTATATAGATGATATAACTATTTGCGGTAAAACCCAGGAGGAGCATGACGTCAATTTGGAGTATTTCTTAAAAGCTGCCTCGACATACAACCTCGAAATAAACCGGGAAAAATCAAAGTTTTCACTTCGTTCTATTAACGTGCTTGGATACCAAATTTGTAACGGAACTCTTCAACCTGATCCAGAGCGTTTGAGACCTCTTTTGCAAATGCCTCCCCCTTCCGATTCAAAATCGTTAAAAAGGTGTCTTGGTATGTTTGCTTACTATGCGAAATGGATACCTAAGTATTCATACAAAATTCGTCCACTGGTCGAAAATAAACAATTCCCTATGCCTCCTATAGTTGTAAATTCTTTCGAAAAACTCAAGAAAGACATTGCTGAATCATCCGTAAAAGTTATTGATGATGAATTGCCGTTTATTATTGAAAACGATGCCTCAGAAAAGGCTATCGGAGGCACTCTTTTACAAGCTGGGAGACCTGTAGCATTCTTTTCTCGGTCGTTAAACCTCTCTGAAATGCGACTTCATATAGTCGAAAAAGAAGCATATGCCATAGTCGAATGTGTTCGTAAATGGAGAGATCTCATTGTTGGGAAACATTTTACTATTATTACTGATCAACAAGCCGTATCTTTTGTGTTTAAACCTGCTAATCGTGGAAAAATTAAAAACGATAAAATTATACGGTGGAAACTGGAACTTCTTCCCTTTTCATATGATATAAAACACCGTCCCGGGAATGAAAATATTGTCGCTGACACATTATCCAGAGTATGTGGTGCTGCTGTTTCTTCCTTGGAGGAACTAAAATCAATTCATGATTCCTTAATACATCCTGGAGTACAACGCTTTTGGCATTTTGTAAGGTCACAAAATTTGCCATATTCACTTGATGAAATCCGACGTGTGACATCTCAATGTACTACTTGCGCCAAAATAAAACCCCAATTCTTTACTTCTACTAATAATATTCTTATCCGTTCTACTGCTCCATTCCAGCGTCTTTCTGTCGATTACAAAGGACCTATCCCGGCATCTTCATCAGGTTGCCGTTACATATTTACAGTCGTCGATGAATACAGTCGATTTCCGTTTGCTTTCCCTTGTCGTGATTGCTCCTCTCAAACCGCGATTCAGTGCCTGGTGAATATTTTTTCTATTTTTGGACTTCCCTCATTCATCCATTCCGATCGAGGAACTTCGTTTATGTCGGAGGAATTCAAACAATTTTTGCTGCGACTTGGAATTGGATCCAGTAACACTACTGCGTATAACCCAAGAGGTAACAGCCAATGTGAGCGCTATAACGGCATTATTTGGAACACCATCTTATTAGCTTTGGGATCAAAACGGTTACCCATTAGCGCTTGGCAGGATGTTCTACAGGATGTTTTACAAACTATTCGCTCTCTACTATGCACCTCCACAAATGCTACGCCTCACGAACGCATGTTCAATTTTAAAAGGCGCTCTTCCACTGGCACTGCATTACCTGTTTGGCTCTGTGAGCCTGGGGAGGTGTTATTAAAGCGATTTGGTAACAGGAGTAAATATGACCCGATCAGGATTGAACTCAGCACCTTGGGATTACGAGATGGATTACGTGCACTTGCATATATTTCCGTTAAAGTAAAATTACTGGGTTTTCTTGTCCACGTGACTTTTTAATTTAAATGCGTTCTCTTTCTTTTACCATATATATGTTCTTGGCCTCTTGCCTTGTTGGCATTGTAGTTTTGAATTAATTGAATAAAGGTTTTTCTATTCGTGTCTTCTTTTTACATTACAGTAATACTAAACATCTAAACAAGATTTGTTTTTAAAGCTCCCAAAATTCATACTAGAATTGTCCACATGGACCTATGGCGCAACGGATAATGGCGTCGATTAATTATCAGGAAGTTGAAGGTTCAATCCTTACTACATGCGATAATAACTAAGAATAACATAATTAACGCTTCTACCCGTTTAGGGCTGACTGAACAAGAACAATCTTAAAGGGGTCAGTTTGAAATTTTGAATAGGTTCCTGCGTTGGAAAAGATCCGGCTCAGGTTATCGCCGACATGTGAAAATAACAACCAAAAATAACAATCTTGTTATAATACAGCTTCCTATTCTCAAGACTGCAGGCTTGTAGAAATCTTTGTGCTGATTGTTTTCAAGATTATTGTTAAAACACATCACTTGCAATAATCATCTTTCGCTTTTCTAAGCTCCTTACATCAAGTGGCTTCATGCCTTGTCTGGAGCGACTTCCATAAGGAAAGAAAAAAACAGATGAGTATAGTAGTCAGAAAAATTAAAATGATACAAAAATTCCGAAACATAATTGAAAATGTAATTGCTAACATCATGGAAATCTTACTTGAAACTTGTTTTCTCTTTCAGGCTCTACAATTCTTGATCGAGCTGCTATCGAGCATAATTTACTTTCTGCTAGCAAACTCTATAACAATATATCCTTCACAGAATTGGGGGCTTTACTGGAAATTGAACCCGCAAAGGTAAATCATTACTTACATTGTTTTTTTGTTACCATTTCAGAAGCAAATAATATTATTTATAATCTTGTCTTACGTCAACTATAAATCAGGTAAGAATTGTGTGAAAAACAAACCAAAAAAATATCTCTGTTCAGGTGTTGCCATGTGTTGCAGAAATAACCACTGCTCACAAGAGTTATGTCCTCTTATAAATTGGATATTTGGAGAAAGAAGCTGATCAACTTATCCGGCCTGTGGGTTGGGATCAATGTGTTGTATCTATTCTGTCAAAGGTGGAGGAGGAGAGATTCTTCTAGACTGAGGAAATTCGTATTTTCTTCCAATCTAGAGTGTCCATCATTTTCTTCACATGAAACCGACCTTGTGTCATGTCGAACCTTCATGGGGAGGCGGTAGATCCGAAATAGATCATTCTTTTCACTCTTTTTTTAATTTTTATTTTCCATAAAATCTATACACAAAGATATTGTGTGTATGAAAATAAAACAATAGAATTAGCAGGAAATAATTAATAAAACCTGTGTTTTATGTAAAGTAGACATCCTGTTTACTTATAGCTATATACAACGTATATATAACTAGTTATACTTCTCCGGCATTGCCCAGGATGCAGTGTTGTCATTTTAGTTTATAATTTTTATTTTCTGATATTTTGATATAACTTAAAAACTTATACAGAAAAAACGAAAAGAAAACAAAAAAAACAAAACAAATAAATTGCATACTTTCTCCACATGATTGAGAACAGAACTTCCGTCCATGAGATGGCTGTTCCGATGTGTCAGCAACTATGTGGATTAACAGGTTATATTGAAGTACTTGTTGGTGGTGCATGATGACATCCGCTACGATACATACACGATGAGGAAAGGACAATTTCTGTGAAAGGTGATTCAAGAAAAGCAACTGAAGCATGTAAAGAAGCTGATCGACAAGTTGAAACACCCATTGGAGCCAGACATGCTGTGGGTCTTTTCCGGCTAGATAAAACTTCTACCAGGACCAAAAGATCAACTCCCAGAACAACAGGTGGTTTCACTGCTACACCCAAACATGTGCTGAAAGTCATGCGGACAAAGGTTCCAGCGATAACCATAATCTTCGACATTTTTAGCAGTGAAGGTGATGTCATGCCACTGTACTTCTTCCCTGAGCGCGTCAGGCTGAATACCGTATTCTGAATGAGATAGTGAAACTCTGGATGGACCCGGTAACTGCAGATAGGCTGTATGTGTGACAGCAAAACTGAACGCTCTGTCTTACCAGCAGGAAGATACGGTGGATACCTACAGCTGCAACATAAAGGACGAGCTAAAAACCAGGATCATCAGAGCCTGTGGGCGCCTAAGTCGTTAGACAGTGACAAAGATCTGTGGCTGGTTTCAATGCTGCTCCTGGGCTACAGAAAGGCAAGAAGAGAAATGGTTGTAGTAGTATCATGTCAAGAACCTTATACAGTCAAACATATATTAATAGCCTGTCAGGATCTGCAACAAAGCTGAAGGAGATACTACAACATGAAAAATGTAAAGGACCTGTTTAAAGACACAAGTCCGGCCAAAATCTTAGGTTTCATCAAAGAAGTTGGACTGTTCAAAAAAAATTTTATTTCAAATTTTTTTTTTTTCTCAAAACAATATAAAATAATTATCCTACCTTGGGATTCCATTTGACAACTTGATTCAGCATTAGATAACTCATAGATAAAATAAACCAAACCAATGCCTCCTCGAGGCTGTCATCAAACTCGGGGGAGGGGGGGGTCATTGAGTGAAATTGACAGAACAAATCATCTATGCAGCATAATCAGGTTGACACTTACACAGGAAAAGAAATAAAATGTTAGCTAAAATGAGTTATTCTTCCTGATTTTCATTTTTTAATCATAATTAAAAAATGTTTCCATATCAGTTTTCCGGGCTGGAGAATATAACTTTAAAAATGAACTAGCAAAATACTTTATTATAGTGTTAATACTGTAGTACAACAATAACAAATGGAAATTGTCTAGTCAGGATCACAGTTTGATGTGTCAGCATAAATGCTATTTAGATCCAACTTTTAAAATCCCACAAGATAACTTTATATTATGTTTTTCTCTATTCTCAATGCGAGTTGGTAGTTATTTTTGATTATCGGATTAGTTTATTTCAGCATTGCTAATTTATTTTTAAATATACAGATTATCTCCCTTTACCATTTTTCGATACTTTAATTTTTCATATAACTTTTAAATTTTTAGTTCATAAGATTATAACAGTAAGTAAAAGAACTTATATATATATATATATATATAAATGTCACCTAATTTATGGCTATAAAAAGTATAATGTAAGAAAGGGAATATAAAATAAGGAAAAATAGATGGCTAAAACTCGGGGAAAAAAAAAAGGAAATAATTGGACGAAAAAGCAAAAGACGGTTAGTGAAAATATATATCTTAATTTAGGAGCATTTAGGTCAATATTTAAACTGATAATGAATGGTTAAAATACAAACAGCGAAAATCATAAGATGCGTATATGTTGCGACTAGGATACATTGAGATCATAGTTCCATTGGGGGGGGGGGGGGTACGGTACTGATAATGAATATTGACTGTAATTTAGGCTTTGCTTGCCTTGTTTTTTCATTGTTTTTGCTTTGTTTTATATAACTAGCACTTAGGATAGCCACACCAAGAAATAAATGCACAGGAGCATTTTACATATATCTTGGTGTAAGCCGAAACAATTGTATGCTGAATAAAAAGCAAGTTTTGTGCAATTATGTGAATCTGTCCTTCATAACATTGGTATAAAATTACATAAAAAATATTGTATGCAACATAGCTCTAGCCTTACACTATTGAGCTATTACACTATTTATGTTATAACATTTATATTAGAATATAAAATTTTAATATATATTTATTTCACTGTGGAGAAATGATCAAGGCACTTTGAGCTGAGCGAGTTTTGGAAAAACAAATGCAGATATCTTGAGGTGGAAGATCATGAATGATGACGAATATTATGAGAGGATTGAAATAGTATTATGTAATAAATAAAATTTTAAAAAACCAAAACTACTGGTTTGTAATCGAAATGCGTTAAGATTCTGAGTTTGTTGAGGTAAAATCGACTCATTTTAAAAAAAAAAATTAGATGCTTTTTTTTTTTTTTTTTTCATGAATGGTGCAATTGCTTAGAGAAGCACTACTTGATAATTAAACTTTACAACAGGGCCAGAAAGTAAGGGAAAGGAATTGTTATAGGACTTCTGCTGTCCGTTTGGTTGCAGTGACATTTTTGAGGGTTAGGGCATGCAGCTTGTCGTGCATAGGGAGAATTAATCCACGATATAATCCTCCTTATCCCTCTGCCCAAGTGGCGCAAGTGTATCGGTGAGCAGCTGAGGACATGGTGACAACCATCAGGTAGGACTTGGTTGCGCTCTCGGTTCCGAAAGTGGTCGTTTTTCGATGGTGGAATCATAATTGGTTAACTATCTTTTGTGATCTTGCTCAGGACTGCCATGCATGGGCTTCCATTGTTCAGTATGTGATGCAGGCCAAGGAAGAAGTCGACTGAACCCAACCAGGGTGAACACTGTTGCAATAACAGTATAAAGTATCAATTTCTCCTACCCTAATTTATCGGACCTCCTGATACGTAGCACATAACTCCGACATAGGAATTAATGATGGAATGATTCCGATACAATTCCCGATTCCGATACAATTACCAATTCTGTTCTAAATTCCCGATTCCGATTCTTTTAAAATCTCCAAATATAGAGTTGTTGCTTTTAATTTTCGGATTACCATAAAAACCCATGTAATATATGCATATATTTTCGCAAATGTAAAAATACACTTGTGGGGGATGGGGTGATCTATAGATTTTAGTTTTGACTGGTAGTTTAAAATCAATAAATATTTATCATTAGTACAAGCAATGTAAAAATTTGTTTTAGACAAAAAAAGTAATTAAAAGAATCGTTTTATGACATCGGAAAATAGGCACAAATTTTACCGATTCCGATGCCCCAAAAAGTTCAGATTCCGATAAATTGTCCCAACACTAATAGAATAATAGAAACGTTTGGATAATGTGCGTGCCTATCCCTGATATCGTGTCATCCCCAAAATTGGAATAGTGCAAAGAAGATGGTAAAGTGAATATGTATGAACTTTTCAACTGAGTATGATCATCATTTATAATGTGTTTTACACTTTTTTTTAGGCTGAAAAAATTGCATCTCAAATGATAACAGAAGGAAGGATGACCGGTTCAGTTGATCAGATTGCCTCCATTGTACATTTTGAAAGTAAGTTGAATTTCTTCTGATAAAATTTACATATGTATCTCCAGCCTTGTTCAAATAAGGTTGATTAAAAAGGATCAACAATTGATAAAGTGATACTTTAATTTTTTATTTCTTTTATGTTTTTTATATCAGTTAACGTAAAAAGTATTTGGCATAATGGTAAGAGTGTTCGCTAATGGTCTGGGAGATTAGGGTTCAATCATCGGTCGAGTCATACTGAGACTTAAAAAAATGGTACTTGATGAAGCTTGTCGCCCAGAGGGAGAATTACTCCTCTCGACAAGGCCAGTTTTATCTTACTCCCACAAGGTAAGATGCGACTTGAAAAGCCCCGTCGGCATTCCCCGGTAGGGGCACCTCAGGCAGTAAGCAATAAACTTACTCCAAAGAGGGGAGGCAAAGTGGACCTCCTAGAACTACACAGGACAAACCCACAGAAAGGTGGAATCAAGCCCCGAAGGACAAGACGACATCGGTCTATAGGGTGCAATATCCATCGAAACAGATACTACACTTTTTTCCTGCCAGGTAAAATTACTCAGCCTTATAAGGTGAGGTTCAAGGTTAAGTGGAGTAATCCTAGAAAAGGAGTGGCACTCTCCATTACACTTCAGTGTTTACCCTGTCAGCAAGTCTATACAGAGGGGTAATCCCTCCAAACACTGAAAATGAGACCACCTGTAGGTAGTGGGTGACGATCCGTGATACCTTCGGACGGGATCCTGGTGGCTGAGCCATTCTTCCACTTTGGTCCGTACTTCGGCTAGATAGGAGATTGGAGAGACCCAATCCAATCAATTGGCTGGTCACGTCATGCCCTAGTATCTATAAGTTCATCCTTAACCGTATTATTCAATCTGATTCTTCAAAAAATCAAAACCTTATTTCTCCTTTAAATTTTATTTTTCTCCCCAAATAGAAACTAGAAGAGAACAAAGAAGATTATCAATGCCAAGTAGTAATGCAATGTATTCTAAGAATATAAATAATTATCCTACCCATACAATTATATTTGACAACTTTATTCGGCATTAAATAACCCATAGATGGTTGATATGCAGTAAAAAACAAATGCACACTTTGGTGTAGTAACTAATGAAAAGGGAGCCTTTGAGTCGCCCTCTTAACTATTTTTTTAACTTTTTATCAGAGTTAATTTTTTATTGAAAGAACCAAAATTCTTTGCTGACTATTAATTTAACAAAGGATTGTCTTCAGGGTATTTTGTTTCGGAATTTTATAGATGAGGATTGATAATTTGTATAAACTACTATTCTCATCTTGGCTGTTATATTCACAATGTTTTGGCCAATGTAACCTCTGACCTTCTTCAGGTGCATTTATGTGATAGTTTTCTGTAAGTTGAAGGTTCAAATAACTTTAATCAAACAAGATCAATAATTTTTGCCTGTTGATACTTTTATTTCAGTTTTCAATTCTTTTATTCTTTTAATACTTGGGTGAAAGCTTTTAATCATATCATGGAGGGGATCAGTTGATGACGGCTTCATCCTAGCAGGCGGCACAAGCTAAATGGCAACAGACAGGCAAAGTTCGACGTCATTCATGAAACGTCTAACCTCAGTATCAGATACAAAAATGAAAATAATATAATCCAGAGGAGTGGTAGTACCTGTCAGTCCCATCTATGTGTTAAAAAGAAACTATCATTTACAGCATGTTCGTTTACAAATCTACGCCTACTAAATATAAATTAATCTACAAGCCAATCGTATACAAAATATATGGTTTTGCCCTAAAATGATCCAACAACGGTTAATATGTTGTAAAACCCAATCAGCTGAGTCTGATTTTTTTGCAAAAAGAAAATGTAATTTCTCAGCTTTTAATAAGTAGGTAAAACCAACGTAGAATGATGACAAATGAAATCAATAATAAGGAGGAGGAGGAGGAGGAAATCTTTGCCAAATCGTTCGAATAGAATTGTTTGAAATCTATATTAAGACCTGGCACAGCAAAATAAAAACTCTTTTTTTTTTTACAAAGATTTGGCCAACTCATGACACTTTATAAATAGTGTGTTTGAAGTAAATAACCAACAAATATCCATTGATGAAAAATCATTATTTAGGGATGGTCTAAAATAGTCTTCTTTTTTTTTTTACAAAGATTTGGCCAACTCATGACACTTTATAAATAGTGTGTTTTAAGTAAATAACCCAACAAATATCCATTGATGAAAAATCATTATTTAGGGATGGTCTAAAATAGTCTTCTTTTTTTTTTTTCTCCATCACTCCTGATCTAATAATATTAAACCAGCAGTGACAATAGGTTGTGTCTGCCAACAGCAGAATGAACAAAAAGGAAAGTGAAAAAGACTGATAGAACAGTGAGAATATCGGCCATTGTCATTGCTGGATTGGTATTATTAGACTGGGCAATGTTCAGGAGACCCGAAAAACAATGTTATCTAAATACAATTTTGTTTTACATTTACCATCAAAACGGCTCACTGTTATTTAAATCAATAATACATCATAGTCTTTTGAAATACTGTATATATAGTAGAGAGCAAAGACCCAAACACGGCTATTTGTATGCCTAGTTTACATAAATATTTTTTAAAAGTTTATAATAAATCAATGTTTGGTGCTATTCATTTGTAATTTTATTGTGCTATTTTTTTATATATATGCAATAGTTTTGTCGATATTAACAGTAATTAATTAAAGTGATCTAATTTAAAAAAATAAATAAAAAAAGGATAGATTACCAAAATCTTTATTAAAATATTATGTTCATTAGTTTTCAAGGGAGTTAATTTAAATGAAAACTATTATTTTTTGTAAATCACAATAAATTTATATTAAAGATATGTAATGTAAGCTATGCATTTAAAAAGAATATTTTGAGCTATATTAATAGCCGTCGGATTACGGGTAGTTTTTTGCTTGTAGGTTACTAACAGGTATCATACGACTATTTATCCAGAGTGTTTTGAAAATCGATGGCATAACTTTACGATTATGTTGTGTATATAGGTCTGGAAACGCTTAGTTTCCGAGTTATAGGCTGTTAAAACAAATACTAATCAACATTGTTTATTGTAAACATCTAACACGTATAACGTTTGTTATAGTGCTGTTATTTCTACATATGGGATAGATAAACACTATTCCTGTCACGGAAATAAGCCTGGGCCTGGTGTTACCACATTCACCAATAAAATCAGGGAAAAATAACACCAAACAAATGTAAAAACCGCAGTCATAGCTCCCTTAGGAGGGTACTTGAGATTCAGGACCACTCCTAATTGTCTTTACCAGAAGATTTTACATAAGAATACACTTCAAGTTTTTATGTAGATTCTCTAACCTTTCTTTCTTTAGGGAATATGCACACACACCGACATTGACATTTATATATCTGAAAATAAGAAAAATAAATAAATTTAGTCTTTCAAATTTTACAAATCTTCTCACAAGATATCCTCTTTACACTGATGATGACTTATCTAAGTTGAAAGCTCGGATTATAAAAATTCAAAACCTGAATTTTCGATGTTCATTTATACTTTTGGAAATTCATTTATTCTTTTGAGTGTTCATTTATAATTTTTGAAATTCATTCTTTCAGGTGTTCATTTATAATTGTGGATGTTCATGTATTCTTTTGGATGTTCATGTATTCTTTTGGATGTTCATTTATAATTGTGAATGTTCATTTATTCTTTTAGATGTTCATTTATAATTTTGGATGTTCATTTATAATTGTGAATGTTCATTTATTCTTTTGGATGTTCATTTATAATTTTGGATGTTCATTTATAATTGTGAATGTTCATTTATTCTTTTGGGTGTTCATTTATAATTTTGGATGTTCATTTATAATTGTGAATGTTCATTTATTCTTTTGGGTGTTCATTTATAATTTTGGATGTTCATTTATAATTGTGAATGTTCATTTATTCTTTTGGGTGTTCATTTATAATTTTGGATGTTCATTTATAATTGTGAATGTTCATTTATTCTTTTGGGTGTTCATTTATAATTTTGGATGTTCATTTATAATTGTGAATGTTCATTTATTCTTTTGGGTGTTCATTTATAATTTTGGATGTTCATTTATAATTGTGAATGTTCATTTATTCTTTTGGGTGTTCATTTATAATTTTGGATGTTCATTTATAATTGTGAATGTTCATTTATTCTTTTGGGTGTTCATTTATAATTTTGGGTGTTCATTTATTCTTTTGGATGTTCATTTATTCTTTATCTCAAGAATTGAGAAATTAGTTGTCCATTTCTTTCCACTTTTGTCTAAATCAACATTTCTCAACCGAGGTTCCCCAAAACCCTAATGTTTTGCAAAAGGTCCCTCAGGGTTCTGCAAGGACAAATGAGATAAGCTAATGCCCTGGAACATCCAAGCGATCTCTCAGGCTTGCTCCAACAATTTTGTAGATTATGAATTGATTTTTAATGGGCATGTTGCACCCATGTTCTGTGCACCTATTTAAAAAATTTTTTTTTTTTTAATATTTCATATGGCCACCGTGGGTTCGGGTTAAAGAAGAGCATGTTTTTTTTATGACTTGTTAGACATGTATGCAGAGTGATAATGTATGGAAGTGAAACCTGGCCAGTTAGAGTTGAGGATATGCATTGCATGGAGAGAAATGATATGAGAATGATACAATGTATGTGTATTGCGAGTCTTAAAGACAGGCTTAGATCTGATGACCTCAGAGGAAAATCAAATCTAGACAGTATAGAGAGGTGTGTGCCGAGCAGGAGATTTTGTTGGTTTGGTCACATTGAAAGAATGAATGAGGGTGCTTTGGGTTAGTAAACGTTGAATAGTTGAGGTATAAGGGTCTGTTAGCTGAAAACTGGGGAGGGACTGATAAGGATAGACTTGAAAGAAAGTGGAGTAAAGACCTCGTCATAGATTGGTTAGTTTGGAGGTCAATTTCTAAAAGCTGTCCAACACATGGCAGCATATAAAACTGACTTTAAAACAAATATGGTGATGATGAATATTGACATTTTTATACTAAAGTTTTATCAGGAACATTAACTCTATAATAGATTGTTGGATACCGTTAAATTTTAGGGGCCGTTAAAAGTTAATTTTGCCCTAATTTTTTTTTTTTTTTTTTTTTTTTTTTTTTTTTAGCACATGAAGCCCTTCCAAACTGGGACAAGCAAATCCAGAGTCTGTGTGTTCAGGTGAACCTCATCATTGAACGTATATCTGAAAAGGAACCCGACTGGATGATAAAATACATGTAGGACGCAGCCACCATGCATGTGTATCTGTTCAAAGTGTGGCCAACGATTGGTGTTGGTGGGAGAAGGCAGGTGTGTGTGTGTATGCCTGTATGAGAGAGACGGTCAGAAGTATTCCTCATCTTCTACCTAGCCGACACAGAAACGGAGACAGAGGGACTGTATGCCACCTGTAACACCACCTGCTGACCATCTGGCTATGTCATCCATCCTGCTTTGGTATTTGTGCTCCTCCACTTTTGGGATGGGAAGCCATTGCTATTGATGACAGCATTCATTTTTAATATTAATATAATTATTATTATTACTGATAAAATGTGGCAATTTGTGGGTTGAGACGATCTACTCGCTTATCTCCCCCTAGTCACTCGTTCCAAGATGAAAGTAACATACAAAAAAAATTTAAAAAATAAAAATAAAAAAGAACTCCTTTGCTACAGAAATGCATAAAACTTTGAAAAGATAATGAAACATTTGATATTATTAATAAACAACAATCTTTTAAAAATAAAAAAAAAATAACAAAGAGAGAAAAAAAAGTGTTTTGCATTTTTTCCCTCCTTTCCTCTCCCCTTCGCCCTCTTCGGTAAATTATTTGTTGAATTGTCACAAGTTCTTGAGCGTAATAAGCAATGACTCTATTTATTTGCCTCCTCATTAAGACAGATTTAGACACACGGTCAACTTTTAATGTGGGCCTTCTTCTGTCCCGAGAGAAAGTAGATACCCTCTTTATGGCTGTCTACGCAAAGAATATAGTGAAGCAAAGTTTGCGTAATTCCCAACTGCACCTCTCCTGAATTGGCATTGCTTAAGTCCAGTGGCAAAGAAGTCCAGAATGACCGGAAACAGTGCCTGAATAAGCAGAGAAAGACTGGTTTTATTTCAGAGATTTCCTCCTAGATTAATTGTACAAATAAGGCTAGTGTCCAGTCTACCCTACTATTTAACTCATATCTAGATGGAGGATATATGGATTCATACCTTTCACAAAGGTATTAGTGAAAGTGACTTCACAATATAGTGGTCTTTACAACTTCTTTCTCACAGAAGAGAGGTTGTTAGTCTTTCTCTATTTTATCGCTATTTTCATGGTAGCTGCTCAACTGAGCTCCAATTTGTGATTTCCCCCCTATAAAACACTCACAACAAAAACTCATCTAGATACAACCACTGTAAATAAATTTCTGAAAGAGATTTGGAAATCTGACTCCAAAGAGACTGTTAAAAGTAAATTTCACAGAATTAAATAAAATTAATTCCACTTATTGCCTCAGTCAAAAGACCCAGCTCACCGCTCGGTCAACGTTTTCTCTCCTTTCTCCACTTTTCTTTTCTTTCTCTCCATTCTGCTCTTCATAACCTCAAGTTTAGAAGTGAATTGCCGACGACAAATACGATTTGTGTTCCTTCTATTATTGAGTTAAATCAGACATATGAAAACCAACTCGATCTGCATAACTATACATGGACTTGCTTTGCAGGTGTTATAATAAAAATAACTAAAATTAAGCCGGTATTTGTAATCCATCAGGAATTGTTCAAATCCTCACTCGATCTATAATTCAAACATTTTTTTTAACTTTTAAGTTGCACGTCAGGCAAAGACGGGCCCTTCTATGGTGGGAATGAGTCAAGTCGGGGCCACTTCCACTGCTCAATTCTGGTTCAGAATCATCACGTTGGTCACATTACCCATTTCTTCCTCTGTGTACCTAAAACTAAACAAAAATTCTATGAGCAAAGTTTATTTTCAAGAACTGCCCATCTATGGAACACATAACCACAGGGCTGCTTCCCAGCTGACTACAACATTGTCATTTTCAAATTCAATATTAACCAATTCTGCTCAGTTTCAACCATCGTTTCCAGTCCTCACGATGTTACCTCACCGTCCACCTGACAAAATCATTAACCCTTATCCTTGAGTGGCCTTTGGGTCTTGATAAACGATGACTCGCTAGTACACAAATAAAAAGAATGCAGTAGCTCTAAAAGAATTTGAAACTATATAAGTCAGTAAGAGATGCAATTACATCTTGAAGTTTGTCCTGCAAATCGAGTACCTTTAACTGTCGGCCTTTGCTGGTTTGGGTTTGGCTAGACAAGTCGTTCATTCGTTATCTGCTTCATCTTGCACTCATTGAAATCGTAATAACATTTTCAACTTGACTATTTCTGAAAAATAAAATGGAAGTAGCAGAAACATATTTTTTTCTTTCCAATTTTCTAATTCGTCTTTTAATAAAAAAGACGAGATGTATTTTTTCTCTTGTTCTTTTGAAGACGAGAGCACAAGTGTAGCACGGCTACCCGGTGTTGTCCAGAGGCATGGACAACGAAATAGACATCTTTCTTTTAAAACTTAGTTTTCTGTCCCCTCTCTATCTATTTCTCTTTATCCTCCTTTCCACTCCTCACCTCTCTTTTCCCCTCCCCAGCCAAGAAGGATTTCCTCTCTTCCGATCGATGGCAAAATAGATACTATATATTTATATATGTATGTATTTATATTTAGAATTTTAATATTAATATACTAATATATAATATATGATACTATAGTTTTCAAAGAAAAGGCATATACAATAAGGAAAAATGAATGTTAAAAACTTGGATGAAAAGAAACAAAGTCAGACCAACAAAAACGGTTAGTTAAAACATTTATTTATATTTTCTGCTATTTGGAATGAATATATGTAAGTCGAAGACGAACAATTTTAAAAACTAACAGTGAAATGTACATGGCATGTGGATGTTGCAACTTGGACCTACAGGAGTGAATAGCTCCATTTGTATGAAAAAAATTTTTTTTTTAAATGAGTACGGACTGTACTCCTGGCTTTACTTGCCTGAAAATTTCTTGATTTTCTTCCTTTATATACGAGCACTGAAGATAACAACCCCAAGAAATAAATCATAGAATACAGGAACATTTTATCAATGGTAGGCCGAAACAATTGTATGCTAGTAATAAAAACAGATCTGTTCTTCCTTACATTTGATGTGGTTTAAATTAAATTAATATATATATATATATATATATATATATATATATATATATATATATACTTTCTCTATAATAATCATTCGGAAGTGAGAGATTCATTAATACATATAACAAATACTGACCCAACGGTTCACAGGTGGTCTCGTGTACTTATAAAACACTGGATCTTGATCCTACCCCGAAGACCAAGAAAGTGTATTTTAGTTAGAGTTGCACACATGACTATTTCTCAAAAAAAAAATGAAAGTAGCAAATATATATGAATAAATGGAGAGATAATAAAGATAAAATTTTATCTTTAAATTATATCCTATCTTGAAAAGTCAATGCTCAATATACAAGATAGAGCAGTAATATAAGGAAATGAATGATGAGAATAAAAATTGGATAAAGTACAATATTTATTAAAATTAACATCTATGATGACGATACCACTCTCTATTCTGGTGTTGCTTCTTGCTCATCTCTCTTGGATCAGTCGAAATATGCAGCTGATCTAGAAGTTGATCTGAGTTCAGTTGTGGATTGGGGTACGAAATGGCTTGTTTCATTTAATCCAGTTAAGACTCAGCTTGTGTCTTTCAATCGTAGGCATGTCCCTTTTCTTCCTGAGATTCCTATGTATGTCTCTGCTCTTGAGGAGAAATCGACTTTGAAACTTCTTGGTCTTTCTCTCTCATCAAATCTTTCTTGGAATTCATACATTAGATCCATTGCTCTTTCTGCTTCTTGTAAAGTCGGTTCTATCTATCGCTCCAAACACTTTCTCACACCTGAGGCTATTCTCAATCTCTACAAATCCACAATCAAACCATGTATGTAACTGTTGTCATATTTGGGCTGGTGAATCTCTGTCCCATTTGATGGTTCTTGATAAGGTGCAGCAACGTATCTGTAATTTGATTAGTCCTACCCTTTCTTCTTCTCTACACCCCCTCTCTCATAGATGTTATTTTGCTAGTCTCGGTCTTTTCTATAAATACTATTATGGCATGTGTTCTTCAGAATTGTGTGATCTATTCCCCGTTTCTTTTGTTTCAGCTTGTTTGACTCGTTGGTCTAGTGGTCTCCATCAATTCGCTGTTTTGATACCTCATTGTAATACAGCTTCCTATTCCAGTAGCTTCTTTCCAAGAACCGCAGGCTTGTGGAACACTCTTCCTGTTGACTGTTTTCCTCCTACCTATAATCTTGGTCTTTTCAAGACTAAGGTCAATAGGCATCTCTCATAGTTGTTCTTGTTAGCTCCTTACATCAAGTGGCTTCATGTCTTGTCTGGAGCGATTTCCATTAAAAAAAAATTATCCAAATAGTTCAAACAAGGAATATATAAATAAACTTTTTTTTTCTTTCCTTAACCCATGGATTTTCAAAAATGTATGCTTTTCTCATCAGAGGAGATCATAGGGATAAAACATTAAAATTATATTACAGATTTGATAATATAAAAATGTAATAAAATATAAAAATATTTAAAAAAATAATTTTTTTAATATTTTCAAATCTGTGCTAAACAGTAATATAATTTTACTGATTTATCCCTACGATCACCTCTGATGATAAAAGCATACATTTTTGAAAATCCATGGGTTAAGGAAAGAAAAAAGTTTATTTATATATTATTTGTGTGAACTATTTGATGATTTAATAAATATTGTACTTTATCCAATTTAGAGTGAGAGAGAGAGATTTCTTTTCAATTTTCTAATTCGTCTTTTAGCAAAAAAGGCGAGATGTATTTTTTTTCTCTTGCTCTTTTTAAGATAAGAGCGCAAGTATATATAACTAGCACGGCTACCATCCACTATGACTATGCAATCCCTACAGCTATATACTTAGAAAACGGAACTGTTAAACCTAACCTTGTGATATGGGACAAGAGGGAGAGAGTAGCAACCCTAGTTGAAGTCAGTGTCCTTAATGATGTTTAAACAGAGCTGAGAGGGAGAAGATAACTAAATATCAATGTCTTATGTATGACATGAAAAGAAACTGGAATCTTAGGAAGATCTCCATCATTCCAGTAATCATAGGAGTTACCGGGCTCATGAAAAAGAATTTCAAAAACCATTTGGCGAATATACCTAGTGAGCCAAGTGCAAGAGAGATCTAAACAATTGCGCTTAAAGGTATGGTTAGAATCCTAAAAAGATCTCTCGGTTAGACTCTCTGAAATAGCGGATAAATGCCTAGCATCCAGTAGGATGCCCCATCTCCAGCAAAAACAAAGAGATAAGAAAAGTGATAAAAAAGACAACTGTACTTTATATAATAGACTACTGCTCCAATGGAGTAAGGTGTGCACGAGGTCATTTTTATTATGTGAAGCCCCAACTCCTTGAAAAATCTGCTTCGGCCGCCTCAGTTTCCCTTGAAAAACATCAAAAGTAACAAGGCCTATACATTTGGAGGACCAAAACATGCTTACATTAATCCAAGATTACTCGACTGAATGTGAATTCTGAAGATTAGTATAAACCGGACATGCCCACACCTTTCTTTTTTCTTTTTTTTTAAGTTCAAAAGAAAATATTTTTTCCTTCTTTATTTATTGATTTTTTTCATTTTTTCTTTGTTCTGACTGCTAAGATGGCGAAAGTTTTCCCACAAACAGCTGCTAGCTGCACACATTGCAATAGCTATTTTCGTTTTGCTTGACTCATTGTTCAAAAATCATTTTATTTGGATTATTTGGACTACTATTCTCATCTTGGTTGCTATTTTCACGTTTTAGCTGATGTAAACTCCAACCTTCTTTAGGTGCATCTTTCTAAATATAGACCTGTGGCACAACGGATGAAGGTGTTGAGTGCAGTCAGTTTTGATTACTTTACATCACCGTATGTTAAGGCCGACAATTCATTTATTTTACAATCAGAGTTTCCAACCTGAAATCAAATTAACCCCAAACCCCACAGTTTTATTAACCTTGTACCAGTACGGAATTAGCCTATCACGAAGCCTCTTGCAGATCTCTGAGTGAGACCTTTCCAAAAAAAAAAAAATTTTCTCTTAAAAAAAATGAAAAATAAATTTAATCCTTTTTGCTACAGAAAACGTATTCAAAATGTTATTATTTTTAAATGTGGAAAATGGATTTAGTTCATGGCTTTTAAAAAAAACTGCTTACGCTGGAAGAAGTGGATACACAGCATGATGTTGGGAAGTCATTGGTTAACTTTTGCCGGCTAGTTTTTTGTTTTTTTTGTAACTCTCTTTACAAAACACAATTTTTCACCAATTTACAAAAAGATTTTTTTCACATATTTCATCAAATATCTGTTTACAGATTTAGAATCAAACAATTTTAGGAGTAGATAAGTGGAAAAAGTATTGCAGAAGCAGAAAATAGCAATTTTATGTAGTATATAAAACTGGATCAGGGTAAGACTGCTTG
Organism: Sepiola atlantica; assembly: GCA_963556195.1. Taxonomy (NCBI): domain Eukaryota; kingdom Metazoa; phylum Mollusca; class Cephalopoda; order Sepiida; family Sepiolidae; genus Sepiola; species Sepiola atlantica. The sequence goes on along the minus strand of OY744539.1, from coordinate 5,806,897 downwards.
TACCCCAACTCCCATGGGACAGCGAACAGGTACCTATAGGAAGCCAAAAGTCGATCAGCCTTTAACTGACTTAAACTTTGGCAGACAAAAAAACTAAGGGCCACAACTCTTCAACAAACGCCGTTCTTAACAATCTTTATCACGATCGGTTCTCAATAGTATTTTGACTAACTAGGCTATTCCCGGATTTTATTTTAAAATATCAAGTTGTTGAGTATAGACGCAACCAGACGAAAATACGAATAGAATAATAATCATTTGATAAGTGTTTAAGCGATATTCAATTTGTCAGGGGAGGGGGGGATGATGAGACTTGCAGTTACTTTCAGTAAACGTTCTACCGTGTAACTAATCATTGATCACATCTGTCTCCTTCTCTGTATATATATCTGTATATCTCTCTTTTCTCGGCATTTTGGTCGAGATCAAAGTGTAGTATCTGTTCCGATGGATACTGCACCCTATAGACTGGTATTGTCTTGCCCTTCGGGGCTTGATTTACGCCGGTCTATGGGATTGTCCTGTGCAGTTCTAGGAGGTGCACCCTCCCAGGCTTTGCCTCCCCTCTTTGGGGAGGAGTAAGTTAATTGCTTACTGCTTGAGACGCCCCTACCGGGAAATGCCGACGGGGCTGCCCAGGCAATTCAACCCCCACTTTCCGACCCGACCTTGGGTCACATCTTACTTGTGGGAGTAGGATAAAACTACCCTTGTGCCTAACTCCTGGAGAGGAGTAAATAATAATACGAATATGCTCTCACACACGCTCTCTCAAACTAATATACTCACCTCTCAGACATTTACTTTAACACACAGACACACATATATATATATATATATATATATTTAAATTATTTTAAATTCTACTTTATCTATTCTGTATTTAAATTACTATATACTATTATTATTATCAACTCAGTAGTTGTTTGGAAAACCGCGACTAATTTCAGCAGCCAAGATTTCCATTGAGTTTATGTGGAACTTATTTATCAAGTTTTTTCATCTTACAAATTTGCTTCAGATGGCCGGACAACGTTGAAATACTGACATCAAGTGCCTTAGATATTTCTCTGACATTCTGGTGAGAGTTTTATTCACCAATTGCTTTCAAACTGCAGTAAATAAAACTGGATCAGGGTAATGGAACAGCAAACGAGACCCTCAGAAAGGTCGATCGGCCTTTAATTGACTTAAACTTAAAATTTATTTCACGGCTGTAAAAAAAAACCCTGTTCTTATTCTGCAAGAAGCGGATACACAACCAATGACTTCCCAACATCATGCGAACGCTTACCGACCCAGTCTTTGTAAACTCTTTGTACAAAACAATTTTTGCAAATCTTTTTCATTTTTGTTCACATATTTGATCAAATTTACATCACAAGAATCGAACAATTTTAATGGTAGGTAATAACACCTTACCTTTAGGGTATATGAGAAAATCAATTTTATTTTTTATCGTCTATTAACTTTTATTATTTAAAAAAAATATTTGAAGCTGATTATTTCGAAAATCAACTTTTTTTCCTTTGGAAGAAAAGAATATTTACTTTCAAAAATCCAGGATTTAAAGGACATACATGCATGCACTTCTGCTTTTTTGTTGAATGTTATGAAAATATGAAAATAAATATCTAACTATTTATATATATATATATATTATATATATATATATATATATATATATGAAATTAAAATGGAATAAGCGGAAGACCTAAAAAGCTCAACGTTTCGCCCAAATGTTATATAGGCTTTGTCAAGAGCGAACGAAAAAAAAAAATGACAAAAAACGAGAAAGTCAATAAATTATGATAAATCTACTTTAATCAAGATAATACATAATAAATCAACACGTCGACTAATTGAATCTGCACTCATAGCCCTTTCCACAAATAAAATTAAACAGAGAATGGGCTTCTACTTTATCTCCTCTAACCTATCAAAAGCAATTATTCATGAAAACAAGATATATCTAGACACCGGTTGATTCCCTGAGTTTTGAATTAGTCTTCCTTTGGACCCCCTTTCTACTCTTTATTCTTTTCTTTTCTTTCCCGTTACTAATTTTTTTTTTTCTATGTATTTATCTTTGACTCTATACATATTTACATATCTTCCCTCTCTACATAAACTCTACCACTATATATATTTCTCATAATTTATAGACTTTCTCGTCTTTTGTCATTTTTTAAATTTTTTTTTCGTTCGCTCTTGACAAAGCCCATATAGCATTTGGGCGAAACGTTGAGCTTTTTAGGTCTTCTGCTTATTCCATTTTAATTTCATACCGTCGGATTATTTTATCCTTTCATCTATTCATATATATATGTATATATATATATATATATATATATGATTGTCTTCACTCACTTTCAACTATATATATACTAGTAGACTGGTATAAGCAATAAATATAGCATTAGTTTTAAATTTTATTGTTTTTTCTTTCTTTGGTGATATAGTACGGTTTGGCGGCATCCGTCGGAATTGTAAAGTTGACAAGAAAAATAATGTGCCTATGGTACTCACCCTGTTGCCGAGAATACATATTCCATAGTTCATAATAAGTTCAATAGTTTAGAATTTTACCAAGTGCATACATATAATTGAAGCCTATGCACGCACACTAATGATTTTAAAAGTGTATTACTTAATATAACTCAAAATTTGATGCAGAGCAATTCTTTTCTCTATTAAATTTGATTGTATTTAACTTATTTTAAAAGTTTATTGGGGGGGGGGGGCAAGTTTGGGTGAGCGCACCCTGTAAATGTAAAAGTTTACAAAAACAGTAATGTGCTCATGTTACTGACTGTGTTGTCAAGAATATATATTTCCAAATCCATAATGATCAGTTCATTAGTTTAGGAGATTATCCTGTAAAACGAAATATATATATATAAACATATACACATATCTAACTTTATATAATATGCACCCCCTAAATGTTAAAATTTACCAAAAAAATAATGTGCCCATGTTACTCACTGTATTACCTTGAATATGTATTCCAAAATTCATAATGATCCGTTCATTAGTTCAGGAGATTATCCGGTACATAGAAATATATTTATCTAAATATATACCTAACTTATATATGTATATAAAGTTTTAGTTACTGTTTGTTTGTTTGTTTGTTCACCAGCTCCTCCCTGGTGATACCAGATCAGGCTGCCCTGTAGCTCCCTGAGACGAAATTCACCTACATTGACATATTTTTTTTTTTTTTTTGTTTGTAAAACTTAATTATGTTCTACAAAACCAAAAACAAAAACAACAGCCCCTCTCCCTTTCTCCCTCCCCTTTTCTATTTTATTTTTCCTACCCTACTCCCGGTCCTGGATATGACCTTAAACTACATCCGATGGTGAGATCCGGCTTACGGACTTTGGGGAATGTGGAGCCTCCTCTTAATTACCATTGCTCCCAGGTCCACCCTGACCCGGAGTGGTAGTACCTGTTAGGGTCCCAACTATGGGTTAAATAGAAACAGATAAACCAAACCAAACACCATCAATAAATATTTGAACATATAAAGAACTTGAAGCATAAAAACTTTCACCAAAATGACTGCATTCGGCATTGAATAACCTGAAAAGGGTTGATATGCCGTAAAACAAAACAACCAAACTAAACACCATGAATAAATATTTGAAGATATAAACAACTTGAAGCATAAAAACTTTCACCAAAATGACTGCATTCGGCATTTAATAACCCGAAAAGGGTTGATATGCCGTAAAACAAAACAACCAAACCAAACCAGCTCCTCCTTAGGTTCTGGAGATAGATACCTAATAACCATATCTATTCTGAAACTACATTACTCAGGGTACATGGATAAGTATATTTCATTTTGATAAAACATTATCGTCAGGTCTGCGTTCACGCTTCACATCCATAAAAAGGAAATACGTTTGACTTTATTTAAATTGATTTATAACTTGAAAATTATAGAAATTGACAACTAAGAATAGAAATGTTAGTAAAGATTTCCGAGCTGGTGAAGCTTGAGGTGACGGTGGTGAAGTGGATAACGATGCAGACTGACAACTTGGTATGCCAAGTTCGAATCCAGTCAGTTCCATTGCACAGCTTAGGGATGTTGGCAACCTTCACGTGATCCCTTCTGTAAGTACCTGATTCTAGAAAGAATCAGGAAAACCAATGCCAACAATTTAATCGAGCTGTTCAAAAAAGTTGTACCATGTATATTTACAGTTTTAGGACTTAAAGTTGGACTTCATGGCGGTCCTCATGGATTTCTGAGGAAATTTTTTTTTTTTTACTTTTATTGACGCAAGCAAGACATTTTGCCACTGAGATTAGGGGCAGATTTATAGGAGTAATCCTAAGTGGGGAGTTGTGCAGCAAGATGTTTGTTCACGTTACATTTACATTTCTGCATGTTTGTAGTCGGAGAAATAGGGACCAGAGAGAGAATTCCAAAGGTAAGTGGTCCGAGGAAAAATGCTGTTAGAGTAGAATGTTTTCCAGCATCTGGGGTGGGATTTTGCTGCTAGTTGGGTTGGTTGGGTTGGGGGTATTTACATTGAGTGGTTACAAAGGCAGTAAGTTCGTCAAAGCACATTCCTTGAAAGTAGTTGCAAAACAAGAAAGGGATGCAACACTGCAGCGATCGGGATAGGGCCTGGAGCTTCGTAGACAATACAGAACCTATTAGGTTAGAGATTCTTTTTGCACCGTATAAAAGAGGTGGAGACTAGTGGTTGGTGCACCAGCCCAGATGTGGCAACAATACTCCATGCATGGGCAAATGGTGGCTTTATAGAGATATAGTATACTGGTAGGTGTGAGAAGTTTTCTATCCTGTTAGAGGGAGCCCACCTTTGCAGTATCTATGTATTTATTCCAATTCATCTTATCTGTGAATGTTAGGCTAAGGAGTTGGACTCTCGGAAAAGGGCAATCAGTGGTTGGAAAGTTTTCTTATAATTGTTAAAGGAAAGGAACTTTGTCTTAGTAGAATTAAATGTAACCATCCATTTTTGGCCTCATTTTACTACAGACTGGGGGTCATTTTCTAAGGATTCAGCCATTACCTTGGATATGTGTGTGTTAGATTTGCTCCCATGTCGAGACTAGAGTGTAATGTCATCAGAAAATATACTCAGACCAGGGAGTCGTTTATGAATAATAATAAAGGTCCAAGTATCGACCCCTGGGGCACACCTGCATTGATGTGATGTTGTTTGGATGTATAGACATCAAGAACAACCTGAATTTTTCTTTTAGCTGAATATATTAAATATTCGGCCAAAGGCTGGTTGTGCCTCAATTTACCGGAAATCATTAATGTCACTTTTCTTACACTCCCTTTTCACCTAGTGAATGCTGAATACATTCTTCGGCCCCACCCTAAAGATTGAATCTTATAAAATGTCGAGAATAAGAATAAAAAAAGAAAATATGGTGTTATGAGCTTGATGCAAAAGGACATATATTTCCTCAGTCAATTCCGGGCAACACCGGATCTTCCCGCTAGTCTATTGTATAAAGGGCAGTTTTGTGTGTGTGTGCTTGTGGATGTATGTGTGTGTGTACAGCTAAAAGTAAAAAAAAAACTACAAAACAAACACCCACAAAGTTGGTATATTCTTGATCAACGTTGCCTAAAATGAATAATATCTAAAATTTAGAAAAAAGTATTCATTTTTTGACCCTAAACTGGTGCAGATATCGTCAGGGGGGGGGGGTCTGTTTTACAGCCACTAACTAAAAGGAATTAACTCTGATCTTTTTCACTGAGTTAATTCCCTTATGCCGACTCATTTCCCGAGGAATCAATATAAGGGGGAGTTGTTTGTGTATGTGTCCAGAGAGAGGAGTGGGCTGAGTGTGGAAGAAAGATGGGGTGGAGAGAGGGAGGAGGAAACCAGGGAAGGAGAAAGGGAGAAAGATAGAGAAGAGATTGAAGCTTCAATAGAAAAATGTTACACTTTTTCTCCGAACAACACCAGGTAGTCTTCTTCTTCTCCTATATAAAGGGCACTTGTCTGTATGTTTGTCTGTTTGTTTGTCTGTTTGTATGTCCAGCTACTCCTCAAAAACTACTCGGCAAACTGTCGACAAGTTTACATCTTTAGGACCGGATAACACCTGGGAGCATAATATCTCAAAATTACAAAAAAAAAAAATGTCCCCGGGGGTCAACGGGGCCAGTTTTCGGGGGGCGGGTCTGGTTTTTTGAAACTTTTTCAACGTTATTTACTGGTGATTTTGAAATAAGCCAATGTATTCATGTAACAACTTGATAAAAATGCACTGTCCGGTTGTATCAAGTCATCCCATAACTTCTGTCCGGATGTATCAATAACAGTGAAACAAGGGTTGCTCAATCACATCCGCACCTAGCAACCTAAACTTATATCTTTTGAAATAAAAATAGTTCTTTGGGGGTAGGGGGGGGGGGAAATGATTGGGACGCGGGTGGGGTGGGGGCGGGTGGGGGGGTGATGGAAATTATCAACATCTTCATCCTCCTGGGCGGGGGGTTCTTCTGCAGTATAGGTACCAGGGGGGGGGGAGGCGCTTCTACAGTATAGGACCCAAGGGCTTCTGCAGTATAGGAACCAGGGGTGCTTCTACAATATAAGACCTGGGAGCTTCTGCAGAATAGGGACCATGGGTTCTTATGCAGTATAGGGACCAGGGGTACTTCTACAGTATAGGGACCAGGGGTGCTTCTACAGTATAGCCACCGGGGCGCTTCTTCAGTATAGGACCCAGCACCGAGGGTGCTTCTACAGTATAGGACCCAGCACCGGGGTGGGGGGGGGGGCTTCGTCAATTTAGGACCCAGAGGCTTCGGCGTTGTCTGGGAGAAAAGTGCTCAATATCCTATTTTGCTTGCGGAGAGGAGAGGAGGAGGAGGAGGGAGAGCCCCGGGCAACGCCGGGTACCCCTGCTAGTCTATTATATAAAGGGCAGTTGTCTGTATGTTTGTCTGTTTGTTTGTCTGTTTGTTTGTATGTCCAGATACTCCTCAAAAACTACGCGGCGACATGGCAAAAAGTTTACATCTTTAGGACCGCACATATCCTGGGATCATAATATCTCAAAATTACAAAAAAAAAAAATGTCCCCGGGGGTCAACGGGGCCAGTTTTTGGGGGCGGGTCTGGTTTTTTGAAACTTTTTCAATGTTATTTACTGGTGATTTTGAAATCAGCCAATGTATTCATGTAACAACTTGATAAAAATGCACTGTCCGGTTGTATCAAGTCATCCCATAACTTCTGTCCGGATGTATCAATAACAGTGAAACAAGGGTTGCTCAATCACATCCGCACCTAGCAACCTAAACTTATATCTTTTAAAATAAAAATAGTTCTTTGGGGGGAGGGGGGGGGGGAGAATGTTTGGGACGCGGGTGGGGTGGGGGGAATTTGGGGGGGGCGGGTGGAAGGGGGGGGGGAATTATCAACATCTTCATCCTGTGGGGGTGCTTATACAATATAGGACCCGGAGGCTTCTGAAGTATATGGACTTGGGCGGGGGGTTCTTCTGCAGTATAGGCACCAGGGGTGCATCTACAGTACAGGACCCAGCACCGGGGGTGCATATACAATATAGGACCCGGGTGCTTCTGCAGAATAGGGACCATGGGTTCTTATGCAGTATAGGGATCAGGGGTACTTCTACAGTATAGGGACCAGGGGTGCTTCTACAGCATAGGACCCAGCACCGGGGGTGCTTCTACAGAATAGGGACCATGGGTGTTTATGCAGTATAGGCACCGGGGGTGCTTCTACAGTATAGGATCCAGAGGCTTCTGCAGTACAGGCACGGGGGGGTGCTTCTGCAGTATAGCCACCGGGGCACTTCTACAGTATAGGACCCAGCACTGGGGGTGCTTTTACAGTATAGGACCCAGCACCGGGGGGGGGGCTTCGTCAATTAAGGACCCAGAGGCTTCGGCGTTGTCCGGGAAAAAGTGCTCAATATCCTATTTTGCTTGCGGAGAGGAGAGGAGGAGGAGGGAGAGCCCCGGGCAACGCCGGGTACCCCTGCTAGTATAATATAAAACTTATAAGCAACGAGTGTTTCATTTAGTCTAGGAGAACTTGGTCTGATATCAGGAATTTCAATCTTATACAAAAGTTCATGTTTAATACTTGTTAACGTTAACCGTTTTGTACAATGGTGATTCTCTTCAACTTTGAAAAAAAATATTTCTCCACTTAAATTAGTCTTTCTGGGGTGGGGTGGGGAGTCAATACTACAATCACTGATCATCACTTTGGTTTTAGTAACATTCACTCTCAGACTTTTACTTTCCATAGCTTTCCTCCAAGTAACCGCTCAGGTCCTCAGGAAGATCATCTTAGAGGAAGAAATATCGTCAAATATGACAGATATATGTTTTAACGATATCTCTGTTATAATATGAGACTACGAAATGTGTTTGTTTTATCAAACTTTAATTCATATTGATTTTCAACATTTTTAGAGATTCACACATAATAATCAGATAGGGTACAAACAATGAATACTGCAACACCCACATAAGATAAACTTTATCTCTATAAACAACAGATACGTACTAAGAAGGTCAAGTGGTGTCTGAACTTGGATCCAAGACACACAGAAGCATGATCGTACAGAGGGGGAGGGGGAGGTTTTTGCACAATAGTACAAGTCAAAGGTTACTGATAAGTAATTAATATTAATATATTGTGAAATGTAATGGTCACCATAGGTCACCTGCCTTGCACTCAAGAAAGAAACAGATAATTTGTTTCATGGATAGAAATCATACTTCTGAGCTTGAAGCCCCTTGCAAGAAATGGCGGATGAAAGTGAACCCAGACAAATGCAAAATCATTTCCTCTTTTGGAGATAATATTTCAATAGACAACAAAATTGTTGAAAAAAAACCCTGAATATTTTTTGTTCATTGATTCAGTGGTTCCAGGATCTTCATCTGACATTAGCAGAAGAATAAGAATAACAACTTCTGCATTTGGACGTCGAAAAGAAAAGATATGGAGCAGGAAGGACATACCAACATCTCTGAAGTTAAGACTTTACAATGCATTGATAGTTGCTAATGCTGTATATGCAAATGAAACATGGAGTATACTTACAGAGCGTGAGAGGAAGCTCAATGATTTTGAAATGAAATGTTTAAGAACTATCCTTGGAGTAACTTTTCGAGATAGATGAAAAAATGCAGGCATCAGAAAGAAGCTTAATATCAGCATTAACAGATCCATCAACGACATAATTCGAAAAAAAGATGTGGCTTGGACATGTTTCCTAGCTATCAGACTCCAGCTATGTAAAAAAAAGACGATTTCATGGAAGAAAAATCAAGAGGACGACCACCAAAGAGTATTATATAATTTAATTATTGCATTTATCATTTTGATGTGACTCGACTAACCATAATGTCGAATCAATGGGAGAATTAGATTTGTTGGCCTGGAACAATATGCTCCCATTTAGGGGTGATGAGAAACATTGACACCCAAAATGCTTTTTTTATGTCCAGTCTAGGCCCGTAATCTCGGTGAAAAATGGAAGCAGAAGGATTTTCAATGGTTTCGTGGACATTTCAAGATATCAGGTTGTCCGGAAAGTTTAGTAGTTCCTGTTTCGACACGTTAGAACATGTCAAATTATTGACAGAAATAATGTACTTACATTTCCAGTTAGAGCATACTTCAAGTTATCTCTTGAGAAAGAAAGTTAACAATTATTATGTTTGTGTTCATTTTGGAGACTTTTGAAAATGGAAGATTGTAAGACCTATTTTAGGCACTTGATGCTTTTGTATTTCCATAAAGACAAAAATGCCTTCAAACAACAAAAAAGATATGTGCAGTGTACGGTGAAAATTCTTTAGCTTATAGAACTGCACAGAAATGGTTCGCAACATTTACAGCTGGCGACTTTACCATAATGATGGGGAACGCTCAGGCAGAACACCTTCTACAGATGACGACCAAATCAAGACATTAATTAAGAATAACCCACATTACGCAACATGAGAACTAGCAAAAAGGCTTAACAAATCAAAATCCTCCATTCATGAGCATTTAGTAAAAAATCATCACAATGTTTTGGTGCCACATGATTTGAGTGAAAAGAACCTTTTGGATGGCATTTACATTTTTGATTTGTTTTATAAATGGAATGAAAATGCACCATTTTTAAATACAATTGTTACAGTTGATGAGAAATGGATCATTTAACGTAATGTTGTGAGAAAACGATTCTGGGGTACGCGAGATGAGCCACCCTTGGCCACCATAAAAGTAGATCTTCACCCTAAGAAAGTTATGCTTTATATCTGGTGGGAGTGGAAAGAAATTCTGTACAATGAATTTCTGTCAAGTAACCAGACAATTAATTCTGAAAAATACTGCTAACAACTGGATGAATAATAAATGGCAGCAATAATAATTAAAAAAAACAAAAAAAACGCCCATGAATGGTGTTTTATTTCATCATGATAATTTTTGCAGAATATGGTAAAAACTTCAATTCTTTGGATGATATAAAAAAAAAACACCTTGATGTATTCTTTGCCATGAAACAATCGCAATTCTGGAACACGGAATTTTCAAGTGGAATGAAAGATGAGGAAAAGGTTGTGCAACAAAATGGTTCAAATTTGGTTGATTAAATATTTAATGGCATATATTTTTAATGGCAGATATTTTTAATGGCATATATTTTTTATGACATATATTTTTAATTGCAGATATATATTTTTTTTTCATTTCATTTCACATTCGGCACAGACTTTCCAGACAACCTGATAGTTCACCTTGATTTTAATCAAGAACATTCGGAGATATGAAGTCTCAAATGTACTCTAAAGGCCATCATGATGCTATCCCATGTTGACACAACGGTTCTTGTTAGATCACCAAAGTGAAGCAATGTAGAGCCTGGTCAGTACCAGGTACTGTATGTGGGAGGACAGCGGCACCTCCCTGCAAAAAACTACAGAAACTAATGTTGTTAAAATTATCCCATTTGAGCGGGATATACATACGATGGATAAGCATTTGTGAATTCAATGTTTTCTTGAAACTTCCTCCTTTGGAGGTAGCTGTCTGAACCCTCCCAGTGAACATGTCGCACCAGAACAGCATTGATATGGTCGATTTGACTGGCTTCTTCTGAGTTTATGAATATTTTGTGGAACATTAAGCAGAAAGTATTCAATGAATACATCATGCCTGTTATAACATATGGTAGCAAAATATGGGCACTTAATAATGCAGCGATAGAAAATCTAAGAGTGGCAAAATGCAAAATAGAACACATTATGCTTGGCATCAGTTTATGTGATAGAAAAAGAAACACCTGGACCAGACAGCAAACTGGAGTAAATGACATCATCACTACCATACGAATGGCAAAACATAGATGGGCAGGTCAACTTTCGAGATGTACAGACAACAGGTGGACATATAGAGCAACAGAATGGACCCCGAGGCAATGGAAAAGACCTAGAGGAAGGCCAAAAACTTGGTGGAGAGACGACCTCGATAGCCAACTAGGTCCTACTTGGCCACGCCTACCCAGTGATAAAATAAGGTGGAAAGAAACGAGGGAGGAGTGAAAAAAAACCCTAATGATGATGATGATGAGCTATTTAACTGGGTAACTATTTTTAAAACTGAGATTGGTGATTGTGCAGCAGCTAGGATATGATCAAAAAGGCCATAGCTGAGGGGAAGGCATATAATTCACGTATGGCTGACCATGTTTGGAGAGAAACGATCTACTGTGAAATTAGGTTAAACTAATAGACAGAGAACAACACTGGAAGATCAAGAAAATAAAAGAATCAGAGCATATGTTAAGCTACAGTGACCTCTTAAGTAGACTAAGTATCAAGATGAACACAAAATGGAAAACAATTCTATTTTTTACTTGTATTCATCCCAACCAAGGCATAATGTTATTGAAGCTTGATGAGTTACTGTGGGTCACATTTATAGAGAGGTAACTTGGGTGAGGAGTTGAGCAGAAATATGTTTTTTCACATTACATTTAAATTTCTGCATGTTGGTACTGTCGGGGAAACAGGGAGCAGGAAGGGCATGAGGAAAGAAGCTATTATTAAGAACTAGTTGACTTTGCCGGATTGAAAGATTAATTTAAAAAGGCAACGGCTGAATCCTTAGAAAATGACCTCCAGTCTGGAGTGGAATGTGGTCAAAAAGTGTATGGTAACATTAAATGCTACTAAGCCAAAGCTCCTTTCTTTTAACAATTATAAGAAACCCATTCAACCACCAATTGCCATGGCTGATAGCACCCGACTTGAGAGTTCATCATTCAAACTCCTCGCCCTAACAGACACAGGTGACAGGAATTGGAACAAATACATAGAAGATACTGCCATGTCTGCTGCAAAGAAGGTGGCTTCCTTCTACAGTGCTAGAAAACTTCTGTCGCCTGCCAGTATCCTATATCTCTACAAAGCATCCATTCGCCGATGCACGAAGTATTGTTGTCACATCTGAGCTAGTGCACCAATCACTAGTCTCATAGTAGTTTCATACTAGTCGAGGATACGTCCTCAACGATCAGTCCAACAAAGGGTGAGCCGTTGTGACATCTTCTGGCCCTGCTCTGTCGGGCTGAGGTATGGTTCTGTGCAGTTCTAGAAAGTCCACCCTCCCAGGATTTGCCTTCTCTTTGAGAAGAGATTAGTTTTTTGCTTATCGGCTGAGGCGCCCCTACCGGGGAATGTTGATGGGGCTGCTAAGGCATTTTTAGTAAGCCAGAGAGCGCTAACGCAAGTGCGCTGGCTTTTTAAACCCATACCTGACCTTGTGTCTAACCTCCTAGGAGGTAAATAAAGTATAGTTGAATTAACTTGAAATAGGGCGTTTTGACTTCACTGTTCGTGCGAGAAATGGGACCAACTTTTGTATTTATTCGTTTAGATGAAAGAGCAGATAATCCCAGAATTAGAAATAACTAGACTACTTGTGACCCGTCGAGTCACAAACGCTTTGATTCTATTCTAAAATTCATAATAATCGAAGTTTTCTCAAGCACAACTCAATCCCAAAATATAGGAATATTTTAGTATGTATTTTGTGTCAATATATAGAAAAGAAACCTTTAAAAAATAAACGTTTGTTACCTGAGCTTTAGTACAATAAAAGATAAATTAATATTATGATAAATATAATAATATATTATATTATAATAAAAAAACAAAATACTTAACATCTCTTGCGTAATTAATATACATATCTACTAAATTAATTACTAATAGTAGAGTCTGTGGTTAATTTAACACAATCCCAGAACTAAAGAATATTTTATCATGTATTTTGCGTCAGTAATATATATAGGAAAAAAAAATCCTGTAGGAAACAAACGTCGATTAACTCAGCTTTAGTACAATAATAGATAGATACTAAAAAAATGTGACCCGTTCAGTCACCCATTGAGCTCGGGTTAAATTGCTTGAATCTAGAAAAGTGAGTTGCAAAGCCAATTAAATATAAAACAATTAAAAGACAAAATTGAAACAGAGGTGGTAGCAAACAGTTGGTACTTGTGTTTGTTGTTTTTCTTCAGACAATCATCCTGAGGAAGTTTTGAAATAAAGACGAAACGTTGATGAATACACAAATAATATTTTTTGATTTTCCTTTTTAATTTCCATTACGTCGGAACACTATTTTCCCTTCTTTATCATATATATATATATATATATATATATATATATATATATATAAGAAGGAATAGGTAAAAAATAAATACCTTTTGAAGCATAAAGATGCGATATCAATTTTTTTTTATAAAAAAGAAAAATAATAAATCGAAACCGATTTTTTCTTTTCTTTTTTTTTTTATTATAAACTAGCATTTTTTTTGTTAGTTTAAAGTGATACAGATATTTCGCCAAAATCTTGGCATCATCGGTTGGCGAAATATCCGTATCACTTTAAACTAACAAACAAAATGCTAGTTTATAATAAAAAAAGAAAAAAAAAAAATCGGTTTCGATTTATTATTTTTCTTTTTTATAAAAAAAAATTGATATCGCATCTTTATGCTTCAAAAGGTATTTATTTTACCTATTCCTTCTTAAATTTAACAATAGATGCTTTAAAAAAAAATATGAACCTTAAAACACTTATATATATATATATATATATATATATATATATATATATATATATATATATATATATATATATATGATCTTCATATCATCCATTCTTTCAATGTGACCAAACCACCGAAGTCTCCTGTTCTGCACATATCTCTCTATACTGCCTAAATTTAATCTTCCTTTGAAGTCATCACAACTAAAAAGTGTCATTATCATATCATTTTTCTCCATGCAACGCATGTCCTCAACCCTCACTGGCCAGGTTTCACATCATCACAATGCGTACGCATGCCTAATAGACTCTTTCTCTGGTCATCATATCACACACACACACACACACATATATATATATATATATATATATATATATATATATATATATATATATATATATATAGCATAGGGCTTATTTCTTTTGCATTTGAAATGTGGTTGTCACGGTGGCCGAGCAGTAAAAAGCTTAAATTCAAATAATTCGGGTCCTGGGTTCGAGTTGTTCGACCAGAAGTACAATTACATCATCCATACTGATGATTGTTGGTGAACATGAAACATATATGTCTATCGATATTAAAAATATTTCTTTATTAAAAATAATTAAGCTCCGTCTAAGTTGAGCACTTTGTGATAAATATAATAAAAGATTCAAATATAGCAAAATTGCGAGTTCTCTTCCTTGGTTAGATAAGAACACTGTATGGTTCTCTTGCATTTGAAATGTTGTTGTCATGTCGGCAGAGCGGTAAGTAGTTTGCTGATTGGAGAATGTGATTATCTGAAATTTCTAATTCTAACTCTTTTCGATACATTGTTTTCTCTTTTTCATCTTTTGTACTCGATGAGGTATAAGTAGTATTGAAACATAATTACATTTATGTAGGCCATTTTGAATGCTTATATAATCTATATTTATAAAGCTCTACCTTGTATTGAACACTTTTGAAAAAATACTGTTTTTAAGTTCATTTATCAGTATATTTGAACTTGTTTAACCCTCTTAGCGCAGCCATCGCAAAATTGCGACAAGTCTACCACCTCTAATAGTAGACGATACTACATGCGTATGGGTTTTATTTGCAATATAAGACACAACAGCATCAATATACACAATAAATTCAACAATTGATTAATATTTACATGAGAAAATGACAATTTTCCATGAGCAGATGGTCAACCTTATTATAAATTCAAGATGGCCGCCATCATAATATGCAAATTAGTCAAATTTTACAATTTATTTTGATAGTCCTACTTATATGCTACAAATTTCATGTACATTGTTTGAGCATACAGTCATTTTAAAAATAGGTGTAAAAAATCATTTTTCTTACACCTATTTGCTAACAAGAATTTATCTCAAACACAATTGTTGCATTTGAGATTTTCAGAGTTCACTCAGGTTTGACGATTATCAGGAGACTTTCCTCAAAAGTTGTTTTATTTTATTTTATTTGTTATCTATGTAAATAAAAAAAAAGAAACCAAACTTTTGTTAACATGTCTAAACCCTGTGAACTTCCCAGGACAATTCTGACCTGATTCAATCTTCCTGCGATTTGATCACAAAAATATCTTGACAAATACACACACACACACACACACACACACACACACACACACACACACACACACACACACACACACACACACACACACACACACACACACATAATTATTTCATGTATATACACATATAATATTATGAGGTGATATAATATATCGAGTATAAATTTTCAGTATTGCAGGGAATCATATATATATATATATATATATATATATATATATATATATATAAAAGTGGTGCAAAACTGTTGTTTGGGGAATTAATTTTAACCATCTGATTTTATCTGTCCTCAGACGAGTAAAATTAATTCCCAAACAACAGTTTTGCATCACTTTTATGTCCTCTCACACAGATTAAAATCAAGATATAATGATACTAAACCTTATGTTTAGAATCCTTATTCTAATTTTGATTAAAATCCATTACATGATTTCATTATAGAAAATGTCTCAAATTTAAGGGTTAATTTTAAGGGGTTTTAAGAAAAAATTGAAATTCAGGAAATCTTGCTTAATTGATGTCTTAATGATGATGAATCCAATTCAATGCACATCTGATATATTTGAATTTTCAAATGGGAGGTTGTGTCCATATCATGCTCTCTAAAATTCACACACACACCAAAGAAACTGGAATTTGTGGAATATTTATTAATTGATGTCTAATACCTATTGTTAAAATTTTGAAAAAGGCAGAGGTATCTGAATTTTCACAAAGGGCATCCACTTTCTTTTTGCTCCCTTTGCATTAAACTAAATTAAACTAAATATAGCCCACATTTGGACCGCTTACGCCTAGCAGCTGTGTTCCAAATTCAAAATAATTAGTTAATTAGTTTAAAAATATAAACATACCTAACTTAAAAATGATAGACGGATATATTTTATATATATATATAAATGAGGTAGTTTGGATGTTCTTTCTGAAAATTAGATCCCGATCCTAGATATGACTATCTGGTGGTGAGACCTTAATTTGGAAGCTTTGGAGAATGTGGCATCACCCCTAACCCTCACCCTAACCCCCTTAGTTGGCATTACTCCCAGATCCACGGTGGCCCAGAGTGATAGTACCTGTCAGGGTCCCATCTTTAGATTAAATAAGATTTTTCCTGGGTCTAACAGAAAACTACATCCGTTTGTAAAGCCCCAATTTGGGGAGCATGGATTCACTCCTTAGTTACCTACTATTATTCATAGGTTCATTCTGACCTAGGGTGGTAGCTTTTCATCTATGGGTTAAATGAGGTGTTCGCAACTTATTCACAACCAACAACCCTACCCAAGTCTGCCAACCAAAATCCATCTTTTCCAGGCGTTTTTCTTTCTTTTGATCTCACAACCATATTAACTGCTGGATATGATAAACCTGCAGAGGCCCCAATTTCTGAACTTTGGGGAGTTTGGAGTCATCCCTGAGTTATCATTAATCCCAGGTCGACTCTGTCAGGGTCCCATCTATGGATTTAACAAGATGTCCATAAAGTATTCACAACCAACCATCTTAACCCAACCACCCACTCCCAATCCATGTTTCCTAGCTTATTTTGCTGCATACCCTATTTCACAACCCTATCAACTATTTAAGCTCTTTTTACCTGCAACCGTCCTGGGTATGACACAAAACTGCAGTGATAAGGCCCTGATTTTGGAGTTTTGGAATCATCCCTTCATTCTCATTACTCCCAGATTAACCTTAAACCCCAAAGTGGTAGTACCAGTCAGGTTTCCATCTATAGATGAAATAGAATCTATTGTTTGCAGACTATTTATTTAGAAAATATCTGACTGTGAACTTGCGTTTGTGTACGTTCACTGCACAGGTCGTGATCATCTGCTTTTTGTCTTTGTCTGAATTCGGGGCTTGCTTTCGACACATCATGTGGTCTCGACCACTGCTGTAAGAAAAGGAGTTTCTTTCCAAACAAAATCACAACTCAGCTTTAAAACAAGTAACAATGTTTTATTTTGAGAAGTTATAATGATACTTGGTTTCTCTACCAAACGACAGACTTGCAATCAGAACAAACATCTCTTTCAACCGAACACAAACAGTTCCTCCGCTCAAGTCTCCAAAGACCACTCTGTTTCTCAGACCAATAGAGACTAAACCAACCTCTTCTTCCGGTTTTGCTTGAATATATATAGATATCCTCTCATTCCAGGTAGGCCACACAGCAAGATCACTTGAGAAGTATCAGCTGTTTAATCTATGGACATAAAAACCCACTGACCAGGGTGTCTATTATGTTGCATGGTCATTAATTCTGTAGACTTTCATATGGTCTGCTTTCTCAACATGAACTCTCGCCTTAAAGAGGCAATTACTATTCCAAGTGGAGAAATCAAATTTTGGGAGATTAAACCCTGAGCCAGATATTTTTCCTATCACAGGTCTGTCGTCTGCATGCATTGCAACCGCACTAAACATGCATCTTTGTATATGTTTACATGACAACAAAAATATAGTCTACAGATCATTCATTTGCAAAATAGAACCCCTTCTGAGTATGACCTGAAACTGTATCCAGACATTTGCACATAAATGTACATCATGAATAACTGGATATTAAGAACTTGAAGCATACCAAAACTTTTACCCAAATTACTGAATTCAGCATTAAATTACCCAAAAAAGGTTGATATGCCGTTAAGCAAAACTGTTAAAGAAAAGCTTGCCGAATCGAAAGTGAAATTGTCCTGAAAAGGACAAGGTTTTGTCCTGAAAAGGACTGATAGATTGCAAGTTTTGTAGTTTCGTAGATTCTCCTCAGAAGGACAGATTTATCATAAGAGACTGGTCATGAAAAAAGGACGTCAATTAACGGGATCAGTTCAAGCAGTAAAAAATATATTTAGTCCAAGGAAAAAATATATTTAGTCCAAGGAAAAAATATCTTTAGTCCAAGGAAAAAATATCTTTAGTCCAAGGAAAAAATATATTTAGTCCAAGGAAAAAATATCTTTAGTCCAAGGAAAAAATATATTTAGTCCAAGGAAAAAAAACAATAAAAAACCAACATGGCCGCCAGCGATTAAAACCTGGAATTAAAATTAGATTCTCAACACTTTAAAAAGTAAATGAGAATTTTATTTCAGGACCAAAAATACAATTAAGACCAGCAATCAGTTTCATCCTAAATTTGGGCGAATACCAAGCGAAATGAGCGAAAGAAAATTTGACCCAATATTTTTTCAACTCCCAAGGTCTAGGCCAGATATTTTGTATGAAATTTTAAGACATTAAATGGATCTCTGAATTGTTTATTGACAATTTATTGATATTTTTTGGCCAACTTATGAAAAATATTTTTTTTATTCAATCTTTAAAAAATAAACTTCCTTGGGTTTTTTTTCGCCCCAAATTGTACTATAGAAAAAAATGGATAAATCGATTTGTTTGAAAGTACTTGTGCGTTTCTCTGTTATAAATAATAATATACATTATACAATATAGTTACATTCGTAAAACAAACAAATATTAAACAATAACACGACGAGTAATGTTGCCCTGGCTGTCTCTCCTCTTCCAGAGAAATGTTTTCTTTAAAAAGAAAATAATCACTAATAATGTTTAAAAGTAAAACTTTATTTACTTAAAACAAATATAAATTCCCTTCCAAAATAAATAGAAAAAATATCGGGTCAAATTTTCCTTTCCTGAAAAAATAGGTTGTTAATGTAATCAAAATTAAAATGGTTTTAAAATACTTCAGGGATTTTTCTATTTCTATTTTATACCTCAGGAAACGAAAATTTACGTATAATCCTATACTTCGTCCGACATGTTCTCCTATAACTCTCAAAATATTAGTAAGATTTTGTCAAATATTATCTTACGGTCTTACACTTAAAATCCCAACCCATATCGATGAGATCCTTTGACGCCCACCCCTATCCTTCGACCATTCATTGGCAAAATAGAACGTTTATGAAAGAAGGTACATTTTCATTATGGAGCGCTGAAAAAGAGCCGCTCCTTTTTTTATAGGAGTTGGAGCAGGAGCAGCTCCTTTTTGAAAATGGGGAGCGTGAGAGGAGCCAGCTCCAATTTTGGGCGTTGGAGCAGGAGCGGGAGCAGCTCCAAAAGTAGTGGAGCGCGTAAAGCCCTGTATATATATATATATATATATATATATATACAGGGTGGGCCAAAATAAGGGTCCTATCTTTAAATATGAATAACTTGAATTTGAATAACTTCCACAAAATAAAAGTTAAACTCACCAAACTTTATGTGTGTGTAGACTGACCCTTCCGAGATTTTTTGAAATAAACAAAACAAATTTTAGCTGAAAAACACTTCTTAAAACTTACAAAAACTAAAGTATTGTTTTTTACACTGTTTTGAGTTTTTTAAGCAAAAATAATGTTTTCTAAATGAGGGTACGTTCCTTAGGGCTAATACGGCTCATGCTTGCTTCGGAAGGGGTCCTTTACTTAATCTAAAAAAAAAAAAAAATCAATAAATAAAAAAGTTATGAATTTTTAAAAATAGGACCCTTATTTTTGCCCACCCTGTATAAATATATTGGATTATCGATTATAGTAAAATCGAGATAGATCAAAGAAACAACAGATGAGATACCGCAAAACTCTTTGAAGTCACCACATCAAAATAAAACAACATATTTTTGTTTGCCGAAGAGGAAAACTCTTTATTTAGTAAATAAGTATAATCAATAGCCAATAATATCGATCTAAACACAGATTGATTAAACAGTTCAAGGTGCTGGATGCATCATGGGTGCTGATCTCTGGATGATTACCCTTCTGCATAATTCGTTTTTACATGGCTCTGTAGCATGACTCCTGGCTTGGATAGGGTATTGACGATGGTTATGAATGATTGAGAATGGGTCCGTCTTTAATCTCAAGGTTGCGAGAATGAACAGAAATTTGAATTTCAATTCAATTCAACATATTGGCAAAAGATTAATACGGGGCTAGTGCTAAAGTATAAATGAATATTGTTTGTTCCATTCCGTATCTGATTTTGTTTGTGTGGATATGATCTGAAAATTACAGATTTTACGTTCAGATATTTATTTGATGATGATGATGATGATGATGATGATGATGAGGAGGAGGAGGAGGAGGAGGAGGAGGAGGAGGTTGCGTGTTCAGATCATGTTGGGTCACCAATTTATAGAATGGCTCCTGGTTTGAATAGGGTATTGATGACAGTTGCATCTTTGGAAATGTACCAAAACCCACGCTGGCAATTAATAATGTTAAGAGTGGCGAATGAGAAAAATAGCAACAGGGTATTATGAATTAAAGAGAAAAAAAACACAGAGTTAACAAAGTATATTTATATATTAACAATTTTATAATGATTTGAGAGATATTTTGAGTGTGTAAATAGCTTGTTGGAAAAGTTGAAAGTTCTTGTGTTAGTAGAATGAGGAAAAGACATGAGTCTTAGAAAGATGTGTGTTGTTCAAAGTTCCATTTTGTGTGTGTGGGTGCGTGTTTACCTGAAATGAAGCAGTTGCGCTTAATGGATTTTCAGCTTGGCACAAGTTGTGTTTCTTTGGGTGCACCCCCGGCCTGGGTTGGGCACTGGTTGTTGTTGTTGTTGTTGTGATCTTCATAGAGTCGAGGTGTGCAGTTGTGTCCAAAAGAATTCTTTACCCACTCAAAATATCTTTCAAATCACTGTAAAAATTGTTAATATATAAATATCGTTTGTTTAGTAACTCTGTTTTTTTCTTCTCTTTAATTTACAACGTCTGTTTTACATGCTGTCATGTGTTGTACGACTTGCAAGATGGTGACCCATTCTCAATTATTTATAACATGCAGATTCGTCCATTTTTTTTTTCATTCATGGCTGTTGCAGTAGTAGTTAGCATTAAGCAAATTTGCATTTATTTTTATCTTTCGTTGGTCATTTAACCTATCATTTTGTTGTTCTACTTTTAGCTTTGAATCAATTGACATGTTGCTTTTTATAATTTTTTTATTAGAAATTTTTTTTTTTTAACATAGTTCACCCCAAACAAGGCAGGCCGCCACTGTAGACGTAAGGGGCTACTGAGAAAAAAAGGGAGAAGGTTTTTTTTTCGGTTTTTTTTTTTTGGGGGGGGGGGGGGGGGAGGGGGAGTCAACCTAAATTGGGATCTGCTCAGCGAGGTGTCTGTTTACATTAGTTTTAAATTTCTGCATGTCAGTACCGTCGGTGAAACAGGGGCCAGGGAGGGAGTTCCAGAGGCCAGCAGCACGAGGAAAGAAGCTATTTGAGTAGAAAGCTCTCCGGCATCTGGGGACCTCCACAGTGAATGGATGGGATTTAGTTGATTGTCGAGTTGGTCTAGTGAACCCATGTCGAGGGTGCACCAGAGTAGCCAATTCATCGGAGCACAATCCATTGAAGTATTTGTAAAACAAGCACAAGGATGCTACATTGCGACGATGGGACAGGGACTGGAGCTTGGTTGACAGTGAGGGACCTATTAGGTTGGCGATCTCAATTACCTATCCTCTCTTAGTGATTATCTGACAAGACTGGGGGACTTTTGAGAAGACGCTTCCATGTGCTCTGAATGTATGCAACATTTCTATTGTTATAACATTAAATTGTCAGCGTGAGCTTTTGTACATTTCCAAAGCTGCGACTGTCGTCAATACCATATCCAAGCCAAGAGCCATGGTGACCGTGACATGATCCGGCCACGCAATCTTCTTCTGATGATGATGGTGATCATCATCATCATCATCAAACAAAAACAATAACTCTATAAAAAAAGAAAAAAGGGGAAAAAAAACAAAAGTTCTTGCTTGTTGGTATCTGTCTTGAAGACGATGAAGAGAAATCATCAGAAGCCAGAGAGAGATGATGCTTATTGATATATATTTTAATAATTGTTTGGCCAAAGCTGATGTGAGTGGAAGGTGGGGTTATGGAGGAGGAGGAGGAGGAGGAGGAGGAGGAGAGTAGGTTAGGGCTTACTGTAGGGTTTCACAAAGGAAGGATGACAACAAAAATAAGTTACTTATTATAGTTCTCACCCCATGTTAATCTTTTGCCAAGATATTGAATTGAATTGAAATTAAAATTTCTGTACATTTGCTCAGCCTTGAGATTAAAAACAGAGTGAAGTATGGTACTGTTCGGTCTTGGGAGACTATCCTCCCAGGCATTACCTTCTCCTTAATAAGAGGGGGATTAGTTGATTGGAGGTTGCCTGAGGCGCTCTACTGCCGATCTAGGCTACCTTTTATAACCTTCCAGAGTGGCCCCATTGAGGGAGCTAGATTCTCCACATAAAAGAACCGACCTCATCTCACATCCAGTCTTTTGTTTTTCTTTTGTTTGTTTGTTAGGAGAGGCGGACTTCTGCATAGAGCTCACGGAAATCGTGCTT
This sequence comes from Sepiola atlantica, assembly GCA_963556195.1. Taxonomy (NCBI): domain Eukaryota; kingdom Metazoa; phylum Mollusca; class Cephalopoda; order Sepiida; family Sepiolidae; genus Sepiola; species Sepiola atlantica. Next base: position 5,783,840 of record OY744539.1, on the reverse strand, counting down.
CATGATTGTCTGACCATCTACATGCAAGATTGCAGGTGTTTATCCCCAACACTGAGAACAGCAAAGTTCAGAGGTTGCATGCAAAGTCGGGGAACGTTTGGCCTAGAACACACAAAGAAATGATACAGAAGCAACGTTGCCACTTTCACTCCATTGATTTGCAGTTCCGCACCTGACAAATCTTTGCTTGCCACAGAAGCAGAGATGACTAGAGGACGACGGATTCTGATGCTGACTACTCTTGAATTTTCACCAGCCGGGTATCTATGACACTACCACATTGCCACCACCTCTACAACGGTGAGGAAGGGTTGGATTTTAGAGGTTCCAGTTTTTTGTTCGAAAGTAGGGCACATATTACCTGGCCTTCTGGCTAGGATCAAAGTGTAGTACAGGTTTCAGGATGCCGTACTTCAAGGCATTACCCCCTCTTTTTGGAGTAGGGATTGGTTTATTGTTGTCGCCTGGGGCACTTTTACCAGGGAGTTCCAACAGTTCCAATCCAGAGGTCCAATCCAGAGTGCCCACATTAGGGGAGTTGGATTCCCCACGTTAAAGAACCGCTTCCATGTCACATCCATGTAGCTTCTATCGTTTGAAACTACGATTTCTGCCTTAAAAAATGGCATGATTTTAATGTTTGGCAGCCATTTTGGATTTGAAAATATTAAAGTAAAATTGCACTAAAGTTTTAGTTACAAACATCAAACACATCACTTTAACAGACACGTGAGAATACAACCTCGTGAACGTTGGAACTATAACCAACAACTTATGGACAAGAGAAAACATTTTGATGAGGTTAATGAGTAGTAAATGGTAATACGATATGTGTACCTCTATTATTTGGTAAGTTCATGTTTAGTTTTGACATTGAGACTTAGTAGACAACAGTGAGAGTGTATATTATTTACCCCTCTCCCCAAAACTAAGGTATGAAGAGTTGATATGAGGTCTTTTACTGAGGGGAAGGAGAGAGGGTTCTACCTCCCTCCCCTAACCGAGGAGAGCCCAAACCTTCTGTAGGGAAGGGAGAAGAGGGAGAGATGGCTTCGCTAGCGTTTTTAAAAGTCTTCTTAGTTTTATTTTTTTGTGTACTTACGTTGAATGTTATCAACATGGTAGGTGCTCGACCGAGTTTTAATCTCTGATTCCCATTGTATAACATTCACAGCAAGAACTCGTCTAACTACCACCACTGTAAATAACTTTCCTTTCTTTCTCTGTGCACCTAAAACCAAATGGAACTTCCATGAACAGAGTTTCTTTTCAAGAACTTCCCATCTCTAAAACACAATCCCCAGAGGTTGCTTCCCAACTTACTGTAACATGGTCGTCTTTAAGTTCAATATCAACAAATACTTGTTAAGCCGTCCTCTTAAGTAATCAGATTCTGTCATTCCACCCATCGTTTCCAACTGACGATCTCATTAACAGTTATCCTCGAGTGACCTTTGGACTTGGTAACTGGTGACTAATTAGTATAAAAAAACAAAAAAATAAAATAAACAATTATATAGAGTCGCTTTTAACAACATATAGAAAACGGAAAACGTTAGTGCACCTTTCAGATTGAGCTGGCTCTTTGATTCACATCGTCATGGATGAATCCTGCCCATTGCGTCCGGTTGAGTGTCAGATCCATAGATAAGCTGAGTCACTCCTTCTTCAATCAATGTACACCGTAGACTTCAGGGCCAATGAGGGAAGTAAGATCGGCCTTGACTGTGTTCAACCAAGTCATCAGCTGCAAACGTGCCTGAACCATCGCAGGCGGTTTTGTTTGAGAACTCCTTCAATAGGTTGAATGCTGCACCACGAATGGGTGACAGTATTGAGAACTCAGTCCACCAGGGTGAGTCGCAGGATCCCCCGCAGACACCAGCGGTCAAAAACACCTATTCGGCGAATATCCACGGCTCGGAGAGACCAGGTCTTGCAGAATGTTCCGAATCTGGCCCAAACTTAGGATATTTCTGTTTGTTTAAAAAACGAAAATATGTGATTGTAATTATTTATTTATATATATATTTTTTTTTATGGAAGTCGGTCCAGACAAGGCATGAAGCCACTTGATGTAAGGAGCTAAAACGAATGAAAGATAATTATCGCAAAGACAGGCGATGCTTATTGACCTTAGTCTTGAAAAGACCAAGGCTATAAGTAGGAGGAAATCAGTCAGCAGGAAGAGAGTTCCACAAGCCGGCAGTTCTTGGAAAGAAGCTACTGGAATAGGAAGCTGTATTATATCGACATATCAAAACAGCGAATTTGTGAAGACCACTAGAACAATGAGTCAAACGAGCTAGAAAAAAGGAAGCAGGGAATAGATCACACAATTCTGAAGAACACGTGCCATAATAGTATTTATAGAAAAGACCGAGACTAGCAAAATAATATCTATGAGAGAGAGGGTGCAGAGAAGAAGAAAGGGTGGAAGCAACCAAATTAAAGATACACTTCTGAACCTTATCAAGGACCCTCAAATAGGACAGGGATTCACCAGCCGAAATATGACAACAGTACTCCATATAAGGTCTGATAGTAGATTTGTAGAGATAGAGATAGCCTCAGGTGCGAGAAAGTGTTTGGAACGATAGAGAGAACCGACTTTATGAGAAGCAGAAAGAGCAATGGATCTAATATATGAACTAAGATAATTTAATAAAATAGCTGGAAAAAATCTAGGGGGCAAAATATCTTAAAACAATTTTTAAAATTTCACCTCAAAGGGGCATCAGAGCAGCAAGTTCGTCGGAGCACATTACATTGAAGTACTTGTAAAACAAGCACATATATGCCACATTGTGGCGATGGGACAAGGGCTGGAGCTTGGTAGACAGTATGAAACCTATTAGATTAGAGACATTTTTTGGACCCTGTTTAAGAGAGAGAGAGACAGGTGGTTGATGTGCCAGCCCAAATGTGACAACAATAGTCCATGCATGGGCGGACGGTGGCTTTATAGAGATATAGGATACTGGTATGTGTAAGAAGTTTTCTAGCATGGTAGACGGAACCCACTTTCCTTGTAGCAGCCTGAGCAGTATCTTCTATGTATTTGTTCCAATTCATGTTACCTGTGAATGTTATGCCAAGGAGTTTGAATGTTGGACTCTCGGATAGGGTGCTATTAGCCATGGCAATCGGTGGTTGAAAAGGTTTCTTATAATTGTTGAACGAAAGGAGCTTTGTCTTTGTAGCATTAAATGTCACCATCCATTTATGTCCCTATTTAACTACAGACTGGAGGCCATTTTCTAAGGATTCAGCCATTGTCTTGGATATGTGTGTGTTCGTTTTACCAACATGGCGATAATAGAGCGTGGTGTCATCAGCAAATATACCCATTTCGGACACAATTTCATCAGGGAGGTCGTTTATGAAGATTAGGAACAATAACGGTCCTAGGATCGACCCCTGGACTACACCTGCATTAATGATATTATTGTCTTGTAAAAGTAAGAGTTAGCATTTTATATGCTAATATAAATAAGAAGACAATCTTTTATTTCATACTAGCAGGGTTATCTGGTGTGGCCCGGGACAAAAATGTAATATATTTCTATTAAAACTTCTATATTTGTACCCCTATCTATCTTTTTCTTCCCCCTTCTCAGTTTTCCCGCTCTCTCTTTCCAACCCCCTCTTTCTTCTCAGTCCAGTCCATTTCTCTTTCTGGATATGTACACACATATGAGTCAGCATTTTCTTTCCAAATTAGTACATAAAATGGCTGAAAAATCGACCCCCCAAAGAATGAATAATTTTCTTTTGAGTTTAGATATTATTCACCCAGGGCAACGCTGATCAAGAATATCCCAACTTTGTAGCTGTTTGTTTTGTAGTTTTACTTTTAGTTGGACACACACACACACACACACACACACACACACACACACACACACACACACACACACACACACACACACACACAACTGCCCTTTATATAATAGATGTGTAATCCAAACTTGATATAATAAAATTGGCTTTTCTTCACCTTCACCGACAATCGCGATCTCCAATATTCAAAGTTCTCTCTCCAATCTTCACTCTCGTCTCTTCCAAACTCAACTCAGCTCTTCAGTCAAAAAAGTACAGTTTTTATATTCTTTAACCCACCACATATGCAAATTATTGCAGTATCTTGAATCACACGCCCCCACAATCATCAAAGATCATTTCCCATCACATAATCCTGTGCCCAAATCGGCGCATTACGTTCTCTCCACGGTCTTTGCATCGCGACCGCCTCACCTTCATGTCCGGCGCTTACATCTCCATCGTTTACTTGGACCACATACCTCAAATCTAAAATATGCCACGGCATCCCATCGACACTCAAGTTGTTAGGGGATTTCACTCCAGTAATCACTCCTCTTCCCCATTGCGTTGTACATCGAGCATTTGGTGGCTTCACCCAAACCTCTTCTTCTATTTGGATTCTGGCTGGTCCTCACTCTTCGACTTCTGAGGATATATCTCTTGGATGTCGCCATTCATATTTAAAAATGGATCTATGTGGCACTGTCTCGTCCCTCTGTCTGACCTTGGGTGCCATGTAGTACCAGAATGCGGCCTCTTCAGGTGATATCCCTCCTCTTTCAGCTATCTGATGATGTCGCTCTACTATTCCATTTCCCCCGGGCCTATAGGCTGCCCTGTAATATCTTTTTATCTTCCATTTTTCTAGCATTGTCTGGAGACGGTCTGAGCGAAAAACGGTGCCATTGTCCATTATCACCTCCATTACCGGACCCCGTTCAAGCATCACCTTCTCCAATTCCTTTGTAACCGCAGTTGCTGTCTCCGCATGTAACTCCCTCCATATTGCTAGTCTCCCAGGCCAATCATTGACAAGTATGCGCCCCCACGATAGTGTGTTATGTCAATAGCTAATCTTGTCCAATTATTTGAAGTTCCAATTTCACCAGGATCATGTATATTCGGGGCAGGATCGATTGATTGACATCGAACACAGTTCCTGACCACTCTCTGAACTTCCTCCCATCTTATAAGTGGATCAACTTTCCGCACCAAATATAATGTTCTATCCACTCCCGTGTGCTGCATGCAATGCAACTCTTCTAGTTCTCTTGTTCCTAAACAGCATACCGGGACTTCTTTCTCAACTAACCCTCGTTTCTTTATTCGGGTTAGTGCATCTGCTTTGTTTCTCTGTGAAGGCACAAACACTACCTTTATTTGCAGTCTAAATTCGGATATTAACTCTCCAAGTATGGCTAATCTCTGCTTTACGATAATTTCTCCACCACCCTTGGTTCGTATTCTTCCACTCTCCTCCATTGTAGAGTTCACCCAACTTAGTACCGTTACTGAATCGGTCCTTATTTCAATCTCTCTCAATCCCCATTTTATAGCTAAATTGACGCCTTTCAAAACAGCATCTAATTCGGCCACGTTAATGGATTACAGTCATCTTTTTTTCTCAGCCATACTGCATCTTCTGCCACCAAACCACCAATCTCCACAACCACGCCTGTTGCAATACTGCTTGCATCACACCACCCCACTCCTATTTTTGTTTCAGGTATGTGCCAAGCTCCACTAACTGGGTCCTCCTTCTCTACATCAGTTAGAATCTCCTGTATTACTTTGACAGTTTTGCCATCAACTCTTTCCTCCCAGTCTACTCCACTTGCTCTTCTTTTAAGATAACTGCATGCCAGTCGCAGCCATGCAGCAACTGGATAGTGCCCCAACAATTTGCCGCAGATAGAGAATAACTGCCGCCTATTCATTTCTTCCGTCATCTCCGGGACTTTGTTGCCCCTTTTGAACATCAGCTCACCCGTCTTTCCTTTCATCAACTTAAGTCCCAGTGCTGCTCCGCCGTCCAAGGATTCAGGTGGCTTTGCTGTCAGCCCAAATCCCTTAAGATGTTCCACCACTTCCTCTGTCGATACTTTTGTCACATCTACAATTGTCATCAATGTACGAATCAGTGGCCTCCTTTGTCTTATTTCCTTTCATTAACACAGTTTTTAGAACGGCTGCCATAATTTTTGGTGCAACATTAAGCCCAAATCCTAACCGTGTCAGACAGTAGGTTCTTTCTTTATAGCAAACTAGCTGGTACTGCCATAGCTCTTTTGCCACGTGTAGTTGCAAGTAGACAGACTTAAGGTCGACAATCGCAGGTTCCTCCTGCCAACCGCCTCCATTTTCTCATCTTTTCATCACACACATCTATTAGGTCGCTCCCCGTATGACATGCTACAAAACGGTTCAATTCCGAAAATCTAACACTGGCCTCACTTTACCTTTTGTGGCCTGGACAACTGCCATCAACGGTAACACACCTTTTTCTTCACCCTTCCATGGTAAGAGAATACTATCTGCTATCCATCTTTCCACTTCCTTCTCGAACTCTGAATTTTCCTCACTGTCCAGAGAATTCTTATAATATTTTACTTTGTTCTGCAACACTGGATGCTCTCCCATCATTTTCCATTTCACTGTCCATCTCTCTCCATCAAAATCCGCCTCGAAATCTTTATCCTCAATTTTGCAAACGTTCGGCTGATGGGCAGTTACGACACAGTGTACATCTCCAAACTTGAGCTCAGTTTTGTTGATACTCACACCTCCCATCTCATTGATCACGTCCATTCCAATTATGACATCAATTCCGTCAATGATGTGATCCATCAGAATCACGTCCACTTTCACTCGTACCCCACATACTTTCATTTCCACTTGCCGGGCTCCCTTACATTTTACGTCCCGACCGTCAACTGTTTTTATCGTGCCACTTCTACCACACCCACTCACAAGTTTGGAGTTAAGTAGAGTGGTGGTGCATCCAGTGTCAACAAGTACCGTCATTACAGCATCATTTACTGCCACTTCTATCATGGGTAGAGTTCCGTACTGCGCCTTCATTCTGTTTCTGGGGTAGCTACTGGCGCAGAAGCTCCCCTATGCTCATTTTCCGGAGCCAGAGAACAATATCTCGCAATGTGCCCAATTCTTCCACACTCATAGCACCTTACTCTGACTCTAGCTGGCTCCATGCAATCTTTAATAAGATGTGGTCCTTGACACCTAAAGCACCGAATGCTTGACGATTCTCTTTAAATCTCATTTTTCAGTGTAGTGCTTTGTGCACTCGCTGCCACCGTTCCAGTATCTCGCATCCTCTTGCTAACCAATAGCCATGCAGTCAGTATCAGTCGACTAACATCCAGTCTCTCCAAGTGATGCAATTGTTGCAGTGCCACAGATACGTCATCTGGAAATCCTGTGATGAATGCGAGTTTGGCTGTCTGATCCAGACCTATCCCTAGGTATCCAGCTAATCCAGCCAATCTTTTGATATTGTTGGCATAAACATCCACCGATTCTCCAGTCCACTTGAATCATTTCAGTTTTTTATAGGCTTCGAAAGGACCTTCAGTGAATGCTGTCACCAATCTCATCTCTATCATTTCCGCATCTAATTGGTCTGTATCACTCATCTTGAGGTAGAGAGCAAGCGCATCCCCATCACCTTCTCCATAGTCTCCTCTTCATGCCGAAATAGCTTGTAATCTAAACAATCGCAATCTCCAATATTCAAAGTTCTCTCTCAAATATTTACTCTCTTCTCTTCCAAACTCAACTCAGCTCTTCAGTCAAAAAAGTACAGTTTTTATATTCTTTAACCCACCACATATGCAAATTATTGCAGTATCTTGAATCACAAGATGTATGCTTAAAAATGTAAAATGAGGAAACATTATTGGAAAAGTATCAATAGTGACAATACCGCATATCAGAAATAGTAAATATTATAATCCCTTTGTTTTATTTTATGCTATTACGTGTGTGGTTACAAAAAAATATTCGATCAATAAGTCACGTCCTTTCAACAAAAGCACACACATGCGCAAATTTGTCATCAATTAAGAATAAAGTCGAAGTAGTTCTGGTAAATTCCTATTCAATTCAAGTAAAATAAATGTAGTGAAAAATGTGTTGTCAATCTTATATGTAAATCATGTAAAAGAAAAACTAAAATGCATATAACAGAAATAAAAAGTTTAAATATGAAGGGCAGTTGTTTGTGTGTGTGTCTGTGTGTGTGTCCAGCTAAAAGTCGATATTTTCTTGATTGGCAGAAGAATATCTAAATAGAAAAAAAATTATTCATTCTTTGAGGATAAACTGGGACAGGTTTCGTCAAGGGGGGCGGTTTTTCAATTATTTTCAATCTTATTATGTACTAATTTGGAAAGAAAATGCTGACTCATTTCAAAATTATTAGACGCTAATTCTGGATTTTATTTATTGCTTCTTAACCTTCTCTTCAGACTATTTTTCTTCAAAGAGAGGAGGGGGTTGCAAGAAATTCGGAAAGGGTAGTTTTTGTAGTGCTCTGGAGACCTCCTTAATTTTATTTGGGTGGTTTCAAGTAGCGCTCTAGAGGCTTCCTCAGTTTTATTTATTTCACTCTATATGGGCGAAGGAGAAAGAAAGGGTTGGAAAGACAGATGGGGCGGGGTGAAGAGAGAAAGATAGAAGGACAGATAGAGAGAGGTAGAGAGATAGTATGCTAAATAGATGTTACACTTTTTAACCTCTTCTATTTCGTTTTTAGTGGTCCCGGGCAACGCCGGGTAACCTTGCTAGTAATGACTAATGAATAAAAAAAAATGAGAAACGCAAATCTTGTTCTTTTTTTATTGTACACAATTTTAAACTTACGACTGATATATGGAAAATAAATTATTTGTAAAAACTGTCATGTATATAAAAAAGAAATGTCACAAAAACTTTTATTTTGTTTCAAATAATACACTTACCATAACAAGAATCGAGTAATCAGGATTAGTAAGTCCGTGAATGACACCAAAGGGCGCTTATATCATTTCATGAAGACAACATTTTTAATTATGTGTTCAAAATGAAATTATATACTATTATGATAATGAAGTAATTTTAACAGATAAATATGTAAATTATAAAAAATATAATTGTTTATCTGAAAGCAGACACATGTAGAGCAATGTAGTCATTTCTTTTTATTAATTTTGTAATTGTGTAAGTAATGTGGCTAGAGCTGTTCATGTTTAGGTCATAAATTGCGTCCATTCTAAAAATCTTTCTTGCCGGAATAAGTAATTTTAAAAAGAAACTAAAGCGAAATATATTATTTTCAACTTACCATCCAGGCCCCTATAACACAGTAACCCCTTATGCTTCACTGGTAATATACCTTGTTTGGGGTGAACACAAGTAAAAAAAAAAATCAGTTTCAAGGTTTCAAAATGTAAAGTTTTCTTCTTTCTATTCTAATGTTTTAAAACTTTAGTTCACTCCAAACAAGGCAGAATGTCACTTACATATAAGGGCTACTGTGAATTAGGAGCATCCTAAGTGGAGAATTGTGCAGCAAGATGCTTGTTCACATTACATTTAAACTTCTGCATGTTGGTACAGTCAGGGAAACAGGAAGCAGGAAGGGAATTCCAAAGGCTAGCAGTTCGGAAAAGAAGCTATTAGAGTAGAAAGCCCCCCCCCCCCCGGCATCTGGAGGCATCTAAAGTGAAGGGGTGGGATCTTGCTGACTGACGGGTTGATCAGGGGTATTTACGTCGACAGGGGGCACCAGTGGAACACACTCGTCAGAGCACATTCCATTAAAGTACTTGTAAAAGAAGCACAGGGATGCAACATTGTGGCGATAGGACAGACACTGGAGCTTGTTAGATAGTCTATTAGATTAGAGACTCTTTTTGGACCCTATCCAAGAAGAGGAAACAGGTGTTGAATGAGGGGTTTTTTTCCTAAAAGAAATTCTTTTTTCAGCATGGACACATGCTTGGTTGGTATTCACTCAGTCCTGAGGACACTCATTCTTTTTAGGGAAACTGTTAACTCCACCATGCGTTCAAAATATCATATCATAATATTTAACACCAGCCAAGGGCTTATAGTCATTTAAAAAACATTCCTGTTCAAATCCAAACTTAACCAAAGACAGAAATTACCATTCACCATTTCAAGCCATCCAGCACATCTCCCGAATTGCAGACGGGGGCACCCCCTCTACTCATAGAGGGCAGCTTCGAATAAACAATTAGAAGCCGTTGACAATAGGGAAATGAATAATAAAAAATATGAATAAAACAAAAATAAATACTGGCAGGCCGGCACCCAGGATAAAAAGGGCACATCAACCCGTTCATACACCAGGCGGGAAGATGTAAGCAATGGTGTAAACCTTCCTGCCTCTGGAAATGGTGCTCCAGCCAATACAGAGGCCAACCAGGGTCAGCCATTAGGCCTTGAGACAAAAGGTCCTGGCCCCCTATCGCCATCAAATGCAGCAACAAAAAAAAAAAAGAAACATAAGAGGCTTAAAAGCCCAACTATGGACAGTTGCACAAAAGAAGGTGCTATTGTTTTGTTACCACTACTCAAAGTTTGAAAAGTGGAGCAAAACATCCAATGAGATTCTAACTGAAAAGATCCAAGAATCTACCCTCCCCAAAGAAAAACAATTTCCTCAAAGAACACCCATCCCATCTTTTCTTATTGAAACTAATTCTCATCCGGAGATCTCAAATATGGTTGAATATCATGTGACCATCCACGTCATAGAATCAGCAGGAACACTGACCGACTTTTCCCATGTATTCAGAAGTTGATGAAAATAGAGTTAGTTTATTTCCTGTCATCAGACACACGGGTTCGCTGCAAAGACGCCCTTAAAAACCTTTTCGACCGGCATTCTTTCATCTATTCTTCTACCATCGCCGCAGCCATGTTGTACATTGTTTAAGTCCAAAGCTGAAACCAACTTCAGGGAAAAGCGCCACAGAATCATCAAAGAAACCCGATTTTCACCAAGAAAAATATATTCAACTTCTTGCCTTGAAACCAAGTTCGTCTGTAGAAATCGCATGCCTATGATATATATATATATATACATCACTGAAGATATTGGTCTTTGAACTTCGAACCCAGCCAACAACCATCTCAACCACGTAACTGAACATTTTATCTTCATCCTATTAAGCAATCAATTTCAGCCCAGATCCAACCATGGTCTGCAATTCTCATTCAACTGACACAAACCATTAACCCTTGTCCTCGAGTGGCTTTTAGACTCTGATGAGCGGTGACTCGTGAGTAGAAAATAAAAATGAACTGATGTGGAGTAAGCTGGTACCCCTTCCTGAGATTGGAGAATGAGATGCTCCAAGGGCGATGAAACGGAGGCAACTCTCACGACGACATGAGGAGGCAAGTCATTCAAGTCACTATTTGGACCGTGTACGACTCTCGACATATTTCTATTATATGTTACCCGACCTTTTCCAAAAGAGGTCTAATAAACATCATAATATGAACCAACACCCATATTCTCCAGAGGATAAGTACCCTTTTGAATTGTTTTTCATCCCTTTGCTCATCAAAATATTGATTTCCACATCAAAATATTGTTACTTTTCATACCCATGCCATAACACTTTGTTTACAAAACCCTCGTCTTTTCACAAACCAAAACATTTTCCCTTTTAAGTCCACGTTTTGACATTTTGAATTTATTTTGTTTCCAGAAATCGTATTTACCCCAAATACAAACATTATCCATTTCCCCCGTCATTATCTTGTTCATTCTCTCCTGTTTTTTCTTGTGCCTGTTTTATCAATATAAATCATATATTTTTATACAATCTTTTGTGGCATTGTTGTTTCTTCATTGTGTTGTATTTATTGATATCCCCTCTGATATCCCAAAGCGAAGTTTAGGAACGAATAACCACTTTTAAAACGTTTTTCCTTATTCCCACTTGAATCAGGGAAAATATTAACCGATGGCGATAACGTGTTTCCCTGTTTGACACATTATAGTCAGCCCATAACACATTATAGTCAGCTCATAAGACTGTAGACAAAAATACGAAATACCCTAATAACACCATGTGCTTCCCCTTAGGGATTTTTTTAATGTAAAATAAGCTATTTTTTTTTCTGTTTCAAACAAGATCATTTTTAATTATTGATCCACTTATTTTCGTTTTATTTTGCAGGTTATGTCTGAACATCGGATTTATCTGAAAAGGAATACGTTTCTGACAAGCTTCTCTACATCGAAAATTTAGTAAACTATTTTTCGCTTCCTCTCCATTGTTTATATGTTTCTCGTTAAATAATTATACTGATCATTATTATTAATGGTTGACAGATGAAGAAAAGTAAAGGAAAAAGAAAAGAAACACTGTGTAAACCAGCCCTTTTAGGGTCTCAAACTTGTTGGGTTTTGATGCGTAATATGCACAGAACCATGGCTTCCGTAAGTAAAAAGTATAATCGGCATTGCTTGACTTTTGTATGTTTTTATTTTAATAACTTCTGTAAAGAAAATAGTTTTCATATTGTTCACAATCAAATAAATTGCTCTTTCTGCTTATCGTAAAGTCGGTTCTCTCTATCGTTCCAAACACTTTCTTGCACCTGGGGCTATTCTCTATCTCTAAAAATCTACTATCAGACCATGTATGGAGTACTGTTGCCATATTTGGGCTGGTGAATCTTTGTCGTATTTGAGGGTTCTTGATAAGGTTCAGAAACATATCTGTAATTTGATTGGCCCCACCCTTTCTTCTTCTCTGTGCCTCTCTCTCACAGACATGATGTTTCTAGTCTCAGTCTTTTCTATAAATACTATTATGGCATGCGTTCTTCAGAATTGTCTGATCTATTCCCCGCTTCTTTTGTTTAAGCTCGTTGGTCGAGTGGTCTTCATCAATTCGCTGTTTTGATACCTCATTGTAATACAGCTTCCTATTCCAGTAGCTTCTTCCTAAGAACTGCAGGCTTGTGGAACTCTCTTCCTGCTAACTGTTTTCCTCCTACCTATAGCTTTGGCCTTTTCAAGACTAAGGCCAATAAGCATCTCCTGTCTTTGCGATAATCATATTTCGTTCTTGTTAACTCCATACATCAAGTAACTTCATGCCTTCTCTGGAGCGACTTCCATAAAAAAATAATAATAAACGAATTTAAAATCCATGAAACAACGTGATGTTTAATTACTTTAATGCAGCACAACACACAACTATTCATTTTGAATTCATTAAAAAAATTTTTTTTGATGAATAGTGAATAATAATAAGTTTCAGTATAAATCAGATCGTGTTCCTTTCTTTTCTTTTTTAAATGCAATTTTTAAAGTTTTCTAATACAAAAAAGCTGTCATTCATTATCGACAGCCTGACTTTTTTGCTTGCCCCAAAATGTATGAGATCACGTTCGATTGCACAGGCCTTACTTTATGAAAGTCATGAAATACATAATGTGTTGTGCTGACCATGTTTATGACTCGGCACTCCTGACAAAACTGGATGTTTAATCCTTGAACACCTTAACCTGTGTGACAGAAACCAACACAGTTTCTTTCTTTGTGCTCATATCGTCATTCGAGCTGACCAATTAGATCTCATCAAAGCGTCCTATAAGCAGCAACTGGCAATACAGTATATAAAGGGTGTTTCGCTTCACTTTCGGTCATCATCATCAACATCTGTCGGCATTCCTCATTATGAGCGTCTCATACGACCGGTAATGATCCCCCCATCCCAAAGGAGGTAATGCCTGGGAAGGTGTATAGAAAATTAGACGAAGTCGATTTCTAATATTCAAAACAACTTTATTGAGTCATCTTCGTTGTGGTGTGAGTAAAAGGGAATGAAGGAGATGAATTAGTAATTGAGTAAGTCTATAAGCATAGACGAACACAAAAGGTTAGAGAGTTCATGAGTAGGATAAATGTTTTGTTTGTAAGGAACAGAAAAGAGTTCATATATGAAAATATGTGTACATATACAGGTGTTAAAGTCAGGCCGTGTGTATGTAGGTATGTGCATGTGTTACATTAATTCCACTTGTGTGCGGCTGTCACCATGTTGGATTCTTGGGTGTTGTCGACAGCAGAGCCTGTGGGCTAGGCGGGAAGATTGATTGCCAATGGAGCAGTTTTGTGGTCGGTCTGAGCAACGTGGATGAGTTATTGACAGTGGCATCTCCTGGCCAAGAAGGAGGAAGTAAACAGTGGGCGATCTCTTTAATAATCTCTTGCCCGGTGCTCAGCTCGACTGAGAGATGGCCTCTGATTGAGCAATCCAGAAAAGAAATTAAATGCTTACACCAATCAGCGGCGAGCTTAGAAATTAAGCATAGATTTAAAATTGTTAACTGCGACTTGTCGCTGCTGCTGCTGCTGTTGTCTGTAGTGTCGCTGTTACAGGTGCCCCCCTCTCTAGGACCGAACCAGCATTTTGGCTCACGTGACTCAATCGTAGTCACTTATGAACAGAATAGTCTTCCGTATTAACAATTAGCATGTATCCCACCCCCAATACATTTTTTTTGTATATTAATTATTTACCTTACGAAATAGAATGAAGATTGATGGATTTTTGCCCACCGCGGTGGGCGGCGGTGGACAAAAATCCATCAATCTTCATTCTATTTCGTAAGGTAAATAATTAATAAATAAAATTAATGTATTGGGGGGGGGGGGATATATGCTAAGTGTTAATAACGAAGAATATTCTGTTTATAAGTGACTACGATTGAGTCACGTGAGCCAAAATGCTGGCGCCGGCGGCTGGGCGGCGGTTGGCAAAAATCCATCAATCTTCATTCTATTTCGTAAGGTAAATAATTAATAAACAAAAAAAATGTATTGGGGGTGGGATACATGCTAATTGTTAATACGGAAGACTATTCTGTTCATAAGTGACTACGATTGAGTCACGTGAGCCAAAATGCTGGCGCCGGGGGCTGGGCGGCGGTGGAAGGCCTGGGCGGCGTTGGGCGGCCTGGGCTGGGGGTAAAAACGGGTGCTCATTTTACGTTAAATTCATATAGGAAAGTGATCCCCCACTCTAATATCTTAAATATTCAATTTTTTTTTAAAATTCTTCTATTTTTTAGGCCGTTTAAATGTATTTGCACAAAAAAAGTAGAATTTGAACTTTTTTAGGTGGTAAACTGCGCTGGGTAAGATAGTAAGAAAATACCCCACAATCTTCTCTAATGCTTACTAGTGTGTGAATCATTTTGTCAGGATTTCTGGTGGGTATTTTCAACTTTCTTAACTCGGTCAATTTTGTTTCGGTTAATTTGGGTTTTTGTAAGACCTTGTACGGTATTACGTTATTTTCTTTACCTTATAAAAATAAGTCCGTAACGAGAAACGTGTTTTTTTTTGTTTTTTTTTTACTTTTGTAGATTAACACTTTCTGCTGAATCCCCCCCTCCAATGAGATTCTACTTTTTTTATGCGATTACATGTGAACACCCTGAAAAACTAGGCGAAAAGAAGAAAAAAAAAATCAAACAAAACAACAGTTATTTTAGAATCAAGAAAGGGTTGTCAATTTTCGCATGTAAATTTAACGTAAAATGATCCCCGATATCAAAATTGACTTAACATCGGTTAAGCGAAGACAATACAAAATGGAGAATAAACGACACGAAATTGCTCCAGTCAAGAAAGTTCAATAGGCCCGTTTGGTGTCGATAGCAAAGTCAGCATCTTTCAAAGTATTGTCAAAATAGAAAATGATTGATGATACCGAGAGAAGTGAGCAGGTATTTGGATTTAAACTTTAAAGTTTGTATGTTATCACGTGACGACCACGCTATCTGCTGATTGGTTCGATTCGGTCTAGCTTGGTTTAAAATAAATGAACGAGTAAAAGGTTACGTGTATAAAGGGTAACTTAGCTCTCTTCGTAAACTCCTAAAACTGTTAAGCAGAAATAATTTGTTGATCAGAGATAGTTCAGATAATCTTGGTGGCATTTTAGATAAAACTAAACACGATATACCTATCTGTAGTGACCGTTCCTGCAATATTTTTAAGGTGTAATTCGACGTGTTACACCGGTTATGTTTTGAATGGAATCTCCCAAATCGTATAAATAGCGCCGGTTGATATAACTTAATTCTTTTTGTCAAAACTCTTCAACATAAAACGGCAACATGTGCAGGTATGACGACCTTCTTTCAGTATTTATTATTATTAGTAGTAGTATTTCACTTTCACTTACAAAAACATCAATGTATTATGTTTTTAAGTATTTTTCTTGTCTTTTTAATTAGTATTTTATTTAAAAAATCTTTTGTGTGTTATTCTATTATTTAATTAAATGATAACGCGATCTATGTATGTACACATTCGTGGACGGCGTGAATTATCTATTTAATAAATTAGTTTTTAGTTTTATTTTAAATTCAATCATTCGTAAACTTTAATTAAAAAAAAAATTGTTTTGCTTCTAATTATTTATTTAATAATAACTTTCTTTACATCACGCTATATTTTTGGGTGTGTGCTGAACGTAATACTAAATTATGTAAGTTATTAATAACTAAATCTACTTACTTGGCGTTGAATGCCCAGAAGTCTTTATTTTAATTTTTATCTTTTTAAACTATCTCTTTTAATTTTATTTTGATTACCAAATTATATATATATATATATATATATATATATATAACATTTCAAATTGACTTTTAACGGCCTCTAAAAATGTAACGGTCCCAAACAATCTATTTTATAGTTAACGTTTCTGAGCAAACCTTAGTATAAAAAATGTCAATGTTAAGTCATAAAAAAACATATGCCCTTCCTTAACCCTACCACTAACACTAAGTCTGGGTGGCAATACGAAAAAAATTATAAAGACGAAAAAGGTGCACGCCGTATCTGTGTAACGGGACCGTTAAAAGTCAGTTTAGTCTACGGAACCGTTCAAAGTCCATTTCGCTTTTATTTGTTATTTTTTAAACTATTAACAATAGATTAAAACAGCAAAATGCATTCTGGTGGATTAAATTTTTTAATGAATTTTTTTTAAAAGTTCATTTTAATACTTAATGCGATTGCATTTTTTATTTCAATATATTTATAACGACAGCTAACAGAACGTAAAAAAACAAAAAGGCAACAAATAAATGTTAGGCAAGACAAGATCAGGTACTCTTCTACTAACCTGGATGAGTTTATTTGTGTTGTGACTTATTTTAAAGCGTTTTTTTTGTTCAAAACAAACCTGGTGTTCATCTTTTCAGTTAGAACGAAAAAAAAAAGTTGGCTGTTCATGAGCCCAGCACGGGGATCCTTGATAATTGGTGAAAAATCGAAAAATAAACAAAATAGTGTTAGAAGCACATCCAATAAATGTCACCAATCGTGGGAAAATATAATATTCTACCAGTATTTTGCTTAATTTTTGTTTTTTGAGCGATTATCGAAACTCTGTAATCTCAGCAATTTTGTTTCGTTCTAAACAGGTGGACACCAGGTTTGTTTTAAACAACAACAATAAAAACTCTTTAAAATAAGTTAAAACACATAAACTTATTTAAGTTAGTAGAAGATTAATTTATATTGCCTTTGGTAACATTTATTTGTTGCCTATTTGTTCTTTTTTTTTACCCCTTTTTCGTTCTGTTAGGTGTCGTTATAAATGCCCAATATTCCATTAATAGTAAAAAAAGTAATGTGGAAGTTACGCAGAGGCGAGAAGCGTACCCATACACATGAGAAATCGTCAAAATAATTTTATCAATATAGAGATTACTATTTGTCTTCGGGGCGTTATTTCTCTGATTTCTTTTATACGCGCTAAAAAAAAAAAACTTTTAAAGTTTTCTACAATGGATGAAAACTCAACCTTTGTAACAAATAAGAATATTTGTTTGTTTATGACTGGTAATCATTATTGCCTTAATTTATTAATAATCTTGTTTCCCCACTGTTCTTTTTAGTTTTTGTCTGAACTTCCTTAGTTACCCCCCCCCCAATGAGATTCTACTTTTTAGGCGATTACGCGTGCACACCCTGAAAAAATTCGCATATAGACCCCCCCCCGAAATATGAGAAAGTAAAAAAAAAAAAAAGAAAACAAGCAAAAAACAAGTTTGCAATATGAACCAGCGTAAAACATAAACTTAAATGTTTTTTTCCTAATTTTTATGCCGTGTTATTAAAGTTATGAATCAGATTCGAATATTTGAAGAAGTGCCAGGTTAGGCTCAATAGCATTCCTTATTCTCCTCATGTATATTATTAAAATGAATGATTATAAACCCCGGCAAAAATCATTCGGCAGAAAAATGGGATGTATTGAAACGGTTAGCTCCCAAAATGGCTGCCAAATTTTTAGTCTGTTTTTCGCGGCGGTGACAGGGCAAGTTATTAATCCACCTATTAAAGTCCGGGTGACAATACATTAATATTTGTGAATACAAATTATTTATTTGCAAAATAATACACAAAAATCAGAGAACAAACATTTGCACAAATTTGCTCGGTGGATTAATTTGCTCTGTCACTTGGAGAAATAAATTAGTCGATAACATTTTTGCTTCAATATATTCGAAAAATAGCAAAACAAAAAGAAGATAAGTGCTAGAATATTTTTTTTATTTATAAAGTCGGTTATTTGCTATTTCAGTCACGTAAATTAAATGGGGTTCCTCATTACTCCCATACAACTTATATTTTAGTATAATGTAACACGAAAAGCGCTCAATTTATGAGTTCTATCGTACATGTGAAACACTGAAATGAAAAGTTGACTGAAAAAATTAATCGCCATCTTTATAAACAAATCGAGAATGAGACTAGCTAAGGAAGAGCAATAACTCAAGTGGATAATTTTCTAGTTAAAGAACCAGAACCGTTAATTAGAAAATGGTTGAAATAAAAATAAGTTTGGGAATAATGCCGAAACACTCATTTCACTCTAAATAATATACGTCACTGAAAAATTAACATAACATTTGTGATACTGACGATCACTGTGTATGACTGTATGTATATATATATATATATATATATATATATATATATATATATATATATATATATATAAATTATTATTTCATGTATCCACATAACATTTTATAAGGAGATATAATCTTTTATGTATCAATTTTCAGTATTTATTTCAACAGTGCTCAATACGTGAGTAGAGCTAGGTAGTAAGTTATGAAAATATATTTATGGCAGTTAAGCCACACAGGCTTCCGTGCTTCATATCTAGCCACACTGATGAGTTGTAGTTAAGGATGAAACAGTTGTTTGTGGATAATTATATATATATATATATATAATTATCTAATATATAAAATTATGTCTGACAGATTTTTAAAATTGGACCTAAATAGCATTTAAGCTGACAAATCAAAGTAGCCAATTTTCATTTGTTATTGTTGTATCATGTTATTGGAAATAGACTAACATGCTTTGCTTAAAAAAATACTTAATCTGATTTGTCAGTTGCTAATATGGAGACATTCTTAAATAAACACCTAAAAAGAAAAACCAGCTAAGGGTAATAACTCTTCTGCTCTTAGTAAGAGTTAGCGATCCTTATTTGCTTTTTTTTTTTTAACTTAGATACCGTCAATTGGGGCTACTTTGACATTGGGTACTACTATGATGATCCTATGTCAACTTGTACTTTTTACCTTTAACGAATCAACCTTGATTTGTTTGACCCCCTAAAACTGGGCTGTAACATATTGTATGTTTCTCGCCAGTGCAAGAAGTTCTTAGAAATCCGGTTGCCTGTATGCTTGAGGACCATAATTAGCCAAAGAAGAAAACATCACAAAAACGTGGACCAAATAATAACTCCCGGAACAGTTGTTTCATCGCGTGATCTTGCTGATTTGTGTCCATTTATGTCTGATGTGAGAAAACTCAAAAGTGCCACTAATTGTTGCCGTTGTGCCTAGTCATCTTTTTTCAAGATGTGGTTATAATGATGTTGTGTGGCGCGGTATTATGATAATTTTTTAACATTAAAGAAAACATGTATCGAATGGGGAAATAATTTTGTTCTTCACCTTTTCAAGAAGATCAAAACCTACGTGTTATACATTCAGGCTTTGTTTTTACACAATGAGAGCGACACAGTAGGAACAAATGTCCTCAAACCTATCATAGTAGCCCCGGTTGATGGTACTGTACCTAACAAAAAAAAATGCATGGTTATAGAATATAGAAATATTTACAAAAAACAAATTATGAACGTAATGGATCCTAGATAACGCAGAGTCGGTACAGCTTTTTAAAAATTTATTTATTTTTTTTAGATAATCAATTCATAAAAGGTGTTTATCTATAATAAAATATTATTTAAAATTCATAAGGTCAAACTCCGACTCAATGTTCTTCCACTAATAATAATTTATATAATAAAAACCAATGTGTATTTATTTGTATATAAATAAATATAAATCTGTCTCATCACACAGAAGTTAGCGAGTAAAGAAAAAAAAGTGCCTTATTCTAGCCTCCAGACAAAACCATTTCAATTGTTGAGAGGAAGCAAATAGCAAGTCAGACCCCCCCCACCACCACCACCTGAAATGAATTTGGAAAGAAATCCTCTACTCTAAATAGTCAATGGTAGGTGAGATTTTTTTCTTTAGGTCATCAGAAAAGATAATTTATATATGAAAAGTTAAATTACTGATGTAATTCTAAGATTTTTTTATAAATATTAGTGTGAACACAGGTGAAGCATTTTTTTCCCCATCATTTTTGATAGAGAGTGTACACTAGTGCTATATATTATTTTTTGATTTAAACTTATTATGGAATATATATTCTAGGCAACAGGTGAGTAATGTGGCCACATGATTTATTTTTTATAAACTTTCCCATTTAGGGAAGTGCCACCGAAACTACCATACCACCAAAAGAAAGAAAAAAAATATTAAAATTTAAAACTAATGCTATTTTTATTGCTTATCCCAGTCCTGGGACGGGTATTCTATTAGCATTATATTAAAATGTGAGTTGGTTATAAGGACTACTTAGCCAAAGATTTTTGATTGAATAATAGATGAAACTGATTGTATCCTTTCACTCTAGATTTTCAGTTTACTGAAAACTGAGACATAAGTGTTGCCCAACAGTAGGTGTTAGATTTGGATTTTTTTTAAATGAACGAAATCTAAATAATCCAATTAAAAGAAAAAAAAGAAATGTGAAACAAACAGGGTTGTGAAGTTCGGTAACCCAAACATTTAACTCCGATTCTGTTTCTTATGGGAATATTTTAAACTACCCATTTGGCATCGAAAAGACAAGGAAAATATCACAAGACAAATTGAATAAGCATTCTCAAGTTGATGTACATATATACAGATATATATAGAGTTGTTGATTAATGTTGCGTTTATTGGTTAATGTCGAGTACAATACAGTATTTAGATTTGAAGGGAGGAATATTGAACAAGCTTAGAATTGTAAATCTTAGCCTCTGTTTCTTGTGGAGATAATGTTCTGCAAATGAGGTCAGCTTTGTAAAAGTAACATCTGGAAGTTCGGAAGCAATAGTCTCTGTCTGCACACTTCGTAAAAGTTGTTTGTGGATGTCTGATTGTAATGAGGCAGGAGATGTCCTCTCGTTCAAAAGCTTTTTGACGGTCTTCCTGTTCATCGCCTATTTCTCAAAAAGCCTGCCTAAAGTTGGATCGCGTTAATTGGTTGTATTTAATGGATTCTTCCAAAATGAGCCCTGTGGGCCAATCTATAACGAAAAGGAAATAACTTGAATTTTTTATATTGAAGAGCCGACTCCCAACGAAAAGCAATGAATCTTCTGTGACTTCGACTCCACATCCCTGTTGCCGATATTCGTCTGACCCCCCCCCCCCCCCCTCCCAGACCAAAGTGTGACACAAGACAATTCTAGCCCTGACCTTTCTCCCACTTAATGCAATGAGTAAGACCATCTGTGGTTGGTAGAAATCAAATTTGACCTATTCTTTGAACCTGGGTACAAATAATAAGCATTTCAGTCACGTATACACAACAAAACAAAAACCAAAGCAAATTTAGTTAAGCTTAACATCTGTTGCCATATACATACATACACACATTATATATATATATATATATATATATATATATATAGATATATTAAACATTCAATGAATTAAAACATTACAATTGTTCCAAGAATTAGAACATCAAGTCCAGGATGGCGTACGATCGTTTCCAAAAAAGTTTGGAAATACTTTATTTTATTTTATAAATTAATAAAGCTAATCTAAAACGTCTCTTATAGAAAGTCGGAGAAAAAATTGAAACACTCGTTGTAGAGAAACATCCACTGACAGAAAGAGTCACCGGTTGATATGTTAGTAGTATAGGGGGGGAAAAGAACACAATGGTACCTACAAACCAAAACACTGGTACACACAGAAGAAATAATCCAATATTTTCCATAGATTTACGCTTTCAAATTATGCGATAAATTAATTAAAGTTACAAATTCTTTTGTCGGAGGGGTAGTGAAAACAATAGAATAGAAATAAAATAATAGAAAAAAGAATCAGATTAAAAAAATAATAAAAAAATATAAAAAATGAATAAAATGATAAAATAAAAATGAAAATACAAAATAAAGAAATGAAATAAAAAAAAAAAAGAAATAGAAGTAAAAATAAAATTAAAAAATAAAGTTTTTTTTTTTTACAAAGGTTTTTTAAGAAAACATCTTGCAAGAGGATGTGTAGGGTAAGAGGGTAGGAGGAGGAGGAGTGTAGGAGAAGATATGGACAAAGATAATTTTTGGGAGGAGAGAAAAATTATTATGGGGAAAGAGGCAGGAATGATAAGGAAATAGGGGGTGTAATAAAAGGAGTTTAGTTGGGACTATACCAACAGCACTGGACATAAGTGTATGAATACACATGAGATATGAGGGAGGGGGAAAAAGTTTCTTATTAATTTCACTGGTGTGTAAGGAAGAGAGGACCAGCTTTACTGGAAATAAATATTATCTATTTCCCATTGTGCCCCTATACCAATTCCGAATTCAAATCAAAAATTCAAACTGGAATGACATTAGATGTGGGAGGGTGGAGTATTTCAGGAAATATTTTAATTAGAGTCTGGCCGTTAAGGACGTGTTTGGAGAAAATCAAAGCAAACAGAATCTGTGTTTCGATACTGTCAAACTACAGTATCACGATCAGAAGTTGGTTCAGATTGAGATCAATTGAAAAATCAGTCAATTGATCCCAGTTGGATAACACTTAAACATTTTTTTTACATTTTAAGTTTTATTTACTTCAAACAAGGGGGCATATTGCCACTGAGACGTAAGGGGCTACTGTGATTAGGGTCCAGATTTATAGGGGGCATCCTAAGTGGGGAGTTGGGCAGCAAAATCTTTGTTCTCATTACATTTAAATTCCTGCATGTTAGCACAATTGGGGGAAACAAGGAGCAGGGAGGGAATGAAAAGCCCTTTAACCCACTCGTGACGTCACCAGTTGGCCGCTCCTGGGCTGGTTAGTCACGTGATCCTGTTGGTACAAAAGTTGCTGCTCCGAAGAAGGCCACCGTTGTCGAAGAGGCCTCTCATAAGGTCACATCCACCCCCACGTTGTGTTTGTTTAGATAAATGGGTGACCGTTGAGGTGGGAATCAGCGACTCGGGATCCCTGTAGAATGAAAGATCATTCATGCAGAACTGTTGAAGGAAAGAAATCAAGTCCGTTGTGGTTTTCTCAGAAAATAATTATTCTTAATAATGAATAATGAAATAAAATATACACTTGTTGAGTCACTAGGCCAGTTGGCCAGATAATGTTGAGTTCACTCTGGTATGTTATTGGACCGATGGACAATTTATCCCTCTATCAGTGGCGTGCTGTTCTAAGCTTGGGCGAGGACACACATATCCCGATAGGTGTGATATCTTTCACGGATAGAGAAGTGTTCTTATGTCCGTTTCTCTCATTGATTAATTCACGGTCTGCTTGGTGTAACTCTGGCTAATCCTCGCCCCATGCTTATCACCGACTGGCTAGTCCTCGCCCCATGCTTATCACCGTCTGGCTCGTCCTCGCCCAATGCTTATCACCGACTGACTGGTCCTCACCCAATGCTTATCGCCGACTGACTAACTTCTCAACTTCAACTCACTTATATGGAAATCGCTTGTGAATCTAACAACAAAGTTCAACTTCGATAATGTTATTGAGACATAAGATGTTTATAGGTCACTCTGACAATATAAACCAAACTTGAAAATTGTTTATCCTTATCCAAATTATAAGTATATTACATTTCCACTGTTTTCCAATTCGAAACAAGGTTCAATTCCGATAATGCCATCTGAGATTGAAGATGTTTTGAGGTCACTGATCATATAAATTGATATATGAATTATCTTCAGTGGAGAAATGTTATTTATCAAGCTAATTCTCATTTTGTTTATTTGGTCCAATGTTGGTTAATGTTTATGGATACATAAGAGGTCTATAGGTCACTCTGACAATATAAATTGATACTCTTATTTCAAACCAGAAATTATAGCATATTCTACTGAGCCAATTTATACTAGCCGTGTATGCTGGGCGCCGACCTTCGTAGGGCCAGTTAATTTGTCACAGGAATTTCAAAGGAAAGTGAAAGAAAAAAGCTATTAGAGTAGAAAGTTTTTCAGCATCTGGGGACCTCTACAGTGAAGAGGTGGGATTTTGCTGTTTGTCAGGGTTATTTTTGTTGAGGGGGGGTACAAGTGCAGCAATTTCGTCAGAGCACATTCCATAGAATTACTTGTAAAACCAGCACAGGGATGCAACATTGTGGCGATGGATTTGGAGCTTGGTAGACAAGAGATTTTCTTGTACCCTGTCCAAGAAGGAGAGACTAGTGGTTGGTGCACCAGCCCAGATGTAGCAACATTACTCCATGCATGAGCAAATGGTGGCTTAATAGAAATATAGGATACTGGCAGGTGTGAGAAGTTCGGTAGAGGGAGCCCACCTTCTTTGCAGCAGTATCTTCTATGTATTTATTCCAATTCATGATGCTGGTGAATGGTACTATCAGCCATGACAATCGGTGGTTGGTAAGGTTTCTTATAATTGTTAAAGGAAAGAAACTTTGTTGGTTGCATTAAATGTAACCATCCATTTATGGTCCCATTTCACTACAGACTGGAGGTCATTTTCTAAGAATTCAGCCATTGCCTTAGATATGTATGTGTTCGATTTACCCACATGTTTAGAATAGTGTTATGTCATCAGCAAATATGCCCGTCTACACCGTGATTGAATAAGGGAAGTCGTTTATAAATATCAGAAATAATAAAGGTCCAAGTATCGACCCCTGAGACACACCTGCATTAATGTGATGTTGTTTAGATGTATGGCCATCAAGAATAACCTGGATCTTTCTTTTTAGCTAAAAAGTATCTGATTATATTAAATATTCGTTCTGTAATAGCGTACAAATTAATTTTCCTGAGAAGACCTTCATACCAAATCTTGTCAAAGGCCTAGGATGCTCTAGCTTCACGTGTCTTATCCAGTGTATGGTATGTGTGTTCAGAGATGACCGTTAGGATATCTGCAGTAGAGCAGGATTGCCTAAATCCATACTGTTGGTCAGAAAGAAGTTTAGCATTTTTTAGTGGCGGACTATCGCGAGATTGATTAATGATTCAAAGATTTTTGTGAAGAGTGGGAGGAGACTTATGAAGCGATAATTTTGCAGGTCAGTTCTTTCACCAGAGTTCTTGAAAACTTGTACCATAGAGGCGATTTTCCAGCTATCAGGGAAGCAAGATTCAGCAAGGCATTTGTTATAGAGCTTGGAGGGGCCAGCTCAGCAGAGCATTTCTTTATTACTATAGCAGGGATAAGATCTGGTTCACATGCTTTGGTGATGTCAAGGTTTTTTATGATATTCAGAACATGGGAAGGAGTGATGATCAGATCCTCTAGTGTGGTTTCTGTCCGTAGTGGGGAAATTAGGGAGAGGGTGGTTTGTGGAGTCCAATGGTGATCGATGATACCATGAAACTGCAGTAAAGTTAAGCACATTTTTTTATCATTCATTATTGATATAAATCTATCCAATAGGATTTTGAGCCCTTTATTTGTCCAACATCTGCTGTCTTAATATATTTCAATTTTAAGATGTTGATATAATTAAATGGCCACATTTGCTTCATATATGAACATGTTTGGTTAAGTTTTAGTATAACATCTGTTGCCTTTATGTATATTTGTAGATATTTCAAAAGTTATATCATTTTATGATTTATACCCAAACCAAGTCATCTTGTTTACAATTGTTTAAAAAATCTGCATAGTAAACAAAAAATTCAAGTAGTTAACAATAAAAAAAAAATCTTCAGAAGGAGAGATATATATCTATATATAATTTATTTGAAAACTATGTTACATATTTCAGAAACGTACTGCGGTTTCACCCAGATGGGCTGACGTTTTATATTTAAAAAAAAAATCTATGCCCGGTTGAATCGTCAGCGTTCTGAATGAGGTCCAACCACGATGAGAAAGATTTTTTTTTAATGTAAAAAGTCAGCCTATCTGGATGAAACCACGGTACGTTTCTGAGATTTGTGACATATAGTTTTCAAATAAATTGTTAGCTCTCCTTTGTGATCGAGCACTTTATTGATTTCTTTTCAATATAACCTGACACACTATATCTATATATTTATATATATTTATATATTTATATCTTTATCTTTATATCTTTATCTCTATATATCTTTATCTCTATATATCTATGTATCTTTATCTCTATATATCTATATCTCTCTATATATATTATACATCTATATCTCTCTCTCTTTTATATATATATATATATCTGCACTAGAAAACCCTTCCTAGAATGGATAAAATTAATTCCCTGAACAGAACAGTTTTGCACCACTTTTATGTCACCTTACAAAGATTAAAATCAAGATATAATAATACTAAACCTTATTCTAATTTTGGTTAAAATTTTGATTCTAGAAAATGGTTAAAATTAAGAAGAAATTTAAATTAAAGGAATCTAGCTTAATTGGTGTCTAATGGCTATGGGTCAAAATTAAGGAAAATCTGAAATATTTTAATTTTCAAATGAGAGGTTGTACCCATATAATGCCTTCTAAAACCCAGAAGAAACTGAAAATTGTGGAGAATATTTATTAATTGATGTCTAATCCCTACTGTTAAAATTTCACAAAATCAGAAGTTTTATCTAAATTTTCACGAAAGGTTTCCACCTCCCATAAAACTAAATTAAACTAAATATAGCCGACATTACACACTCCTACACCTAGCAGATGTGTTCCAAAATTCATAATGATTGGTCCATTAGTTTAGGAGTGAATCCTGTACATACAAATATATACACATACCTAACTTTATAAAGATAAGAGATATATAATTAGAATATTGTGTCCACATGTTTTGTATATATACAAATGTAAGTGAAAATAGCTGTGGGGTGGGGAGTGAAAGTACAATAAAATTAAAAAAACAAACAAATGTAACCTTAAGATTCTGTAGGCCTTTGAAGTACAAAAGAAATAATTCTCCTAATTCGTCCAGAAAGACGGGAATTTTGTAGAAATATTATAAAAAATAAATACCAATTATTTCTTTTGTGTTTAGTTAATGTGTCTTTTCTTTTTCTTGTCCATTTTTTTTTGTGTGTGACAATGACATGAAAATCAACTTGTAAAAGTTAGAGGAACCCAGCCAAGCCAATACAACAGACTTTGCGGACAAAGTGCTTGATATGTTTTCAGATGGAGCTTTATAACAATAATAAGTGTGGCATATCTTAATTTTGTAATGAAGTAATTTTCTTTTTAAATAGTATTATAAAAAAAAAATGAAAAAAAAAATGGGGGTGATGATAATCACTGACTTGGCCGTTGTGTTGAGGGCTGACATTGCTTTAAATTTATAATCGGATTGCAACTTGTTGAAAATCAAGTAAGTCCACCCAGCAGCAAATTAACCAGAAATTTTGTTTTCACCAAAAATGCCCAGCCTTTATCCACGATATATAACAGATTTTCTTAAATAGAATTGTATTATTAGAATAAAAACATACATTGAAATTAAAAACAGTAGAAATTAGAAACAAATAGTTAATTAATGAGATGTCCTTTTGCAAAGCAGTATGCAAAGTAGTTAACTGTATGACTGTGATTGCATATAAATGATCAGTTTATTAGAAACTATTCTACGATTGTGTGAAGTCGAAATCAGCGTTTTAATCTCACTGTTAGTGCCGGAAAATGGTAAAAAATATTCGGTTTAACGTCCATTTTACATGCTGACATGTGTTGGACGGCTTTTAGTAATTCACTTCAAAACTAACCTATCTCTGCCAGGTCTTTATCCCTCTTTTTCTTAAATCCATCTTTATCACGCACGTTTTCCTTGGCCTTCCTCTATGAACTGACCCCACTACATCAATTTTTCTACATCTACTAACTCAAGAATTCTCATTCATTCTTTCAACGTGGACATACCAGCATCAGTCTCCTGTTTAGCACACATCTCCTTATACTGTCCAAGTTTAATATTCCTCTGAGGTCATCAGATCTAAAGCTGTCTTTAAGATTTACATTACATGTCATTGTATCATTCTCATATCATTTCGCTCCATGCAACGCATGTCCTCAGCCTTATAACATGGAAAATCCAGTTACATCTTGAAGGATTGGAATGGAAAATTCCTTTCTGTTGACAATTCTATTTATCTGTGATACCCACGCGGAATAAATCCCTAGTTACCTGAGCTTATTGCATAGGAAACGTTCGCTTACCTGGCAAGTTAATTAACATTAAAACCTGGTCATTACACAAAAAGTGGTGTTCATTAGAGAATAATTAACATATCAGAGGGTAGGGGGTAAGAGTGGGTAGATTTTCTTCAGAAGAACAAACCATTTCCTAAACGAAACAACTTATGTCAGGGTGGGGGTTAACATTGGTGCAGTTGAGAAATAATGAGATGTTTAATAGACGAGTAATTGTAAACTTTTGTTGCAATGATTACAAACCTTTTGGATTTAATAGTAATGATCACGGCTGGAAAACAAAAACAAATGAATAAACATTACAATACAAGCTACGTTTTAAATACAGGGTTGTAACGAAAGTAATGTCCGATCTTGTAATTCTCAATAAAACAATAACAAAAATAAAAGGTTGATGTAGTTTGCTTGAAGCATTGTGTGTAGTTTATATATATATATATATATATGTGTATTTTTATTGATAAAAAAGTATATATATATGTGTATTTTTATTGATAAAAAAGTATATATATATGTGTATTTTTATTGATAAAAAAGTATATATATATGTGTATTTTTATTGATAAAAAAGTATATATATATGTGTATTTTTATTGATAAAGAAGTATATATATATATATTTTTTTATTGATAAGGAAGTATATATATATATTTTTTTTTATTGATAAGGAAGTATATATATATTTTTTTTATTGATAAAAAAGTATATATATTTTTGTTGATAAAAAAGTATATATATTTTTGTTGATAAAAAAGTATATATATATTTTTATTGATAAAAAAGTATATATATATTTTTATTGATAAAAAAGTATATATATATTTTTATTGATAAAAAAGTATATATATATTTTTATTGATAAAAAATATATATATATATATATATATATTTTTTTTATTGATAAAAAAGTATCTATATATATTTTTATTGATAAAAAAGTATATCTATATATATTTTTATTGATAAAAAAGTATATATATATATATATATATATATATATTTATTGATAAAAAAGTATATATATTTTTATTGATATAAAAATATATATATATTTTTTATTGATATAAAAAGTATATATATATTTTTTTATTGATATAAAAAGTATATATATATTTTTTTATTGATATAAAAAGTATATATATATTTTTTTATTGATATAAAAAGTATCTATATTTTTTTTTATTGATATAAAAAGTATATATATATTTTTTTATTGATATAAAAAGTATATATATACATTCTTATTGATATAAAAAGTATATATATATATATATACATTCTTATTGATATAAAAAGTATATATATATATACATTCTTATTGATATAAAAAGTATATATATATATATACATTCTTATTGATATAAAAAGTATATATATATATATACATTCTTATTGATATAAAAAGTATATATATATATACATTCTTATTGATATAAAAAGTATATATATATATATACATTCTTATTGATATAAAAAGTATATATATATATTTTTATTGATATAAAAAGTATATATATATATTTTTATTGATATAAAAAGTATATATATATATTTTTTATTGATATAAAAAGTATATATATATATTTTTTATTGATATAAAAAGTATATATATATATATTTTTATTGATATAAAAAGTATATATATATATTTTTATTGATATAAAAAGTATATATATATATTTTTATTGATATAAAAAGTATATATATATATTTTTATTGATATAAAAAGTATATGTATATATATATATTTTTATTGATATAAAAAGTATATGTATATATATATATTTTTATTGATATAAAAAGTATATGTATATATATATATTTTTATTGATATAAAAAGTATATGTATATATATATTTTTATTGATACAAAAAGTATATGTATATATATATATTTTTATTGATATAAAAAGCATATGTATATATATATATTTTTATTGATATAAAAAGCATATGTATATATATATATATTTTTATTGATATAAAAAGCATATGTATATATATATATTTTTATTGATATAAAAAGCATATGTATATATATATATATTTTTATTGATATAAAAAGTATATGTATATATATATATTTTTATTGATATAAAAAGTATATGTATATATATATATATTTTTATTGATATAAAAAGTATATGTATATATATATATATTTTTATTGATATAAAAAGTATATGTATATATATATATATTTTTATTGATATAAAAAGTATATGTATATATATATATATTTTTATTGATATAAAAAGTATATGTATATATATATATATTTTTATTGATATAAAAAGTATATGTATATATATATATATATTTTTATTGATATAAAAAGTATATGTATATATATATAGTAGAGAATGGTAGTTTGCTTGAAGCATTGCTGGGTATAGTAGTAGTAAGTTTTTGAAAGGCTGTGGGCAATGCAATTCCGGGTAAGATGCAAGTTGAAAGGAAAGGAACAAAAACAATAAAAATAAATCGAATACGATATAAGACTTACTATTTATTTTTCCTTTTTTTTCCTTTTTTTTTTTTTTCCTTACATAACAGCAAGAGTGTATTAGCTGTCCGGGTGATTAAAAATCACTATTTGATATTTCGGGAAAAGACATCCCTTTTTCAAAAATAATTAGACCAGAAGAAGAATAATATTTTATTCTTCTCCGACTGTGTAGAGAATAATACAAAACAAAATGGCTGCCAGATATAGACCGCAGCAAAAACAGTTTCACAGGGAATATAAATTAAGTTAAGTTTTATTTTAATATTATGTTAAATATATGATTGGTGTTTAGAATATTAGTGTAATGTTGGTTAGGTGTATGGTGTTCGATAAACTGTTATTTTTGATAATATATATATATCATTTTTTTTTTTATTTATTTTTTTTTTTTTTTTATATTTGAATATTTACTTTTGTTTTATCTTCGTATTTTTATTTTGTTTATCTTTCTATCGTAATTTAAGAATTTTAATATAAATTAAAGTAATTAGTCTCATATTTTAAATATTCTAGATCTATCTACTATTGATTTCGATTATCATCTATTAAAGAAGTGTTATTAAATACTAATTGTGAGTTTCGTCAAATTAGATTAACGAATTAACTTATTAACTTGATATATTTATCATAAGATAAAGGGGAGTAACTCTGGATTTTTAAAAATATTTTTTTATAATTAATTTTTTTTTTATAATTTTTTTTTTTTAATTTTTTTTTTTTTAAATTTTTTTTTTTTTTTTGGTGGAGATCTGTATAACAATATTAGTATATATATACAACATATATACACAAATGCATATATACATATATATATACATATCTATGTATTATTGTTTGTTTAATTGTTTATCTATATATATTCATCAATTTCTTTACATATTTGTTTGTTTGTTTTTTTTTTTTAATTTTTTTTTTTTTTTATTTTTTTTTATTTTTTTTTATTTTTTTTATTTATTTATTTTTTATTATTATTATTTACTTGTTTAATTTATTTTATGAATTATTTATTTAATATTTGTATGTTATTTGTATACATTCTATATGTGTTTGGATTTATTAATTAATAATGCTAGGTTATGGAGTGACTTATTTTGGTGGGTTAGACGAGTATGCTGAATATGGTTTTTGGTTTGTGGTTCAAGTGTGTAAGGATGGAAGTTCATATGGGGAGGGGCCTGTTTGATTGTTTGGGTGTATGGTGAGTTTATTATGGGAGGTGAGTAATGGGTGAAGTGGTGGAAACGGACTCTGTTAAGTGTTAGATATGGGGGTTGGTTGGTGGATGGGGGGTAGATATTATAGAATGAAAGGTGAGTAGAGCTCGTGACGTTGATTGAGTGAGGGGTTTAATCTGGAGATGAGGATTGATTCTGTGATTCTAAGGTCACCGATGTTTCTGACAGACGCTAAGATGGAGACGTGAATATCGCGCTGAGTGTTTGAGCAAATCTCTATGTGTTTGTGGAAAGAGGATATACGGGTATTCAAGTGCTCCTTTATGCGCAAGTGTAGCGGTCTTGTAGTGTTGCCGATGTAAAATTTTCTGCATTTATTACACTGTAGTTTGTAAACACAGTTAGTGCGACAACGCCAACATCTATCTAATAAACACACTAACCACACACCCGAACCCTGCTCCCTGGCCAATTGCCCTATCTCCAACACAGGTCTGTGCCTTCGCACTAACTGTGTTTACAAACTACAGTGTAATAAATGCAGAAAATTTTACATCGGCAACACTACAAGACCGCTACACTTGCGCATAAAGGAGCACTTGAATACCCGTATATCCTCTTTCCACAAACACATAGAGATTTGCTCAAACACTCAGCGCGATATTCACGTCTCCATCTTAGCGTCTGTCAGAAACATCGGTGACCTTAGAATCACAGAATCAATCCTCATCTCCAGATTAAACCCCTCACTCAATCAACGTCACGAGCTCTACTCACCTTTCATTCTATAATATCTACCCCCCATCCACCAACCAACCCCCATATCTAACACTTAACAGAGTCCGTTTCCACCACTTCACCCATTACTCACCTCCCATAATAAACTCACCATACACCCAAACAATCAAACAGGCCCCTCCCCATATGAACTTCCATCCTTACACACTTGAACCACACACCAAAAACCATATTCAGCATACTCGTCTAACCCACCAAAATAAGTCACTCCATAACCTAGCATTATTAATTAATAAATCCAAACACATATAGAATGTATACAAATAACATACAAATATTAAATAAATAATTCATAAAATAAATTAAACAAGTAAATAATAATAATAAAAAATAAATAAATAAAAAAAATAAAAAAAACAAAAAAAAAAAAACAAAAAAAAAACTAAAAAAAAACAAACAAACAAACAAATATGTAAAGAAATTGATGAATATATATAGATAAACAATTAAACAAACAATAATACATAGATATGTATATATATATGTATATATGCATTTGTGTATATATGTTGTATATATATACTAATATTGTTATACAGATCTCCACCAAAAAAAAAAAAAAAATTAAAAAAAAAAAAATTATAAAAAAAAAATTAATTATAAAAAAATATTTTTAAAAATCCAGAGTTACTCCCCTTTATCTTATGATAAATATATCAAGTTAATAAGTTAATTCGTTAATCTAATTTGACGAAACTCACAATTAGTATTTAATAACACTTCTTTAATAGATGATAATCGAAATCAATAGTAGATAGATCTAGAATATTTAAAATATGAGACTAATTACTTTAATTTATATTAAAATTCTTAAATTACGATAGAAAGATAAACAAAATAAAAATACGAAGATAAAACAAAAGTAAATATTCAAATATAAAAAAAAAAAAAAAATAAATAAAAAAAAAAATGATATATATATATTATCAAAAATAACAGTTTATCGAACACCATACACCTAACCAACATTACACTAATATTCTAAACACCAATCATATATTTAACATAATATTAAAATAAAACTTAACTTAATTTATATTCCCTGTGAAACTGTTTTTGCTGCGGTCTATATCTGGCAGCCATTTTGTTTTGTATTATTCTCTACACAGTCGGAGAAGAATAAAATATTATTCTTCTTCTGGTCTAATTATTTTTGAAAAAGGGATGTCTTTTCCCGAAATATCAAATAGTGATTTTTAATCACCCGGACAGCTAATACACTCTTGCTGTTATGTAAGGAAAAAAAAAAAAAGGAAAAAAAAGGAAAAATAAATAGTAAGTCTTATATCGTATTCGATTTATTTTTATTGTTTTTGTTCCTTTCCTTTCAACTTGCATCTTACCCGGAATTGCATTGCCCACAGCCTTTCAAAAACTTACTACTAGTATATATATATATTTTTATTGATATAAAAAGTATATGTATATATATATATTTTTATTGATATAAAAAGTATATGTATATATATTGATATAAAAAGTATATGTATATATATTGATATAAAAAGTATATGTATATATATTGATATAAAAAGTATATATATATATTGATATAAAAAGTATATATATATATTGATATAAAAAGTATATATATATATTGATATAAAAAGTATATATATATATTGATATAAAAAGTATATATATATATTGATATAAAAAGTATATATATATATTGATATAAAAAGTATATATATATATTGATATAAAAAGTATATATATATATTGATATAAAAAGTATATATATATATTGATATAAAAAGTATATATATATATTGATATAAAAAGTATATATATATATTGATATAAAAAGTATATATATATATTGATATAAAAAGTATATATATATATTGATATAAAAAGTATATACATATATATATATTGATATAAAAAGTATATACATATATATATATTGATATAAAAAGTATATACATATATATATATTGATATAAAAAGTATATACATATATATATATTGATATAAAAAGTATATACATATATATTTATTGATATAAAAAGTATATGTATATATTTATTGAAATAAAAAGTATATATATATATTTATTGATATAAAAAGTATATATATATATATATATGTGTATTTTTATCGATATAAAAAGTATGTGTGTATATATATATATATGCATATATATATATAATGTATTTTTATTGATAAAAGTATATACATGTGTGTGTATATATATTATATAGAGGGCGATTTCAATGCAGAGATGTATTGTATATAAGCGGATTGAAAGCAAAATAAGACGATAGAAAAGTGAAATGAGTTTTTCTGTTTTTTTCCTTTTTATCATTATTATTATTTTATTTTTTTATTATTACAAATTTTACTTGCTCTCAATGTGGCTTGATGTAGGGTCTGTATAACATAATATTCTGGAGAAAATTAAAAAATAAAACCAGTATATGAAATTTATTTAATCATTAATGTTGTAGCCATTCTTCTTTATGACCTCTTTCCATCTGTTTGAGGAGATCACTTAAGTTAAGCAATGTTGAGACCGGCAAATTATAAATGGGTGACCGTTTGGGAAGACCAGGTGATGTATATAATAAAGATCTCTTCAACTTAATCTACAAATCAATCGTATACAAAGAGATGTACTGTCTCTGCATGAAATGACACAATTATGGTTGACATGCTGTAAAAACCTTTGATCTTTTGTGCACTGTAAGGTCGAGCATTAAGATGGAGATCTCACATGGCACAAAACAACTGGGAAATTATACTTCACCTACCATGTTTTCCAAACATCATGCCAACAGTTTACCATTTCTTTAAGAGTTTGATAAAATGTTTAAGTTAATTAAGGCTTTCAGCTTTACCACTGTTGACCAAGGGAAGAGTCTATCAGGCATATACGCAGTGTGATGTACAGAAGTGAAGCCTGGCCAGTGAGGATTGAAGACGTGCATTGTCTGGATAGAAATGATATGAGAATGATACGATGGATGTGTAATGTGAGTCTTAAAGACAGGCTTAGATCTGATGACCTCAGAGGAAAATTAAATCTGGACAGTATTTTATTTACCTCCTCTCCGTCAGATGTGGGTTTTGATGAAAGTGTTTCTGTGGAACAAACTGGAGTCGAACCCGGCATAGCCAGGTCCTCAGTCCGCATTGTTAATCACTTAGTTCTTGGGTTAGTAGATGTAGAACAGTTGAGGTAGAAGGTCCAGTTCACGGGGGAAGGCCAAAGAAAACATGGGAGGAAGTGATAATGATGGATTTGAGAGAATGAGGTATGAATACAGCATGCCAAGAGAATTGTGCCGTAGAATTACTGGTAGGTTGAGAGCTGATCACTAGTTTGAGTGCACGAAGTGTAAGAAGATGGAGATGGATGAGAACTCAGATATGAAGAAATTATATCTGGATGGTGAAGTTATTGAGATTGTTCATAAGTCTTGTTACCTTGGTGATACCAGTGGAGCAAGTGCTACTTGATTGCGAGAGTTAAGTGTGGATAGAGTAAGTTCAGCGAACTTCTGCCATTACTAACCAGTAGAGCATTACTACTGTCGACCAAGGGAAGAGTTTATCAGGCATTTGTATCTTTTGTTTAATTCAAAATGCAAGTGGGATAATATTTGCCTTTTTTGTTTCTTGTCAGGGCAAGAGTTTCTTCCCTTGGTATTTTTAATAAAAATAATGTTTTTATTATTTTGTTTAATTTATTCACAAATAAATAAACAAATCTTGGATGTTTGAACGTCTATTCATTCCCGACTGGTCTGCATCATTGCGAGACTCCTCCCCGGGGCACCATAGTCAACCTGTTAAATAAGATTTGTTTATGTCATCTGACGTCAGTTTCTGAATTTGTCGCTGGCTTAATTCGACCCATTTTCCACCCACATTCCTTTTTAAAATTCTTTTGTCGAATGTTTACCGACTCAATTGACATCATGGACGAAGGAATGTTTCTGCTTTGCGATTTCAATCCAAAATAATTCTTATTCTCTTGTTTTTTTTTATGTTACACCAAGTCTGTTTGCCGACGTCTGGATTTTTAACCCTAACCCGCCCTAATGACGTTACATTTTCGTCGTCAACTCCAACGAAAGGCCTAATAGAATTTTCGATGTATGCTCAGTGTCCCAGCAAAGATTTTTATTTCATAAAAATTGTATCGATGTTCCATACATAAATTGATCACCTGTTTCCTTGTTTCTGCTTGGCTAATTATAAGAAATAAAATGTTGGGGAATTAATTTTACCTTTCCTAGGACGGATATTCTTCTAGTATGTGTGTGTGTGTGTGTGTGTGTGTGTGTGTGTGTGTATATATATATATATATATATATATATATATATTAGAAAGTTATAAAGTTCTTTTTTGTATTAAGGAAAATTGTTGTCATGGGCCAAATAATGCTGATATTTGTCTGCTGGCAAGTCAAAATCTTTTTATGGGCCGGATATAACCAGCCTTTGATTTAGATTAAGGGCTATTAAAAAAAAAAAAATTTTTTTTATAACCACACCTAAACTTTAGGTCGGTTTTTGAACAGAATCAATGAAACGATTATTAATTCACTCAAAACCAACTATTTATAGTATCGCAGAGAACGACATAACATTTCTGCAAAAATGTGAAGTATTTTGCAGTGTGCAGTTTTAAAGTAAAAGATTGTTTTGTGCATTAAAAAAATTTGATTCATTTAATGTTTTATAGTTGTTTAATCTTTGATTTAAGTTTTTTCTTGAAAGCACTTCAAGTAAAATATATAATCAACACTAACATAAGTCAGTCGTGACAATGTAAGGATGGGCCAAAGTTTTATCTAGGCCTTACTTTTCCATATTGTATGAAGTATTCCTGAAGTTATGCCATAGTAATGTTGATAATCCCAAACAATTTGATCAGGCTGGAATTTTGCATGGTGGTCATAGTTATCAAATAGCATCAAATTTAGACAAATCAGAACTTGAAATTCTGTGAAAATTTTTATTTTTGACTGAACATTTCAAGGTCAAAGGTGAAGATCATATAAAATATGAAGTTTCATTGGCTACAATATACGTCAGGTAGCTAGTCTCTACAAAATGAACAGAATAAAAGTTATCGCCAAAAGTATGATTTTCATCTTTTCTGTGACCTTGACCTACATCTCCCCAAATTAAATCAGTTCTCAGTTAAACTATGACTGATATTTTGACCAAGTTTGACGAATGGTCAAGCGATTTGGGCACCAGGCTGTACACAAACAAATAATCTCTACCGAAAGCATAACTTCAGCCTTGGCAAGGGTAATTTTTTTTTTTTTTCAATTGAGTTCACTCCAAACAAGGCAAGTTGCCACTGTAGACGTAAGGGGCTACTGAGAATTAGGGTGAAATTTTAGGGGATCATCCTAAATTGGGAGCTGTGCAGTTAGGTGTTTGTTCACATTAGTTTTAAATTTCTGCATGTCGGTACAGTCGGAAACGGAGCAGGGAAAGAGTTCAAAAGGCCGGCAGCTCGAGGAAAAAAGCTATTGGAATAGAAGGCTCTCCAGCATCTGGGGACGTCCATACTTAATGGATGGGATTTAGCTGATTGTCGGGTTGGTCGCGTGTATTTACGTCAAGGGGGCACTCGAGCAGCAAGTTCATCAGAGCACATTCCATTGAAGAACTTGTAAAATTAATTTTTTCTTTTTTTTTTTATATTAAAATGTTCATGTGTATGGAAAGATAATACTTACTCCTTAGTCACGGATATACTTAATTGTTGGATGTTATCAACAAGTCTCAAGCTAATAGCTTTCGCGATAATTGAAGTTTGTAGAAAAACATGAAAACCATGAAAATTTTATATTTGTAACAATGAGGATAAAATACAGGATATCTCATGAAATAAAAAGTTGTGGAGACAATGTATGAAATACAGAATAGAAAAACGATTAAACACAGGAAAAGATAAAAAAAAACAACCAAACGGGAGATTGACTGGTTTTGTTGTTTTTTTTCTTCTTTCAAACAAAACCGGTCACTCTCCCGTTTGATTTTTAATTTTTCCTGTGTTTACTTATTTTTCTATTCTGCCTTTCATACATTTGTAGCAATGTTTAGATGCAGGTGTTTAAAAAATAATGCTAGAAACCGTATTTTTTCGTTAAGGTAAGCAGTGTAATAGAAAATTCCATTAGAAATTAAAACTAGAATTATTAAACATCACATGACACATACAATGACTATTAATACAAGAAAGTGAGAGACCGATCAACTCTAGTCATCGCTGTCACTACTACAGACGTCACAACTGATTGAGCTTACTACAGAGCTGTTGCCTACATGTCAACAAGACAAAAATAGCTGTTTATGTGACCAACCTTCATACAGATAATCTGCTGCAGATTTTCAAAGGAAGAGGCAATCAAATTTTATTTACGAGCGAGAGCAAACACATGTCACCCTGAAGAAAATAGCCGGTGTAAGATGTTGAGTGTCTTTCTCTGTCTGTTTATGCTTGGTAAAAAAATGTAATAAAGTACAAAATGTCTTTTTTAAAATCGTCTACAACATTAAGAATCACCACCTGAAGCGAAACCAACAATAGAAGTTCTTTATACTTTCATTCCACCAAGAAGTTTCTAGACAATCATCATCACTGTCATCTCAACCGCTTCTGAAGGAGATAGCTCTCCAACTATAATTATCTCATATGTAAAATTTTAAATTGAAGGAAAAAAACGACTTATTTGTTCTCAAAATGAACTGATATTCTCAGAGTTTGACTATTGAAGTAGCCGCCTGAAAATTTGGCTTTTTTAGAAAATAATAAAACTATTTTTTTGGAGTGGGAGCTGTGATTGTAGAGAATTATCAAGAATGTTTTAAATGTTTTTACTAATAACTCCTCACTTATCAAGGACAAAAGCCACCCAAGGATAAAAGTTAGAGATGGGTGGATTGTCAGTTAAATGATGAATATTACGAGAGGATCGAAAACGATGACTGGAATGAACAAAATTTGATTATTTATGAAGATAGTTTATGACAAATATTT
This sequence comes from Sepiola atlantica, assembly GCA_963556195.1. Taxonomy (NCBI): domain Eukaryota; kingdom Metazoa; phylum Mollusca; class Cephalopoda; order Sepiida; family Sepiolidae; genus Sepiola; species Sepiola atlantica. The sequence continues at coordinate 5,743,697 of OY744539.1, read as the reverse complement.
TTTTACATTGAATTTGAAGATGGCCATGTTGTAGTCTGCAGGGAAGCAGTCTGGTGGTATTGTGTTCCACAGATGGGAAGTTCTTGGAAAGAAACTCTGTTTATGGAAAATTCGTTTGATGTTAGGCACATGGAAGAAGAGAGTGGTGACTCATTGGTAAAAAAAAAGAAAAACAAAAAATATTTGGTCATTCTCTGCAATCACATCACACAGCCAAGAAAAGCAAATTTTTGAGGTGGATATTCCTATGTGAGAAAATTCCTGCATTTGTATAGTGCAGGGATATTAGTGGAATTTTGCTTTGTTTTTAATCCAGAAAATGTGGATTTCTGCTTAAATCATTACAGCCTCCCATGGAGGAAAGTTTTCTGCTTTTCCATCGGAATCCGCTTTTTTTTTTTTTTTTTAAAAGAAGCTAAATCTGATTTCTGCCAAATTGTTAAGCCTTAACTCTCTTTTTTTTTTTCTTCGCTATTTAGCTGGCTTTTCTTTCTTTTTCACCTCTCTCTTGCATTATCTTTCTTTCGCTTTCCTGTTTTTTCTCTTCTTGCCTTCCTTTTCCCTCTTATAATATTTCTCTCTGAAAACTGAAAATGTTCATTTTTGCCTTGAAGGCATAATTACGATTCATGATGGGGGTAGAGGAGTTAGATAACTTTTATTTTATCAAAAAATAACTTTCTGTCAACTTCTACCCGTCATGCACACTCTGTCTTTCTCTTAATTTTGACTTTCTTAGTGTAAACTGATAGTTGTTTAGGAAAAAGTTGTTTTTTGTACTGCCCACTTCACACACACACGCGCATGCACCTTGTTTCTGATTGCCAAATAAAATCTAAATAGATATTCTTTGAATCACACTTGGATTCCTATCATTTTAAGTAATCTTGCGGTCAGACAGGTTAAAATGTTCTTTCTTTAGTGGGAATGGCAATTGCATTATTAACACGAAAACAATAACGCCTTTAAAATGCTTGGGATTTTTTGTTATCTGCCAACATTAGTTTTGTTTGTGCTGGCCAATGATTCGAATTTTGTAGCCAATAAATATTCATGGCAATCTTAAATAAAATGTTAATCTCTCAACTAAGATATTATTTCTCATTTATCAAGTTTTGTTTATTTTTTTTTTAACTGAACCATAAAATCGAATATATTTCTTCCTAAATAGCAAAATGACCTATTTTGAGATGGGTGTATTTTTTGTTTTATGTGAAAATCACGAGAATGTTAGCATATGACAAACATTATTGTATGGTAATATATGTAACTAGAAGAATACCCGTCCCAGGATGGGTAAAATTAGTTCCACGACCAGAACAGTGTTGCACAATTTTGATGTCCCCTTATGAATTTAGAATTGAGATATAATGATGCTAAATCTTATGTCTAGAATCGTCATTTCAATTTTGATCAGAATCCGTTACATGATTTTGATTTCTGAATATGTCTAAAATTTAAGGCTTAAGGGGTCTGAAGGAAAAATTAAAATCCAGAGAATCTTACTTAATTGGTATCTAATGACTATGGATCAAATTTAATAAAAATCTGAAATATTTGAACTTTCAAATGGAAGGTTGTGCCTATATACCCTCTAAAACCCTTTAAAATACCTCTAATAAACTAAATATAGCCCACATTTGGACCATATGCATAGAAGCTATTCCAAAATTTATAATGATTGGTTAATTAGTTTAGGAGTGAATCCTGTACACACACAGATATAGGAGAGTAGAAAGTGGACTATAGGTTTACTTTCGGCAGCTTTGTAACTCGTTTCCCTTATTTTGTCCTGTAGTCCTCATATTCCATGAGCGATGTTTCTGACAAAGGGGAAGAATTGCTGTTTTCTGGGTCAGAATCTATCTATCATTGGCTAGTTTTTAACCTTGAAGTAATATTAAAAAAAATTTTTTTTTAGCTCCTTACATCAAGTGGCTTCATGCCTTGTCAGGAGCGATTTCCATAAAAAACAAAAAAAACAAAAAAAAAACATACTTAACTTTATAAAGATAGAAATATACTCATACAAACAAACTGAAAACTTAAAAATCTATGTATTTCAGAGAAATTTGCAAACCTGACTGCGAGAGAAAGGAGTTTGTTTTCCCAGTCATGACATAAGTCTATTTGTACATTGTTTATACACTGAATAATTTCTATATTGGAAAAATTGTGTAATTATTTGTCCCGTCATATGTGATGGTAGGTGCATGACTAATGCATATTTTCCAATGGCTTTCATCCCCTTTCAACCGTGCCTTGCCACAAAGTTTGCAGCTGAAGCAATCCCAGATCGATATCCTAATACAAAAAATATGCTTGTTCATGTTTGTACATTAGCTATCACCTTCCACACCCATTTTTAATAATGAAATCGTCTGGTCTTAAAGATGAAATATGCAAGAAATTTTAAAATGAACTCGTGTTGCTAACAAAAATTCTGACTTTACCCATTTTAAAATTAATTGTTCCAAAATCGAATTCTGTCACCTGTTAATTTAACCAGTTTAAAAAAAAACGCTCTTTTATTTATTTAAATGTAATTTTAATACACATTTAGTTGTTACAACTCTAAATAAATAAATAATAAAAAAGTTGCATTCATTTTATTTAAAGAATATTTAGCTGACAATTAACAAGAAAGAAATTGATTAAAAGAAAAATTGTTACAATAAATAAATTGAAAGGTAAAAACATTTGTTTTTATTTATTTAAAAATAGTATTTAATTGTGCAATTATTTTTATGGTAAGATGAACGAATATTTATTTTTTTAAAGAGTTAAATTGTTACAATTTTCAATAAATAGACATATTCGTGTTATTTATTTAAACAATACTTAACTGACAATTACTTTTACGCAATACACTTTCTTTTTTAATATTATAAAACCTTATGCATGTATTATTTTTAAAGAAATATCATCACCAGTAAATTATACAGATAAATGAAGAATGCAGCCGTGCAATTTCTACGGGGTTCTGCTAGTCAATAATATTATGACAAATTAAATCCAGCTCAATATTTGGATATGTTTTATTCTTTTGAAATGTTTTCTTTGTGGACTGATGGCGAATACAATACAAGAAATTTGTCAAAATAAAGAGTTAATTTCTAACAACAAATATATTGATAAAATTAAAAAAAAAATTTTTTAGTAGTTTTTATCTTTCTATTTAAAAAAAATTGTTTAATGTAATTTTCTTTAACATTTTATATATAAAAAAACCAAAAAAAACCGATAGGATCAAATGTAATATTTTATATGACAAAATGAATGAAAAAGTGATTTCTTAATGTTATGTAAAGTTTATGTTGTATATAATTTCAACAAATTTAATTTGCTATTTTTATATATCTGAAACGCATAGGTGAAAATTAAAATGGAACACAAGGATAAAACAAAGACATCTATATAGAAGACAGCAAGTCAACATTGGGATAAAATATTGATCCATCCACACATGCTTCCATGTTGACTTTACTGTGTTCTATATATATGTCTTTGTTTTATCCTTGTTACATTTTTTACTTTTTACCTATATATTTTTGTCAGATTTTTATCATCTAAGTATACATCACATATATCTGAAATTCAAGCATTCTGAAATAAGCCTCCAGTTCTGGTCCTTTGTTACACCACCAGTATGCCAAGGACAGAGTTTTGCTTTTTAGTGAAATTGCGCTTTTTTTTTTTTAAAATCTAGAAAGAGCAGGTTTCTGCTTAAATCGTTAGAGCCTCCCATGGTTCTCTGCTTTCTGATCGAAATCCGCATTTTTCTTTTTAATTCTAAGATAAAAATGATTTCTTCCAAATCGCTAGAGCCTTACCTCCTTATTTTTTTTGTTGCTATTTGGCTTTATCTCTCTTTCTCCTTTCCTGTTTCTCTCTCTTCTTCTTCTTCTCTTCATTCTTTCCCCGTCTTGTCTTGCCTTTCTTATCCCTCTTATCACAGTTCTCACTGAAAACTGAAAATGTTAATTTTGCCGTGAAGGCTAAACATTAAGCGATACATTGTCTCTTCCTGTCTCTTTTCCTCCACGTGTGCACTCAGTCTTTAAGTTGTTTTTAGTTGATTTTTGGGTATTTCTGCAGTTTACGAACTGTGTTGAAATAATTAGATTATTTAGAAACCCATTCTTAACATGGGGGAGGGGGTTGTTAACTATTCTGTACTTTCACCTAACACTTCAATAAACAAAAGATACCGTAAAAATTGAATTTAACTTGAAAATCTTATGGTCCGTAAACTGAAGAAGTACTGATTTTTGCACCCCCCCTCTCTGTCTGTCTATCCACACACACACACACACACACACACACACACACACACACACACACACACACACACACACACACACACACACACACACATTTTGTGCTACCTCCCAGGTTGGAAAATTCTTTTTGATTTCAGCTTTTTTGCCATTTACTACTCACATCCCTGGTACACCTTTAGCATAGAATACTGTGGTTCACTTACAGGCTAATATTGATCCTTTGGGAGAGGTATGAATAAACAGTTACCTCTCTAAGCAACAGTAGTCTATGTTCAATGTATTGTCTGCAACAGGTATTGTGTTCAGACCATAAATGACCAGAATGCGAATATAATAAAGAACAGACAAAGCAAAGCCTTCTTAAAGGTCAAATAATATTCATTCGTTAAAGAGCGAAACGTGTTGCTGGTCATTTTTATTTCTTTCGACTTCCTTCTCTCTCGATTCTTTGGTTATTTTTACTGCTGATTTTGAAATCAATCCGACAGCCTAGAGATTGCCGTGGCAGCACCAGGCTCTTTGTTGGTATTAGGTATGGTCCAGCTTGGTCCTTGGAGATGCATCCTCCAAGGCATTACCTCTTCCTTCGAGAGTGAGTGTTGGTTTATTGCCGATATCGCCTGAAGCGCTGCTACTGAGGAATTCAGACAGATCGGTCCACGACTATTGTACCCAACCAGAGTGTCCCCTTGGGGAAGCTTGTTACCCCTGCCCTCAATAATCTTCTTTTTTTTTCAGCAGAGTTTTATTCTTTGGAGTGTGATAAGGATATTTGGTTTGTCTGTGTTATGCCATATCAACCCCTTTTTTGGGTTATTCAATGCCAAAACAATTCTTTCTTTTTTCTTTTAATGATATGTCATCGTTGGCCAGTCTGTCTTGAGGCTCATTGTGTTCATGTCGTTGCTGATCGTTAGCTGCACTTCAGGTTGCAAGGCCACTAGGAGCGGCCCTTGGTACTTAGCTCAGTGCCAGTCATCTTTTCAGCATGCTTGGACTTGCCGCAAATTGTTTCCCATTGTCAAAACACAATACCTACTTATTGTAAACAATTCATTGTATACTAAAAATATCTATTATTTATGATACTAAAGCAGAGTTAATCAATGTTAGTTTTCCTAAGGCTTTTTCCCTATATATTTTAATCACACGAAATACATGTGAAAATATTCCTTGGTTTTGGGATTGAGTTATGTTTTTTTTTAAAATCCATGTTCTAATTTGCAATTTGCTAAGTTCAGTCTATTACTCTCACCCTCTCTCAATCTATGAAGTTTGACCTTCCCCCAACCACCACTCTTATTTTATACAGTATCTATTAACACTCTCTCTTTCTCTAAAGATATATATATATATATATATATATATAGAGCAGCAAAAGACTAATATATTTTTTCTTAATTGTTTTAAATATTTAATCTCCTTTGAAAACTCACTTTTTCCCCCCGATTCAAACAATTTAATGTGAGCTTAATGTGTGACCCAACGGGTCACATTTTTTCTAGTTTATTTATAAAAATCATATTTTCAGTTAGGAATGGGCCGAAATAACCCAGTTCTCTCTATCTCTCCTAAACACTAGCCCAGTCTCAAAATTAAACCAGCAGTAACAATGAGCGTATAGGCATAAAGTATAAAATTGGGATTTAAATAAGTGCATCTAAGGCTAGCGTCCGTAAATGCATTAGATCGAAGCACAAGTTGATATTTTACCAATATCTGGGGATAAATTGGTGTTTTTTTATGTCAATATAACGATAGCAAATTCAGGTTGGGAAATTAGTGGAGAGCTGTGGCTCCTCAGGTTGAGAAATTCATCTCGATTTCATAACCGAAGCACTCCCATTTTTTTTTTTTTTTTTTTTTTTTTTTTTTTACTGATTCAAATACATAGCAACCCAGATACATCTACAGTTTTTCTTTTAAATATTAAATTTTGGGATCATTTTTTACATTTAATTTAATTTATATTCAAAACAGTTTCGTTAGATGTTTTTTTGTTGTTTTTTTTTGCTGTATCAAGTAATTGAACGCACTTCCCACATATGATGTCAGAATACATTTTTCTTTTCTTGTAAATTTCGAAAAATGTGTCCTGATGTTTATGGGTGACAATGGGAGTAGATCTGCATGTGAGAGTAAAAAAAACCCTTCCTTTATTTATGAGTAATCAAAAATAAAATAAAGAGGATTAAATATTAAAATCGATCAGAAATACAAATTTTCTTTAAGAACACTGACCAATATTTGCCATAATGGACTTTCAAAAGAGAATTAGGTATTTACCTTGTATTAAAAAACCTATTAACATTAAAGAAACGAGTATGAGGAATGAATAGTATCCGTTTTCCATTATAGTGGGCTGTAATAGAAGGTTCATCTAATCTAGACTGTCCTGAAAAGGAATTAAAACAGCTAAGAGCTCATCTGCAGCGCAATGACCGATCCATGATCAATTGGATCTGTACTGTGAAATTTGACCAAATCCAGCAGATCAGGTCAGAGGATTTGCTGAAAGCATTACACTTGCCGAGCATGGAGGTTGTCCTAATGATGAATCGATTAGGCTAGTGTGATCATGTGGAAAGTTCATCCTTCGTGGATAAATCGTTGCAGAAACCTGAATGCCCTAAATCGCAGGAAGGTTGGCCGGCCACAGAAAACTTGGAAGAAAGTGATCGGGCAAGACTGCACAGAGTAGAATTTGAAGACTGCTGAACTGTGAGAAGTGGATAGTGGGCTTGCGTAATATCAGAAAACGTCTGATCCCTGAACAAGGGAAAAGTGACGTTAAATGAAAAGAAGAGCCAATCTTTATAAGGGCGGCATTCAACTTGATAGATTTCCATATCATTAGTAATTTGGGAAACCAATGAAATTTCTTACCCAGACTATCTCCAACTGGTGCAGGCGAGAAATTGAAATCGCATGGGTGTTGTAAGATGATTCTTGTATCCCGACACCGAGGCCTCCAATTGGCTGATGGGCCGATTACAGTGGTATATCTGTTTATTTACGCCAAAGGAAAATTGTGCAAGCTACAGTTATTGGACTGGCTTTACTTATATTTATTATTTATATTATGATTTTAAAGAGGTCGAGCATATTTTTTCAGGCTCTATTTAAAAAGAATACTTTTTATCATGAACAAAATCTGAAGAATTACTTTTTAGTCTAAGCGGGTCAATTTTCACCAATTCTTAAAGCACTAAATTTGTTCTGATTGCGACTCTGCAACTTCAGTTAAATGACATAAAATTAAACAAAACATTTTAAATGACATAAAGTTAAACAAATCTTTAGATTTTAACAAATTTTTTAATCGTTTAAAGATCCTATAGATCTACAAAATTTACATTTTTCTAAGCCCGTAACTTTGCTTATGTAAGTTTTATTTAAACATAGTATATTTTTGATTAGTTAGGGTTCTGAACTTTTTGTACCTAATTGAAGGGGCAAAATGTGTGTTATTATGAACCAATCCTGGGACCAGTATTCTGTCTAATAATCTAATATGTAAAATTATGTTTCCTGAATTTTCAAAGTTGAACCATAGCTGACAAATCAAACTTTGATTCTAAATAGTGAATTTTCAGTTGTTATTATTGTACCATGTTATTGACACTAAAATAACGTACGTCACTACAGTTTATTTAAAAAATTATCTTGTCCTGCCCGGACAACAATTACAAACGAAAAATCTGAATTAACAAGGTTAATAACTCCTATTTTTAATTGAAGAATATAAAAAGATTTGGATTATTCTCATCTCGGATGTCATCCTCACGTTTTGGCCGATGTAATTTCCGATCATCTTCAGATGCATCTTGTCGTATTCGACAATCTGTACGGAATTTTGAACTGAACTCATTATTTAATCCACGGGGGTAGACTATTCTCGTTCTGTCAGCCATGACCCGTGGCACAACGGATAAAGTGCTTAGTATTTATCAGTTCTAAGTGACAGATTTCTGGAGGTTGAAGGTTCAATCTTCAGTACAGCCGATACTAGTAATATAATAATAATTACTTAGTACTTCTACCCCATCATGGCTGATGAAACAAGAACAATCTACCCCCCCCCCCCTTTGGATTAAATAAAGTGTTTAGTTTGAAATTCCGTACAGATTATAGAATTCGACAAGACGCACTTTAAGAAGATCTGAGGTTACATCGGCCGAAATGTTGTGAGAATAGCATCCAAGATGAGAACGGTAGTCTGGATAATTCAAATAATATGAATTATCAACCCTCATCTCAAAAATTCAGAAACATAAAGATTTGTCTTTCTTATAACTAAAATTTTATTTCTTTTTCTGTATAAATTTAAAAGATGGGCAAACAATTGAAAACTAAAATGATTTCACCACATCCCAGGCAATGCCGGGTCGGGACAGCTAGTAAATTTATATTGTAAAAAAGATGTTTGTAGTAATTAATTCATCCTAACGCAGATATCAGTCATAAAAGTGTATTATCCAAAGTAGTGACATGCATGGTCCACACGTGGGAATCCAAATAAAGCCACTAAGATGATCACAGGGAAATGAATATATAAGATAATTTTGCTGTCAATCGTTAAAAGCTGTACGTGTACTTCTGACATCTTTTGTCATTTATGAGCACCTGCGTTGAATTTCCAGCCGAAAGTTGTTTTGTTTACTGTTTAATGAAGTAAGTGTATGATAAGGACGGGATAGTGTACGAAATAAGTATGAAGATAAGAACTGTATATTTACAAATATGTCTGAGAAGCCAACAGAAGATGTTGTCATTAAACTTATCAATTGTTCATTTAGTTTAATCTTATGTATTAGCAGGGCTCTTCGGGGTTGCCTGGGGCAAAGGTGTAACAAAACTTCTATCGCTTTACCTCTTTCAATCTGTTTCTCTTTTCCCTCCCCCATTTTCCCCCTCCCTCCACCCCTCTTTCTTCACCGCTCAGCCCATCCCTCTCTTTGGACACACACACAGACAACTCTCCTTTATATAGATTCCTTGAGGAATGAGTCAGCATAAGGGAAGTAACTCCTTAATAAAATAAATCAGTTACTTTGTACATAAAATGGCTGAAAAAACGCCCCCCCCCCCCCGACGAAATCTGTGCCAGTTTATGGTTAAAGAATATATTTTTTCTAAATCTTAGATATTATTCATCTAGTACAACGCTGATCAAGAATATACCAACTTTGTGGCTGTTTGCTTTGTAGCTTTTGACTTTCAGCGGGACATACACACACACACAACTGCCTTTATATGCCCTTTATATAATAGAAAATATTTACTTTGACCCAGATGAGTTTGTCCAGATGCCTCGATTTTCTAATTTACTAGGGACCACGTGTGAATTTTGCATTCCCAATTATGCTAGCCTCTGAAAGAGATGGATTTAGCATGACACCGTATTTGATATGCAAACAATACATGCAGCTTGTATTATTTGGCATATTCGGACTACTGTTCTCCTCTTGGATGTTATCACAACGTTTTGACTGATATAACCTCCAACCTTCTTCAGGTACATCTTATCGAACTTGGGAATCTACAAATCTAAAAATAAGAATAGGTTTAAGGCTCCTAAAATTCATAAAATTGTTCGCAAGGACCTGTGACACAATGGATAAAAGTGCTAAGCAATAATCAGTTCTAAGTCACAGTCTTCTGGAGGTTGAAGGTTCAATCCTCAGTACAGGAGATACTAAGGTTACTTAAGACTTTTACCTGGTCATGGCTGGTGGAACGAGAGCAAGCTCGCCCCGTAGATTAAATAAAGGCTTCCGTTAGAAATTCTGTGCAGATTTCTGAGTTTGACAAGACATACCTGAAGAAGGTTGGAGGTTACATCGTCCAAAACGTTGTTAGAATAACATCCAAGATGAGAACAGTAGTCTGAATAATAAAAATAATACAAATTATCAATCCTCATTTCAAAAATTTCAAAACATAAACAGCTTTGAATTGTCATGTATAATTTGTTTAAATTTTGACCACTCTTCTGATGAATTGTTAAATAATATGTATCTTTTCTAGATAAGTATATTGTACTAATAGGAGTGGTGATCGAAACCTGAGCAACTGTTGTAGCTTGTTCTGATTTTGTTATTTCTTATTTAATTATTTTGTTGGTAGTTCTTAGTTAGTCATTGTTAGTACACGTAAGACACCACAAAGAAGAAAACATGTACAATTTTCTTTTTAGTTGTAAAATTAAATGTTTTTCTGCATTATTGATGCGAGCAGTAGAGAACAAGATTATATTAAGAGTTACCCACCGCAAGCTGTGTTTTTGTCTCTTCGGCCATCAGTGAACTTATGGTAATGCATGTTTCTGTCTCTTCGGCCATCAGTGAACTTATGGTAATGCATGTTTGTGTCTTCTTGCATTTACCTGGTTTTAACGTGATTCGTCTTTGCGGTGAACAAAATAGTGTGCTTAGAATTCTGCTTTCTTGTTTTCCTGGTTCTCTGTCTATGAACATACAGTGTGTGTCCACTGCACAGGTCAGTCGCTAGCTCGTTGTGTCTGTCCAAAGTTCTACTATTCAATCAGTGATGTGACAAAGTATTCTCACTCCAAATAAAACCCTAACTCCAGTTTTAAAACAATTAACAAGGTTTATTTTCTTTGGAGGTTAAAATGGTACTCGTTTTCTTAGGTTGAATAGCAGACTTGCACAATGAGATTTTTGCCCAACCAAATCAAAACACAAGTCTTTTAGTTTAAAGCCTAAAAGCCCACTTCTCTCTGAGAGGCACACAAATCCAACTGACTCTCAGACGTCCAACTCTAACTGACTACCTCACACCCGGAGGGCCGGCTCTAATTGACCACCCCTGCCCCTTCCCATCTCCTGGAATATATGCACCTTTGACCGGAAATTCTAATCATCCGGTCTTGATCTCAATTATCCCATTCGACAACCCAGAGACTGACCACTTGGATATTCACTGGAGATAACGACTAGATTGTCCACTCAAAAGAGCCTATCTCCAGACAATCTAGGAACATTACTTTTCTCAAGTAGGTTGATCTCAGCAGGAAATCCCATTGAATGAGGCACTTATTTTATTTGAAACCAAAAAACATTTCTGGGTGGTCGAACTCACAATCAGATATTTTCAGTTTCTTTTGCGCCCCACCCCCCTTTCTCTTGACTGAACATCTCTCATCTGCTGCATGTCTGTTATTCACATGCACCACTAAACATGCAACCCACCCAGTACATGTCTACATTGAACTATATCGCTTGCATCATTATTTAAGTCATACACTTTTTTTTTCTTTTTTGCATTAATTCCGAATAGGATATGTTTTCGAATACCTGTTGTTTATCAAATTTCTAGTGACTATTCAGCCTACTTTGAAAACCTCATTTGTTTACCAGATGCTCATTGTCCATTGATTCACTTCATACAAAAGTCCTAACACAAAATGACGTTAAAAAAAATTCCCAAACAATTCTTTGACTTTTTAATTCATCTGGTTCTGAGTCTTTCATTAGTAATTTACGCTAAATTACACGTCTTCCGTTTTATCCTGCTACATATTACATATATTGCCAGCATTTTTTGAATTGCAGATTAGGGATCACTGGATCAAGGTATTTCCTGTAAGTGGTGTGAATGAGTTGATTCTACTGATCACAAAACTGAAATTGTCAGGTGATAAAAAAAAATTTAACTGAACTTTAAACGTTAAGTGAAGATGGGGAGGTAAAACTCCCCACCCAACTGGAGAACTTTTGTAGCATTTTATTAATGTGAAATCGGCATCCAGTTGCAAACACACTTATCCAGCTTAAAAGACCTGATCCCATCACCCAACAAGTTGAAAGAAGATCTTAATAATCTTACTGAAACGAACTCCCTGTTACAATGAGATATTAAAAAAAAAATTTTTTTAATATTTTATTCTAAATTAGATATTTATTTTCCTCAACTAATGTTCTTTGTTTTCTTTTTTCTTTTTAGTGAAGGAATTTTGCTGGGTTATGGCAATCCTCTCCTCGACATAACTGTCAGTGGCACAGAAGAATTCCTCAAAAAGTAAGTTGAATAATTTTATACCTTTTGGTATTTGAGTTGATGAGATCTGGGATCGAAACACGATTGCATTTGTGCAGCTATTCAGTTTAACATTAAATTATGATTTTGTAGCATCATTATGTGTTAAAAGACTGTCTTGTGGTGCCATTTTTCTAAATTAAAACATCTTCTATAGTTTTCTGTGTTTAAATAAAAAATTGTTTTTGTGATAATTGCCTCCATATTTTTATCAAAAGAATATTTTTATAGTGTCAAAATTTCAATTTCCTTCAACTAAAATATACCGAGTAAGATAGTCTTCTTGTTGGATTAGTATTATTTTTTAATCTTTTATCACTGCATGTATAAAGTTAGGTTTGTGTGTGTGTATATATATATATATATATATAGACAAGGAAATTGATATTTTTAAAGCACACATGTAAATGTATTTAAGTGACATTTTGAAAAATCAATGCATCGTGCAATTTAAATGATAAAATCATTTATTTAATTTTATATATTTATTTACTTTTTTTTTTCTTTTTTGGAAGCTTTTGTTGTAAAACAACTTTGTCAGGTGAGACTGTCTTATAGTTTTCTTTTTCTTTTCTTCATTTCCATGGTATTAACCCTGAGGGGTCGAATCACGATAGAGGCAGAAAAATAGTTAATTGTAAACTATAAGACAGTCTCGCCTGACAAAGTTGTTTTTAAAACGAAAGCTTGCAAAAAAAAAAAAAAAAAAAAAATTGAATAATTTTATCATTTAAATTGCATCATGTGTTGATTTAAAAAAATTACACCTTAGGTACATTTTTATGCGTGCTTCAAAGATGTCAATTTCCTTCTCTCTCTCTCTCTATATATATATTCTCTATATATATATATTCTATATATATATATATATATATATATATAATGATTCACTCCTAAACTAATGAACCGATATATTCTAGGCAATATGGTTTATAATGTGGGCACACTTTTCTTTTCTTTTATTTGTAAACTTTATCATTTAGGAGGTAGGACCCCCCAAAAAAAAAAAAAAAAAAACCCAAAGAAATGAGATACAAAATAATTAACAGAAGAAAAAATATTGCTCTACATTTATTTTTGAGTTATATTAAGTAATAAAATTTTAACTGAACCGGTGTTAATAATATTGTGTATGTGCAGGATAAACTCCTTAACTAATGAATCATTATGGAATGGAATACATATTCTAGGCAATACAGTGAATAAAGTCCACGTTATTTTTATTTAAAATTTTTTTTTTATTTTGTAAATTTTACATAAATGCTATATATATTTCTTATACCTGTTCTATGGCGGGTATTCTCCTCGTATATCTAATACATAAAATTAGTCATATTCTGTAAGTTTGATTGACACATAGCTTTGAATCTGACAAAACGATATTTAATTATGACTAGCGATTTCTTTTTATCCTTACAGCATGTTCTTTACACTAATTTAATTTACTTTATGTAGTTTCTTTCTGAAAATACTCATTCTGGCTAGGAAGATTTTCAGAATGGGGGCATTTTTCGTTCATAAGATTAGCAGCTCTAGATGCTTACAAAATGAGTAAAAAGAAATTTCTGCATTGCTCTACCTGTCTCTGATTTTAAATAAACAATTTAATTTTCTTAAAATATATATTAACCTATTTCTTAAAATGACTTAATATCACAATAGTACATAAATTAATTTGACTTCTAACACCTTAAAATTTTGTCTTCCTGCAATGTTAGAAGCAGCCTTCCATGTCCATTGTGTACGTAAATATATTTTGCATACTTTGGCATTATACATAAGATAGAGTAATATTAATCTCTATTAGATAAGAAAATATTACATGGCAAAATTAAAACTTATTTTTTTAAAATCCTACTTAAAATAAATGATTGTTACATTGCCTATACTTAGATCTATTTTTCTCGGGCAAATATGTCTCCACACTGGCAATGCCTGTTTAAATTTAACATTTAAAAAAAAATCTCAAAGTTGTCAGCAAAAAAAAGCAAAGTCAAGTAAATTCAAAGTACTAAGATTGCCGGGTAAGTAAAGAAAATGTTACTGCATTTTCTTTTTTAACTTGAAAATTGATACTTACAGAAATTACAAAATAAAAAAATATTAACATTGGGTTCAGGTGTGTGTGTGTGTGTATATATATATATAATGAAATGAATGATGAGAATAAAAATTGGAAAGAGAACTTTATTGAATCATTAAATAGTTTAAACAAGGAATATACCAATAAACTTTGTTTCCTTTCTTTAACCCATAGATTTTAAAAAATGCAAGCTTTTATCATCAGAGGATATCATTATATAAGAATATAAATCTCCAAATAAAACTCACAATATAGATCCATCAGCCCGATAGATTGACTTCCTTAGACCAAGTAAAAAGTGTGACTAAATTTAGAATGGGAGCGGTTCAAGAAAAAGGAAAAAGAAAAAAAATGAAGAAGGAGAAAGTAGTATCAGAGGGAGGAAAAAAAGAAAAGCAAGACGTGGAAAGAAGAAAAAAAGTTAAAAAGAAATATGCAGAAAAATAAAAGAAAATAAGAAATAAGATAGATAATTTAAAAGGAAAGAGAG
>OY744539.1:5611277-5723777 GCA_963556195.1 Sepiola atlantica | reverse complement strand
AAAGTTTACTTTAACAGCAACGTTGATGTTGTCAGCTAGATATCTTACCTGCTGATAATTCAGATATATGTTAATACTTAGACTAATGCTCATAAATAGATTAATTTCATTGTGTAACATGTTAGAAAAGTGTCATTAGCTTCTTTAAAGAGCAGTTAGAGATGCAGAACTACTTCCATTATGTTCACATGCAAATTCACTTATATTTAAGGTACACTCTCTAGTATGTCTTCAGTTTTAGGGACAGACATGCATACAGCTAGAGGTGTTCTCCTTCATTATATATATATATATATATATATATATATATATATATATATGAGAGAGAGAGAGAGGTAGTTTGGTAGTTTTGTTTTACGGCATATCAACCCTTTTTGGGTTATTTAATGCCGAATCTGGTCTTGTTTTCTTCTCTTTTTTGTTTCTTTCCCCTTTTAATATCTGTTTCTATTTAACCCATAGTTGGGACCCTAACAGGTACTACCACTCCGGGTCAGGGTGGACCTGGGAGCAATGGTAATTAAGAGGAGGCTCCACATTCCCCAAAGTCCGTAAGCCGGATCTCACCATCGGATGTAGTTTAAGGTCATATCCAGGACCGGGAGTAGGGTAGGAAAAATAAAAATAAAAAAGGGGAGGGAGAGGGGCTGTTGTTTTTGTTTTTGGTTTTGTAGAACATAATTAAGTTTTACAAACAAAAAAAGAAAAAAAAGAAAAAAAACGTCAATGTAGGTGAATTTCGTCTCAGGGAGCCACAGGGCAGCCTGATCTGGTATCACCAGAGAGAGAGAGAGAGAGAGAGAGAGAGATGGTCAGACAGACGAAGAGGCGTTACATACTAAATATATCAAAATTCTTCACTTACATTTTATTAAATTAAAAAAAAAAAAAAAAAAAAGGAAAAATATATTTGATTTCATATAATCTTATGTAAAAAAAAAAAAAAAAAATGGATGGGGTAGAATCGAAACCACCCACTCAATGTTTTCAGTCTGATACTTTCTCAACTAAACAATTCAGACATTTGTTAAGTCGACTTTTAAAATAACACTCATAAGAACAATCGGATATATGTATTTGAAGTATTAAGGGGATTCTGCTGTCATGGGTGACTTAGAGATTTGGGATTACTTACAGAGTCTTTCCTGGAGAATTTTATACATATGATATAAATTTCATCAAAATACGATATATTTGAAGTTTTAAGAGGGTTATGCCCTCATGACCCCCTAGAGTGCACTTAGAGATTTGAGAACACTTCCATTATCTTCCTCAGTAAATTTTATACGAGAATACACTTGTAGATTTTATGTAGATTCTCACACAAACATTGAGTTTTATATATATAGATTTTCTTTTCTTTTCCCGTCTAGGTATACAGAGATGGTGGAGACCTTCAAAGATGTCGAATTCATTCCAGGAGGTGCTACACAGAATTCATTGCGAGTTGTACAGGTAAGATTTTAAATTGTTACGATCGGTATAATAGAATAAGGCTAACAATGTTTTCAGAGATGCTGCTTCTGATGAAAAAAGCTGCGCCGACCCTTTCACGCCGTCAAGAATTGTGGAATCTGTTGTCAACTTAGGCATCACAGCTAAGTTTGGCGAAACAAGAAAAAACAACAAATACAGCTCTCTAACCAACCATTTTATTTTTCAAAATGTCGAGTCTTCTCAGTCCCAATACTGTTGCACTATTCATACGAGAAATTAAGCGGATGAAAGCCACTTGCAGCAATAAACCCTGGGAGACTGCTTGGATGTTCCAGCGCATATCCGTAGCTATCTTCCGAGGTAACGGCGTGTCAAGTATTACGTCGTCTTGCAACATATAAATCTTGATGAAAAAAAAAGCTTAACATTTATTTGTTCTTTTGTACATCATGCTTCAACATAGTTTATTTTGTTGTTTTAAAATAAAAGTTTAACACTTAAGTAAAAAAAAAGAAAAAAAAGAAGCTTTTAATTAATATCCAAAAAGTGTTTATTATACATGTGATACAAGAAGTTTTTTTGATACGGATAAGACTTGGTATACAGGTTTAGTTACAGTGAAAATACACACTAGTTAGCATCAGCAGTTCTTCATTCCATGTGAATTATCCATACATAATACAACAGATTAGATCAGTGACAATCAAGGAAGAAGACTATTAATGATACTATAGACTGCCCCACCCCTACAACTGGAACCAAGATGTCGAGGGAGCTTAACTAGGAAGTAGATGACAATAGGCAAACGACAGATCCATCGTGTCACACAGACCAAGTGATACCATAAGAAGTTAGCCGGGGGGAGGGGAGGGTTAAGATGAGGAATTTGAAGTAACTGAGAAAAAACTGGACATTTAGGATTTCCGGCCAAAGGTAGATATATTTGGGGGAAACTGGTTGTTCTGGAAGAAGAATTAGAGGAGAATGACGATGCGGTTTTGAGGAGATCGACGACTGAGCTTGACAGTGAGTGATCTCTTTCAAGAGATCGGCACAGTGTTTGACTGAGATGAGTTCAAGTGGATGATTACGACGGGCAGATCGACGAAAGACCTCAGAGTGACTCTTACCTGATATCTTGGAGATAGGAGACTGAGCTCAGAAGTGCAAACCCTAACAACAATGACACATGCACACACACACCTGTGTTCAACAAGTCCTATGTACAATGTCTGTGTCTATGTCTACGTTGTTTCTTAATTTGTATGCAAATTGTAAACTGTCTTTGTACCCGCTCAGCAACTGCCAATGCTAGACTCGACACGACCAGAATAATAACAAGAAAAACCACAGCACATGCATTTTGGGTATGGTGGCCAGTCGGGAACACGGATATTGTTGCACATATTTACCAATATTATCTTCTTAGTCTTTCATAAAGGATTCTTTCATCCATTTTATCTTCATGAATAAAAATATACCAGAGTTGAATTGTAGTAGAGTAGATGGAGGACAGAGAAACTCACATTAAACGAAGAAAAAGAAGAGAATACACATGGCGGGTTTTTGAGGCACCACGCTTATCACTGTGCATGATATATGGAAATTTAAAGAGAATCTAAAGTATATTTCCTGTGTGTTTTAAGCCATTCGGAAAAGATGTATTTTAAAACACTTGGTTTTGCACTTTTCCCCATTTGATACAGTCTTAGTTTTGAATTACTATCATTTTCTAACATTTTCTTCTGAAGAGGGTCAGACGTAAAGGTGGCTTAAAGAGTATATTATTATTTCTTTCATTTATTTTCTCTCTCTTCCTTTATAAAATATCAGGTTTCCTTTGATATCTATCTATCTATCTATATATATATATATATCTATCTGTGTGTGTGTGTCAGGTTATATTGAAAAGAAATCCATAAAGTGCTCGATCGCAGAGGAGTGAGAGCTAATATAATTTATTTGAAAACTGGGATCAAGAGTACAATAAGGACCCCCAGTTCATTAACACAACATGCGGAACATGTTCCGGAAGCCACCGGCGTCTTCCGGTTCGTCTTCTGGTTGACCTTGCAATACACGTGGTCGCTATTTACAAAACAACTTGTAAATAAAATAAATGAAATATATACGCTTTTTTAAAAATCGGCTGACTTGTAATCTTTCGTTTTGCAATAAACAAAACAATTTATCGGTTTTTTGTTTTACTTTTATTTACTAAAAAACAAACAAATTTTAAACGCAGAACATTCTATATTTCGTGTTGTGTATTTTAAGAAAAAGTGTATTGCGAGGTCAACCGGAAGACGCCGGTGACTTCCGGAATATGTTCCGTGTGTTGTGTTAATGAACTCTTATTGTACTCTTGATCCAAAAACTGTTACATATTTCAGAAAACGTACCGCGGTTTTAAAAAAATCTTTAAGCCCAGTGGAATCGTTGGCGTTCTAAATGAGGTGAAATCACGATTTTTAAAAAAAATGTAAAAAGTCAGCCCATCTGCATGAAACCGCGGTACGTTTTCTGAAATATGTAACATATAGTTTTCATCATCATCATCATCATCAACCGGTTTATTTGTTGAATCAGGCCACAATTAATCCTCTTTCAAATAAATTATATATATATATATATATATAAATATGATTATTAACAGAATTTTTATCTTAAAAAATAAATAATTCATGTAACTTGAATAATTGATATTTATTATTTGTATGAAAGAATTTTAAGAAGCTTCAGAACCGATTGCAAGAAATATGATTTATTTTAATTGGGAGGCGCTGTGTAAGAACAAGGGAGATAACTCTGTCAAACTTTTGATAATGTCAAGAAAACAGTTTCAAAAAGGTAAAATTAAAATAGAATAAAATTCAAAGAATTTTTCTTCATGTGTGGATTATTATCGGCCTTCACCAAGAACTAACTTTTTAACAAAATATAATCTTTCTTTTAATCTTTTCACTCTTTAGACTATCGTCCTCATCTTCATGTACATATAATGATGTTTTCTGTACTTATATATACATGTGTTTTTTTTTATTTAAAAAAAATTTATTTGTTTATGTTGATGTTTCTTACGTGCTTAAATCTGATGATATCTCTTCCCTGCTCACTGTATCTTGTTTACCACCCCCCTCTTATTTTGTATGGTATTTATCACTCTTCTTACTGACTCTCTCTCTCTCATATATATATATATATATATATATATATATAAACAGTCGAAGGTAATAAAGAAAGGAAAGAATAAAAAGATTGTAATACTCCATTATGAAAAAAGGACATAGCACCACAATAGTAATACGATTTAACATGTAGCTGAGAGAGAGCAAAAAGCGACTGATTTTGTCTTACTTTTCTAAATATTTAACTGACTTTGCAAATTCACTTTTTTCCAATTTACATAACCTAACCTGATTTAAATTTTTCCAGTATAAATTAAAAAAAAAAAAAAAAAAAGCAAAACCTATTTTAATATAACTCTTAAGTTATTGAAATTTATTATTTAAGCTATATATATAATAATTTAAAATGTTTCGAATTTGTTTAAAAAAACACATTTTGATTCATACAATTGTTTCTGCCACCCATTTGAAAACATACATTCGCTTGATAAAAAAAATTCAAGATGTTTTCAAAAAGCTTCTTCAGTGTATTAGTAATGAGCTATTACCCTAACTTTTGTGTGAATTTAAAGGAGTTTATTTTATATATATATATATATATATATATATATATACTATAAATATTTTTTAAATATTGAAGTGTTTTTTTTTTTTTTTTTTTCAACTACAGACAATATTGTTTCGGGTTTTTTACCCTCATCAGTGCAGGAGTGGCGGTTGTAGGCGGTCGCATGGGATCGAACACAGTTCGTAGATTCAGGCTAGAATCAAGAGACAGATGCTCAGGACCACACGGCCACCGCAATCGACACACAGTAATTGAAATTGAGATACACTTATCCGGGGAGGCAGGGGGAAGTGTCATTGCTGCCTACAGTGTTCAACGCTCGTGTGGAACTAGCTTATCGCAGATTACAACAAACTTTCTTAATTTCACGGTGCTCTACTTATAAGACTATTACATCTTTAAAGGGGCTTTTAACTATAAATATTTTTTAAATATTAATGTTTTTTTCCCCTACAGACGATATCGTTTCGGGTATATATGTATATATACGCACACACATTTAAAAAAACAAAAAACAAATTTAATATACTCTCCAATCATAAAACCTCGTGTTTACTTAGCCAATATTATTTAAATAAGTCATTATGTACGTTTTGAATCATTTAAAATTTTGTCCACCTGAAGAAATTTACTATCTTAGAATCAGTTTACAAGATTATAATTGTTTTAGTACTACTACTACAACTACTACTATTACTATTAGTGTGTCTGTGCCATCATAAAAAATAGCATATTTTTTTCATTGCTTCGCAACTTTAATAATTAACACCCCACTCAATAAGTTCCGGGCCTGACCTATAGATGGCACCACTAATAAAACCCCATATGATTTTTATAAAGTACTAACCTTCAAATAGTATGTGTCAAAATTTGAGCCCAATCGGATAATTAGTTTATAAATTAGTTATTAAAGTGAAGCTACTGTTGCCAATTTTCAAAAATCTGAATTTCGTGTCTTGATAAATCAATGCTTTCTGATGGGAAAAAATGTTGTAATGTTGTTCACGCAAAGCAATGGATTGATAAGTGTTATTTGAACTCTCCTCCGTTGAAAAAAAAAAAGGTTAAGAGGTGGTATGCTGACTTTAAATATGATTGTACAGATACAAATGATGCTAAATGCTCATGTTGCTCAAATTTGGCAGTTGTCCCATAAAACAAGAAGTCCACAAATTCGTTTTGACCGATCGTGAATTGAAGTTGCGTGAGATAGCAGAGGAGTTGAAGATATCAGAAGGCGGAAGTGTATTCACTATTTGTCAATGAGGAAGCTGTGTGCAAGGTGGGTGTTGTTTGCTCACAATCGATCAAAAACAATGCGTCGACAATTCAGAGCATTGGTTGCAGCTGTTTTGATGCAACAAAAAAGTTTTTGCGTCAATATATGACAATGGATGAAACATAGATCTCCACTTAACTCTGGAGTCAAATCAGCAGTCGGTTGAGTGGACAGCAGTAGATGAAAGCCACTCAAAGATACAAACATAAGCAGACAAGGTTTTGGCCTCAATATATTGGGATGCACAAGGTATTTTGTTCATCGATTACCTTGATGAAGGAAGAACCATCAATAGCGAATATTATATAGCATGACCGGTGCGTTTGAAGGAAGAAATCGCCAAAAAATTGCCACAAATAAAAACGGAAAAAATGCTCCTTTACACAGACAATGCACCATGTCAATGGCAAAACTACATGAATTACATTCTGAATTACTTCCAGATCTTGCCCCCAGAGACTACCAGCTTTTTGCAGACCCCCAAAGAGATTAGGTGCTAATAATAAGCGGGATTGGAAACCGGCGTATTTTGAGGTAAAAAAAAGCAAAGCATTCTAAAAAAGGGCACAGAATTTTAGGGAAGTGTTGGAATCAGTATATCACCCTAGAAGGAGACTATGTTGATGAATAAAGTTGAATTTTGCCTAAAAGTTCTTTTGTTTTTTTGAATTATATTTATTAGTAGCTAGGCCCAGGACTTGTTGAGTAATGTATCATTTGGAAAAAAAAAAACGATTGTCTTATTTACAAACAATACTAATAGGTCAGTCAGCTGCTGCTGATGCTTATCTTCATTTGAATTACCTTCCTTAGTGTCACATATGCAGATGAATAACTATTTATGCATAAAGATATTGAACCAGGCACAACTCATATTATTATTAGAGATTATTGATCTAGTTAAAAAATATGAAGCACTCTATTTTCACAAGTAAAAAAAGATTCTAACCCTCTACTACTAATATATATTTATATGTAATAAATTGACTCAATATTTTGTGATAGATTCTTATTTTGGGTAAACAAGTTAAGAAAAGCTTATTTTTACAATAATTTCAGCTGTCTCGTGTTGCTAGACATTTTTACACTTGAAATGAACGATTTCCTTTTTTGTTTTCAGTGGTTGATTGAAATGCCCAAAGCGACCACGTATTTCGGTTGTATCAGCAAAGATAAATTTGGTGATATTTTGGTAGAGAAAGCCACCGATGCCAAGGTGAATGTGCAGTATCAATATACTGACAAGGCTCCCACGGGGACATGCGCTGTTGTTGTTATAGGCAATCAAAGGTCAGATATACATTTTTTTCTCTCCGTCTCTCTCTTTTTATTTCCCTCTTTCCCCCATCCTGGCCCCCCTTTTTCTCTCCCCCTTCAATGTATTGGACAAAAATAAATCTCTGAAGGCATTTTTGGTTGCATTTTTGAAGATTTTCTTTCAAGAAGGTGTTAAAATGCTTGAGATAGTTGTAGCCAGTGAAGAGAGGCCAGATGACTATGGTAGACGAGACAAGTTCAAAGCCCAATGTCGGACACGTACACTGTAGTTTCTGGTGTATTTTGTCATTTTACTGCTAATACTTTCTTGCAGTCACCCTTTCTCTGAGATTCAGTAACCTGTAGTGAACCCTAACAAAAGAAAACTTCACGATACTTCAAATAGCTATCCGTAACCAAAATTTTAGGTTCATTATATCGATAAGCTTTTAACGTAGGCACATAGATCTTTGCAAAAACATCATCAATAGTACCAAACTTATTTTGGTAACTCAATTAACCACTGAATTATGATCGTTCAAAGTTCAGTGTAAATTAGAAAATTTGCTGTTTTGTGTGCTATTGGTCTAGAAGACAATTTTCAGTGTATCACTAAAAATGAAGGCTTTGAACAAGTGAAACATCTTTACAAATGTAATGTCATCTTGCGGTAAATAAAAATTAATCATAATGGAAGCAATAATTCTTAGATCAAACAAGTCTCAACATTGGACAGAATACCATTACTCCTCGAAAAAAAGTGCAAAAAAAACTAATTCAACAGCTAACACATTGAATCTTCTTAATGTTTCATAGCACGTTAGAGATGAAGCTGAGTTTTCTTTTCATGGTAAATCAATCAAAACAACTCAGATTTGAACCATGTAAAAGTGGATAGAAAAATAATTTTATAATAAGGCAAAAATTTAATTCACTAATATTTTCAATTTTGATTTTTTTTATATAAAAACAACTTAAAATGATATATTAAACCTACCACATTGACAAGTGGCCCTTTTTCTTTAAGATGGGATTATCTTTATATGCATAGACACACAATATTGCACACCAAATTTTAACATTTTTGTTCATGTAAAAAAATAAATTGCCCATCAGTGAAAATAGTAACCTAACTTGAAGTAGTCTGGAAAACAAAAACTATTAATGACACAAGAGAAAGAATTATACATTTAGAAAGTTATATTTTGTTTTTGAATTTTTGAGATGAGGAGTGATAATTTATATAATTTCGTTTATTCGGACTACTGTTCTCATCTTGAGTGTTATCATCACAGCGTTTCGGCTGCTGTAACCTCCAGCCTTCTTCGGGTGTATCTTTTCAAACTCTGGAATTTTGACGGAATTTCTCGTTTTGTCAGTCAGAATTCGCAATTCTTTATATCTGCACCGAGGATTGAACCTTCACACTTCAGATGACTACTTAGTACTATTTCCACTATGCCACGGGGCCTTGCGGACAATTCTAGTATGAATTTTGGGAGCCTTAAACCTATTCTTGTTTTTAATGTGCAGTCTTACTACTTATCACTATATATCACTACTTTTATTACTACATATCACTGTTACTAGGCTAGTTTGTGATGCCTACTTCAAACCAATCATTTGTAAAATTCTTATTTTATTTATTTATTTTATTTTTGAGATCGTCCAGAACTGTTGAATGACTTATGCCCACTTTTGACGAACGGCTTTAATTTATTGTCCTCTGCAAACTCACACATACAACCTTCTCCTTTTCAATGGCAAATTTATAAACCCATGTTGCAGTGTATGTTCGTTGACAATTCCTTAGCCGAATGTTCTTTTGATGTTGTAAGCTGCTTCATTTGCCAATGACCAATTTTTAACTCCATACCAGAAAATTGCTTGCATTTACTTCCTTTTCATAATTGATTTATTTTTTTACTAAAAAGTCACCACTTATCAAAGCTAAAAAACACTCTAGGATAAAGCTTTGATTGACAGTTGAATGATGATGAATATTATGAGAGGATTGAAAATAATGAATGGAATGAATAAAATTAGATGACTTATTAGAACATTTGATAAGTATTTATTGACTCTAGATTTGAAGATGACCATGTTGTAGCCCTCAGGGAAGTATCTTGTGGCAACGTTTTCCACCAGTGAAGAAACTCTTTGAAAAAAACTCTGGTCATGGGAATTCTGTTTGATGTTAGGCACATAGAAAGAAGAAAGGAAAATTCTTTGCTTTAGTAGTAGAAAGTTGACCGTAGGTTTACTTCTGGGTTGGAATCCATCCATCTAACACTTATTGTTGGCTAGTTTTTGACCTTGAAGTAGTTTTTTAACTCCTTACATCAAGTGGCTTCATGCCTTGTCTGGAGCGATTTCCATAACAAAAATATAAATATCCTTGAGTGTTTTTGGGCCTCATTAGTCTAGTCATGTCTTTATTTATCCCTCTTTCTCTCAAGTTCATCCTTATCACTTCCTCTCATGTTTTCCTTGGTCTTCTTCTGTGAACTGACCATGTCACTATTTATTTTTACAATGTTTCGGCCGATGAATTCTCTGCTCTTTTCCAGGTGTATCTTAGTCAAACTCTTATGCCTATACGGACTTTTGAATTAAACCTTTTATTTAACTCACTGTCGTACAACGGATAAAAGTGTTTATTAATAATCAGTTCTAAGTGACTGTTTTTTGGAGGTTGATGGTTCAATCTTTATTACAGGAATAATACCTAAGAATAACATAATAATTAACACTTCTACCCTGTCATGGCTGATGGAACGTTAACGATCTATCTCTGTGGATTGAATAAAGCGTTTAGTTCGAAATTTTGTATAGGTTCCTGAGTTTGACATAAAAATTCCCAGGTTCGAAAAGATGCACCTGAAGAAGGTCGAAGATTACATCAGCCGAAACGCTGTGAAAATAGTAGTCCACATAATCTGAATGAACTGATTTTTTAATCTTTTATTTTGCCTCTTCTCATTCTTTTTTAAGAATTTTTTCCTTCTGTATTTTTCTTTTCCAGATCACTCTGTGCTAATCTTGCCGCTGCAAATTGCTTCACAGAATCCCACTTAGATGACGCTGACAATTGGGCATTGGTCGAGAAAGCAAAATACTATTACATTGCTGTATGTACCACTTTGATTATATTTGTCTGTTTTTTCTAAAATAATATTAGTTTTCAACTTCTTGAACTTTGTGTTCAATTATCTATTCTAATAATGCACAATAGTAGATAGGGGAACATATCCCGGGCTCATCGTTATTATTGGCTGTTAGATCTGGTCTGCTTTATTACCCGCTACTTGTACCATGTAAGCTAGTATTACCTGTTCCATGGTCAGGCTGTTGGCGACAAAACTGGCATCTTCATCAGGCAGGCCTTGGCTTGTCTGATAAAGATGCAGATGAACTCCATGAGAGTCAACAGTCATCCATACTGATGAGTAGAAAGTGAACCGTGGGATTATTTTTGGCAGCCTCATAACTCTCTTTTCTCTCTATTTAGTTCTTTAGTCCTCACATTTCATAAGCGATGTTTCTGACAAAGAGGGAAGAATTGCTGTTTTCTCGGTCGGGATCTATCCATCTAACACTTATCGTTTGGCTAGTTTTTGATCTTGAAGTAGTATTTTTTTTTTTAACTCCTTATATCAAGTGGCTTCATGCCTTGTCTTGAGCGATTTCCATGAGAAAAATATAAATATCCTTGAGTGTTTTTTGGGCCTCATTAGTCTAGTCAGGTCTTTATTTATCCCTCTTTCTCTCAAGTCCATCCTTATCACTTCCTCTCATGTTTTCCTTGCCATTCCCCTGTGAACAGACCCTGCCACCTCAACTTTTCTACATCTACTAACCCAAGAACTGTTTCTTATAATTATGTGTCACAGAGCCAATATCTTTGTTGAAGAGGCCACGTTACATAAGACTGAAAAGAAACACTTGTCTTTCTTCAGTTGGTGAATCCTTTTAGCATTTTCCGAAGCATCTTCTTCTTCCACAGATTTGTTCACAAATGAAGACTCAAAAACACAAAAAGCATTTTTCTGTGTTTACTTTTATTGTTGGTATAATGTCGACATCATCTTACTCTCATACTCATTTCTTTATGTACTGTGTGTGGCTTGCAAGCCCCACCAGTGGGAGCAAGTCCACAGGACATCCTGTGACAATCTTCATTTTGATGTTTTTTTTATTCCGATAGTATTTCTCACAATTATTTTTGTTTTTACAAATTTCCTCTCCAAACGACAAATGTTAATTTTTCAATTCAACTGATAACTCACAATGTCAAAACACATTCAGCCTTGAATTCCAAAAGTGCCTTCAAACCACATTTCAATCTCAACCTATATTCTATCAGCCAACTTCTGTAACCTCAGCTCGCGTAATCATAATAGCTATTATGAATTATCATTATTATAATTATAATTATCATAATTAGCACTATTTTTACTATTCCCAGAAGTAATCTCATTACACATATAAGGTATATTTAAAAAAACATATGACTAAAACAAATCACCTTGTGTCCAAGGCAATACAAAATAGAGGCCTAGCAACCACACAGTTGAAATCTCTGTATAGAAAGTGCCTAAATTATAACAAACCTATTTATTACGAAAAAAAAAATTGAACCAAGTGCATTTTTAGCAGCTCATGTTAGCACTTAAAAGGAATGAATTTAACATGAGACTATGACATCAAACATAAACGAAACACATTTTTCACATTGACTTGTTCACAGAATAACATTTTTTCCATGAAAAAATTGAAAACGAAATTTTATAACATTAAAAATGACATCACTTAGCGAGAAAAAAATCGTCATCGTCATATCCATTCTATCATTTTATTTATCTTGGTCATGGTTTTGAGGTTTTCTGACAGCCTGCAATCCCAATCTCCAAGCTTGGCAGTTCAAATTCCATTGTCATAGATCCCTTTGCAAAACTCAATCATTTTCTGCAAAGCTAAAAACAAAATCAACATTTTTCCTTTACCAAACAGCATGAATAAATACTTAGAACAACATATAAAGAATTTGAAGCATATAAACTTTTACCAAAATTACCTGATTCAGCATTAAATAACCTGAAAAGGTTTGATATGCCATAAAACATAACATAAACTCTCAAACAACCTCAGCACTCAACATGTCTTAAAGATAACAAAAGAAGTTGTTGTCCAACTTCATCTCGGTTTAAGGTCGGCAGTCAAATGGGTGTGCCTGAGCAAGGCATATACGCTTATATTTTGGGGTTAGGTGCCAGCTTTCCAGACCAGCCACTATACTTTTTGTGGATCCATAATCCGCATCGGCTGCATTGTATGACATTGGATCTGACTGTTTTCCTGCACATGGATATTTTGACTGTTTTCCAGCACATGGATATTGACAAAGGCTGTTCTAATTGTTAGAATATTAAAATGGTTGTTACGATTAGTAAACCAAACAGTCATCTTTCGTTGTAGCGGTCGGGTTCAAATTTTTCTAGTTGAGGTAAGTTCTGCTACTTCAGTTCTGCTAGCAAAACTTTAAATAAACGTTGATTCTCTCATATATAGATGAGGCAAGTCAGATTAACAGATTAACCACCCTTAGTGCGACTGTTGTAAAATTGCAACAAGTCTACCACTTCTAATAGCAGACGATGCTACATGCGTATTTGTGGCAAATTTAGCAATTGACTAATATGTGCATGAGAAAATGACAATTTTCCATTAACGAATGGTCAACCTCATTATAAATTCAAGATGGCGGCCATCACAATATGCAAATTAGTCAAATTTTACGATTTATTTTGATTGTCTTATATGCAACAAAAGTCATCTACGTTTGGGCATTCAATAAAAGGTTAAGCTTACAGTCATTTTAAAAATGGGTGTAAAAAATTATTTTTCTACAAAAAAAAAAATATCAGTGCTCAGACTAGTTATATTTTATAGATATATTTGTTGCTGTTGCAATAGTGTTCACTTTTGTCGGGTTGAGCAGGCTTCTTTTCTTGGCCTGCGCCACGTCTGAAACAGGACACGGAGATCCTGAATAAGGCTAACCAATTATGTAACCTGATGACTTCCAAAGAAGCTTAAATCTGGACAGTATAGGGAGATTTGTGCAGAATAGGAGATTTCAATGGTATGGCTATGTTGAAAGAATGGATGAGAGTTCTTGGGTTAGATGTAGAACAGTAGCAGCAGCAGTTCACAGGGGAAGGCCAAGGAAAACATGCGAGGAAGTGATAAAAATGGACGTGAGAGAAAGAGGGATAAATAAAGACCTGACCAAATTAGTTTCGAAGTTAGCTTCTAATAGCCATCCAATGCATGCCAGCATGTAAAACAAATGTTAAACCGAATATGATGCTGATGAGTAAATATTTTATTAGAATAAAAGAAGTGAAAAATAGAGTATTTGCTGTGAAAAAAAAAAAAAAATTCTAAAGAGAATTATCTCCCTTAGCCTTCTGATTGGTTTTGAAGTTTGTGTCCAACAGCGGACATGTTAAATGCTTTTTGTTCATATAAAATAACATTGCAATCGGTGAATTTTAAGAAGAAATAAGAAAGATAGAAAATGTCTCAAACTGGAAAGTTTAAAAAAAAAGAAAGAAAAAACGTATCAATCGGTATAGAAAGAATAAATGAAAATAGTCCCAGCAAAGAATTTCTTTCCAAATTAATTTTAGACGGTGGTGTGTGTGTATGTCTGACTTGCTATTTGCTTTCTCTGTTCCCCATAAAACTTGAAATGGTTTCGTCCGGCTGTTTTTTTTACTCTCTGATTTTTGTGTGACGAAATGGATATATATTTATCTATATACAAATAAGTACACATTGGTCTTTATTATAAAGTGGAATATAGCTTTTAAGACTGGATTGGATGGATAAATTGTGAAAAGCAGACAGAAAATCTTGGTCTTTTTTTATTTACATATACATACACATATATATATATATATATATATTTATATATATATTTGTTTTTTTTTTTATCTCCAGGGGTTTCCACTCACTGTGAGTCCATCTGCCATTCTACGTATTGCCAAATATGCCTGTGAACAAAACAAAGTATTCTGCTCCAATTTGTCAGCACCATTTATTTGTCAGTTTTTCAAAGAACCACTCATGCAGACATTGCCATACGTCGACTTTCTCTTTGGAAACCACGAGGTAAGTTTATTTTTCTTTTTTAGATTTCAATTTTTCTTTTTTTCTTCCCATCTTGCATCAGTTTTATATTTTATTAAAATGGAGCAATGTTAGTTATCCAATGTTCCATGTCCGGCACATTTATGGTACTTGATGCCATCCTCCCTACCCTGCTAAACACTAAACATTATAAGGTGAGTATTAAGGGTTAGTGGAGTAATCCTGGAAAGGGAATCATGCACTTCTTTATACCTCAGTGTATGAAAAAGGGAGCCTTCGGGTCGCCCTCGACTATAGTTGATCACTTGACTTTTTATTTCACATCCAGAAATTCTGAAACAGAAAGGAATCCCAGTAGAGTAATAAAGAGGGGGGGATTGTACTATGAAGAGGAAGAGCTCAAATCACTTCCTCACATGTTTTCCTTGGACTTCCCCTGCCAACCGACCCTGCTACCTCAACTGTTCTACGTGTACTAATCCAAAAATTCTCATCCAGTCTTTCAATGTAGCCAAACCAATAAGGTCTCCTTTTTTGCACATATCTCCCTATACTATCCAGATTTAATCTTCCTCTGAGGTCATCAGATCTAAGCCTGTCTTTAAAATTCGCATTACACATCCATCTTATCATTCTTATATTATTTCTCTACATGCAACACATATCCTTAACCCTTGGGTTTATAGATGTAGAACAGTTGAGGTAGCAGGGAAATTATGGAAGGAAGTAATCAGGAAGGATTTGTGAGAAAGAGGGCTAAATATAAACCTGGGGAGAGATAGGTTAGCTTGGAAATCAATTTCTAAAAGCTGTCCAACACATGCCAGCATGTAAAACAGACATTAAACCGAATATGATGATGATAATGATGATACTCTTCTGATGGGAGTTGGTAGAAACTGATCTTAGGAGTTAATTTATTAAAATGTATCTGCTTTTATTAGCCACTAGCTCACCCGACACGGTACTGCCTGAGAATCTTTACTTTTATTTTTGTTACTATCATTGAACTTCTTTCTGCCTCTTAATTTTTTTATAAGAAAATATCAAAATTTTTGGAAAGATAATTTAATGAAAAGAATGTCATTAACCCATTAGTGCCAAAATTTTTTTCTTTAATTTATTACCAAAAATCTTTTGGAAATACAATGTTTTATTTTAGCAAAATTACTTCTAAAGATTTACTTGACTTTATAGGATAGCTAGAGCATTCATTTATACTATGTATCATCTGGGTTGGTTATAAGGACCATTGAGCCAAAATTTTTTTATTGAATAATAGATGAAACTGATTGTAGCCTTCCACTCTAGATTTTCACAGTATACTCAAAACATCAGTGGAGACATCAGTATTGCCAATATCAGACAGTATGTGTAATATTTAAAAGACACTCTAATCTTTATGACTAACTATAGCTATCTCTGAAAAATACAGATGTTTCTGAAATATGCTTAATTATCTTTCTGGTTCTAAAAAAAAAAAGATGGGTGCTACTGGGTTAAAAAAATTAGTTTTGCAATAAAATCGATAGGTCATCTTACGAAATGATATATTAAAAAGAATAAAAAAGCTGTTGCATCCCGTTTTTTTCCTTTGCTTTTTTGTGAAGTTGAATTGAATATTGCTATTGTTCAGAATAATAACCCTTTAAAAAAAGTTCATTTGAAAATTCATGTTTGAATGTGAATTGCCACAAAAATATGATAAATTGTCTGACAATTATATAGATTTAAAAATGTTGTACTCAAAATATATTTAAATGATTCCACAATAAGATTTATCCTTTTTTTAAATTAATTTTTTTTTTTCTTTTTAGGAAGCCATTCAATTCGGAATAGCCAATGGGTTCAATGTAAGTACCTTATTCTTTTCAAATTGTAGCTGAATTTTTCCAGAAAACTGGCTGAATGCATTTTTATTTAGTGCTTCTCCATGGTTCCACCTCGATCGAATATGGATGTTAAGAAAAAAAATAGCAACAAACCTGTATGATGTACTTACTTTTGAGGGGGAAAAAATACAAGTCACGCAAAATAATTACAGAAATTCATCCAGTAGTTTATTAATTTCATAACTATCATTTGTTTTTATTTTACTTCAGTTAGTTCTCAGAAATCAAGGGGCCCCTTTCTGCGGCTAACATTTGATATCTATATGAGATACATAGATATCAAAGATTCTCCTCTACCTCTAAAATGTTAAGTTTAGAACATTAAAACTCCTCCACACCAAATGACCAGTTAAGTATGTTATAGTGTATTTTTCTTTTAGTCTCTCGGTCTTACCGGATTCCAAGACGATTCCTTTAGTCTGGTGAAGTATCCAGCAAAGTGCTGTTCCTTGAGGTAACATCACTAGGAGAAGGTGCACTATTCCTCGTATGAACCAGTGTATAGTCATGTCGAGGAGATCTTATTTGGGCTTCAAATACTATGTTATTTTGAATATTTGGTCAGGGTTTACTTGTAGGGTGAAGTATCCTCATGTCAAGTTGTCCTGACAAACCCTTGTACAGAGAGACCTAAGACACTCGAGGATGGTGTCTAGTAGGTAATTCAAACTCTCCAGTAGGCAATTCAAACTCCTTAATCATCATGTGTGTGTAAATATTTAAAAAATGCTGTTCAATGTCATTTTTAAAATAATTTTGTACTTGTATTTTTTGGTAAGTGGGTATGAATTTTAAATATCCTTATTTTCTGTTTATCCTCCCAACCTAATTCAGGTCTCGTTTTTCCAGTCATTTCCTAATTCATTCGCGTATTTCCTTTTCCTTTCTGTGTAATTCAAATCTATTTTTTTAAAAAACCTGATTCACTTTACATTTATCTTTTTTTCCCCCCCTTTTCATTCTAAGAGTTATCTCCCCTTCAACTAACAATTCTACTTGAGAGAAAAGAAAACTAAATCCAAGGGAGGTAAATGCGTTGAGTTCGTCGTTATTTGGTTGGTTTTATTTATTTAACAATTTTAAAAGCTTTTATTCATTAGGCACATAAGACCGCATATAATGAAACAAATCCTATAATTTTTCTCTTAACATTTGACATCAGTTTCCATAAGAAGGAGGACAAGAACTGCTATACATGACCCGTGTCTACATGATATACATATTTAGCATAAGTGTCGAAAAACTAAGTTTCTGTCCAGGTAAGATAAGGAATTTGTACTCAAGAACCTTTGTTAACACAACTAAATTTCTTAATTAAGAAATAAAAAAAACAATGAGCTGACATGTATACACTGATAACAGGCTTTATGGAGCCCTCTTGAAAGGGGACCTCTCTTCTTTTCCTGGAGTCATAAATTATCGATAAAATTACTAATCCAAGTCAAAGTATATACCATTAAAAAAAATGTTACTGCATAATTTTATTTAATCAAATATTGTCAAAATAGGTACATTGTGTTATATACTGATATGCGTCTCCTGATGTGTGTATAACTCATACACCCTTGCAGCTGTGGCCTACGATCGATTAATGGGAACACACAGATCTCCTTTTTGATGGAGGATTTTTTCGTATGAGGAACAGAAATCCAAGAGACACATATATAAAAGTATTCACTATCTGAGAGAGAGAGAGAGAGAGAGACTGCCATTGGCCAAACTTATGCTTAGGCTATCACGTTGTTCGCTCGTCCCACCTTCATTGAGGTTTTGGGGCGAGCACAGATTTCTGTGTCTACCTACCTCAAAATCTTCCAGGAAAGCAACCACATTAGTTCAGCTTCTCAACTTCACTTTATTAACTAGGATCGTCTTCTTACTCATCAGCTGTCAATCATTCCTAGTTTATCTAATCACTATTCTCTCCTAAGAGTCATCATTATTTAACAGAAATTCTGTCTTGTATGTACTTATATTAACTATGCATAAGACACGCAGCCTTAAAATTAAAATGCAAAATAAATATTGGAGAAAAATGCAGAACTCCTGACAGGATTTGAACCTGTGCCACAAAATGACCACTTTGATACCCAGGATGTACTTTAACTGCTTAGTCACTAAGGTAAGCAGCTATAACATTGTCAAATTTAAGCTCAAATCCTACAACATCCACCAAAGTTTTGCTGTTTGTTTAATCTCCAGTTCTGCTCATTTTGAAATGTTTATGCCTGTACAGGTGTATGGTGTACCATGTGTAAGGGGTTATTCTTTAGTTTTCCTTTTAAACTAGTTTCCCCACCAAGGCTGGAGTCTAGTCTACCCTCATACATCGATTAATAAGGGAGATTTTGTAACTATACTATTTAAGATTTGTAGTCGGGTAGTGTAGTATCTGCTCTGTTGTCATGATAGGTTGGTAGGAAAATAATGTCGAGTTTTCTTAGGTTGCCATCTAATTTACATAAGTTACCCATCTCTCCCTATCTATGTATTTCTCTCACCCACCACACTCACTCTATGTTGATTCAGTCATACTCTAATATTTCTTAATGTCTCTGTGAGCATTTAGAGAAATAGTGACTCTCTTTTTTCAGCATAGTCATCTAATTTACATACGTTTATTTGTACTCACCAGCATGTATGTAAATTAATAAATCTCTTTATTTCCATATAAGAATCATAATAGTAATAATAATTTATAATAGTAATAATAATAATAATAATAATTAAAAAAACAATAACAACAATGTGATGGCACCAGCCTCCGCTAATATCATACACTATAGTCATGAAGGGTCAAGGAGGATGGAAAGACCGTGGAGGGAGAACACTTAGCAGACCTCCACTCAAAGGGTGCTTGGAGAGGATTATTGCCCCCCCCCCCTAAAAAGACCAATGGTCGTTGCCAGCGAGTAATTGATGGTAAGTAGCTGTTGCAATAACGCAAAATTATTTGCAGTGGTTATTGACAGAGGTGGAGATTACTGGAAATCTGGGGATACTTGATGCCACTCAGACTCCAGGGAACACCACTGGTTATTATCAGTGAACAATCACTGATGATGATGTGTGAAGAACTCCGAGTGAGTTAAGTATAATATGGAAATAAAGACACTTTTCATTCTTAGTTTTGCAAAAAGATGTCTTAAAAGAGATCACATTTTTAAAGTATTATTTGGATTATTCGCACTACTGTTATTCTCATCTTGGATGTTATTCTCATGTTTCGGCTGATATAACCTCCGACCTTTTTCAGGTGCGTTTTATTGAACTCTGGCAAGACCTGTGGTACAATAGATAATAATACTAAGTCATAATCAATTTTAATTGATAGTCTTCTGGAGGTTGATGGTTCAGTCCTCGGTACGGGCAATACTAAGAATACAATTATGAATTCAGATTTCTCCCATGGCTGACTGAATGAGAGTAAGTTACCCTGTGGATTAAATAAGTGGTTGTGTTCGAAATTCTCTACAGATTCCAGAGTTTTATATGAAGATTCTTGAGTTCGACAAGACACACTTGAAGAAGGTTACATTGGATGAAACGTTGTGAGAATAACATCCAAGATGAGAACAGTAGTCCGAATAATACAAATTATCAATCCTCATTTTATAGATTCCAAGACATGAAAATAAAGTAGAATAAATAGTGGTAGTGGTTGTGACCCAACGGGTCACGTGTGTGTGTGTGTGTGTGTGTGTGTGTGTGTGTGTGTGTGTGTATAAATACACACTCACACACATGTGTAGATTGTTCTTGTTCCTCTGCTGTCAATATGATGTCAAGATAAAAATACAAGGGCAGATAATCATTGAATTATGTCCCTTGCTCCTAGAATTTGTCATAATGAACCAGGCTTTTTTTAGTGGGGGTCGATGGAGGCTTTCTTTTTCCTTAAACATTTTTTGTCAGCCAGTTTGAACTTTTTTTAAAATGCTAAACATTTATTTTATTCTAATCCATTTATTTTGTTTTGCTTATTGTTACGGCTTCATTTGAATAATAAATTCACACACACACAAAATAGTTGCAGCTTAGAAGAGATACTTGTCTCTTATGCACATCATTAAATTCAATTTTTAAACAAATTAAAACAATGTATTTTTTTGTTGAATTTTATTTCTACTTAAAAGATAATCATTTAAAAAAAATTTTTTTTTAATTAAAAAAAAAAAAAATTTAATTAAAAAAAAAAAAAAATTCAAATTAACATACAGGATTTGTAAACGATAATTGAATTCCATAAAATATCAAATAGTTTAAAATCTCTAAATTAGTTAAATTCAAATGTTAATTTAACTGGATTTTGTAAAGACTTACTGATACTTTACTTAAGATATAACCAACTAGCATGGTTACCTGGCGTTGCCCGGGGGCATGTACAACACAATAGAAGAGTTAAAGTGTGTAACCTCTTTCCTTTAAAACTTCTCTCTCTCACAATCTCCTCTCTATTTATTTTTCTATCCTCCCCTCTCTATCCATCGCTTTCTCCCCTCCCTATCACCATCTCTGAAGAAACCACTAGTTCAAACTGCAGCTCGACAGGTGGAACAGACCTCTAGTTCAAACCAATACATGACGAGCCGACCGAACAACTGACCTTTGGGCAAAGCCTCTAATAGAGATGCGCTCTTCTAATAAATGAGCAAATTTGAGCTTAATTCTTCTTCAGTCCGATGAAGTTGGGGAATTTGAACCATAACCCTTATAACTTTCAGATTCAGCCAACTACTTGGCGAGTTATCTCCTCTCACATTTCCTGAACAACAAACAACAAAAAAAACACCTTGAAATAAACCCATGAATTTTAGTCAATTCCAGCTACGTTTTCTAGCAATTCTTTGTTTATTTTTCTCTCTGGGGTTCTCTCCTCTATCGATAAGGACTCAAGTAAATGTTAAATAGTTCAGCTGAGGAAGGGGATAGTCTTTTCAGTTGGGGGAGCATTTTGTGTTTATTTTAAGGTAAGCTCATTTGAAAAGGAAGATCGGACAATATACATTCCCACTGATGAGGGCAGAAAAGATTGTGTTGGATCTCAGCCCAAAATTGGAATTATTTTTTCTGAACATATTTGTCACCTCTCTTGTACTTGTTAGTTTTTTTCCATTTCCTGGTTAGTCTTTCTCCCTCCCCCTCTTGTATTCTCCCCCTCCTTCCCTTTTGTTCCCCCATCTTTTTGTCTCCCTCCCCCATCTTTTTGTCTCCCTCCCCCATCTTTTTGTCTCCCTCCCCCATCTTTTTGTCTCCCTCCCCCATCTTTTTGTCTCCCTCCCCCATCTTTTTGTCTCCCTCCCCCATCTTTTTGTCTCCCTCCCCCATCTTTTTGTCTCCCTCCCCCATCTTTTTGTCTCCCTCCCCCATCTTTTTGTCTCCCTCCCCCATCTTTTTGTCTCCCTCCCCTCTCTTTCTCTCCCTCCCCTCTCTTTCTCTCCCTCCCCTCTCTCCCTCTCCCTCCCCTCTCCCCCCTCTCCCCCCTCTCCCTCTCTTTCCCTCTCTCTCTCGTTCGTTCTCCCACTCTCTTTCTCTCGTTCGTTCTCCCACTCTCTCTCTCTCGTTCATTCTCCCACTCTCTCTCTCTCGTTCGTTCTCCCACTCTCTCTCTCTCGTTCGTTCTCCCACTCTCTCTCTCTCGTTCGTTCTCCCACTCTCTCTCTCTCGTTCGTTCTCCCACTCTCTCTCTCTCGTTCGTTCTCCCACTCTCTCTCTCTCTCGTTCGTTCTCCCACTCTCTCTCTCTCGTTCGTTCTCCCACTCTCTCTCTCTCGTTCGTTCTCCCACTCTCTCTCTCTCGTTCGTTCTCCCACTCTCTCTCTCTCGTTCGTTCTCCCACTCTCTCTCTCTCGTTCGTTCTCCCACTCTCTCTCTCTCGTTCGTTCTCCCACTCTCTCTCTCTCGTTCGTTCTCCCACTCTCTCTCTCTCGTTCGTTCTCCCACTCTCTCTCTCTCGTTCGTTCTCCCACTCTCTCTCTCTCGTTCGTTCTCCCACTCTCTCTCTCGTTCGTTCTCCCACTCTCTCTCTCTCGTTCGTTCTCCCACTCTCTCTCTCTCGTTCGTTCTCCCACTCTCTCTCTCTCGTTCGTTCTCCCACTCTCTCTCTCTCGCTCGTTCTCCCACTCTCTCTCTCTCGCTCGTTCTCCCACTCTCTCTCTCTCGCTCGTTCTCCCACTCTCTCTCTCTCGCTCGTTCTCCCACTCTCTCTCTCTCTCGTTCTCCCACTCTCTCTCTCTCTCTCGTTCTCTCACTCTCTCTCTTTCGCTCGTTCTCCCACTCTCTCTCTCTCGCTCGTTCTCCCACTCTCTCTCTCTCGCTCGTTCTCCCACTCTCTCTCTCTCGCTCGTTCTCCCACTCTCTCTCTCTCTCGCTCGTTCTCCCACTCTCTCTCTCTCGCTCGTTCTCCCACTCTCTCTCTCTCGCTCGTTCTCCCACTCTCTCTCTCTCGCTCGTTCTCCCACTCTCTCTCTCTCGCTCGTTCTCCCACTCTCTCTCTCTCGCTCGTTCTCCCACTCTCTCTCTCTCGCTCGTTCTCCCACTCTCTCTCTCTCGCTCGTTCTCCCACTCTCTCTCTCTCGCTCGTTCTCCCACTCTCTCTCTCTCGCTCGTTCTCCCACTCTCTCTCTCTCGCTCGTTCTCCCACTCTCTCTCTCTCG
Source organism: Sepiola atlantica (assembly GCA_963556195.1). Taxonomy (NCBI): domain Eukaryota; kingdom Metazoa; phylum Mollusca; class Cephalopoda; order Sepiida; family Sepiolidae; genus Sepiola; species Sepiola atlantica. The sequence continues at coordinate 5,700,403 of OY744539.1, read as the reverse complement.
CTCGTTCTCCCACTCTCTCTCTCTCGCTCGTTCTCCCTCTCTCTCTCTCTCGCTCGTTCTCCCACTCTCTCTCTCTCGCTCGTTCTCCCACTCTCTCTCTCTCGCTCGTTCTCCCACTCTCTCTCTCTCGCTCGTTCTCCCACTCTCTCTCTCTCTCTCTTGCTCGTTCTCCCACTCTCTCTCTCTCTCTCTCTCGCTCGTTCTCCCACTCTCTCTCTCTCTCTCTCGCTCGTTCTCCCACTCTCTCTCTCTCTCTCTCGCTCGTTCTCCCACTCTCTCTCGCTCGTTCTCCCACTCTCTCTCTCTCTCGCCTGTTCTCCCACTCTCTCTCTCTCTCGCCTGTTCTCCCACTCTCTCTCTCTCTCGCTCGTTCTCCCACTCTCTCTCTCTCTCGCTCGTTCTTCCTCTCTCTCTCTTTCTCTTCCTCTCTTTCTCTTCCTCTCTCTCTCTTTCTCTTCCTCTCTCTCTCTTTCTCTTCCTCTCTCTCTCTTTCTCTTCCTCTCTCTCTCTTTCTCTTCCTCTCTCTCTCTTTCTCTTCCTCTCTCTCTCTTTCTCTTCCTCTCTCTCTCTTTCTCTTCCTCTCTCTCTCTTTCTCTTCCTCTCTTTCTTTTTCTCTCTCTCGTTCTCTCCCTCTCTTTCTCTCCCTCTCTCTCTCTCTTTCTCTCTTTCTCCCCCTTTTTCTTTGCCCCCCCCCCCCTCTCTTTCTTTCCCACCTTACTCTTTTGTCTGTCGATTTTTCAAACCGTCAGCAAATTTCTAATTTATTTTATATTTACTAACTCAAGTTTATGCATGTCTGTAATCCCATTCTTTATTTCTATGTTTTTATACTTTTGTAAGCCCTCATTCTCTGCACCCCTACCCGAATCTCCTCCGCGGTGGATTTCATTCCCTCTGCTTTGACCTGTCCATTGTTATCATTATTGTTCTCTTTCTCTTTAACCTTTATTCACTTTTGGCAATCGGCCACCACAGGTGATATTCATAGTCTCACTGTATTCAATCATTACCTTTTTTACAACTTTTTATTTGTTGACACAAGTACTAATGGCCGTTACAAATCTGCCATTCTCACTCCAGCTCGTTTTAATGAAAATCCAAACTATTATTGGTATATTGATACTTGGACGGATACCCTCCCCCGTCCTTCACTACCATTAATAATGTCCGCGTTTTTCAAAAAGATTATATTAATACTGTTGTCTTGTATCGCTAGGGAATCGGCTCAACCAAGATTGAATCTTATTGGATCTATTGTATTTATGCACTAATATTGCATGGAAAAGGTAGCCCCCCCCCCTCCTTCCCAGGCAAATAGCAACTTGTGTTTAATTAAGCATCTCTGGGAAGGGCCCCTATTTGTACCAATGTCTGTGGTGCGGTGGGAAAGAATTAATTACAGACCGCCTAGTAAAAGCAGTTTGGCCGACAACACACGCGTGTTTCAATAAATTGTCCTCGTCCGTTCTTTACCTTCAATGAAATAAATCACCTTACTGATGATAAGCGCGTGTGCGAAGACACAGGCTGATGTAGCAAAAAGAACAATGGCCGACAACAAGACATTTTCTCTTCACAGAATTATATGAAGGAACTTTGAGAATCGTTAACGGGATGAAATTATAACAAGTTAAGCCCTGCAAAAATGACCAATCACAACATATCTTTCTCACTTCAGATATATTATATAAAATTGCTTCAATTTCCAAAGTTGTTTTTGTGTTCTTTCCTCTTGTGTTGTCGCATGTATCTCTCACCCCAAATATTTCTAAAACTATAAACCTAATTGGACGAAATCCCAACAGAACTAAACGAAGTTGAAATGCCATTAAACGGACAGACCACATTGTTGTCTCATTACCCATCATATACACATTATCACATGGAATGTGTACAGCTTATGGCATTCTATACCGCAGGCCACTTCATGGCACAGCTGGGAAGTGCAACTGGAGACCTATTGACAAATGTTTGATTTTCAGATTTTTTTAAGGAAATTAAGTAATCTATATTTGAAAATACATAGAATAAGATTCTAACCCATCCATGTTGAAAGATACATTAATGAAAATACGTATGTAGATCATATCTTTTACGAAATATCTTAATTACTTTTTTGTTTTGTTTAATACCTATCAGTTTTTGCAATAAAGAAATATCTATTTTCATTTATTTATCTTCCAACGCATCATCTTATCCTCAGGTATGGCTTAGAATATTATTCTATGTATTTTCAAATAGAGTTGACTTAATTTCTTTCTGAAATTCTCTTTGTTATTAGTCCTCCAGTCGTACTTCTCAGCTGTACCATAAAGTGGCCTGCAGTATAGAAGCCATGCTACAACCATAATAATAATCTTATCATGATTGACTGAATCTCCCTTTTTTTTCTGTTGATAGTTAAGGCTCTAATAATTCCAACCCAAATCTCTGGTATTGTTAAGGCTATCCTTGAGAATGTTGTACTTTTCATTTAGTTGGGATTATTTTATTTTATTACCCCAAATAAAAAAAAGAATATTGATGATTTAAAAATTTCTACATAGAAAACGGCTGGATCGGATTATTTATTTTTACAAAAATAAATTGTAGTTGAAGTATGTTAGTCTATTGCCAATAACATAGTACAACAATAACAAATAAAAGTTTGCCAGTCAAAATGAAAGTTTGATTTGTCAGTTTAAATGCTATTTAGGTCCAATTTTTTAAATCTGGCCAACACTATTTCATATATTAGACTAACTGGGCCACCTGGTGTTGCCCGGGGCCATAAACAACAAAATAGAAGAGGTTAAAAAGTGTGTGTAATATCTTCTTTTAAAACTTCTCCCTCCCTCCCTCTCTCTATCTTTCTCTTGTTTTAATGTATTAAAAATAATAATAAAAATGTAAGAAATTCACCTGAGCTTTCAGTTTTAAAGTTATTGCGCTCGGGCAACACAGTTTCTTATCTTCCCCCTCTCAGTACGATATTCTCGGGCAATGCCAAATTTCTTGTCCCCTTCCTTCTCTGCCTCAATAATATAATGAAACCTATATTTTTTTACTGTATTCCCAGGCAACACTGTATCTTGTATTCCCGCCCCACTAGATCAACACTAATGAAACAGCTACCTGCTTATATTTATTCCCGGACAACGCTGAGTTTCTTTTGTCCTTCCTTCCTTCCTTCCTCGTATCAATAAAATAATGGAACCTATATTTGTAGTAATGTATTCCCGGGCAACACTAAGTATCTTGTTCATGCTCAACACTCTAATGAAACGGATACCTGTTTATATTTATTTCCGAGCAACACCGAGTTTCCTGTCTCCTTACTTCTGTCTCAATAATATAATGAAACCTATATTTGTTTTGATGTTATTGAGAACTTTTGGATTAACATATACCACTTACCAAATGTAATACCATATTATTATTGCTCCCCCCGAACATTGCTGTGTATCTTGTTATTGCTCTCGAGCAACGTAGAGTTTCTTTCCTCCCCCTCTCCCCCTCTCCCTCTCAATAATCTGAACAGAAATGATGTTGATGAGGACAATTGTTTGAAGAGAAACACCAATTCCTCGGGTGTTATTTAACGTTTCTCAAATTATTGAGGAATGACTGCGATTTTTTTCCAATTTACTACATGATAACATTAAAGAGTCTTTCTAAATGTCGACCGGCAACAGATATAAGTGCTAAGTAATAATCAATTCTAAGTGACAGTCTTCTGGTGGTTCAAGGTTCAATCCTCAGTACGGGCGATACTAAGAATACCATTACGAATTACTTATGACGTCTACCCGGTCATGGCTGACGGAATGAAAGCAAGCTACCCCCGTGGATTAAATAACGGGTTCCATTCAAAATTCTATACAGATTGCTGAGTTCGACAGGACACACCTGAAGAAGGTCGGAGGTTACATCAACCGAAACGCTGTGTGAATAACATCCAAGATGAGATCAGTAGTCCAAATAATACTAATTAACCGATCATTATGAATTTTGCGTAAAAGTGGGTAATGTGGGCTATAGTTTCATTTATTTTCATAAAAAGAGGATGAAAGCCCTTCATAGAAAATTCAGATACCTCAGATTTTTGTGAAATTTTAATTATAGCTATTGGATATCAGTTAATAAATATTCCTTAAATTTCAGTGAATCCTATAACATAGAAATATATAAAGATATGCACATACCTAACTTTATAAAGAGAGATTATAACTTTCAATGGTTTTGTCAATTATAGTCTGACCATATCCTTTTGGTAGATGTCATTTATTTATTTACTGTCTTCACCCACCCGTTGTCGCTTTGCAGTTTAATTTCTATTCACTGTTTGAAATCATTGAAACAAAACTAATCGCTCAAAAAGACAGTGTATATTTTTAATATACTACTACTATTATTATTAATGATAATAAGTGAATATTTTGTGTCTTTATTAAAAGTGAAAGAAATTCTTCACTTTCTTATCAGTTATTAAGATTAAGCCTCTCCTTCTTTGCTCATAAAAATTAAATTTCCATACGTGAATATTGAAGCGAGCCGAATGTACGTTCACATTTATTTGATAAATTATGCCTCTTTGAACATTTTGTTTTAATCAATCTCCTATCAACTTAAAAAGAACATCTCACAGAATGTATAATATGAATATGCTGATGAAATTCAAATATTTCGTCTGATAGACCCCCAAATATGTCTCTGTAATTTTTTTTTTTTTTTTTACGGTTATTTCAGAATTCATTTTATTTTTAACCTGATGAGGCAATTTGTTCAAAAATATATTCCTCTATTAGCAAATAAAATCTTATTGTGTGATAGATTTAGTTTTTGAAATCTTTCTGGCCAATAAATTTCCAGTGTGAGTAGAGATATTAAAACAAAAGTGTGCTCCATATTTAAAGGCCCCATTAATTATTTTGAGGGTCTCAATCAAGTCGCACCTCATTTTTCTCTCGATTGAAGTAGTTAAACCTAAGGATTCCAACCTATTCTTATTGAGATTTATTAATCTTTTTACTAGTTAGTGTAGTCACTTTACTTTGTACACTTTCAAATCTTTAACGTTATATCCCAGTTCTCATGTCTAGTTGGTGCCCAGGATTGATTACAATATTTTATACGAGGGTACACCCACCCTAAAAAATGATGAAAAATTTATGCTTTGCCAGTGTTCGCACTAATATTCATATAATATAACCTATCAATCAGTGAAGCTTAAAAAAAGAAATAAGAAAGAAAACGTATCAAACTAGAAAGTTAAAAAAAAAAAAAAAAAATATCAATCATTATAGAAATAAGAAAATAGTGTAGGATTTATTTTCGAATTCACTTCAAACGGTGTGTGAGTGTATGTGTCCGAGTTTTTTATTTTTAAATTTTTTTTATGGAAATCGCTCCAGACAAAGCATGAAGCTACTTAAAAAAAAATACTATTTCAAGGTCAAAAACTAGCCAATGATAAGTATTAGATGGATAGATTCCGACCCAGAAAACAGCAATATTTCCCCCTTTGTCAGAAACATCGCTCATGGAATGTGAAGATTAAAGGACAAAATAAGGGAAGCGAGAGTTACGGGGCTGCGGAAAGTAAACCCAAGGTCCACTTTCTACTCTCCTAAATTACTTACATAACTTACTATTTGATTTCTCGCTCTTTCCCTAAACAAGTGCAATGGTTTCGTCCGGCAGTTTTTTTACTCTCTAAGTTTTTCGTGATGGGATAGATATTTATATCGATACAAATTGGACTTTATTATAGAGCAGAAGATAAGGTCTAGTTAACCAGTGTTACCCGGGCGTCGTTGTACTTTAATTTTTTCTTTCTCTTAAAATGTTTTTTTCTTTTTAATAGGATTTTAAAATTTAATTATTACGGTATCGTTTGGTCATTAAATTATTATTTTAACCAAATTGTGATAAAACTATAACTAATTTTGTTAAGGTAATGCTATTTTAATCTCTATCTATAAAATTATTGGACATAAATCGCTTCCAAAACTTTCAATCTTTTCATATTGAGTATATTTGCTAAGAATTTTAAAAATTTAAGTCTAAATAACTTTTTATATAGACAAGCTTAAATGCTTCCAAAATTCCTTTCAAATTTTTAAAGGTCATAAAATTTATTTTTCTTCAACAATTAACAAAATATTAAAACAGCTGACGTGTTTACAAAGAAACCGAAATGCATTATGGTGGATTTAATTCTGATTAAATTATTTTTTTAAATAGGATTTTAAAGAATTTGTTTTATTTTATGCTTATTAAATGAATAATTGATTAATAGTAAATAAAAGAAAAATCAATCTGTAACTCGCAAAGTTACGTTAATCTGAGAAATACAGACACACAAGTGTTAACACAATTTTATTAATATAGAGATGAGGTTTTATCAAAGTGTTAAATTATCTAACGATAACATTTGCTTCCGTTGAAATAACTAATCTAATCAACCAAGAAAGTAGAAAGCAAATTTTCTAAAGTGAATTTTGACTGACTCAAATTTTGTTAGGCTCTGCAAACTATTTTAAAATTTCGTACTCAACATTTAAAACCGAATTCTCTTTGGGATAGAGATTTTCGTTTTTTTTTTTTTTTTTTTTTTTTTTTTGTTTTAAATTAAATGATGTATGTAAAAGCAACTAATGTTAAAGTCTATGTATTATTTTTTTTTTTTTTTTTTTTTTTTTTTTTCAGACAAATGACATAAAAGAAATTGCCCTCAAATCCTCGCAGTTGCCTAAAGAAAATAAGAAGCGATCACGAGTGGTCGTTTTTACGTGTGGAGAAAAATCAACTGTTGTGGCTAAAGGTGAGTTTTATTTTCTTTCTGAGGGAAGTTTCATTAAATCTTAATTAAAAAAAAAATATATTAAAAAAGTAAAGGTACAACACTTGGTTTGAGAGTTTAAAAAAAAAAAAAACTTTAAGTAAAGACAAGACTTAGTTTAGGATTTAAAAAAAAAAAAATAATAATAAAAAAATTAAACAAAACTGAAGACAATACTTTCTTTAAAATTTAAAAAAATATAAGTAAAAGGAAAGACCCCACACTTGGTTTGAGATAAAAGAAATATATTATTTTTAAAAAGTAAATACACAACACTTGGTTTGAGGTTAAAAAAGATTTAATCTTGATTCTATCTAATAGTTTTGGAGCTGATAGGTGTTTAGTGTTGCTACTGCTGCTTGTTTGTTTGTTAAGCAAGTCAGACTTCTGCATAGAGCTCATGGAAATCGTGCCTCATGATTGTTTGGTCTGCATGAAGTTCTCCTTGTTGGTCGCAGCTATTCATTAAGCTGCAGGATTTCAAGTTTTTACCCCGTCACCGAGAGCAGAAAGACTCAGTGGTTTCATGCAAAGTCATGGCAGGTTTGGCAATATAGTAATTTTCGCTCTATTGATTTAAAGTTTCGCACTTGATATGTCTTTGCTTGCCATATGCAGAGGCAGAGATGACTGATTCTGATACTGACTCCTCCTGTATTTTCACCAGAGCCCTGTTAGCCAGGTTGTGGCCTTAATACCACTTGGTGCCAAACCTCTTCTCCATGGGTGTCCCTGCCAGAAACTGGATTACAGACGTCATAGCTCTGACACTACCACATTGTCAGCGACTCTACCGCAGTCAGAATATAAGTCTGATTTGTCGGCTTAAATGCTATTGAGGTCCAACTTTTAAAATGTGTCCAACATAATACTTTATATATTAGATTGAAAGAAATTATTGCTTCATATTTTTTTTAGCAACATTTTTATTAAGAAAATACAAAAACAACTTCGAATATCTTAATAGCATTTCTTTTTTTTCCTTTGCAGAGTTGGGTGGGGTGGAGGGAAATGGCTTCCCAAAATGGAAACCACTTAAAAACAAATGTTCAAATGTCATTTTGAAAACAATCCTGATGTTCTTTTAAGTGGAAACTTGAATTATGAAGACATTTTTCTGTTTTTCCTACATTTTAAATTATTCTTGTTGTCATCTGATTTTCTCGATGTTTGCTCTCTTTTTTACTCCCTTTATAACTTTTTATTTTCTTAAAATACGGAAACTGTAATTTTAATAATTGGATTTCTATAGATTGTTTACGAATGACAAACATTGAATCTATTATATATATGTATATATATATTACGAGAAAAAATCTCACCACCCATTAAGTTCAAGGTAAATTGTTAGAATCCGGAAAAAGTGAGTTTGCAAAGCCAGTTAAATATAGAACTGAAACTAAATGCGGAATGAGCCAGTTTCTGCTCTCTCACTCTTTTGCTTTCTCTATTTTGTGTAAGGAGAAATTGAGTACACATGTTTGTTTCAGCTAGTACTGTGTAAATAAAGAGGCATGAAGATATGTGTGTATTAGTGTGCCTTTTTGTTAGTGAGAGAGTGTATGTATGGATTTATGTGTACATGCGTTCGTTTAGCAGGGTGTAAGTATCTACAAATAAATGTGCATTGGGCGTGTTTCGCCGACCGTCGTCTTTAGAAGTCCATGAAAGTCTCTCGTTATGTGTGTGCTGTTCGCCATATGTGTTCGTCTCTGAAAGGAAGAGAAAAAAAGATGCTGCATTTCAAATTTTATACTGCACGCTGGAATTCTCTGATTGGCTGAAAGAAACTGCTGATTGGAGATAGTGTCCAATCAAGAGCTGATACATAAATACAACATTCACGGCCGCTGCTGCTTCCAACATCATATAGTCGGATATTTTGTTGTGGACAATAGTTGTTTGCAAGATTACTGTTTAGGAAAAAATAACGCAGTAGTTTAATTTTTATTGAGATTTATTCATTGAACTTTTTTCAGTTTGTTTTCATGACTTGTTCTGTCGATTTCACCTGATAAACCCGCCTTTGGCTTTGATGACAGCCTCATGGTGGTATCAGAACCGACCATAGGTCTTTGTCACTGTCTTTCGATTTAGACTCTTAAAGGTTCCGGTGATCCTTGCCTTTAGCTCGTCCTTTGTGTTGCAGATGGATCTGTTGTTCTTTTACCATGCTCCACACAAAGAAATCAAGGGGGTTTGCAGTCAGGTGAGCTGGGAGGCTAGATGTCAAGTGAAGTGTGGTCTGTTATCTCTCTTTGTATTGAGATATAAGAGTTCTATTCCCTTGTGATAAGTTCTTAGAGTGATCTCCCTTGCCTGTTATTGTTGGAAAACAAAGATGGTGGTTTGGACAAACCTATCTGCAGTTACTTGATCGATCCAGAGTTTCACTATATTGTTCAGAGCGCAGATGTAGCATTGGTATTAAGTTTGTGGTATGATATAATGTCACCTTCACTGCTGATCACGCCGAAGACCATGGTTGTCGCTGAAACTTTATCTGCATGACTCTGTGTATGTCTTTTAATGAGGCAGAAGTTTTTCTTGTTGAAGAACCGCAGCATGTCTGGTTCCAATGGGTGTTTCAACTTGTTGATCAGCTTCTTTACGTGCTTCAGTTGCTTTTCTTGAATCACCTTTCACAGAAATTGTCCTTTCCTCGTCTTGTATGAAATATAGTCAATGTCTTCATGTTCCACCAACCTAATGAGTTTTTCATCTACGCCTTTCTCCTTTGAACTTGCATGCACCAACTTGCTGGGTTCAGTAGCGATTATCCCCTGAACTTCAGCGACAAGCTCCAGCATTTTTTGTTCATGCATTTTCTCCCTGATGTCGGATCATAGTGGAATCCTGACATTTTCAATTCCTTTCTACCATCCTCCTGCTAACGCTGAGGAAGTCTGAAATCTCCTTATTTGTCTTTCGGGCACAGACTCCAAAGAAAAATTATGTGTCTCTTTTTTTTTTCCTTTTTTTTTTTTAATTCACTCCAAACATGGCATAACTGAGACATAAAGGGTTACTGTGATTAGGAGTCAGATTTAGAGTGGGCGTCCTAAGTGGGGAGTTAGGCTGTAAGATGTTTGTTCATATTACATTTAAATTTCGGCATGTTAATACAGTTGGGTGAAACAGGGAACAGGGAGGGAATTCCAAAGGCAAGTGGTCATAGGAAAGAAGCTATTAGAATAAAAAGTTTTCCGGTATCTGGGGACCTCTACATGAAGGAGTGTTATTTTGCTGCTAGTCGAGTTTCTACAAATATGGAGGTTCAGAATTGTCAAGAATCAACTATTCTGTAGATAAAGAATGTAAATATAGTTATTATTTTCAGAAAACAAAAACACTTACAACAAAATTATAAAAAAAATATGCATAAAATTAACAGTTAAAATTGCAAACAAATATCGTTTGCACTTTGTATATACATATATCTTCAGGCTGAAACGGAGTTATTAAAATAGACAGAACTTGTTCTTATGAAGAGAATCATGTAAAAGATAAAAAAAAAAAGTTTTCTTTTAAATTTGGTCACTCATATCATTCAAACCACTCCATAATGGAAGTTTCTCTTAGATTATACTTGCAGAGCTACCCAGCGTTGCCCGGGGCAAAAATGTAACATATTTCTGTTAAAAATTCTATCTCTTTAACCCTCTCTATCTGTCTCTCTCTATCTTTTTCTCTTTCCCTTCCTCCTCCTCTTTCTCCTCTCCCTGGACATACATGCACCACATACAAAGAGACAACTTTCCTTTATTTCGATTCCCTGAATAATAAGAGAAGTAACCACTTGTTTAAAAAATCAGTTACTTCGCTTTACTACATGAAAATGCCTGCCACCCCCTCCCCCCAACAAAATCTGTGCTAGTTTAGGGTCAAAGAATAAATATTTGTTTCTAAATTTTAGATATTATTCATTCCAGGCAACGCTGATCAAAAATATGTAAACTTTGTGAGTGTTTGTACTGTAGTTCTGGAGTTTTAGCTGGACATATGCACGCACAGACAACTTCCCTTTATATAATAGAAGATATAAGATACCTAACTTGTCTGCTTTTCATGTTTCCCCCAACATTATTTAACTCTAACTAGTTTATACCCGCCCCTTGAGTGGTGTTCGTACAGTACCTTGGTATGTCAATTTCTACCTTTACTGAGTTTCTTTATAGCTAGTACAACGAAAAATATTTGAAATTTTTTGTGAAAAAAAATGCTACTTAGTATTTGCATGAGACTATAGTACAATGAATGTGTTTATATATTGTTTTACATTTTTGGGTTTTTTTTTTAACTAATACTGAATACCCTTTATGTATACTATTTTTTATTTTTCAGATTATCAAAAAAAAGTTTTAAAAAAATATTTAAGTAATGTTTTTGTTTGTTATATTAATTTATTTAAATTTATAGAACATGTATCCAGTTAAGGAAAAAAATCCTTTAGACTTACGAACTCTGGTATTGACATTGTAAAAACTACTGCCTTAGTGATGTGTAGCCTGCCTATTCCTTTTTGTCAACCAATCACGTTTCTATTTGCGTACGAACAGACACACTTTCAAAACACCATAACTTTTTAATAGTATATAGATTGATGCTTATTTTTATTATTTTCTTTTGTACTAATCAGTCACTGCTTATCAAGGATAAGGGTTAATGAGATTGTCAGGTGGACGGTGAGACAAACACTGAGGATTGGTAATGATGGTTGAAACTGGTCAGAAGTTGATTATTTAAGATGATAACTCAACAAATAGTTTGTTAACATTGGACTTGAAAACCGACCATGTTGCAGTCAGTTGGGAAGCAGATGGATAGTTTTTCGAAAGAAACTTTGCTCGTGGAAGTTCTGTTTAGATCCAGGTACACTGAGGAAAAAACGAAAGTTATTTACTGTGCTTGTAGCTAGACGGGTTTTTGTTGTGAATGTTTTACAGGAAGGGAAGGGGAACCAGAGATTGGAGCTCAGTCGAGCACCTACCATGAAAATAATGATAGAGTAGAGAAAGACTAGCAACATCTCTTCTGTGAGAAAGGCTTTCTTCATAGTACGTAATCAGATATATCTATTCTTAATTGCACCAGTTGGGGACAAATCAGAATTTTCCTGGGGAGACAAGTTCTTGATTCATATAACTAATGAAGGACATTTTAGATAGTTGCAAAAAGAAAAATTAACATTTTTGGGAGACAAACCATTTAAAAGAAAGAAAAAATCTGGCTCTGTGAATTTTTGCCGTCCGCAGTTTATGCAAAATTTTGTGAGAACTTAAATCAGAAGATTAACGGAGTAAGGGAATAACAGGGTTACGAACAGACAAAAAAATAAGTCCTTTCGGAGATCAAAAACACTTATTCATATACTTAACTTTCGTAATTACGATTTAATATGATTTCACGTTAAAATTTGACATTGAGGATTTGATAATTGATTTTGTGTTTAGAAGAGATGATGGTTCGAGTTTCGTCAAATCGTTTGGAGCTGCTTTCATTGAGTAACTGTGTTACAATGTTTTATTTTGAATCTTTTATTTCTTTCGTTTTTCAATTAATTTTCGATTCAGACCAAAGAATTTCTTCCCCTTTTATCCTCCTTCTCCTCTTCAAATGATTTTCTGGCAAATGTCTTGAGACATTTTTATTATCTCATGCTGCAATTATGCAACACACAGTCTTTCAAGACCCTCTGCCTCTCAGCTGAAACCGTCCTGTCTTTCTGCTTCTCTGAGTTATTTTGTCATGTTACCTCTTCCCTCTTTTTTTTTTTAAATTAAAAAAATCTGTTTTCCCAATTTCAGTTTTCTCTTTCCTTTTGTGTTTTTTTATTTTCTCTTTTTCCAAAAGTTATCTCTAGATCTCTCCTTCCCTCTCTCTCTCTTCACTCCTTGTCTCTCCTTCCCTCTCTCTCTTCACTCCTTGTCTCTCCTTCCCTCTCTCACTTCACTCCTTGTCTCTCCTTCCCTCTCTCTCTTCACTCCTTGTCTCTCCTTCCCTCTCTCTCTTCACTCCTTGTCTCTCCTCCCCTCTCTCTTCACTCCTTGTCTCTCCTCCCCTCTCTCTCTTCACTCCTTGTCTCTCCTTCCCTCTCTCTCTTCACTCCTTGTCTCTCCTTCCCTCTCTCTCTTCACTCCTTGTCTCTCCTTCCCTCTCTCTCTTCACTCCTTGTCTCTCCTTCCCTCTCTCACTTCACTCCTTGTCTCTCCTTCCCTCTCTCTCTTCACTCCTTGTCTCTCCTTCCCTCTCTCTCTTCACTCCTTGTCTCTCCTCCCCTCTCTCTTCACTCCTTGTCTCTCCTCCCCTCTCTCTCTTCACTCCTTGTCTCTCCTTCCCTCTCTCTCTTCACTCCTTGTCTCTCCTTCCCTCTCTCTCTTCACTCCTTGTCTCTCCTTCCCTCTCTCTCTTCACTCCTTGTCTCTCCTTCCCTCTCTCTCTTCACTCCTTGTCTCTCCTTCCCTCTCTCTCTTCACTCCTTGTCTCTCCTTCCCTCTCTCTCTTCACTCCTTGTCTCTCCTTCCCTCTCTCTCTTCACTCCTTGTCTCTCCTTCCCTCTCTCTCTTCACTCCTTGTCTCTCCTTCCCTCTCTCTCTCTTCACTCCTTTTCTCTCCTTCCCTCTCTCTCTCTTCACTCCTTGTCTCTCCTTCCCTCTCTCTCTCTTCACTCCTTGTCTCTCCTTCCCTCTCTCTCTCTTCACTCCTTGTCTCTCCTTCCCTCTCTCTCTCTTCACTCCTTGTCTCTCCTTCCCTCTCTCTCTCTTCACTCCTTGTCTCTCCTTCCCTCTCTCTCTCTTCACTCCTTGTCTCTCCTTCCCTCTCTCTCTTCACTCCTTGTCTCTCCTTCCCTCTCTCTCTTCACTCCTTGTCTCCCCTTCCCTCGCTCTCTTCACTCCTTGTCTCCCCTTCCCTCGCTCTCTTCACTCCTTGTCTTTCCTTCCCTCTCTCTCTTCACTCCTTGTCTCTCCTTCCCTCGCTCTCTTCACTCCTTGTCTCTCCTTCCCTCGCTCTCTTCACTCCTTGTCTTTCCTTCCCTCTCTCTCTTCACTCCTTGTCTCTTCTTCCCTCTCTCTCTTCACTCCTTGTCTCTCCTTCCCTCTCTCTCTTCACTCCTTGTCTCTCCTTCCCTCTCTCTCTTCACTCCTTGTCTCTCCTTCCCTCTCTCTCTTCACTCCTTGTCTCTCCTTCCCTCTCTCTCTTCACTCCTTGTCTCTCCTTCCCTCTCTCTCTCTTCACTCCTTGTCTCTCCTTCCCTCTCTCTCTCTTCACTCCTTGTCTCTCCTTCCCTCTCTCTCTCTTCACTCCTTGTCTCTCTTTCCCTCTCTCTCTTCACTCCTTGTCTCTCTTTCCCTCTCTCTCTTCACTCCTTGTCTCTCCTTCCCTCTCTCTCTTAACTCCTTGTCTCTCCTTCCCTCTCTCTCTTCACTCCTTGTCTCTCCTTCCCTCTCTCTCTTCAATCCTTGTCTCTCCTTCCCTCTCTCTCTTCACTCCTTGTCTCTCCTTCCCTCTCTCTCTTCACTCCTTGTCTCTCCTTCCCTCTCTCTCTTCACTCCTTGTCTCTCCTTCCCTCTCTCTCTCTTCACTCCTTGTCTCTCTCTTCACCCTTGTCTCTCTCTTCACCCCTTGTCTCTCTCTTCACCCCTTGTCTCTCTCTTCACCCCTTGTCTCTCTCTTCACCCCTTGTCTCTCTCTTCACCCCTTGTCTCTCTCTTCACCCCTTGTCTCTCTCTTCACCCCTTGTCTCTCTCTTCACCCCTTGTCTCTCTCTTCACCCCTTGTCTCTCTCTTCACCCCTTGTCTCTCTCTTCACCCCTTGTCTCTCTCTTCACCCCTTGTCTCTCTCTTCACCCCTTGTCTCTCTCTTCACCCCTTGTCTCTCTCTTCACCCCTTGTCTCTCTCTTCACCCCTTGTCTCTCTCTTCACCCCTTGTCTCTCTCTTCACCCCTTGTCTCTCTCTTCACCCCTTGTCTCTCTCTTCACCCCTTGTCTCTCTCTTCACCCCTTGTCTCTCTCTTCACCCCTTGTCTCTCTCTTCACCCCTTGTCTCTCTCTTCACCCCTTGTCTCTCTCTTCACCCCTTGTCTCTCTCTTCACCCCTTGTCTCTCTCTTCACCCCTTGTCTCTCTCTTCACCCCTTGTCTCTCTCTTCACCCCTTGTCTCTCTCTTCACCCCTTGTCTCTCTCTTCACCCCTTGTCTCTCTCTTCACCCCTTGTCTCTCTCTTCACCCCTTGTCTCTCTCTTCACCCCTTGTCTCTCTCTTCACCCCTTGTCTCTCTCTTCACCCCTTGTCTCTCTCTTCACCCCTTGTCTCTCTCTTCACCCCTTGTCTCTCTCTTCACCCCTTGTCTCTCTCTTCACCCCTTGTCTCTCTCTTCACCCCTTGTCTCTCTCTTCACCCCTTGTCTCTCTCTTCACCCCTTGTCTCTCTCTTCACCCCTTGTCTCTCTCTTCACCCCTTGTCTCTCTCTTCACCCCTTGTCTCTCTCTTCACCCCTTGTCTCTCTCTTCACCCCTTGTCTCTCTCTTCACCCCTTGTCTCTCTCTTCACCCCTTGTCTCTCTCTTCACCCCTTGTCTCTCTCTTCACCCCTTGTCTCTCTCTTCACCCCTTGTCTCTCTCTTCACCCCTTGTCTCTCTCTTCACCCCTTGTCTCTCTCTTCACCCCTTGTCTCTCTCTTCACCCCTTGTCTCTCTCTTCACCCCTTGTCTCTCTCTTCACCCCTCTCGTCTCTCTCTTCACCCCTCTCGTCTCTCTCTTCACCCCTCTCGTCTCTCTCTTCACCCCTCTCGTCTCTCTCTTCACCCCTCTCGTCTCTCTCTTCACCCCTCTCGTCTCTCTCTTCACCCCTCTCGTCTCTCTCTTCACCCCTCTCGTCTCTCTCTTCACCCCTCTCGTCTCTCTCTTCACCCCTCTCGTCTCTCTCTTCACCCCTCTCGTCTCTCTCTTCACCCCTCTCGTCTCTCTCTTCACCCCTCTCGTCTCTCTCTTCACCCCTCTCGTCTCTCTCTTCACCCCTCTCGTCTCTCTCTTCACCCCTCTCGTCTCTCTCTTCACCCCTCTCGTCTCTCTCTTCACCCCTCTCGTCTCTCTCTTCACCCCTCTCGTCTCTCTCTTCACCCCTCTCGTCTCTCTCTTCACCCCTCTCGTCTCTCTCTTCACCCCTCTCGTCTCTCTCTTCACCCCTCTCGTCTCTCTCTTCACCCCTCTCGTCTCTCTCTTCACCCCTCTCGTCTCTCTCTTCACCCCTCTCGTCTCTCTCTTCACCCCTCTCGTCTCTCTCTTCACCCCTCTCGTCTCTCTCTTCACCCCTCTCGTCTCTCTCTTCACCCCTCTCGTCTCTCTCTTCACCCCTCTCGTCTCTCTCTTCACCCCTCTCGTCTCTCTCTTCACCCCTCTCGTCTCTCTCTTCACCCCTCTCGTCTCTCTCGATCCCCCTCTCGTCTCTCGATCCCCCTCTCGTCTCTCGATCCCCCTCTCGTCTCTCGATCCCCCTCTCGTCTCTCGATCCCCCTCTCGTCTCTCGATCCCCCTCTCGTCTCTCGATCCCCCTCTCGTCTCTCGATCCCCCATTCGTCTATCGATCCCCCATTCGTCTATCGATCCCCCTCTCGTCTCTCGATCCCCCATTCGTCTCTCCATCCCTTATTCGTCTCTCCATCCCTCTCTCGCTTCATCTCATGTCTCTCCTTACCCCCTTTCTCTTTTCACCCTTATCTACCCCTCCCTCTCTCTCTCTTCACCCTTATCTGCCCCTTCCTTTCTCTATTTTCACCCTAGTCTGCCCCTCCCCCTCTCTCTCTCTCCCTCTCTCTTCATCCCTGTCTGTCCCTCCCTCTCTCTTCATCCTTGTCTGTCCCTCCCTCTCTCTTCATCCCTGTCTGTCCCTAACTCTCTCTCTCTTTTCACCACTGTCTGTCCCTCTCTCTCTCTCTCTCTCTCTTCACACCTGTCCCTCCCTCCTTCTCTCTCTCTCTTCACCCCTGTCCCTCCCTCCTCTCTCTCTCTTCGCCCTCTGTCCTTTCCTCCCTAATTCTTTCTCTTCACCCCCTATCTCTCCCTCCCTCTCTCTTTTCAACCCTGTATCTCCCTCCGGCTCTTATTCTCCCTGTATCTCCCTCCCTTTCTCTCTTCATCCCCTATCTCTCTCCCTCTCTCTTTCTCTCTATTCACCACCTGTCTCTCTCTTCACCTTTGCCTCCAAGTCTCTTCTTTCTAAAATAGTTGTCTCATGAGGCATCAAACTCTCTCAGCCTTTTCAACCATAACCCTAACTCTATCCAAGCACATTAAATGTCTTGCCACTTAATATCTTTCTTTTTAAATATTTTCCCTTTCTCTTCAACAACCGTTTCCTGCTTTCCTTTGCTTGAATTCTTCTTCCCAATTAATTTGCCCCCAACTCCACCCAGATTGGCACAACCCTCCACCTCCTCCCACCACTATTTACCCTTTATTGATATCACTCTGAAAACACCCTTTCTCTTCCTCCTATCTTTTACACCCTCTCCAACCCTACTTTCCTTTCTCTTTAAATTTAAACTTTGAAAAATTGGCACAGGAAAATTCTTTTTACAAAAATAATGGCATATTTTGAATATTTTATATTTCATCTAAATAAATAACATTTTTCTGGATTCAATTTGAACTTAAAATCCGATTAAAATCGAAATTCCACACTGTAACAAGAAAACAAAAACAAAAAAGGACAAAACTATCAACCTTGTGGTTATAATTTTTGAATTATGTAAGGTTTGTCAATTTCTTAATGAGGGTTCAGGACATGCGTTGTATGGAGAGAAATGATATGATGAATGTATCACATGAGTCTTAAAGTTAGCCTTATGATCTCAAAGGATGATTAAATCTGGACAGTATAGGGAGATGTGTGCAGAACAGGAGACTTCGATGGTATGGCCACATTGAAAGAATGGATGCAAGTTCTTGGGTTAGTTGATGTAGAACACCGGTTCAGTTCACAGTGGAAGGCCAAGGAAAACATGGGAGAAAGTGATACTGATGATAAATAAAGACCTGACCAGAGATAGGTTAGTTTGGAAGTCAATTTTTAAAAGCTGTCCAACACATTCCAATACGTAAAACGTATGTTAAACCGAACAAGATGATGATTCATTGTGACCAGTGTTTCAAAACTCTTTCTAGATACGTTTAAGCATCTATATAAGAGGCTTGGTCCATCCATCCGTTTATCTGTCTGTCACGTTAAAGTTTGAAAGTTTTTTAGATGCATCCATAGTGGTGTCAGCAAGTGCAGGTTTTGCCACATAGAAGTGAAGCGTGAGTCACCTGACATCCACAGCTGGGGGACGGTTACTACAAAATGCAACACAATGGAGTGTATAAATATCTCCACTGGACCATCTGCAAAAACATTGAACATCCCGTTTAGCAGCATATTAGGTACTTTTTAGTAATAGGTATCCAAGAAAATTTCAGTACTCAAGTCATCAATTCCGAGATTCACCGAGCACTTCCGAGACTGGAACTAGAGATTGGCGCTCTGAACCACCAGAGAAAGCAGTTGGGTTTCTGTAGAGCTGCCCCCCCCCCTCCTCCTCCTTTCCACACACACAACCATCATGCGAAAGGGGATTGGATGTTTTATGTGTAGACATTGGTTTGTTTCTTTATTCCTAAAGTTTGTGAAAGCTGTTATTGAAAAGAAAGCAATAACGGGTAGAAGATGGGAACTTTGACTGCCACATCACCACTGCGACTACGACCAGCTGATTTTGCTGATGAAGCGAACGCATCGTGAGAATTGAAGAACACCCCAGCTCCGCTACACTCCCTGCATTTTTGAGTTACAATTTATTAAACTTTAGGTTGACCCCCCCATTGGATTTCCGGGGATCAACTCAAATCACCCGATGTGGATGCTGGGACTACATTAAAATTCTATCGCCATTACTTTAGCTTTCTTAATGGACCTCTCTCAATAAATTACCGTTAGAAATAAATTAAACATTAGGGGGAGGTATTGCCGTTTTAGTGATATTCCGTTAAAACGTAAATTCGTATGAATCTGCATGGCACGACTTTTTTCGCCGGTTTGATTCTGTTGTATGCATTGGTTTCCTGGATTCTTTCAGGCGCCTGCAAGAGGCACCACTTGAAGGTTGCCAACATCCATAGATGAAAGTGGTGCTAAAGAACCAACAGGATTTGAACTTGGTACACCCAGGTTGTTGATTCGCGTTGTTATCCACTTCACCAACGCTACCTGACATATATATTCTATTAAGAAAGAGAAACGCGGGCTCTATTATGAAGCGCTGAATGAAGGGAGGGGGTTTAAAGGCTATTATGACCTAAAGGCAAATAGGAATTTGGCTCTTGAACAGTCGTTAATCCAGCTTTTAATTTGACCACAAAGTGACAAGCGTTTGTTTAATAAAGATTATGCAGAAGATTTGATAAAAAATCAATATTTCTCCCCAAAAGCTGAAATTCAAGAATTTAAAATAGCCAAAAAAACAAGAAAAAAAGAGCTTGGATTTTTGTGCCTACTTTTCATTTATTTACATCACAAATATGCATCATCATATTCGGTTTAACATCCGTTTTACATGCTGGCATGTGTTGGATGGCTTTTTATTTTTATCTCTGACCAGATCTTTATCACTCTTACTCTAACATCCATCCTTATCACTTCTCTCATGTTTATCTTGGGCTTCCTCTGCTAACTGACCTTACTACCTCAACTGTTCTACATCTATTAACCCAAGCACTCATCTATTCTTTCAATGTGACCAAACCAACAAAGTCTCCTGTTCTGCACACATCCTATACTGTCCAGATTCAATTTTCTTCTGAGTTCGTCAGATCTAAGTTTGTCTATAAGACTCACATTACACATTCATTGTATCATTTTCATATCATTTCTCTGAATGCAACGCATAGCCTCAACCCTCACTGACCAGGTTTCACTTCCATACATCATCGCAATGCCTACAAATGCCTGGTAGACTCTTCCCTTAGTCGATAGTAGTAATGGTTTGCTGTTTAGTAGTAGCAGAAATTCCCTGAACTTACTTCATTCATTTCTAACTCTTGCTATCACACTAGCATCTGCTCCAATGCTATCATCTGGGTAACAAAACCAATGCTACCAGATCAGGCTATCTGGAGATACCGGCTTCTTGACTGAAAATGCACCAAACATTGATGTTATTGTTTTTTTTTCATTTCCCTTTGCACATCTCAATTACGTTCTGCAAAGCTTAAAAAAAACATTTTTTCTCTACAAAACAACCAAACCAAACACCAGAAAAATGTTTGAAGATATAAAAAACTTGAAGCATAAAGCCTTTTACCAAAATGACCCGATTCGTCATTGAATAACCCGAAAAGGGTTGATATGGTTTAAAACAGAACAACCAAGGTGACAAAACTTCTGGACATTTTCAGTAGCCACGTGATCCAAATATAATTTTTCCATATCTGAGTTCTCATCCATCTCTATTGTCTTAACCAGTTTGTGGGTAAGCAGTGTATCATCTATCTGCAATTTCACTGCATTTCTTGTGTATCCAATGCTTACAAGGACCACAAAAAAATGAGTTGCTCCAAACTCGTTTCTCACAAACTGAGACGGGGAACTTTTCTATTAAAACCAAGATCAAAAGTAAAAAAAAAAAATGAAATGGCGGAATCGACCAGATATAAACATTTACATGATTATCAACAGACACGGCATGAAAGTTTTGAAAGCAAATGTATATAATACTAGCTGATCCTACCCGGCGTTGCCCATGAGTCTATTTTATCCATGCCGAGTTCAAATCTCATCAGATTTATACTGATTAATTATGCATCCAAACTCTTGGGGAAAGGTATGAACCCATAGTTCCCAGCTCCCTTGTTAAAAATAGCAATTTGAGTTTGACTAATTGTATAGAATGGGTATTGTGTTTCGGCATGAAATCACCAAAAAGATATTGATGCCATCAAACAGACAACTAAATTATTTGAATCTGGTGTTCTGATGTGTGTGAACAGTTTCTTCTTTCAATCAGGGATTTCGGTTCTCTACTCTGTCAAGAATCCACAATTTAAATAATGTGATCAATGATTTAAAAAAAAAGTTATTTAGTGGACATTAGTTTATTTAAAATGATTTTATTTATTTATTTTTTATCTATTTTAATTAATATTAAGGCCCCTTTTCAAAATCTATGTGCAAGTATCCGGAAGTTTCATGTATGTCCTGTTGGCTTGGCAGGCCGAGAGCAGGCTCAAGACATTTCCACGAATAGTGGCGATGGAGAGGCACTCATAAAGCTAAGCCAAGTTGATTTCTGATGGTCCCTAGTGTGGTGCGTTATTAACAGACCAAGGCCGTCGAGGAAGTTGAATTTGCAGGGGCCTATTGCTCCACTTGTCTCAACGGCAATCAGTTGGAATACAAATCTATCGAAGACCAGCATATTTTGATTGCTTGAAGTCCTCCGCTGACACTGCATATCCAGGGTTTGTTGCCGATTCTGTTACTGATGAGGGTGCAAAAGTGTCGACGCAAGTCGCATTTATTTGAATTTCGTTTTTCTGCATTTGTTATATATTATTTTATTATATAAAACGTGTGCATGTGTGTCAGGCTAAAAGTAAACAAACTACAAAACAAAAAGCCACAAAGTTGGTATATTGTTGATCGGCGTTGCCCTGGATGAATAATAGCTAAATTTAAAAACAAATTATTCATTCTTTGGTAGTCAACTGGGCCAGGTTTCGTCAGTGGGGGGTTCGGTTTTTCAGCCATTTCCAATGTTATCTATTATATAAAGCAGAGGTGCATGGCTTACATTATTATTATTTCCAATACATTGAAACAAGAGAGAGAAATGGGCTGGGCGCAGGTGAATGAGAGTGATGTGGTAAAACGGGGGGGGGGGGATAGAGAAGCGGGTTGGGATAGATAGATAGAAGTTTTTATATAAAGATGTTGCACACACTTTTTAACCTTTTTTAATTTTTTTATAGCCCCGGGCAACGCCGGGTAGCCCTGCTAGTTGAATATATTTCTGAGCAATAAAACTTTATTCTCTCTAATATCCTATTTCCTCTTTCTTTGCGATCTTCGCAACAACTTACCAATTTTAGTCTAAAGAAAGTGTGTGTGTAACCAAATAGAAATAGCGACGGGCAAGCGGGGGGGGGGGGGGTGGGTGGTTGGAACAAATTAAAATCTTTAAGTTTCTTCTTCATTCGCACACCCACTTTTTTTTTAAATGTGTATTTTTATGTCTTTTTAATTTGATTAAAAATGAAATTGAGCCGAGCATTTGACATAAATATTTCTTTATTGTTTTAGTCTTATGATTTAGGATATCAATTACATCAGTGAGTATTTGAAAATGACAAAATAATTTCTGTTTGCAGAAAAGCACACTGTTTCTCATTGTTTGTGTGTATAAATAACAATGTAAAAAACTTATTTCTCTCCCATTTGAAGTGGGACTGACAGCCACGCGGTAAGAAGCTTCGGTTGATAATATTTGGATCCGGGTGTTCAAATTGTTCGACTAGCAGAACAGTTTCATCACCTATACTGATGAGTGCTAATGCTAACATAAAACATATGTCTATGGATAATAAAAAAATATTTATTTATTAAAAATAATTATATGTAATAAATAGTAGTCAAACTACAGTGTTTAAGATATTAATATACATTATTACTGCATAATTCTAAAGTATTTATAAATAAAAAATAGATTCCAACAATCATTTTTATTATCCAGGAAAAAAGGTTCATTTTTTACATCTATTTCGTCATATATATATATATATATATATATATATATAATTTTTAAATTCCTGAAACAGTTTTTCATGGTAAACAACTGATGATTCCTTAAGACCAGCATAAATTCTTGGAAGCAAACTAATATAGTGACTGTAAAAAGTAAATTGACTCACAAAGTAATTTTCCACCGAAGGACTTCGGACTAAAAGTGTTTTTTTTTTCTTTTTTTCGTATAGTTTTAATGGTTGAAAAACTTACAAGACTATGTATAGATAAGTTAGATATATGTGTATACGTTTCTATATATCTATTTATAGGATTCACTCCTAAATTAATTAACCGAGCATATTATTTACCTGCTTGACAGGAGGTTAGACACAAGGTCAGGTGTGGTTTTTGAGAAGACAGCACACTTTGGCATATAAAAAATACCTGAGCAGCCCAGTCGGCATTCCCCGGTAGGTACCCCCCCCCCCCCCTGCGATTAGCAATAAACTAGCCCCTTCTCAGAGAGAAGGTGAAGCCTGGGAGGGTGGACCTCCTAGTACTCTACAGAATCATATCTCAGCCTGACAGCAACAAAACCAAGGTTTGATTGATTTGTATCATAATTCTATAATACAACATATTAATCAACCTAGCATTATGAATTTTGGAACACAGCTGTTAGGCGTAAGTGTGAGTAACGTGGGCTATATTTAGTTTTCTGCAACAGAGGCAAAAGGGAGTGGAAGCCTTTCCTGATAATTCAAATACTTCCGATTTTTTATCAGTAGATATTTGATATCTATTGATATTCCTCAAAATTCAGTTTCTTTGGAGTATTTTAAAGGGGTTTTTAGGAGTGATAGTATGAGCACAATCTCCCATTTGAAAATTCAAATATATCAGATTTACATTGAATTTCAATTTCTTAAAACTCCTTAAGCTTACGCCTGAAATTTTAGACATTTTCTAGAATCAAAATCATGTAATGGATTTTAATCAAAATTGGAATAAAGATTCTAGACATAAGGCTTAGTAGCATTATATTGATTTTAATCTTCGTAAGTGGACATAAAAGTGGTGCAAAACATTTCTGTTCAGGGAATTAATTTTATGAGCCTTGGAACGGGTATTCTTCTAGTATGTATTCATGTGTGTGTGTGTGTGTATATATATATATATATATATATATATATATACACACACGCACACACACACACAAATATTTTTTCATTATATATAAATATAGCCATCCGCAAACATGTCTCACCTTTTCAAGACTCACCAATGTGGCTGGACACATCGAGCCTGAGACTCAAATCCTTAATCTTACCGGCTGTAAATATCCGACACCCTACTTTCTGAGTCAACATGCCAGCTGCTGTAAATGAAAGAAATATTTTAAATGAAGTTTTGTATTCATTTATTAACTTTTTTCGATATTGATAACCTCAGAGGATTCTATTACAGACACTGATAAACTAGCAGGTACACCCTGCATTGGCCACAAATGAATAATAACCCCTGCGTACTCTCCTAGCCCTGAACACCATATTGTCATTGTTATTTAAAAAAAATTATATTTTCAAATTATAAATAAAATAAAGTAAGACGTCATGTTTGCTATTAAATATTAGAAAAAAAGTATTTATGTCCTTTTGTCACCTTGACCGTAACACTAAGTAATAAGTAAAAAGATATGCAAGAATTGACTATTAAGTTAATTTTATGATTAAAAACTCCCAACAAAAAATATTCTTTTATCAAATTTTGAAAAAATCCCAGATTATGGCTACTTTTTTTTTTCAAATTAAAATAGATCAATGTAGAGAATAGAATATATTTCCACAGGTTGTTTTACAGAAAAAATGCATTTTTATAAATAGAATAGATAAGATTGTGTTTCTTTCCTATTGTATAAGTCCCACTTTTTCTCACTGTCATCTATAGGTCCCTGTTCTCTCGCTCTCTGTTCCTACTCTCTCTCGGGCCCTCGCTCTCGGTTTCTCAGCTCTGTCCCTCCCTGTACCTCTCTGTCGTCCTCTGTCCCTATCTGTGTGCACTGTCGTTCTCTGTCGTTCTGTACCTCTCTGTCGTTCTATGTACCTTTCTGTCGTTCTCTGTACCTTTCTATACCTCTCTGTCGTTCTCTGTCGTTCTCTGTACCTCTCTGTCATTCTCTGTACCTCTCTGTCGTTCTCTGTACCTTTCTGTACCTCTCTGTCATTCTCTGTACCTCTCTGTACCTTTCTGTACCTCTCTGTCGTTCTCTGTACCTTTCTGTACCTCTCTGTCGTTCTCTGTACCTCTCTGTCGTTCTCTGTACCTCTCTGTCGTTCTCTGTACCTCTCTGTCATTCTCTGTACCTCTGTGTCCCCTGTGTTTCTCTCTCTCTCTTTCTTATTCTCTGTCTGTCTCTTTCTGTTTCTTTGTATCTCTCTCGTATGTGTGTGTGTGTGTGTGTGTCTTTTCATATTTTCTTTATTGTTCTCCCCTTTCTTTTTCTACTCTTTTTGCTTTCTCTGTTTAATTTAATAGAAAGTTAAATAACTTAAAATTATTTCAGTAAATAACTTTTCAAACTAATAAATATAATTTGTGGATAATGGTTCTGACTTTTAATTTTAATTTTTTTCTTTTTTCGATCGTTCGCAAACTTTTAATTGCTAATTTAACCTTCACGGAATGGTTGTTTTTCAGGAATTGCTAATAAAAATAAAAAAGCAGCGACTGTTCATGTGGTCTCCCCCACCCCTCCCTTCGTCTCCACTCCTTTCCACTGATTCTAAATTGTGCTTCTTCCAGCCTTCCATAGTTTTCACCATATTTAGTCTGAGATGAGCCCTGTCAGTACCGCTGACTGCTGGGGTCAGTGAGGCTTTGAGGGGTCAAACTGACACATCCATACAACAGCAACTGCAGCCAACTATGCCTTAGTTGCAGTCGTACCAAACAACAGAGCCACGCTTGCAGTAGACAACTGACAATTACTACTGCCACTGTCGATTGCCGTTTCAGTGATGCGCTCTGCTGTCTTTTTCAAAACCGAAAACCCTCCTTCTGATTCGCATCGGCAAAGTTGCATAATATTAATAATCATAATGATGGCGAGAGTAAAGGAGGTGACTATCCGCGTAGAAGAGCTGGGGGGAAAAGGATGAAACGTGTGCGTGCACAGTTCCTACATTCTGTTACACATATTGAACAGCTTGTCTTTCTTATAAACACACACGTATAAGTTGTATTATTTACATACGTACAATTTTAAACCTTTTAAATATATTATATGCACGCACACACACCCACATATATATATATATATATATATATATTGCATATTTTTGCTAGGCTTGGAAAAGGATATGGTGAACGAACATATAATACACTTCCCCAAAAAGAAGGAGGTAATGCCTGGGAGGATGATATCATGAAAACAGAATAGATAGTACACTACCCCCCACCCTCCAAAAAGGAGAAGGTAATCTCTGAGAAGATGGTCTCATGAAGAAAAGAACAGACACTACATTACCCTCCCCCAAAGGAGGATGTAATATCTGGGAGGATTAGCCCCCCCCCCCCCCCACACACACACACACTAAAAATGGAGGTAATTCCTGTGAGGACAGTCTTATGACAACAGAACTGATACTACACTACTCACACCCATTAAAAGATAATACAATAATAAATTAAATCATTTTTTTTTTTTTTTTTCATTCATTTAACAATGCCTAGTTATAAAAACATTATTTTTATAGTTCCTTAGCCTTTTGGGTAAGATCAAAGTCTAGTATATATCTCAGCGACATCCGACGTTTTACTATCGACGAAAATATTGCATGTATATAAGAAAATATGACAATGCAAATTACAAATGTATATTAGAGAATATTAATTTATTAGAAACAGTTTAAAAAATAAATATGCAAATTAGCAATACCTAAAGCTGTTTATGGTTGTTTGCAGATTACAATATATACGGTATTTCAAACTGTTGTATCATAGAATTTACAAAGCATAAGCTATTTTAATGTTAATATAGTTTGGATATGTGAAAAAAAAACTTTTGCATTTATTCATTTAGAAGGGTAATCATTTTATTTTACATTATGCCGTATATATGTCTATATAATATATATAGATATGTGTTTATATATATATTTCTGAGATCATATAAAGAAAAAATATTTTTAAGGTATATGTCCCTTATTATATTATCCAAATTGTTTCTGATTACCAGCTCAATGAAGTTATGTTTCCGGTTTCAGAGCATATATATTGATTGGTTGCATTTCACTGACAGAAGAAAAAATATCAGTACATAATCAAAATTTATTTTTATTTTGGTGAATGCTTATATTTTCCGTCTTACGAATGTTTCACAACCTGTAAACAATATATATATATATAATTAACTTGTTACAAATATCCAGGGGGTATAAATCCAAAGGAAGTTGAAACCGGGTTTATGAGAGTGCTCAATGAAAATTCAGAGCAAAATATATTTTTTGTTGGTGATTAATAGTGATGGAATAATAAAATCACCAACAAAAAAAATATATATATCTCTCTATATATATCTATATCTATATCTATATCTATATATATATCTATCTATATATCTATATATCTCTCTCTCTCTCTCTCTCTCTCTCTCTCTCTCTCTCTCTATATATATATATATATATATATATATATATATATATATATGCCTACTTTACTTTCCATGAACAATTAACTTACCATATGTCTGTACATAACTATACATGTGTGTGTGTAGACAGCTATACATATGCGTGCAGATATGTGTATACGCACACACCACTGAACATATCTATGCACGCAAATTACTATGTGTATGTTTTGGATTATTCGGACTACTATTCTCATCTTGGTTGTGACCCCCTTCAAATTTTTTTTTTAATATTTGTTAAACTTAGGAACCTATACAGAATTTCGAACGAGACCCGTGGCGCAACGGTTAAATGCATTGATTAACAATCAGTTCTCAGTGACAGTCTTCTGGAGGCTGTAGTTTCAATCCTTGCCACAGACGATAACTACTAAGAATAAGATATTAACACTTCTACCTGGTCATGGTTGACGGAACGAGAATAATCT
Source organism: Sepiola atlantica (assembly GCA_963556195.1). Taxonomy (NCBI): domain Eukaryota; kingdom Metazoa; phylum Mollusca; class Cephalopoda; order Sepiida; family Sepiolidae; genus Sepiola; species Sepiola atlantica. Next base: position 5,672,704 of record OY744539.1, on the reverse strand, counting down.
AATTCTGTGGATTAAATAAAGGGTTCAGTTTGAAATTCTGTATAAGTTCCCGAGTTTGGCATAAAGATGTCAAAGTTCAAAAAGATACACCTGAAAAAAGGTCAGAGGTTACATTGGCCGGAATGTTATGAAAATAACCAAGATGAGAATAGTAGTCCGAATAATCAAAATAATACGTTTCAATCTTCATCTAAAAAAAATTCTGAAACGCGTTACTATATATATATATATATATATTAGTTAACGATAATAAAATGTACTTATCTCAACACTACTGCAGTTTCATGGCATTATCGATCAGAAGTGTACTTGATTGGCATTAATTGAAAAAATAGTCTTAAGAAATCAGTCCGGTACATTTCATTAGACACCAGTTAAGCATGATTCCCTGAATTTCAATTTCTTTTAAAGCACCGTTATGCTTAAGCCCCGTTAATTGCGACATTTTCTAGAATCCAAATCCCATTTGGATTTTGATCAAACTTTAAATAAGAATTTTAGACATAAGGTTTAGTAGCATTATATCTTGAATTTAATCTTTGTAAGGGGACATAAAAGTGGTACAAAACTGATCTGTTCAGGGAATTAATTTTACCCGTCCTGGGACGGGAATTTTTGTTAATTATATAGCTCTATCTGATAGTATATTGAGTCTTTTGTTTGTCCAAGATCTACTGTCTTAATTCGGTTCTGTTCCGATTTAGAAGTTGGTTTTCTTGTTATACATAAAAAGCCACTAAAAAGAAAAAGTGGGACACATTTTGAGTAAATTGTCTCCTGAGATGTTTCACGTAACATTCATTAGACGAGTTACTTCTCTAATGAATCTTACGTGAAACATCTTCTTCAGACGTAGTTTACATTTTTGTAGCCATCAACATTTATTCAAATATTCTGTTAGGACTTCAGCATATATAGTTTATATACACATGCATGCCTTTCTTTCTTTAGAGTGTTTGAAATATAAATGGCATAGCTTCAGAATTATGTTCTATATGTGTAAAGGAGCCTCTTTGTGTGTGGCTTGCTTTTCTAATAGCACTCCATTTCCTTTGTGGTCTATTTCTTCATTTGCATGCTCTTTGCTTTGTGCTGATCATGTTTATTTACTTGTATTTGGTCTGTTGTATTCTTAAACCAGAAATAAGAAGGGCCTACATTTTCAGGATGCCGACTGGGTCCCCCATGTTGGCTATCAAAGATCCCCTGCCGATCATGACGTTCATATCTATCTTTTGAGACCTACGGTTTTAATATTTGTTTGGTATCATTTTTTTTCATGGTTGATAAATGTGGCAATACTAGGACCAGGCTTATCTTATCTGCGATCCGTCACAGGGATAGTGTTTATCTATCTTGTATGTAGAAGAAACCATGTACTGTCACGCACATTGTGTTAGATGTTTACAATAAAAAATATTGATCAATATTTGTTTTAATGGTTTATAACTCAGAAGCCAAGCGTCTCTGGACCTAAATATACACATATAGAGCATAATCTCAAAGTTATTCCATCGATTTTCCAAATATCCTGTATATACAGGATGTGGACGATGTTTGTAAGTAAAATTATTGTCTAGGAAAAAATAAGTTTTCTGTTTTGAGATTTATTCATCAAACTTTAGTGATTTTTGTCTTCAGGACGTGTTCTCTCGACTTTGCTAGATAAACCCGCTTTTGGGTTTGATGACAGCCTTGAGGCAGTTTAAGAACCAGCTACAGGCCTTTGTAACTGTCTTCTGACATAGGCGCCCAAAGGCTCTATTGATCATGATCTTTAGCTTGCCCTTCGTATTGCAGTTGGATCTGTTGATGTCTCATTCTACTGCGTCCCACCCAAAGAAGTCTAGCAGGTTGCAGTAAGATGAGCTGAGAAGCCAAATGTCAGGTGAAGTGTGGTCGACGAACTTCTCTGACAGTCAGGTCTGGGGTTTTCAGCTGGTATGGCACGGCATTGAGTCTTGCTACCACAAGTATGGCCTATCTGCGGCTACCTTGTCGATCCAGAGTTTCACTATCTTGCGCAGAACGTGAATGTAGCCATTAGTGTTCAGCCTGAGGCTCTCAGGAAAGATGGATGATCTGAACTTCAGCGACAAACCACTGTTCTGACGATGCCAGAGAATGCGTTTTTCTCTCTCAATCCTGAACTTTTCAATTACTTTCTGAGCTTTTCAACCATATTATTGCTGACACCGAGGACATTTGAAATCTCCTTATTTGTCCTTCCGGTGCAAAACTCCTTGTTTCTTCTGCAGATATGGAGGTTCGAATTGTTTATAATCAAAAAAAAAAATTGGTTATCTAGTCATTGTTTTCATGAAGACAAGACTAACAGCGAAAGTTAACGGAAAAAAAAAGAAATATACATAAAATTAGCAGTTAAAAATCGTGAACAAATATCATCCGCACCTTATATATATATATATATATATATATATATATATGTTTTATTAAACAACATTGACAATTCTTATTTGTTTCTTTTTTTTATCAATCTTTTCAAGTTGGCGGACCAACGCTCTAATATTCTGTTCAAGTGTGAACAGGAACTCAGCAAAACTGCAAACGTTTTCGACTCCCATGAGTCTTCATCAGGCACGTGAAGAGTTACGCAAATTAAAATTGGTGAATTTATTAAAAAAAAGTCCATTAAAACAATTCTTTATTTTATTTTAAAAGCATTTTAGTATACCTTCTCCCCCCCCCCCCCCATATCGAGCTTGGTTGATGGTAGGTTTGTTCGCTAGAATGAGTAAGGCTTCAATTATGGGGAGGTGCAGGTTGCAATTTGAAACGGCAAGGATGGCAGTGTTTGTTTACAAACATTAGATCGTTGGTCCGCCAACTTGAAAAGATGGATCAAAAAAGAAAGAAACAAGAATTGTCACTGTTGTTTAATCAAACATGCATCAACAAAGAAATGCTGCCTAAGTATATATATATATATATATATATATATATTACTAAATTATATATTTTTTAATATTTTACCTACCTACGTACGTCGTTTCGAGCTTACAGCTCTCATCAGCACACTGAAATAACAATCTTAGATGGTCACAGGACACAAAACTGGTTCACGGAGACACCATAAATCTGTAAGCCTTCGCTCAGGCCATGAGAGATTGTCACATGATACCAGAGAAATTAAGTTATATTAAACACTGAAAGCGGCGAGTGTAAACATTAAGACATCCGATAGAACTCGACGACAGTCGGAGTATTGCACTAGGGCTTCAGGTGAATGTTTATTTTTAATCTCTCCAACAGTGGTCTTACTTTAATCTTTACTTAAAGGAGCTTCTAATAATATTATTAAGCCGACTTTCAGTATTTAAGCTCAATAATAATCTTTTTAGAAATTAATAAAATATAGTTACTGAAATCTATTCTTATATATATATATATATATATATATATATATATATATATATGTGTGTGTATTCAGGCGGCAAACATTATTAAATAGCACTGTTTTTGCTCGATAAGACTTTTTTATTTTTTCAATCTTCCAAATAGACCATCTAGTATTTCGGTCAAATTGGTGTATGTAAGTTCTCTGGGTTTCTTGTTTCATTTTTCTTTTATTGGTGAGTACTTTCGATTTGATTCATCAAATCATCATCACCCACACACACACACACACACACTATTATACTAAAGCTGAGTTAATCAGCGTTTGTTTCCTTGAACGTTTTTTTCTATAACACAAAGTATATGCTAAAATATCTGTTTTTGGATTGAGTTTTGTTTGAAAAAAAAACAAACTTCCATTTTAATTGTTGTAATTCACCGTAATTTGCAATTAACTCACCAAGTGACCAATCTCTCAAGTTTCTATCTATCACTCTCACCCTCTCCCATTGAATGCTGTTTGTCCCCACCGGCTCGGAATTTATATAGTATCTATCACTCTCGCTTCTGTTACTCTTTCTCTGTTAACAGTCGAACGTAATAAAGAAAGGAAAGAATAAGTCGATTGGAATAGTCCATTATAAATAAAAGGGAATATCACCACAGGTAGTAATATTGTTTAACCCGTATAGGAAAAGAGATAAAAAGATATAGCGAGCAGAAAGAGACTGGTTTTGTTTTTATATTTTATTATATTTAACTGCTCATTTTTACCTGATTTAAACAATCTAACCCGAGCTCAATGGGTGACCCAACGAATCACATTTTTTTCTAGTATGTATATATATATATATATATATATATATGTATGTATGTATGATCTGCCTTCCAACTTTACCGATATAAATCTTGCCTATTTTAAATCCAATTTTTCAACAGAACAAATATATTTATGCACCGCACATAATTCTACAAACCAGGTCCATGAAAGCAGTCTGCTTTTCGACATTTTAACGTTACCTAATGTGTCGATAAAAATGTATGGCTTCATGTGGGAGGCGGGGAGTGACAAGGGTAGGGGATGACGAAATCCTCTCGGATTTCATACCACGTGTAAATTTATTTAAAAAAAAAATCAATTTATTTGTTTACATTTCTTATTGTTCGTTTGTGTTTATTACCCCCTCCCCCTCCTCAACTGTGAAAGTCGGATATCATTTTTTCCGATCACGAGAGGAGGTGACAATAAGAATAGCTTATTATCTATGTATTTAGTGATGCGATGTCTACTCTACCTGTGGCTAATAATATCAACACATTGGCCGCGCGCGCACCCACCCACCCACCCACACACTAATATTAACATTTATTTTGCATTCCTCCATATCTTTAACTCTCTGCGTGTATTTTTATACATGATTGCAGCTAGTGGCCTATTTAACCTAGTTTGTCATTATTCGCCCCCAGTAGCCAATCAAAACATTTGTACTTGATGCCATTTGCCTGGAGTAGCCAATCAAAGTGTTTGTTCTGGGTGTCATTTTGACTGCACACCATGCTGCTACTGGCTACATCTGTTTCTATGGAAACTGCAACTAATAAAAGATATGTAGTTTTTCACCCTTTCATATTTCGGGGGGGGGGGGGGGGAAATGTTGCCTCGGTTTTTGATTTGATATTAATAAAAAAAAAGAAAGAAAGAATTTGGTTTCATATGACACAATGGAAATATTTAAGAGAAGATTAATTGGATCTAATTTAAAGATTTTTTTTTTTTCTTCTCTTTTTGACTTTATTATTGTTATTGTTAATAATATCTAATTCACAAGAAGTGAATAAGTTATTAATCTCAAGATGATTGTGTGATCGTTTTCTGTCAGCGAGAAATGAAAACTCTAACCTTAGAGAAACACACACACAAACACACACACATGTATAACTAGAAGAATACCCGTCCCAGGACAGGTAAAATGAATTCCCCAAACAGAACAGTTTCACACCACTTTTATGTCCCCCTTACAAAGATTAAAATTAAGATGTAGTGCTACTAAACCTTATGTCTAGAATCCTTATTACAATCATGATCAAAATCCTTTACATGATTTTAATTCTAGAAAATGTCTAAAATCTATTGCTTAAGCTTAATGGGTCTTTAGAAGAAATTGAAATTCAAGGAATCTTGTTTAATTGGTCGCTAATGACTATCGATCAAATTTAAAGCAAATCTAAAATATTTGAACTTAAAATTATGTTCCCTAAAAACCCTTTAAAATACTCTAAAATTTGGAATCTTTATGAGTTTGTGTAGTACCTATATTTAAAATTTCACCAAAATCACAAGTATCTGAGTTGTCAGGAAGGGCTTGAAACCCCTCATTGCCCCCATTGTATTAAACTAAATAGGGCCCACATTACCAACCCTTACGCCTAGCAGATGTGTTCCAAAATTAATAATGATTAATTAGTTTAGGAGTTAATCCTGTACATACAAGTATATTAAACATATACACATATGTTTCAAAATTTTTGAGATGAGGATTGATAATTTTTATTATTCGGACTATTGTTCTCATCTTGGATGTTATCCTTAGTACCGGTGATAGTAGTAATACAATTACAAATTGCTTAAGACTTCTACCTGGTCATGGCTGACAGAACGAGTCCTTGTATTAAATAAAGGGTTCCATACAAAATTCCGTACAGATTCCCAAGTTTGACAAAGATTGCCGAGTTCGGCAAGACGCGCCTGAAGAAAGCCAGAAATTACATCGTCCGAAATGTTGCGAGAATAACATCCAAGATGAAAACGGTAGTCTGAATAATTCAAATACAAAATATGCACATACCTAACTTTATATAAATAGATGTTTTTGATTAATACATATCCAACGGTAGCCCTGTCGGTGAGGCCACAAATTCACCAACTGCAGGGCCACCTGTAAGCCGTGGGTGGCGAGCCGTGATGCGTTAGGATGGGATCCTAGTGGCTGAGCCATTCTTCCACTTTAGCCCTTCGGCTAGGCGAGAGATCGGAGAGGCCCGATCCGATCAATTGGCTGGTCACGTCATGCCCTAGTATCTATAAGTTCATCCCCAACCGTATTATTCAATCTGATTCTTCAAAAAATCAAAACCTTTTTTCTTTTTTTTAATTTTCTCCACAAATAGATACTAGAAGGCGGCGGCTGAAGGTCAATTGTGTTGAGAACAAATTGAGAACAAAGATTACCAATGCCAAAGAGTAATGTTTTCAAGAAGTAATGTTTTCAAGAAGTAATGTTTTCTATATTAATCTTCCAACTCTCACTGTGAAATTACCTTCTACGAGTAATGTATTCTGAGAGCAATGCATTCTAAGTATATAAATAATTATCCTACCTATAGAATTATATTTGACAACTTTGTTCGGCATTAAATAACCTATAGATAGTTAATATGTCGTAAAACAAACCAAACTATATCCAACAAATTTTTTATTTGATGTAACATTCTTCAAGTAAATACACTGTATTTAACAAGAAAACCGTTTACTGAGGTGTAATATGGCGAAACAACTGTGTACATTATATATATGTATATGTATATATATATTAAGATTTTTCACTTATAAAAATAGATAATTCAGTGAAGACTGGGGTTTTTCCAATAAAAACAAGCTCGATGATACTCGATTACAAAGTACAGAGCATTTATATGCAATTTTATGAAGGCTTACCAAAGCATTCCTTTCAGGACACCAATGATCACCATTAAAGATATTTTTTCTTACAAATATTATTTATTCAAATTCAATGTTTTTTCCTACACGTGTTTCACTACCAAGCAGATACTTGCTTGACAGATCATCAGGGAAATTAAATGTCTGGAATAAGGGTTTCAACTGCCGACAATACACAATGTGGCGTTGCAATAGTTGAGGTCACTTAAGAAGAGAAGAGGAAAAAAAATAAAAGTTAAAATTAAAAAACAAGAAAGAACAACGATAAAAAAGAAAGTCCTAGAAAATGTCTTAGAAAAGTAGCTCGTGCATTATTTCTGCCAACAAGCAAATAATCGTCCCAATTGCATTAAAAAAAGCCCCAAAAAACGGAACAATGTGCGATAATACACTTTCACGTCGGGCGACACGTTGTTCTTTCTTGTTTTTTAATTTTAACTTTTATTTATTTTTGATTTTTTTTCCTCTTCTCTTAAGTGACCTCAACTATTGCAACGCCACATTGTTTATTGTCGGCAGTTGAAACCCTTATTCCAGACATTTAATTTCCCTGATGATCTGCCAAGCAAGTACCTGCTTGGTAGTGAAACACGTGTAGGAAAAAACATTGAATTTGAATAAATAATATTTGTAAGAAAAAATATTTTAATGGTGATCATTGGTGTCCTGAAAGGAATGCTTTGGTAAGCCTTCATAAAATCGCATATATATATATATATATATTACTAGTATGCATCCTCCATCAAAAATGACTGAAAAAACAATTATGCTTTGCCAGTGTTCGCACTAAGATTCATATAAAATCACAAGGATCGGTACAAGCAATAAATATAGCGTTAATTTCAATTTGTAGTGTTTTTTTTCTTTTTTTTTTATGGGGTATGGTACGGTTTCAGTAGCACTGTTGCCTATAATACATATTTTATAATTCTTAATGATAAGTTCAATAGTTTAGGATTTTACCAAACACATAAATATTGACACTCACGTGCATACACCGATCCTTATAAAAATGTATTAATATAACTCAAAATTTGATGTAGAGCAATTCTTTTCTCTATTAAATTATTTGTATTTAACTTATTGTAAAAGTTTTTTTTTGGGGGGTGTGTGCGAGTTCGGGTGGGCGTATCCCTTAAATAGTAAAGTTTACAAAAAAAAAAATGTGCTCATGTTACTCACCATGTTGTTGAGAATATATATTCCGAAATTCATAATGATCAGTTCAGAAAAAACTAATATATATATATATATATAGTGTCAGGTTGTATATGAAAAGAAATCAAATAAAGTGCTCGATCATATAAGAGAGCTAATATAATTTATTTAGATACTGTATATTACATATTTCAGCAATGTACCGCAGTTTCATCCAAAAGGGCAGATTTAGACATCTTTAGTAAATCTCCGTGCCCAGTGGAATCGTTTCAGCTTGCCGATGATTCCACTGGGCACGGAGATTTACTAAAGATGACTAAATCTGCCCTTTTGGATGAAACCGCGGTACATTGCTGAAATATGTAATATACAGTATCTAAATAAATTATATATATATATATATATATATATATATATATATATGCACCTGCTAAATGTTACAATTTACAAAAAAAAATAATGTGCTCATGTTACTCACTGTATTTTCTAGAATATATATTCCAAAATTCATAATGATCCGTTTATTAGTTTTGGAGAGTAAAAGATTTTTAGGTGTGACTTTCGGTGGCTGCACCCCCGAAAATAGTAAAGTTTACAAAAAAAAAAAAAAAAATGTGCCCATGTTACTCACTGGGTTACCGAGAAAATACATCCCAAAATCCATAATGATCAATTCATAAAAAAATAGCTAAATAAATTAAAAAAATTTTTTTTTTTATGTATATGTTAACATCTCCATAAAAATTTTTTTTTTTTATGTATATGTTAACATCTCCAAAAATAATAATGTGGCCAAAAGATAATGTGACTTTATAAATATATAGATAGAATTGTGACAATACTTTAATTTTTCATATATACATTATCATTTCTGATGACCTAAAGAAAAAAAAAACAACGTTAACTTTTTATTTAGAGTGGAGGATTTATTTCCGATTTAATTTCAGGTGGTGGAGGTTGTCTGATTTGCTATTTGCTTTCCCTCACCACTTGAAATGGTTTCGTCCGGAGGCTAACTTTTTTGGGACTAGAGACAGACTTATGTTTGTATACAAATAAATACACATTGGCCTTTATTATAGAGTGGAGGATTGTGTAAAATTAAAAATAACGTATTATTTGAATTATTCAGATGATTATTCTCATTTTGCTTGTTATTTTCGGAACGTTTCCGGTGTAAGCTCAGGTGCATTTATTTTTCGAACTCTCTCGATTCTACAAAATATACACATACACCTGTGGTGCAACGGATAAAGGTGTTGATTAACAATCAGGTCGAGGTGACAATCTTCTGGAGGCTGAAGGTTCAATCCTCACTACAGGCGATAATAACTAAGAATAAACTAAAAATTACTTAACACTTTTACCCGGTCATGGCTGATGGAACGAGAACAATCTACCCTTGTGGATTAAATAAAGGGTTTGATTCGAAATTCTGTATAAGTTCCCGAGCTTGACATAAAGATTCCAAAGTTCGATACGATTCACGTGTAGAATGTAGTGAAAATAACATGCACGATGATAATAGTAGTCCGAATGATAGACATTTCAGCTAATGTTTTAATTTTAACTTTGTATAGAAATACAAGAAAAGGAAATCTGTTTATTTTCTATTTTCTTTACTCTACGGTAGTTTTTGGCTTTTCTTTTTGAATCTAAACGGAAACCAGCAAGCTCAAGAATTATTCCATGTCTTTGTAAATTCACAGTGTAATGATACCAAAGGCAGATGTTTTGCATGGAGAAGAGAAGAAAGAAATGGTTCCTTTAAAACGTATCTCTTTCCTTGTAAAATCTTAATTCAGTAGTGGATATTTATCACAGACGAGGGAGATATATACTAGAAGAATACCCGTCCCAGGATAGGTAAAATTAATTTCCTTCACAGAATAGTTTTGCACAACTTTTATGTCCTTACAAAGAATCGATATATAATGATACTAAATCTTATGTTTACACTCCTTATTCCAATTTTGATCAAAATCCATTAAATGATTTTGATTCTAGAAAATGTATAAAATGTAAGACTTATGCTTAAGGGGTCTTAATAAGAAATTGTAATTCATGGAATCTTGCTTAATTGGTGTCTAATGAATATGGATCAAATTTAATACAAATCCGAAATATTTGAATTTTCAAACAGGAGGTGGTGCCCATATTATGCCCCTAAAAATCCTTTAAAATATATCAAAGAAACTGAAATTTCGGGAATATTTATTAATTGATGTCTAATACCTAATTTTAAAATCTCACACAAATCAGAGATATCTGAATTTTCAGGAAAAGCTTCCACACCCTTTTTTTGACTCCTTTGCATAAAACTAAATATAGCCCATATTACCCACCTTTACGTCTAGCAGCTGTGTACCAAAATTCATAATGATCAGTTCATTAGTTTAGGAGTTTATCCTGTACAACAAAATATATATATTTATATAAACATATACACATACCTAACTTTATATATATTGCCCAGAATATATATTCCAAAATTTATAATAATCCGTTCTATCGCTCGTCAGCCATTGATGATTAGATCAGAAATGGATGATGAGTGGATTGCACACAGCCATATTTTGCCAGGTTCAGTTTTAGTCGACAAACGTTTGGTACCATGTGATCACAACTTCTGACAAATCATAAATTAGTGATAAATTAGTGATTGGTGTCCATGTTGAAAGAATAGCTGAGAGTGCTTAGGTTAGTAGATGTAGAACAGTTTAAGTAGCAGGGTCAGTTGAAAGGGGAAGACCAAAGAAAACCTGGAAGCAAATAATAAATATGGACACTAGAGAAAGAAGGATAAATGAAGACCTGGCCAGAGATAAGTTAGTTTGGAAGTCAGTTTCTAAAAGCTGTCCAACACATGCCAGCATGTAAAACAGACGTTAAACCGAATAATAATATGATGATTAATTTTTAATTCATTTTATTTTCGATATTACTTTTTCTACTTACCAATCAGAGCTGTATCGGTAATTTACTAGTTTGATTATTTACAGTGAGATGGGTTTCATCATTATGCCGAAACAACTTATCTTCATTTAAAATATTATATATATATATGAAAGACAAAGGAAAAACAATTGAATAGAGGAGGAAATAAAAATCAAACAAGAGATTTGACCGGTTTCGTTCATATCAATCAGAAAAAGTCCAAATGAAACCGGTAAAATCTCTTTGATTTTTATTTCTACCTGTGTTTAATCGTTTTTCCTTTGTTTTTCATACCTTCTGTCCCCTCACAGCATTTCATTTTATGATATATTGTGTATTTTATCCTCATATATATATATATATATTGGTGATAAAGGTTCTGTAGATATAAGTTAGGCAACAGTTTCCTGCATTGAATTCTTGAAACTGTGTCTCAAGAACCCATGTCGAGAAACCGCCAGTCACCATCTGCTGTTTATTCTTATTCCAAGAGTTTGATAATATTTCTTAAATGGGGCGTTGGTTTGGCCATAGTACTCTCTAAACCTCTTCTAACGGCTTTTGTCATATACATAGCCTTCCAGGAATTTTGAACTGAAACCTTCATTTAATCCTCTTGGTATGTCGACCTCTTAATTTGGCCAAGTATGAAAATCACCACAATACGGGAACCGATGATTTAGAAATGGCAGAAGATGCACAGAACTAGAAATAAAAATGCTAAAAATAAAAACTAAATCATAATGTAAGCAAAGATAATGCCATAAGTAAAGATAAGTAATTGAAATATATATCCCTTTCCTGTTTAGTTTCGACCATCGTGCACAGGAGTCTTTTTACTTTAATTTTTGTTTCATTTTCTTGTTACTTTTACCCAATTAATTTTAATGGGATTTTGAAAGAATTTAATTGATTACAGTATCGTTTGATCACTAATTAATAATTGAACCGAATTGCTATAAAATTATAACATTTTTGTTAAGTTAATACTGTCTTAATCTCTATTTTTTCCCTCTTTCTGGGAGCTTTCCAATACTACAACTAATGATCATCACTTTAACATTGATAACAATAACTCTAAGACATGTCATTCCACTACCTGTGATTCCTTCGCATTTCTTGAATTAAGGGTTTGATTCCAAGAAGCCAAAAAATGTCTGAGATTTCCATAACCGAAACATTTATTCACCTGCTTCACCACAAAAGCAAAGTTAGGCGCAAATTCTGTTTCTTGCAGATAACTCAGCTCCCACAAAAGGGGCACTCTGGTCTAGGTACAAAAAATAAATGATTTGTATGTTCTGGTCGGCATTCTCACACAAATAAGGACACCTCAGGTGACAGATAATAAATCCAAAAACGGAGGTAATACCTTGAGTGGGCCCCCTGAGATCGTGCCAGGTAAGTGTAACAATCAAGATGCTGAAAACTATACTTTCGACAGCCCTCGTAACTCCTGATTCCTCTCTATTTTGTCTTTTAGTTTTCACATGAGGATGTTTCTGACAAAGGGGAAACAATTGCTGTTTTCTGGGTTCGCTATTGTTTGTGAGTGGGTAGTCTGTGGAGATTTTCAGTCCTTTCATAGTATTCATCATCATTTAACGGTCAATCTATTCATTTCATTAACCTTAAGACACCTTAACCGTAAGTGTTTTTTAGCCTTGATAAGTGATGACTCATTACCCCCCCCAATCTGAATCTTGAAAATAATGCAAATTCTAAGAATTCTTTATACACTTTGATACTTTCTGAGGCTTTCTGTTAGCAAACCTTTTCCGCCATTATGTTAAACCATAATCCCCAAGATAGGATTTCTTCTTCAGAAAATGGTAATTAAAACTAAAGCAATAACACTCTGCTTGTTCGTAATAGCAGAAGTTTTCTAAACTTACTCCCATTAACTCCTAACTCTGGAAATAGAATTATTTTCAGGATTTACAAATATTGTCTGTCATATTTATTTAATTTTCTTTTTTATTCTGCAGATGGTAAAGTGGAAGAATACAGTATTATTCCAGTCGAGCCTTCAGAAATTGTTGACACCAATGCTGCTGGGGATGCCTTTGTGGGAGGTAAATCCTTTAAAAAAAATTTTTTTTTTTCAATTTTATTTTATTTTTTATTTATTTATTTTTTTGTTTGTTTGTTTTTTAAAATTTTTATTTAATTTTTTTATTAAAATTTTTGTATTTTATTTATTTTTATTTTTTAAAATTTTAAAACTTTTTTAATTAAAATTTTTTTGAAATTTTTATTTAAAATTATTATTTTTTTTTAAACGTTCGTTTTTGTACAGCAGATTAATTAAACACCTTTAATGTAACTGCCTGGAAAGTTAAGCTTGTTAGAAGAGAGAGGGTGCTACTTTTTTTACCATGAACTGTGGAGTCAAACAGTCGGTCAAAAACGAATTCTTTGTTTTTAAAATTTCTGGAGTCCCTATTTACTTGCCTTCCCTAAGGGAAGAGTTAGACACAAGCTAATTTTTTTTAAAGTGGAGAAAATCTAGCTCCCAAAAAGGGCCCCTCTGAATTGGGAGAAAAATTGTCTCAGTCGAGAAGGATTTCTTCTTCACTGACCAAGGGCAAGATATATACTACACTTTGAATTATTTATTTGCAAAAAATATAAAAATTTACATTTGGAACAAATTAGGCACAAGGCCTTCAAAAGTGTGGGAAAAATGGGGGTTGTTGATCATCCTTTGTCAGAAATGATAAAAAATGTCTATCCTACTGTCAACAGGAATCATCTCATTCACTAAAATACCGCATTTACTCTAGGGGTCATCTTGCTTAAAATATCCCCAAATTGGTTTGAAATTTTAATTTTTCATAAATAGGGTTATATATACAAAAATTCATTGGAGTATAATGGGGAGTGGGAGAACGAAAAACAAAGAATCGGTTAGTAAGTAAATAATAGACGCCCACTGTTTTCCGGTTGGTCAGCACCGAAAACAAGCACTTTGATCCCAGCCAAATTTCCAGAATTGAAGCAAAGCGTTTCGACTATTGATTTCACTGCAGCGCTGGTTTCATCATGGATCACTTAAAAAAAAAATGTTATGATTCAATAGAGTCTATGACCCGGTGTTTTTCTTACGCTGCTTTTGTTTAAACGGAATACTGACAAAACATTGAAAAGGTAATCACATAAATCCTTTCAAATGTGTTTTTAAATCATAAGTTTATAAATAGAAATAGCCTACTGACCAGGAGTTCATTTAATACAATTTCTAAATAAACTATTCGGTCGTTACAAAAATAATGGCCGATTTCAGAAACATACATTTATTCATGAAACATTTTTCACATTTCCAATACTCTGTAAATGACGTGAAACTGTTGCAGTGCTGACTGCAAGTGTCTGAGACATTTCTTTGGCATTTTGACGTAGATTTTGCGCAACAGGTGCTTGCAATTATTCATTGTTAACATTACATGGCCGTCCTCTACCTTCTTCATCTTCAAGGCTCTCATGTCCATTACGGAATTTCTGGAACCACCTTCATACTATCCGATCGCTTGTGGATTCATCTCCCCATGCTCTATTGATATTGGCAGAAGTTTCAAAGACATTATGCCCAAGTTTGAACTCATGCAACATAAGAAGGTGAAGGTCATGTTTTGCATGTTAATCATTGAGGGTCTTCTATGCTCCAAAAATACTTTCTATCTGAAAAAAGTTACAAATTATTATTGAGAACACATTAATTATCATATATGTTAAAATTTACAGAAGAATAAATTACAAATTCTGTGTGACAATGACTTTTTAAAACCCCATTATTTTTGTAACAGCCTAATATTATTAGTAGTATTAGTTTATTATATATATATATATATATATATATATATATATATATGTTTTTGTTTAGATAAGCATGAATTATTTCTATTTAAATGGCATGAAAGAATATTTTGTAAGAGCTATAACGTTATATCCAAGATGAGCAGAAGTCCATAAGCATGCCTACCTTTGCACGTAATAGTCAATAGGAAGGAAAATATCTATCTTCCCCCATTTCTCTTTTCTCTTCCCCCATTTCTCTTTTTCTCTTCACCATTTGTCTTTTTCTCTCTTTTCTCTCTCACTCCCTTTCCCTCTCTCTCTCCCTTTCCCTCTCTCCATCCTTCTCCCTTTCCCTCTCTTAATCTCTCCCTCTCCTCTCTCTCCTCTCTCCCTTTCCTCTCTCCCCCTCTCTCCATCCTTCTCCCCCTTTCCCTCTCTCCCTCTCTCCCCCTTTCCCTCTCTCCCCCTTTCCCTCTCTCCCCCTTTCCCTCTCTCTCCCCCTCCCCCTCTCTCCCCCTTTCCCTCTCTCCCCCTTTCCCTCTCTCTCCCCCTCCCCCTCTCTCCCCCTTTCCCTCTCTCCCCCCTTTCCCTCTCTCTCCCCCCTCCCCCTCTCTCCCCCTTTCCCTCTCTCTCCCCCCTCCCCCTCTCTCCCCCTTTCCCTCTCTCTCCCACCTCCCCCTCTCTCCCCCTCCCCCTCTCTCCCCCTTTCCCTCTCTCCCCCTTTCCCTCTCTCCCCCCTTTCCCTCTCTCCCCCTTTCCCTCTCTCCCCCTTTCCCTCTCTCCCCCTTTCCCTCTCTCTCCCCCCTCCCCTCTCTCCCCCTTTCCCTCTCTCCCCTTTCCCTCTCTCCCCCCCTCCCCCTCTCTCCCCCTTTCCCTCTCTCTCCCACCTCCCCCTCTCCCACCTCCCCCTCTCTCCCCCTTTCCCTCTCTCCCCCTTTCCCTCTCTCCCCCTTTCCCTCTCTCCCCTTTCCCTCTCTCTCCCTATCCCTCTCTCTCCCTATCCCTCTCTCTCCCTATCCCTCTCTCTCCCTATCCCTCTCTCTCCCTATCCCTCTCTCTCCCTATCCCTCTCTCTCCCTATCCCTCTCTCTCCCTATCCCTCTCTCTCCCTATCCCTCTCTCTCCCTATCCCTCTCTCTCCCTCTCTCTCCCTCTCTCTCTCCCTCTCTCTCCCTATCCCTCTCTCTCCCTCTCTCTCCCTATCCCTCTCTATCCCTCCCTCTCCCTATCCCTCCCTCTCCCTATCCCTCCCTATCTCTCCCTCTCCCTCTCTCTCCCTACCTCTCCCTCTCTCTCCCTACCTCTCTCTCCCTACCTCTCCCTCTCTCTCCCTACCTCTCCCTCACTCTCTCTCACTCTCTCTCTCTCTCTCTCTCCCTCCCTCCCTCCCTCTCTCCTCCATCTCCTTCTCTCTCCCTCCATCTACCTCTCTCTCCCTCCATCTCCCTTTCTCTCCCTCTCCCATCTCCTCCCCCCCCCTCCCCCTCCCCTCCCCTCTCCCTCCCTCTCTCCCCCTACCCCTCTCCCTCCCTCTCTCCCCTACCCCTCTCCTCCCTCTCTCCCCTCCCCTCCCTCCCCTCCCTCTCCCCCCTCTCCCTCCCTCTCTCCCTCCCTCTCTCCCTCTCACTACCCCTCTCTCTACCTCTCCCCCTCTCTCTACCACCCTCTCTCTACCCCCCCCCTACCCCCCCCCTCTCTTTTCCCATCTCTATTTTTCTCTCTCTCTCTCTTTCTCTCTCTCTTTCTCTCTCTCTTTCTCTCTCTCTCTCTTTCTCTCTCTCTCTCTCTTTCTCTCTCTCTTTCTCTTTCTCTTTCTCTCTCTCTCTCTTTCTCTCTCTCTCTCTCTTTCCTTCTCTCTTTCCTCTCTCTCTCTCTCTTTCTCTCTCTCTCTCTTTCTCTTTTTCTCTCTCTCTTTTTTTATATCTCTTTTTTTCTTTCTCTTTTCTCATCTTTTTCTCTTTCTCTTTTTCTCTCTTTTCTCTTTCTATTTTTCTCTCTTTTTCTCTTTCTCTTTTTCTCTTTCTCTCTCTCTCTTTCACTCTCTCTCTTTCACTCTCTCTCTCTCTTTCTCTTTCTCTCTCTCTTTCTCTCTCTTTCCTCTCTCTCTTTCTCTCTCTTTCTCTCGCTCTTTCTCTCTCTTTCTCTCGCTCTCTCTTTTTCTCTCGCTCTCTCTTTTTCTCTCTTTCTCTCGCTCTCTCTTTTTCTCTCTTTCTCTCGCTCTCTCTTTTTCTTTCTCTCTCTCGCTCTCTCTTTTTCTTTCTCTCTCTCGCTCTCTCTTTTTCTTTCTCTCTCTCGCTCTCATCTTTTTCTTTCTCTCTCTCGCTCTCTCTTTTTCTTTCTCTCTCTCGCTCTCTCTTTTTCTTTCTCTCTCTCGCTCTCTCTTTCTCTCTTCGCTCTCTCTTTCTCTCTCGCTCTCTCTTTCTCTCTCGCTCTCTCTTTCTCTCTCGCTCTCTCTTTCTCTCTCGCTCTCTCTCTCTCTCTTTCTCTCTCTCTTTCTCTCTCTCTCTCTTTTTCTTTCTCTCTCTCTCTCTCTCTTTTTCTTTCTCTCTCTCTCTTTTTCTTTCTCTCTCTCTTTTTCTTTCTCTTTCTCTTTCTCTTTTCTTTCTCTCTCTCTCTCTTTTCTTTCTTTCTCTTTCTCTTTTCTTTCTCTCTCTCTCTCTCTTGCTCGTTTGTATTAAGTTGTAAGTTATGGAAGAAACTTTATATATAAAAACCGTTGTTTAAAAACATTTTTTAAAAACAAAGGGAAGTAAATCTCTCTAAACGAATTCAGAGTTGACTTCCTTTTTTTTTTTTTAAAGATCTTGATATAGTAATTTTCTGGAAATAAATAAATCGAATGACAATTTTTGTTAACATGCTGACGAATGAGAAACAATTCTTGATTTTGTTGATTTGAACGTATCGATGACAAAACTTGAGAATCAGACTGACTTCAGTTTATATAATAGATATGTAAATTATTACTAGGAGAAAAAAGGCTGAAGTCGGAACTTTTAAAATTTCAAGAGTTAGTTGCGCATTTGGACTACAAATCCAGTCTTGCTTTTTTACCGTCAATTTATTCTACCAGTAATATTTATATATATATATATATATATATATATATATATATAACTCAATGTTTGTGTGTTCTTTACGGAAAGAAAGGTTAGAGAATCTACATAAAATCTAAAAGTGTATTCTGATGTCAAATTTACTGGGGAAGATAATGGAAGTCTTCCCGAATCTTTAAATGCACCCATAAGGGGGCTATGAGGGCATAACCTTAAAACTTTAATTTATATCCTATGTATAAAATTCTCCGAGGATAACAATGGAAGTGGTCCTGAATCTCTGTTACCCTCTGTGCCGAATATCTATGTACCCCCACCACTAATAACCTATGGGGACAAAACTCCCTTAAAACTTCAAATACGTATATCCGATGTTGATGAAATGTATAAGACACTAATTCAGAGAGTTTTTCAACATTTCAGCTTCTTCCAACTATGTTAGGGGGCGAAAAACCAAAGAAAGTAATATTATGGTGATATGAGCATAGTGAAAATGCATATAGTAGTGATCCTCATTTAATCCCGAGCAACGCCGGGTCTTCCTGCTAGTCATTTTCTAAATGTAAGAGATGTGTTCAAAAAGTATTCAGAATGAAGAGATGAGTAATGAATTAAGATGTTGATTTTCAAGGTTATTGACAGTGGAATTACTGATAGTGAGAGGATAACCAATTTGTGTGCAAGAAGTGTAAGACAATGGAGGACTGATGCGAGATGTTGATTTTCAAGGTTATTGACAGTGGAATTACTAGTGAGAGGATAACCAATTTGTGTGCAAGAAGTGTAAGACAATGGAGACTGATGCGAACTCACATGTGAATGACAAAGCTATTGAGGTTGTCCAGAAGTTTTCTTACCTTGGTGATACCATTGGAGCACAGGGTGGAGCAGGTGCTAGTGTAATTGCAAGAGTTAAAAGTGGATGGAGTAAGTTTAGGAAAATTCTGCCATTACTAACCAGCAGAGCATTACCACTGTCGACCAAGAGAAGAGTCATGTGTAAGTAGTGTGATGTTGTATGGAAGTTAAACCTGACCAGTGAGGGTTGAAGACATGCATTGCATGGAGAGAAATGATATGAGAATGATAAGCTAGATGTGTAATATGAATGTTAAAGACAGCCTTAACTCTGATGACTTCAGAGGAAGATTAAATCAGGAGAGTATAGAGATATGTGTGCAAAACAGGAGACTTTGATGGTATGGTCACATTGAAAGAACGGACGAGAGTTCTTGGGTTAGTAGATGTAGAACAGTTAAGTTAGCAGGTTCTGTTCACAGGGGAAGGCCAAGCAAACAATGAGAGGAAGTGATAAGAAATGGCTATGTAGAAAGAGAGATAAATAAAGACCTGGACAGAGATAGGTTTGTTTGAAAGTAAATTCTAAAAGCTGTCCAACACATGCCACCATGTAAAACGAACGTTAAACCGAATATAAGGATTGGATGTATTCTTCTGAGTGTCCGTGAAAGAAATTTCTCAAAATTTACAAATATATAAGAAAAGAATTAGCTGCACCCACCTGGTGATGCCTGGGAGTCGTTTTACTTTCATTTTCATTTCGCTTTTTTCTTTTCTTTTTTTAATTTTTTTTATAGAATTTTGAAAGTTAAATTTAATTATTGCAGTATCGTTAAATTAATTGAATCAAATTGTAATAAAATTATAACTGATTTTGTTAAGGTAATGTTGTCTATAAATCTCTATAAAATTATTTGGTGCAAATAGCTTCCAAATTTTCAACCTTTTTAATACATGAAAATTTGCTAAGAATTTTAAAGCTAGAAATTCATTTCTATCCGACAGTTTTAAATGCTTTCAAATTTCGAAGGGTCAAAAAGTCAATTTATTTTTCAACTATTAACAAAAAATTAAAATGGCTGACTTGTTTACAAATAAACCAAAATGCATTCTGATGGATTTTTAAATGATTTTTAAAAATTTTGTTTTGATGTATGCCATTTCATTTTTGATTAATAGAAAAATAAAAAAAACAAATTCAATGTCTAATTATATTAAAATCATAATGCGAAAAAATACACGCGAGGAGTTGTCTCATAATTTTGCTGAGATGTGGCCATTGTTTAATATCAATGGTGTATCAAATGTCTTCTATATACAAGATGTTGTGAAAAAGTAATCAGTCAGAAGCGGTTTCTACCTAGAGAGAAATAAACAATGAATAGGGTGTAAGTTTTCTTCATCCGACTTCAGCTTCCTTCGGTACCAATGTAGATGCATGAAACGACTTTTACCGTTTCTTCTAGGCAGAAATTCCCAAATGATATGAATATTTATTTATTTATTTTTGTCTTTCCAGGTTTTCTGGCTCAGCTAATTAACGAGAAACCAATTTCTGACTGTGTAAAATGTGGCCATTATGCAGCGAATGTTGTCGTCAAAAGGTCTGGGTGCTCCTTGCCAGAAAAACATGATTACCGATGAACGCAAGATTGCTGAGGCAGCAAAAATAAAATATTGTCAGAAATTCTGAAATTAAAACATTGTTGTTATTCCATGACCATTTTCCGACAGATTTTCATTGGCTTTTTTTATTGTTTCTTTTATTTGCCTCTTTGGGGATCATCTCTTCTTTTAAGCAATAATACCATTTCAACTTTTAAGAATAATAAAAAAAAATTCTGGTTGAAGATTGTAAGAAAGTAGAAGGAAGTTTATCTCACATTTTCTCTCTCATGATGGATTCCTTGATAATTTGTAATAAGAGAGAATGACAAAATGTATCTTTTAATTCCAGACCTGAATGAGGCCAGTTAAGGCCGAAATAAAATTATTGTCTGGTATGTGTTAAGTTTTGTTATCCTTTATTAATATATATATATATATATATATTATGTATTATGCTGTTTTGTTGTTGTTGATGCTAATGTTTTTGCAGGTAATATCAATAAATTTATTTAGTCTGTGAGACTGGGTATGAAAAAAAAATACCACAAAGTGAAAAATGAGATTCATACAGGATTTAAACCTGTATTTCAGGAAACGATATAATACGTAACATAATGTTGTAAATAATATATATATTGGAAATTATGCTACTTTTTCCTGAGATACAAGTTTAAATCTTGTAAGAGTCTCATATATAATAGTAATTTATGAAAATATATTTATGGCAAGTAAGCTACACAGGCGTTCGCATTTAATCCTCCTAAGGAAATCGTTAGACTAAAGTGCATGGAATTAGTGTTACTATATATATATATATATATATATATATATTTGTCGCTCCTCAAACAAGTAGAGCACTGTAATTGTAGTATTAACACAGCATGACGTCACTTGCTTTATAATGCATCGTTCCTTCCCTTAAAAGAAGTAGAATGCTTAGACGTTAAGCCCGCCCATAACGTGTTAAAATTATCATCGTTTATTCGCTGCTTAAAATTGGTCGAGCGGTTAAAGACGTCAGATTTGAGTTGAAAAATACTTGTAGTTCGGGGTTTCGAATCGCATGACCGGTAGTGAATAGTCATATCTCTATGCTGATGAGTCCCAATTTAAAAAGGACGAAACGTATACGTACATAAATAATAAACAATAAACAAATATATATATATCTATATCTATATATCTATCTATAGATAGAGATAGATATATAGAGATATAGATATATCTATAGAGATAGATCTATAGAGATAGATATATAGAGATAGATATATAGAGATATAGATATATCTATAGAGATAGATCTATAGAGATAGATCTATAGAGATAGATATATAGAGATAGATATATAGAGATATAGATATATCTATAGAGATATATCTATATCTCTATAGATATATCTATATCTATAGAGATATAGATATATCTATAGAGATATCTATAGAGATAGAGATATATCTATAGAGATATCTATAGAGATAGAGATATATCTATAGAGATATCTATAGAGATAGAGATATATCTATAGATATATCTATAGAGATATAGATATATCTATAGATATATCTATAGAGATAGAGATAGATAGATAGAGATATAGAGATAGAGATATCTCTATATATCTATATCTATAGAGAGATAGAGATATAGAGATATAGATATATCTATAGATAGATATATCGATATGAAGAAGAATGGACAGGAATTAGAGAACCAAAAGCCATATCAAATTTCAATTCAATTGCTCAGAGCAAGGTATATTCCGCAAAAAGGCAATTTATTCAAGTTAAATTTTCCTTAAGCCAGGCTTTTCAAAGATCAAAATCTTATCATCAGAGAAAGTCGCTGGGATAGATAAGTTGGCAAAGGCCAAGATTTAAAATTTGAAAAAATAAGATAAAAGTTGTAGGGAAAGAAACACAGGGCAAAACTCTGCCCGAATGCAAGCAAATGTCCGATTGCTAAAAAGTCTGGTGTCGAAAAGTCCAGCGGAGAGAATGAGATGTAGATAGGTAGGTCGTTAAAAGGCACGAGAGGTTGTGAGAGAGGATTCAAAGTTAAATTCCAAGAAGCCACAACTTCAGGTGCGGCGAAAATAGAAAATCCAAAGGGTAAAAAGTCCAATAAGAGGTACGTTCGTGGATGCAGGCAAGGCTCAGTAAAAAGTGAGGTGGAAAATATTCGCCATTAAAAATACTTCCTGGGCTGAGATATCATGGAAAGTGTTTTAAAATGGGAAAAAAGACAGCGAAAATATTTTAAAGCATATATTTATATAGATAGATAGATAGATCTATATAGATAGAACTATATATAGATAGATCTATATATATATATATAGATAGATAGATCTATATATAGATAGAACTATATATAGATAGATCTATATATATAGATATCTAGATAGATATAAATCATATCATAATTAACTTACTGTGTATGTCTGCCGACTAGACGTTATAGAGTTCAATTCTCTTCTTTCCCATGGTAATTGATGGTGGCCTAGGGGTTGATTACCAGGCTGCACAGTCAAAGGTGACTTTGCAACTGGGTTTGAATCCCTGAACTGGCAGTAAGTATCATCTCATACACTGAAGATTGCGTAAGCTTGAAACAGGTGTAGGTAAAAATAAAAAAGAATATTTTAAATAAAATATTGTATTGGTATATATATATATTCAGCCATGCTAAAGAGCTCTATAGACGGCAGAACGCGTGTCCGTGGATAAGTGTTTTATAAATAAAATAACACAGACGTCCCCTATATATAGGGTACAATGCACAATCGAAGGGAAGTGACTCCTTCATAGGAATTAGGTAAATGCTCCACTGTAAATTCATTTGTCTCTATTGCCAAAAAACAATAAGAAACAAAATTAATGTGTGCACATTTATGAACGAGAAAATGTCCCAGTAATTTTTTTCAAGTTTTTGTAGCCTAAGGTAAGGGTGCCGACTGCAGTAACTTTTTTTGCGCTTCTGAATTTTGCCAAAATTAAGCCACACTGAAGAGCCATATAAGCGTCGATATGCGTTTCTGTGGATAATTATTTCATATATGAAGAATAAACACTGTTTTGCATGACTAAATTTTGTATGAGATTCACATTTATTTTTCTTTGTGGACTTTTCTATGTTACATCCCCATATATAATTAATAATTGATATAATACAAAATTTGTCTGAAAAACATAGATATCCAGTCCTATGCTACAGTTAGGGCTGGTGTACCCCCCGCCCCCACAAAAAAAAAAACAACTTCATCAGCTCTCCCCCACATCTCGAAGGTACCACTCTTCTTCTTTGGCATTATGTACAGACTTGATGAATTAGCCTCGTGGAGCTTGGTTAAATTTTTACCTTAAACTCAATGCTACAAATTGCTGAAGTCATAAGGTTTTAAAAATCTTTTATTACTAACAGGAATAAACCTCTCACAATGAGTCCATAATACTGATGCATCCTTAGATACTTTAATAAGTCTATTATGTTCAGAGTCAAAATGCTTCGAAAGCCATCAAACAAATATTATTATTATAGCGAAAACTGAAAAAAGGGCTTAGAAATTTAATTTTTTGGGCGTTTATGAAGGGGGTTTAAAAATGATTTAAATTTGATCAAATTCGTAGAATTTTATGTGATACTAGTTATATCGGCCCGGAGTTGCCCGGGATACAGTGAAATCATTTTAGTTTTTTACATTTTTATTTATTAAAGCAAGGAATACGGACGTTTGTGACATTTTTGGGGGTGGAATGAAATTGAAAAAGTATAAAAACGATAGGAAATAATTTTTTAAAAATTCATGAATATACTAAGCCGGCTTTCGTCCACACTCATCAGAGTATCAACATGGAAATAATTCAAGCAATTACGACTAAAAACTTAAAAAAGTAGAATGAAGACCAGTGACAAGTTTAGGAGAGGAAACAAAAAAATGGGGGCAGGGTCACAAGTTGATCACATTGAGTCCTAGAAGCCACTCCTTTAGTTTAATATATATAGCTTCCAGGACTTTGAGATGGAATAAAGAATGTGATCTACTTATGACAGAAAACCAGTCACTAGTTATAAGATGGTCAGCAATAGCTGACCTGGATGTGTTGACTAAATTATTGCAGGGGGATGTGTATTCTGGATTCAAACCGTTGCACTGTTCTTCCCACGTATACGGCATCGCACTGACATTTAAATTGATAAATAATATTACTGATATGTTGGGATGGGAGAAAATCCTTATGAATTGATTTGAGCAAAGGTCGAGCAGAAAAACCAATTCTAGGATTAGATGCCTGGTAACACCGACACACAGCTACAGAAATTTTGTATGCAAATTTTATGCTAATATTACCTAACCAGGGTAATCTGAGGTACGCCGGACATTTTAGAGGACCAAAAAGTTTAGGCTTAAAAAAAAGTGAGTGATCTTGGTAATGATATTAAAATTAACAATATTGAGAGGGTAACCATTTTCAACGAGCACCTCTTTGATAAATTTAATCTCTGAATCAATCAGGGATTCAGAGCAAATCTTTATGGCACGATGAACCAAACATTTAATCAAATTTATTTTTCTTTGTATGGGGACAAAAAGAGTCCCAGTGACAATATAAACCAGTAAATGTAGGTTTGCGGTAAACAGATGTAAGAAACAATGAATCCGATTTATGCACTAGTACATCCAGAAAACGAAGGGTGAAGTTGTGTTCCCTCTCACAAGTGAACTGTAAGGCTGGGTGTAATTGATTGAGTGCATTAAGGAATAATATGGAATTTGACTCATTGTTAAACACGCACAATGTATCATCTACGTATCGGAAGTAAGTAAGTAAGCAGGGCAAAAGATTATGCTCGTGAAAACCTACAAAGATATTGGCCAACGCAGGACCAAGGGGTGACCCCATAGAAATGCCATCGATTTGCTGATACATGACATTATCAAAACTGAATTCGACAGACATGGTAGCAAACCACATCAGTTCTACGAAGACATCCTCAGAGATAGTAGGACCAACTGAGAAACCACGATATAGTACATCAGCACAAATATCAATGGTTTCTTGTAAGGGAACGCATGTAAATAAACTGCTGATGTCGAAAGAACACAAACTTATTCTCAGCAGAAAAAGGGCAATTGTGTATATATTCAGCAAAAGTGAATGAATCTTTAATACAGTTGGCCGAATATACTTCAAGCACAGGTTGAAGCAATTCAGCCAACCATTTAGCTAACTTGTGCTGAACCTCCAAAATGTCCGGTGTACCTCAGATTACACTGGTTAGGTAATTAATGTATTAGCATAAAATTTGCATACAAAATTTCTGTAGCTGTGCGTCGGTGTTACCAGACATCTAATCCTAGAATTGTTTTGTTTTGCTCGACCGTTGCTCAAATCCGTTCATAAGGATGTTCTCCCACCCCAACATATCAGTAATATTATTTATCAATTTAAATGTCGGTGCAATGCCGTATACGTGGGAAGAACAGTGCAACGGTTTGAATCCAGAATAAAACAACACATCCCCCCCTGCCATACGCCGGGCCGACTAAATAATTTAGTCAACACATCCGGGTCAGCTATTGCTGACCATCTTATAAATAGCGCCGAATGTCCGTCGACTTACACTAGTGACTGGTTTTCTGTCATAAGTAGAGCACATTCTTTATTCCATCTCAAAGTCCTGGAAGCTATATATATTAAGTCAGTCAAACCCTCCCTTTGTAAACAAAAGGAGTGGCTTCTAGGACTCAATGTGATCAACTTGTGACCCTCCCCCCTTTTTTTTCTTTCTTTTTCTTTTCCTCTCCTAAACTTATCACTGGTCTTCATTCTACTTTTAAAAAAAGTTTTTAGTCGTAATTGCTTGAATTATTTCCACGTAGATACTCTGATGAGTGTGGACGAAAGCCGGCTTAGTATATTAATGAATTTTTAAAAAATTATTTCCTCTCGTTTTTATACTTTTTCAATTTCATTCCATCCTCAAAAATGTCACAAACGTCCGTATTCCTTGCTTTAATAAAATTTTGTACCACTAAAAATTTATTTTAATTTTTATTTGTTTTCACATTTAAACTTGTACTAAAAATAGAAATACATTTTTTAGTTGCAAGAGAGACAACTCTTATTATACAATTAATATCTTAATTGCCTGCGTTTTACTCCGGCTCTTTTAGAGTTGTTTAGTCATAGAATAATAGTATGAATTTAATAAATAAATTTATATATATTTATTTATTTATGTCATCTACAAACTGTTTTACTGTATCATAGCTCTTCAGTGTGGCTAGACAGAGGTGCCTCGAGCTGAGGTTAAAACTTGACTGTCTAGTAGACAGTCGCACTGTTTAACATTTGGTATTCAATCGAAATATTAGATAATTTATTTTTATACATTTTCATGGTGATGCACCCGATGGACAGTTCCATCACAGGTGCCACCATATTGGATAAGTATTTTCTTGAGTAAAAACAATGTTCGGAAATAAACAGGAGGGGGGACTTGTATTTACATAAATAAACATTTATTTAGTCTCACACAGAAAGTTTGTCAAGGACAAACATATGAGGAACATGATACACAAGGGAGATGGCTATTTAACAGTCATAAAAAGTCTGTTAACAGCCTGTAAACATACTCAAGAATATACATGAATTGCCAGGGTAAACATGCAGAATCTTGAGCATGTAAAGCGATATACAACTTGTACAATGAAAGGGCCATAAAGGGATGCCTATGTTAGAATCCAAAAACACAGACAGAGGGTGTCTTCTATCGGTTTCATTTGACGTACTAAAATGACTTATGTAGAATGAAGACCAGTGACAAGTTTAGGAGAGGAAAAGAAAAAAAAGAGGGGGGGGGGGAGGGTCACAAGTTGATCACAGTGAGTCCTAGAAGCCACTCCTTTTGTTTACAAAGGGAGGGTTTGACTGACTTAATATATATAGCTTCCAGGACTTTGAGATGGAATAAAGAATGTGCTCTACTTATGACAGAAAACCTGGTCATGAACAACTAAGAGGCAGATTGAAATCAAGAAAAGCCTTGACCCTGCATGGTCACAACTACCTCATTGACAAATGAAATGATTGGAATGACTACTTGAATTAAGCTTTCCAAGAATTCAGAGAACATCTCTCATATGGAACAAATCTCCCAAGGAAGGACTGGGTGACCCTGAACCTCCCAAGAGCGAAGGTTGGGAAGACAGCCAGCAACCTCTACAGGTTGGGACCAGCAACAAGAAGCAAATGCCATTGTGGAAATCCCAGACAGACAACAGAACACATCCTCTGTGACTGCAGTGATGGATCACCTTGTACTGACCAAGATTTGATGAACTTTAACCTTGATGCTCAACGATGGAACCGGTATTGGGAGATAAGATATGATGATGATGCAGGTCTCTTCAACGCTCAGAAGTCAGTTCCGTTTAAACAGAGCCAAGAGGCTCAACGATCCATTTACCTTTATGGTGCGTAACCATATACAAACGGAAAGCCGGGTCAGACATGTTTGGCCAGGCCCAGGCATGGAAAGAGATAGTGTCTCAATTTCTAAATCTACATAAGTCTTTTTAGTACGTCAAAAAATTGAAGATTCATTTCTCACCATGTCCAGTATAGTTTAAAGGTAGCTAACTTGAAATTAATTCAGGGGGACATAACTTGTTACTATACAGGGCCAATAATACCCCCTCCTGCTTACACACACCAAGAATACTACGTGCTATGGTTGAAATAAACGATATCAATAAAGGATCGAATGTTTTTGGTAATACATGAATATAAGATTATGATGGTAAAACAAGGTTTCGTTCGCCCTTGGTGAACGAAACAGAAATTGTCGTGAAATGTAGAAAGATATATAAAAAAAAAATTCGAAATATGGCAGTTCAAAATAAAATAACAGGAAAACTTATAGATATAAAATATAAAATATTAGTTTACACCAAAAAGTACGGAAAATTGAGTAGAATTTTTATAAAAAATTAAATTAATTTACTATTCGTAGTTCACAAACTCCGAACGGCATTTGCGTCAAGCAAATGAACAACAAAGCTGGAGAAAAAAAAAGCTTAACGTAATGCAATCTTTTTCTGTGATGCCATCCAGCGTTCCTGAATTTAAATCGTCAACGACTTCCTGGAACAATGCGAAAAACGCTCTCTGCGCGTTTCTCTGCCGTCTTTTAAAAAATTTCTCTTCTTTCTCCAGTTTTTTTTTGTTGTTAAAAACACATGAGGATAATTCGGCGAAGACTCGAAAACGTTCATGAAACCAATGGAACATTTATTAATATTTTTGATTTTAATACAAAAAAGACCATCAGAAAAATTGAAAAAATAGAAAATAACAGAATTTGTCTTTTTAATTATAATTAAAAAGACAAATTCTGTTATTTTTAACAATGTTTGCATAAATGAGAAAATGCTGCCTAAATACACACACACAATATATATATATATATATATATATATATATATATATATATATATATATATATATATATATAATGACTTTAACATTCCAATGACCAAAATTCAGTCTTTACTCATATCATTTATTTTTGCAATGGCAGAACTGACGATGGTCTTACAATTGTTTCGCAATGTGCAATATGTTATAATTAAACACAATTACACGCTGCTCTTCAGAAACCAAAATAAAAGGAATTTATAAAGATGTTATATCGTGCAGAAAGTTTATGGGAAAAGCTAAAAGCAGACAACACTTACGCGTGCCCCTTCGATAATAGGATGACAGAATTCCAATCAAGCCGCCATTTTGAATGGAGCTACGTCTTAAGATAGTCATGAGTAAACAATAAAAAGGACCAAAAACAATAAAAGTTGAAATAGCAAGCAGTTAATTAAAATTTGAAATTAACGTGGATAATTATTATAAGCAAGATTATTGCGTAAGATAAAATCCGAAAATACGGTTAATGTTAGTAAATTCAACATTCGTCTTATATAAGTATGTTTTTTGTTCTCAGTTTCTATATCGGTAAATTTCGCTGTAGACTTGTTTACAATTACTTTTAAATTTATACTAACTTTAATGGAATAATCTAAAGTCATAATCATTTATAGTTTAGCTTGATTTAAAATTAATTTATATCAGTTAAAATTCATTACTACTAATTAAATAAGATTAGTGACCTAAATAGATACCAAAGAAAACGGTTGAAAATAAATATCGTAGTCGACATTACAGGCAGAATGGTCCAAAGGAAGCAACTCAATATTAACAAGACTAAGACAGTTATTTCCCTTGTCTGTTCTAGAATACGGCCTCATAAAACATAGAATCCGACGTTCTCCAGAAATAACAATCGCGAAGTTCTCCCAGTTTCGAAATAACCCATAAAAACACTTCCTCAGATTTTTCAAAGATAAAATGGATTAATATACTGTTATTTCCATGAAATGTCACGCTAATTTGCCAGATATATACCGGCTTCAAAGAAAATTCCTATTGGGAAGTGTAGTTCAATTATTAATTTATTTACTTGAGCATTTTTTTTCCTTGAAAGAGTATTGGTTGTATGTGTGTGTGTATATATATATATATATATATATATATATATATATATATATATATATATATATATATATATATATATATATATATATATTGTTTTTATTCAAACAGAGATGTAGAAAATCTGCGACACTGGCATGTCGATGTTATAGATCTACAGCAGTTAAAAGCTGAGATCTAATCAGGTAGAATTAGCATTTGATCCTTCCCTCAAATGGTATTTAGGAATAAATTAAAAAAATCACCGTTAATCCGGTGTATTCGTTCAAACGTCCCTTTTGGAGAAAGTGCCGAGTCAAATAAGGGTGGACTATATATTTATATGGGTCTTGATCGTAATTAAGTTTTATTTAAAATAATTTAATTATTGTTAACGGATGCTGTATGTTTCACTGGTTCAATGGTGTATTTATGTTTAAGGCTAATTGTGTGGTGTCATTTAATGGTCGGTGAATTGGTTAGCTTCTGAGTGGGATTTATTTCTATTATTAGGGCTTTAAGTGTTATATTTATATTAATTCTTTATCTTATTTATATATATATTAAATTATTTATTTATATATTTTTTATTATTTATTTCATTCATACATATATTTTTTTTTGGGGAGGGGGCCCTTATATGTAAAGCTGATGTTATTATTGTAGATTATAGCATTATGGCGACTGGGTGTTGAAGGGGGTATCTTTATCAGTGAAAGGGTTACCTAAGGGATATCAAAATGGGTTTCCTATCATTGTAATATGCATTCGTGTGGGATTCTTGTATTTAATTAATTCTGTTATTTTCATCTAATAAGGTTTACGAGTCTATCGAAGGGTTTGTGTGAACCGGATAGGTTTAAATGTTGGTCATATATAATTTCTTTTTATTTAAGGATATTCGATAGTTATATTTATAGTGATTTAACTAGTCAGATTAATGTATTTAACATGCTTAATATCTTAAAATAGAATGTGATGAGGTATCTAATAATTTATGTTATATTTGCGATAGGTGGGAGTTAAGGGGTGTGAGTGTAGGTTATATTGGGGTTGGCAAGAGAGATGTTGATGTGGTACGTGTAATATATCTGTGGTAGGGGGTTGTTATATTGTATATAAATTAATTTGATAATAATTGAAAATGTCTTTGGTGGGAGGGGGGGGGGTTAGGCCATATATTTTTCATATGATGTGGGATTCATCAGCCTTATGGGGTTATTAGAGAGTTACGTATTTTCATTGTTAGTCCATTTGGCGCGTAAAAATGTTCTTTTAGAGATGCATTGTTTAAAAACCTCAGTTTTGATGTTCATACAGATTATGGAATGGTTATTGATTGTATGTATTTTTCAGTGGTGCATAGTTGGCAATTCCTGGAGGTAGGGATAAAGGGCTTTTGTTTATCGATGATCCTCCATTTAATTTCGTAGGGAGTGTTGGATCTCTTGAGTGCCCATATAGTGGTTTCTAAGAAGCTGATGTGATCTTTTCTTGGATATCTAAAGGTGTTATTGTTGGTGTAGAGCCTTTGTTTGAAAGTTCCTTGAGTCATTCAGATGTAAATTTCTTCTTTCTTGGCATCCACACCAGATATGACTTTGGTTTCGTACACTATGGATCTGATTGTGCAGCCTCATCCTAGGGGGAAAACTTCCCCACTTCTGCATGAGCAGCAGGGGTTGAGGGTTGGTTGGAGTTGTGGGTTTTGAGGCTAGAATGAATCCTACGGAGGGAAAGCAAGAATAACTCATTTTGACTGTATTTCTATGGAAGAGTTTATGAAGCTTATTAGATGGTGGAAAGTGTTTGTCTATTAATTGGAGGAACTGTTTACCTATGTTATATTCGACACTGAGGGAATAGGGGGGAGTGAACCAGGTAACATTTCTTTACCTATTGTGTCTGCGTTGTCTGGTGGGTATGTAAGAGATTTCTTCTCTATAACCGCTTTCGCGGAGGGCTTTGTTGTAATATATATCCGGATTGCTGGAAAATCTCGAAGCTGGATGAAAGGTGGGAGATTCTCTTGCTTATGTTGGGTATAAGGTTCTTAAAGACAAGAGGGCGTGCAGGATTGGGTGTTGACATATCTGAGTTGTTCGGTGGGCTTGTGATATGGTCTAGTGGAGTTATTAGGGTTTCCACGCTAGTGAGATTGGTATCAATGGTGACATTAAATCCTAGCTTTTCGAGGAATGCTGTCAGTTGCTTTCTAAACCTGTCGAGTTTTTAATCGTTGTTGTTGCGGGATAGACATCGTCAATCGTCTCAGTAGAGGCCGAACTTTTGGTTAAGGAACTTGGTTTGTAGAAAGTGTAAGATGAAAGGTCGATCAGATCGCACTCATCCGCACAATCGTAGGCTCCCATCGGTGCATCAAAGGAGTCTTCAGGGTTGGATTTTTAAAAATCATGTTCTATTGTCAAAGAAGAGGAGGGAGTTTCTTGCATGAAGGATTGTGTCTATTTCTAGATCGCTTATTTCTACGAAAGTTTTGGCGAAAATTAAGGCTTTGTTGAGAATTTCCCTGTTGATGGAGGGATAGAAGTCTGTGATATCGCATTGTGTGAAATAGCATTGCTCTTTATTAGGAATGGCTTTAAACCAATCGATAGTCGCTTGGGTATATATATATATATATATATATATATATATATATATATATATATATATATATATATATATATATATTTAAATTAATTAATCTATAAATTATTTTTTGTATATATAGATTTCTTTAATTAATTTATAAATTAATTTTTGTTTGCACGAAAGGAAGACATGGACACGTGTTTCTGGCTATAAGCCGTCATCAGCATGACTTATCCGGGCAGTAATCGAACCCTCGATGTAAATATTCGTAGTCTTGCATTTTACCACTAGACCAAAATGACCTGCCACATTTTGTGCTCGATTTTTTATCGCCTATAATGTTACACTGATTTTTTGTCATTGTTTTTATCTGGCGATAGTCGATCGATCGTCAAAGTGTTCAACTACCGAAGGAACATGCGTTAAAGCTACGATGACGGCTGTGTTAATACCACTTACTACAGGACTATAAATAATTATAAATATTTTTTTATCTACATACATATACGTTTCACCCTTTCGGGAATCGTCAGTGTAGAGATAATTATTCATACCGGTCGCAGGATTCTAAACCCCAGAAAACGGATAATGTTATAACCCAAATTACGACGCCTTAACCCACTCGGCCACTATGAAAAATCTGATAAATCAACGACAGTTTAAACCTGCTATAGGCAGCTGTCGTCAAAAGTATTCAACTACTGAAGGAACATGCATTAAAGCTACGATGACGGCTGTGTTAATATTTCTCACTACAATTCCCAGCCTAGATTGGGGGTGACAAATAATTATAAATATTTGTTTTTTATCTACATACGTATACGTTTCATCATTTTGAGAATCGTCAGTGTAGAGATAATTATTTATATCGGTCGCAGGATTCGAAACCCCAGAACACGAGTCATGTTTTTAACCCAAATTCTAGCAATATATATATATATATATATATATATATATATATATATATATATATATATATATATATATATATATATATATATATATATATATGGGAAAAGAAGGGTGAAGGTAATCCGACGTAATGGAAAAATGAAAAAGGAAAACCAAAAAGGGATGTTTTTTATGTGTACATCAACGTTTCGTCTTTATTTATAAGACTTCATCAGGATGATAATATAAAGAAAAATGTCATGCAAGTACGTGCACATATGGGAAGAAGGGAGGAAAGTAGTAGCCACTACTGGAGAAAACAGTAGGACTGACGTCCGGACTTAGTGGAGTCAGTAGTGAGGAATGAAAGTAAATGTTTATGAAACTGAGTTGAGAAGAGTGGAAAATTATTTAAATTGTAAAAGATTCTTAACTGTTGTAAGATCTAGAGAGGGGGCGAAAAATGTATGGAGCATGATGGAGGAGGCAAACAACTCCTTTAAGATTTCGCCTCCTCTCGCTTTTTTTAATGACGAAGAGCTTAGCCAACTTCGAAAGCTTTGTATTGGGAGGGTCCCGGTGCATATGCATCCTTCTCTCTACAGGGCTATCAAATTAACTTTCCCCTTAGACATCGGCGGTTTGTCCCCGGACGGTCTCATTACAACTGAAATGAGACAAGGTTCTCTGGGGACATCTGTCGGTGTGTTGAAATCATCAATGTCCGTTTCGGGTGTCCAACTCTAAAGCACTACAATGGCACTCAGATTAGCAAGTTTAAATGGCCGAGGGTTGAGGGACACCGCTCGTAAACTTCGAGTTGTACGTGACGTTCAACGGCTCGGCGTGGATGTATGTTGTTTGCAGGAGACCTGCTTTATTCCCAGTGATTATCAGGGTGTGCTGGCTCGAGACTTTCAGCTCTATTCAGCATACTTTGATTCTCACTCAAGGGGTGTTTCCTGGCTAGTTAAGCGCACACTGATTGCGTCGTGTGACCCTATCTATGCGGATCCTGAGGGAAGGCTGTGCGTTCTTGATGTTACCGTAAAGGATGTGGCTTTTCGGCTTATTAGGGTTTATGCGCCCAACGCCAATTCTGAGCGGGTTCCTTTTTTTCGGCGGATCGAGCCCTTTATGGATACGTCTCGTCGAATAATTCTAGCGGGAGACTGGAACGCGGTCCTGGATCCCGATTTAGATCACTTGGGAAATCATAGGGGAACTAACACGAACGGGGACGTTAACGCATTTCATGACTTTATCAATAAGTTCGATCTTGTCGATAAATTTCGAAATGAAAAACCCCGTGAAGTAGTATGGACTTGGACTTCTAGTCGCGGCTCCGATTTAAGGCAACTTTCGAGTTACCTTGATCGGTTCTTAATTAGGAGAGTCGATTTAAGGCTTTTAGATTGTCCAAGTTTTCATAACAGTTTACTCGGATCATAGGCTTGTCCGGGTTCGGGTAAACTTAGATAGTCCTAAGCCTAGAATTGCTGGGTACTGGAAGTTCAACACATCGTTGTTCGATTTGAAGGACTTCCAGGAACAGCTCTTACTAACAATACAGAGGGAATTGACGGGTGCTATCATTGGGAATAAGTGGTGGGTCCATCTTAAGAATGTTATTAGGTCCTTCGTTGCTGATTATAGTCGCTGACTCTACCTTAAATCTAGGGCAACGAAAGTGGCACTAGAAGCTAGATTATATCGGGCGGTGGAGGCGGGGGATAGCGTTTCCTTTACTGTAGTTAAGGCGGAACTGAACTCCTTGGACAACAAGGCAGATCAGGGAGTGTTAGTTAGGTCTAGGTTAAAAAGAGTGCCGCATGAGGCAACAAACATGGCCGCGTCACTGCGTGCGGAGGAGCGTCGACGGTCTACTGATCGACACATCGCCAGTGTCACATTATCGGATGGGCGTCTCGTGACTACAAACGACGGGATTTTGGAGGGTTTTCGCTCTCATTTTCAGGAACTTTTTACCAGGGAACCCGGTCTGACAATGGCTCAGTTCGACGCCTATTTAGCTGACTTTTCTCGTCTCGAGGCGACCGAAGCAGCTAGGTGCGAAGGGTGTATAAAAGAGGATGAAGTCCTGGAGGCCCTAAAACAGGTCGGGCTTGATAAGTCTCCGGGTATCGATGGTCTGCCTTACGAACTGTATTTGAGGTTGTCGTCCATTTTTGTCCCCCCGCTGGCTGTGTTGTTTAACTCCTGGTTTAGGAACGGGTCTATCCCCCAGTACTTTACCAGGGGTATCATCAAATTGCTTCGCAAGGAGAAAAGTGGTGGTGATGGTATAGGTAATTTCCGGCCTTTAACGATGTTAAATACAGAGTTAAAGATTTTGGTCAAGATCTTGGCTAACCGTCTACAGGTTGTCTTGTATCGTCTTATAAGTCCCGAACAGACTGGTCCTGTTAAGGGCCGGACAATTCAAGATAATTTGCACATGATACGCTTGATCATAGAGAAAGTCGACACTGAAGCCGCGCTGATCAATTTAGATCAGTCTAAAGCATTCGATAGGGTCGATCATCATTACTTGGAGGCTGTCTTGTCTTCGGCTGGATTTGGTCCTCAGTTTCGCTCCTGGATTCGCCTGTTTTATGCAAACCCCGGTACGTTGGTTGGAGTGAATGGTATGAGGTCGAAGCCTTTCAATTTGTCCAGATCTATTCGTCAGGGATATCTGCTTTCACCGATGCTTTATGTGCTTGCGTTGGAGCCTTTCCTTCGCAGGTTTAGGGTGAATCTGGTCCTTCGTGGGATTACTTTGTCTGGTGCTTGCTCCATGATTAAGTACTCTGCCTATGCCGACGACGTCACTGTGCTTGAAACGAGCAGTGCTGAGATTAGGGTCGTCGACATGGAAATAAGACGGTATGAACAAGTAACAGGGCCAAAATCAACTGCGACAAGTCTGTTGGCTTACGCATTGGTGCCTGGAGGAGTGTCCCCTTCAGGGACCCTTTGGCTGGACGGATGGGCCTTGCAAGATACTCGGCGTCTGGTTTGGTCCTGATCTCCAGTTGGAGAAAAATTGGTCGGAAGTGTTGAAAGCGGTTATGGCTGCAGCCCGTCTGTGGTCATTGAGAAATCTTACTTTAAAAGGAAGAGCGGAGGTGTGTAATTCTCACATTTATCCTCTCATCCTTTACCGTCTTTCAGTGCTCCCTCTGCCGGCAACCACACTAATTGGTTTAGTGCAGGCTCTTTTCGAGTTTTTATGGCGTGGAAAACAGCCCCTGGTTCACCGGGAGATCTGCTACTTGCATCCGTCTGAAGGCGGTCTGGGTATGCCAAGCGTTGAGATTCGTCAATATACGCTTCGCTTACACTACTTAGACCGAATGTGTACACGTTGTGAGGGAAACGGTGAATTCTGGAAGGAAGACATCAAGAAAGCCTTTCCGGCTTTGAAAAGTGTGCACTTGCATGGGGGTGAGGCATTTCGTTTACCTCGACGCGAATGCTCCTTTTATCGCGAGTGTCGACAGTCCTTGAAGTTCCTTCTAAGGGTGTTAGAAAGCCTCTCTGACACCCGAGTGTTGTCTCGTAAGGCACTATATCGGGTTATGGTGAGGGGATCTGTTCGAGACAGTGTTACTGAGGAGTTCGGTCTTACGAAGGGAGAACTTCGCTTGATCTGGCCTTGGGCGCCTGGGTTGAAATGTTTCGATAATTACGAGGCATCACTCACCTGGCTGATAATAAGAAATGCACTCTGGGTCGGCAAAAAGCTTTACGCAGCGGGCTTAAGAGAGACTCCGAGTTGTGTCCGATGTGGTGACTAGGAGGATACGACCAGTCATGTTTTCTTTCATTGTCCCATCGTTCGCCCGCTGTGTGAGTTAGTTGAAGGCTACACGGTTCGCATGTTGAAGGGACAGTTCTTCGTTCTGGAGTCTTTTTCGACTTGCTGCAATTGGGCACCGACCATGAAGTGGGAGGAACATTATGTGTTTCTTTGCTTACTAGCTGTTATGAGAGGAGTGATTTGGTCGACACGACAGAAAGAAGTTTACGGGGAAGAGACCTTCACTGCTCCCCAGCTAGTCCTCATTTTCCAATTTCGCCTGAAAATGCGTATCAAGCTGGAGAAGGTGAAACTCCCTCCGGCAAATTTCAACGAAAAGTGGGTGAAAGTTGCGCGTTTGTGTCGAGTGAATGGAGCTAATCTTGAATGGTACTTGGACGTGCCTTAGACGGAATATTGGGTAGTCGAACCGAACACTGACCCATTTATTTGACCTAGTTAGGCAAGATTAGCTTATGTTTTGTTTTTTCCCTATTTTAAACTAAGCTAGATGTATGTAAGTTGTCACAGGTCCCTTTTCTTTCGTCCTCTCCCACCCCCGTTTTTTTCTCCCCGACTTTTATTTTATAATTCCCATTCCCGACCCAATTAGGTGACTGATTTGTTGTTTTGTCAGAGATGCAGGTCTGCTTTCGTAATTTCGAAAGAGGTGTTAGAATAAAGTTTTTCATGACCTGCATCATCTTTTTTCGACTGGCAAAACTACTTATCGGCAACATTATTTAGTGGGAGGTTCTTATACTAACACTTAATTCCATTCTTAACTTCCCATTTCATGTATATATTGTAATTTTTGGGGGTTTAAGTAGGTAAATAATGGAGTAAATTTGTTTTGGTGATTGTGACTAATAATAATGTCTCAATTGCTAAAGTTAAAAAAAAGAAATAAGAAAGAATCAAATAAAACGTCTCAAACTGGAAAGTTTAAAAAAAGAAAGAAAACACGTATCAATCGGTATAGAAAGAATAAATGAAACAAAGAAAGAAAACGTCTCATTATGGAAATAAAGTGGAGGATTTCTTTCCAAATTCATTTCAGACGACTGGGATTGCTATTTGCTTTCTCCTTTCCCTTAAACACTAAAAATGGTTTAGTCGGCAGTGTTTTACTTGCTGACATTTGTGTGACGGAACGGATATATATTTATTCATATACACATAAATATATATCTGAAGGATAATGAAATTATTCTGCACAGCTGAGGGTGTGTGATACACACTGTTTTGATTGTTCTATTTCGATTTATCTAGTCCGTTTTTTTCTAAGTTGATATCGAGACCGATATGATTTGCTGAATGTTCAAAACTATAGAAAATCATTTATGCTTGAATTTTTAGATTGGAGAATGATACTAGAATATTCTCCCTTAAGTCCAACCCTTCCGCACCGTGGTAGAGGCGGTGGCAATGTGGTAGTGTCAGAGCTATCCAGATAATGGGACGTTGGTAAAAATCCAGGCGGAGTCGACATAGGATACGTTGTCCTCTGGTCGTCTTCACCTCTAAGCAAAGATGTGTTAGGCGCGTACCGTAAACCACTGGAGTTATAGTGGCAACATTGCTTCTGCGCCATTCCTTTGTATGTTTCGGCCCACACTTTTCTCGACTTCGAATGAACCTGTCAGAGGTAATAATTTCCAATGCTCCAGGTTAACGAATAGCTAAGACCAATGAGGAAGGCTTCATGCAGACCAGACCACCTTGCGGCACGATCTTTGTGAGCTCTATGCAGAAGTCTGACTCGCCTAACAAAAAAAAACAAGTAAAAAATCCCCAGACTTCGCGTCCCTAATGTTTGTGGCAGAATATAGTTTACTCTTTGGTGGATGTAGTGCCTATGGAATGAGGACAAGATAATTTCCTTTATGAAATGAGTACCAGATTATTTGCTTTATAAAATTAGGACCAGATTATTACCTATATGGAATATAGACCAGATTATTTCCTTTATGAAATGAGGACCGGATTATTTCATTTATGGAATGAGGACCGAATTATTTCCTTTATGAAATGAGGACCGGATTATTTCCTTTATGAAATAAGGACCAGATTATTTCCTTTATGAAATGAGGACCGGATTATTTCCTTTATGAAATAAGGACCGGATTATTTCCTTTATGAAATGAGGACCGGATTATTTCCGGTACGAAATGAGGACCAAGTTATTTCCTTTATGAAATGAGGACCGGATTATTTCATTTATGGAATGAGGACCGAATTATTTCCTTTATGAAATAAGGACCAGATTATTTCCTTTATGAAATAAGGACCGGATTATTTCCTTTATGAAATAAGGACCAGATTATTTCCTTTATGAAATAAGGACCGGATTATTTCCTTTATGAAATAAGGACCAGATTATTTCCTTTATGAAATAAGGACCGGATTATTTCCTTTATGAAATAAGGACCGGATTATTTCCTTTATGAAATGAGGACCAGATTATTTCCTTTATGAAATGAGGACTATATTCTTTCCTTTATGAAATGAAGACCAGATTATTTCCTTTATGAAATGAGGACCAGATTATATCCTTTATGAAATGAAGACCGGATTATTCGTTTTAAGAAATGAGGATCGGATTATTTTTTTTATGAGATGAGGACCAAATTATTTTCTTTATGAAATGAGGACCGAATTATTTTCTTTCATAGAAATGAAGACCAGCATATTTACTTTATGAAATGAGGACCAGATTATTTCCTATATAAAATGAGGACCAGATGATTTCTTTTATGGAAAAAACGACCAGATTATTTTCTTTTATGAAATAAGGACCAGATTATTCCCTTTATGAAGTGAGGACCGGATTATTTTCTTTATGAAATGAGGACCAGATTATTTCTTTTATGAAATAAGGACTAGATTATTTCCTTTATGAAATGAGGACTAGATTATTTTCTTTTATCAAATGAGAACCAGATTATTTGATTTATGAAATAAGGACAATATTATTTCCTTTATGAAATGAAGATCGGATTATTTCCTTGATTAAATGAGGACCAGATTATTTCTTTCATGAAATTTTGACCAGATTTTTTCCTTTATGAAATGAGGACCAGATTTTTTCCTTTATGAAATGAGGACCAGATTATTTCCTTCATGAAATAAAGACAAGATTATTTCCTTTATGAAATGAGGACCGGATTATTTCCATGATAAAATGAGGACCAGATTATTTTCTTTTATAGAATAGGGACCAGATTATTTCCTTTATTCTATGAGGACCGGATTATTTCCTTTATGAAATGATAACCAGATAATTTTCTTTATAAAATGAATACCAAATTATTTCTTTTATGAAATAGGGACAAGATTATTTCTCTTTATGAAATTAGGACCAGATTATT
Source organism: Sepiola atlantica (assembly GCA_963556195.1). Lineage (NCBI taxonomy): Eukaryota > Metazoa > Mollusca > Cephalopoda > Sepiida > Sepiolidae > Sepiola > Sepiola atlantica. The sequence goes on along the minus strand of OY744539.1, from coordinate 5,632,082 downwards.
TCCTTCATGGAATAAGGACCAGATTATTTGCTTTATGAAATAAGGACATATATTTTCCTTTATGAAATGAGGACCGGATTATTTTCTTTTATGAAATTAGGACCAGATTATTTCCTTCATGAAATGATAACCGGATTATTTCCCTTATGGAATTAGGACCAGATTATTTCCTTCATGAAATAAGGACAAAATAATTTCCTTTATGAAATAAAAACCAGATAATTTACTTTATAAAATGAGGACCAGATTATTTTCTTTTATGGAATAGGGACCAAATTATTTCCTTTATGGAATGAGGACTGGATAATTTTCTTCATGAAATGAGGACCAGATTATTTCCTTTATCAAATGAGGACAAGATTATTTCCTTTATGAAATGATGACGAGATTATTTCCTTTATGAAATAAAGACAAGATTATAGCCTTCATGAAATAAGGACCAGATAATATCCTCTATGAAATGAAGACCAGATTATTTTTTTTATGAAATGAGGACTAGATGTTTTTCTTTTATGAAATAAGGACTAGATTATTTCCTTTATTAAATGAAGATCCGATTATTTCCTTTAAAAAATGAGGACCAGATTATTTCCTTTATTAAATGAGGACCAGATTATTTTATTTTATGAAATCAGGGCAAGATTATTTTCTTTTATGAAATGAGGACCAGATTATATCCTTTATAAAATGAGGACCAGATTATTTCCATAATGAATTGAGGACCCGATTATTTTCTTTATGAAATGAGGACCGGATTATTTCCTTTATGAAATGAGGACCAGATTATTTCCTTTATGAAATGAGAACCAGATTATTTCCTTCATGAAATAAGGACTAGATTATCTCCTTTATGGAATGAGGACCAGATTATTTCCATTTATGAAATGAGGACAAGATTATTTCCTTCATAAAATCAGCACCAGATTATTTCCATTATCGAATGAAGGCCGGTTTATTATCTTTATGAAATGAGGACAAGATTATTTCCTTTTATGAAATGAGCACCGGATTATTTTCTTTTATGAAATGAGCACCGGATTATTTACTTTTATGAAAAGATAACCGGATTATTTTTTTTATGAAATGAGGACCAGATTATTTTCTTCATGGAATGAGGACCAGATTATTTCCTTTATGAAATAAGGACAAGATTATTCCATTTATGAAATGAGGATCGGATTATTTCCATGATAAAATGAGGACCAGATTATTTTGTTTTATGGAATAAGGACAAGATTATTCCATTTATGAAATGAGGATCGGATTATTTCCATGATAAAATGAGGACCAGATTATTTTGTTTTATGGAATAGGGACCGGATTATTTTTTTTATCAAATGATAACAGGATTATTTCCTTTAGGAAATGAGGACCAGATTATTTCTTTATGAAATGAGGACCAGATTATTTTCTTTTATGGTATAAGGACCAGATTATTTTCTATAATCTAATGAGGACCGAATTATTTCCTGTATTAAATGAGGAACAGATTATTTCTTTATGAAATGAGGACCAGATTATTTCCTTTATTAAATGGGGACCAGATAATTTTCATTCATGAAATAGGGACCAGATTATTTTCTTTGATGGAATGAGGACCGGATTATTTTCTTTATGAAATAAGGACAAGATTATTTTCTTTTATGAAATGATAACCGGAGAATCTTCTTCATGAAATGAGGACCAAATTATTTTTTTTTTTATGAAATAAGGACCAGAGTATTTCCTTTATCAAATGAGGACCAGATTATATCCTTTATGAAATGAGGACCAGATTATTTCATTTATGAAATGAGGACCAGATTATTTCCTTTATAAAATGAGGACCAGATTATTTCCATAATGAATTGAGAACCCGATTATTTTCTTGATGAAATGAGGACCGGATTATTTCCTTTATGAAATGAGAACCAGATTATCTCTTTTATGGAATGAGGACCAGATTATTTCCATTTATGAAATGAGGACAAGATTATTTCTCTCATAAAATCAGCACCAGATTATTTCCATTATCGAATGAAGGCCGGTTTATTATCTTTATGAAATGAGGACCAGATTATTTCCTTTTATGAAATGAGGACCAGATTATTTTCTTCATGGAATGAGGACCAGATTATTTCCTTTATGAAATAAGGACAAGATTATTCCATTTATGAAATGAGAACCAGATTATTTCCTTTATGAAATAAGGACTAGATTATCTCCTTTATGGAATGAGTATCAGATTATTTCTATTTATGAAATGAGGACAAGATTATTTCCTTTATGAAATGAGGACCAGATTATTTTCTTTATGAAATGAGGACCAGATTATTTCCTTTATGAAATGAGAACCAGATTATTTCCTTTATGAAATAAGGACTAGATTATCTCCTTTATGGAATGAGTATCAGATTATTTCCATTTATGAAATGAGGACAAGATTATTTCCTTCATAAAATCAGCACCAGATTATTTCCATTATCGAATGAAGGCCGGTTTATTATCTTTATGAAACGAGGACCAGATTATTTTCTTTTATGAAATGAGGACAAGATTATTTCCTTTTATGAAATGAGCACCGGATTATTTACTTTTATGAAAAGATAACCGGATTATTTTTTTTATGAAATGAGGACCAGATTATTTTCTTCATGGAATGAGGACCAGATTATTTCCTTTATGAAATAAGGACAAGATTATTCCATTTATGAAATGAGGACCAGATCATTTTCTTCATGGAATGAGGACCAGATTATTTCCTTTATGAAATAAGGACAAGATTATTCCATTTATGAAATGAGGATCGGATTATTTCCATGATAAAATGAGGACCAGATTATTTTGTTTTATGGAATAGGGACCGGATTATTTTTTTTTATGAAATGATAACCGGATTATTTCCTTTAGGAAATGAGGACCAGATTATTTCTTTATGAAATGAGGACCAGATTATTTTCTTTTATGGAATAGGGACCAGATTATTTTCTTTTATCTAATGAGGACCGAATTATTTCCTGTATGAAATGAGAAACAGATTATTTCTTTATGAAATGAGGACCAGATTATTTCCTTTATTAAATGGGGACCAGATAATTTTAATCATGAAATAGGGACCAGATTATTTTCTTGATGGAATGAGGACCGGATTATTTCCTTTATGAAATGAGGATCGGTTTATTTACTTTATAAGATGACTACCAAATTATTTTCTTTTATTGAATGAGGACCGGATTTTTTTCTTTTATGAAATGAGGACCGGATTATTTTCTTTTATGGAATGAAGACCAGATTATTTCCTTTATAAAATGAGTACCAGATTATTTCCTTTATAAAATGAGGACCAGATTATTTCCTTTATGAAATAAGGACCAGATTATTCCCTTTATAAAATGAGGACCGGATTATTTGTATTTATGAAATGAAGAGCAAGTTATTTCCTTTCTGAAATAAGGACCAGATTATTTTCTTTATGAAATGAGGACCAGATTATATCCTTTATGAAATGAGGACAAGATTATTTCCTCTATGAAATGAGGACGAGATTATTTCCTTTATAAAATAAAGACCAGATTATATCCTTTATATAATAATGACCGGATTATTTTCTTTTATGATATGAGGACCATATTATTTTCTTTATGAAATAAAGACCAGATTATTACCTTTATGAAATGAGGACCAGATTATTTCCTTTATGAAATGAGGACCAGATTATTTCATTTATGAAATGAGGACCAGATTATATCCTTTATAAAATGAGGACCAGATTATTTCCATAATGAATTGAGGACCCGATTATTTTCTTTATGAAATGAGGACCGGATTATTTCCTTTATGAAATGAGGACCAGATTATTTCCTTTATGAAATGAGAACCAGATTATTTTCTTTTATGAAATAAGGACTAGATTATCTCCTTTATGGAATGAGTATCAGATTATTTCCATTTATGAAATGAGGACAAGATTATTTCCTTCATAAAATCAGCACCAGATTATTTCCATTATCGAATGAAGGCCGGTTTATTATCTTTATGAAACGAGGACCAGATTATTTTCTTTTATGAAATGAGGACCATATTATTTCCTTTTATGAAATGAGCACCGGATTATTTACTTTTATGAAAAGATAACCGGATTATTTTTTTTATGAAATGAGGACCAGATTATTTTCTTCATGGAATGAGGACCAGATTATTTTCTTTATGAAATAAGGACAAGATTATTCCATTTATGAAATGAGGATCGGATTATTTCCATGATAAAATGAGGACCAGATTATTTTGTTTTATGGAATAGGGACCGGATTATTTTTTTTTATCAAATGATAACTGGATTATTTCCTTTAGGAAATAAGGACCAGATTATTTTTTTATGAAATGAGGACCAGATTATTTTCTTTTATGGAATAAGGACCAGATTATTTTCTATAATCTAATGAGGACCGAATTATTTCCTGTATGAAATGAGGAACAGATTATTTCTTTATGAAATGAGGACCAGATTATTTCCTTTATTAAATGGGGACCAGATAATTTTCATTCATGAAATAGAGACCAGATTATATTCTTTGATGGAATGAGGACCGAATTATTTTCTTTATGAAATAAGGAAAGATTATTTCCTTTATGAAATGATAACCGGAGAATCTTCTTTATGAAATGAGGACCAAATTATTTCTTTTATGAAATAAGGACCAGATTATTTCCTTTATCAAATGAGGACCAGATTATTTTCTTTTATGGAATAGGGACAAGGGTATTTCCTTTATTCAATGAGGACCGGATTATTTTCTTTTAGGAAATGATAACCGGATAATTTTCTTTATGAAATGATAACCGGAGAATCTTCTTTATGAAATGAGGACTAAATTATTTCTTTTATGAAATAAGGACCAGATTATTTCCTTTATGAAATTAGGACCAGATTATTTCCGTCATGGAATAAGGACCATATTATTTGCTTTATTAAATAAGGACCATGTTATTTCCTTTATGAAATGATGACCGGATTATTTCCTTTATGAAATGAGGACCGGATTATTTTCTTTATGAAATTAGGACGAGGTTATTTTCTTTCATGAAATGATAACCGGATTATTTCCTTCATGGAATTAGGACCAGATTATTTCTTTTATGAAATAAGAACCAGATAATTTCCTTCATGGAATAAGGACCAGATTATTTGCTTTATGAAATAAGGACCGGATTATTTCCTTTATGAAATGATGACCAGATTATTGCCTTTATGAAATGAGGACCGGATTATTTCCTTTATGGAATGAGGACCTGATTATATCCTTTATGAAATAAGGACCAGATTATATCCTTTATGAAATTAGGACCAGATTATTTTCCTTTATGAAATAAGGACAAGATTATTTCCTTTATGAAATGAGGACCAGATTGTAAACTTTATGAAATGATGACCGGATTATTTTCTTTATGAAATGAGGACCAGATTATTTCGTTTATGAAATGAGGACCAGATTATTTCTATGATCGAATGAGGGCCGGATCATTTTCTTTAATGAAATAAGGACCGGATGTTTTTTTAATGAAATGATAACCGGATTATTTCCTTTAGGAAATGAGGACCAGATTATTTCTTTATGAAATGAGGACCAGATTATTTTCTTTCATGGAATAGGGACCAGATTATTTCGTTTATGGAATGAGGACCGGATTATTTTCTTTATGAAATAAGGACCAGATTATTCCCTTTATGAAATGAGGACCAGATTATTTCCTTTACGGTAGCGGGTAACTCCCTCGGTAAATAATCCGGTAAACCGTTTGACCTTCACTTTACTATATCACTATACAGGAATATCGCATCTAATTACCAGTAATGGGGTATGCGTTTCAAACTTCCAGAGGTTGAAATTCATTCATGTGAAATTTAACTTGGCGTTGCTTCTATGTTCAACTAGCATTTCTGTCGATGACTTCAGCGAAATTTCAGGTAATTCGAACACTAAACACGACCTAAAAGATCGCCATAGTCAAGGACCTTGTGCCCACATCGGGGAAGAATTTCCATGTTGGAGGAACATCTAAAATGAAGTCCCCGTGTTGCTCTTTACGTGTTTCCATGTTGCTCTTGTTCTGACAGAATTTCTTTCATCTTTGCCCTTTATCGTCCTCATGACGATGCAGTTAGTCCTTGAACGAATCTCTGAAAAATTTACAAGGTCATGTGTTCTGTTTCTATATATCTCCTATCATTTATCTCCCTTAGCCGACCCTTATATTTTTTGAGGATACCCCCAGACTCGTCACCGGTGAGATCACTTCCGGTCTTCGCCCCCTTAACGAATGCAAATATTGTATTGTAGCTGTTTACTTAACGATCACATGGATCCGTTTTAAATCTCTCTAACTATTCTTATATTTTAAGCATCGTCGTTTTATAGTACTGTCTCAGGGTGCGAATACGTTTTGTGACTTTGGGAATCGGACTTTATTAAATGTCCACAAGGAGTCTCTCCACAAAAACTAGGTTTAGTGCATTTCTTGAGGTCGAGGTGGGTTCCATTCGATTATCGTCTAAGTGGTTGCGCTACAGTAAAACAACACAATACAAGTTGTAGGTATAACTTATTTGTGCTAAGTGGTGTGTGTGATACCGTCGTGGCTAAGGACCCCAGACACTGTGCGCTGATCGTTGCCCGGTAGTGTCGGCCCCAGTGACAATCTCCTTTGTCCGACATCGAGTCGTTGATTCTCAGACTCTCTCGGCGATCAACCCGAATCGAACTCCTCTTGATATTTTTACTCTTGACCAGAACATCCTAAATGTACGGTCTCATTCTCAGTCACCCCCAGTCAACCATCGAAACTGGCCACATCGGTTTTTCTGTTCAGCTTACCATTATCCGGCCACCCAGAAACTAACAACCAACTGTTAAGGCGTCATCCCGTCTGGGGAGTTAAGTTGATTCGCCGGCCTCCCCAACTCCGTCCATTTATCTTACTTCTTCCTAATTTCTTGGCGGTCCCGGCTGCGTGCGTGTGTGCTGGGGAGCGGTTCATAGTATCACTCTTGTTGCTTTAAAGTTTGGTTAGGAGCAAAGTTTAGTATCTGTTCTGATACTACACTTCACCCTTTCTGTCCTCGGTAAGTGAAGGATAAATCCTTCTAGACAGAGGCAATTGTTTTTTCTATCCCAATACAGAGAGCCCATTTTGTGACAGCTTGATTTTCCTCACATTAAAGAAATAACCGTGTATCTATCTACGTCTTCGTTGGGAATTACGTAAATGTTTGGGGTAGCAGCAATCTGTAACCCATTAATTAAATCAATGTAAAATCACTGGTTTCATTAATGGTTTGCTTGGAGACTGCAGATTGTTTCTAAGAATGTTCCCGGAAAGAATATTGTTTCATTTTTTGTATTAATTGCAATCGCAAAACGTTATTTTCTTGTATTTATTAGCCATATTTATTAGGCTAGTGATTAATGTGAAGTGTGCGAACGCACGGTGTAAATCGAAAATATGACTTGATTAAGATTTCTTCCACATTTCCTTACGGTGTAATGAGTTATTCTAAAAGTAGTTGTGACTGAGAAAGAGTTATCTCCTCCGACTCCCTCTTTGATATCAATGTAATCAATAAGTTGTTTCTTATGACTGAAGTGACAAATTCAATATTCCTACTGTGTCGCTAAGCGCGCAAGTCAACAGGGATATTGTTCTGCTGAGATCCCAAAAAGTCAGTCACAAAATATTAGATGAAACAAACAATTGATAAATCCCACTTTAAATATTCGAACACTCCAACAATTTAAACCATCTACCTTGCAATACCATTACTTTCAGCAGAATCCCACACAACCCTTACGGAATTAAATATTTTAATTGTAGTTTTAATAGTTCACCATATATATATATATATATATATATATATATATATATATATATATATATATATATATATATATATATATATATATATATATATATATATATAATATTTTTTATATAAATATTTATTATTTTTACCTACAGACACATGTGTTTCATGCTTACGCAAACTTCAGCCTGGTATTTAACCTCTAGGCCACAATCAATTAACATGGGAAAGAAGAGAATTAAAATTCTATATAATGTCGAATCGGCGGAGATATACAATAAGCTCAGTTATATAGTGTGCAACAGCAGTGCATCGAATTACACTTGGTTTACAGCTTATTATAAATTCTTCTAGAGATAGAGATAAATAAACATCCGCTAACACACATATATATATATATCGAAACCGATTTTTTTAATTTTTTAAATTTTTTTATAAACTTTCATTTTTTAAAAGTTTATATTACAGATATATTTCGCTGAGTACAATCGGCTTCTTCAGTGTAGTTTGTAGATCCGATGTTAATGGTCTGCCGGTCTCATATATATATATATATATATATATATATATATATATATATATATAGAGAGAGAGAGAGAGAGAGAGAGCGAGAGAAAGAGAGAGAGAACTTTATTAATGTTTGTATTACAGACGATCAGAACAACATCGGTACCATTAGTTTCAAATCCGAACAAAGGGTACTTTTAAAGGCCTCTTTATCGGACTCTTTTCATTCTCTGTTTATGTCTGTCTCTCTGTTCACGCGGGATGTTAATTTTCATACGAGATTCTGATTCTCTGCTTAAATTTAATTTTCATAATTTTTACCAATTGGGTATTTCTACCTGCAAATTATGCCGGTATTTTAGTCATGGGCGAGCAAAAACAGTTTTTTCCTTTGGTCTTTGAAAAAAATATGTCATGTTAACCTCAGATCTTGGAGAAATAAATGATAAAAGTAAAGGTTAAATATCTAGATTTAAAAATTAAGACAAGATTTAGAATAAGATATAAAAACAAAGAAACCCACCGCTGAACGGGGAAAAAGGGGGAAAATAGAAATGTGAATCAAAATGGTTCTCAAAGGCCAACAAAACTATTTTCAAATTAAACCTCGTGTTTTGTAAACACAAATTCAGTCAGGTTTAATAATGGTGGAAAGGGGGCAGCTCTTTAATCGCGATAAAAATCAAAGTTGTTTTCGCATTAGAGAATTCAAAAAAATTTTTTTCTATTTTTCTTCTTATATTATTTTACTAAGAAAATTAGGAAAATATATATATACACCTACCGTTACAATAAACCATTTACATCCTTCTTGTTGGTGTGTATGCATCTATATACACACTTTCCCACTTATACTTCGTGTATACATATATATACATAGTACCCACTCATAGACACATATACATTCAGCTTAGCACACACATCCATACATTGACACATATCTTGCTCATAGATTTTAAACCGGTATACTACTACGATATATCTTTGACATTAACAGATATGCAAATTTACATTCAAACAATTGAAGGTTAAAATTGAAAGTTATAAAATATTACAGTATCATTATAATTAAAATTTAAAAGTTAGATAAACTTAAAGCGCCTGCAATCAAAGTGACAAATGTTAAAATTATAATAAAATTAAACAAATAATAAAATAAAAAAATAAAAAAATAAAACATAAAAATAATAATAAAATAATAATAAAACATATATAAAATAAAATAATAGGAGTGTGGATGGAATAGGTTCGAATTAGAGTTGTTTTTGTTCTTTGTCGAGAACTAATACTGGTTGCTTAAAATCTGCCCAGTGTATGGTTTTCGAAGTGCTTGCAGTTAAGCGTGATTTACTGCCTAACATTAAGTTATTTGTCTCTGTCCTTAAATCTTATAATCTCAAGTTTCTTATTAAGACATAAAAAACAAGGTGAGTTAAGGGACGCACAGATTTAGGCTTTTTCAATTATTTTCCATTGGACTATTGATGTATTTTGTCCTTAATTAATTTCCAGAAGTGTTGTGATAATGAAATGTGCTTCTCAAATCTTTCATACTTGAATGCTAATCTATGTCCGGAAACCCTATCTTTAAGCTTCATTGACGTGATCCGTATATATAACATTTTAACTTCTGGGTTCTCTACTGTATTTATTTTTTCGCGGTATATCACTGAGGCAGTAAGACAATTGTTTTGTAAGGGGCGTTCTTTCGGTTTTTGACAATTACAGTTATTTGTGGTTCTATCATTGTTTATATCAATGTTTGTGTCATTGCTTTTTAGTATTTTGTTGTGTTTCTTTATAAATCTTTCTAGAATGTCAGTGCAGCTATAGCTTAATTTTAATGTTTTTATTAAATAGTTTGTGCAGTGCGCTACCTGGAGGAAAATGTTTGTTTATGAGATGTAAGATTTTATTACTTATTTTTGTTTTTAATATAAGACTGAAGAAGGGGTATAAACCAAATAATATTCCGCCCAAGATTTCTAGACATATTTGTATTGGTTTCTATATTTTTTAGACTTTATATCGGTGTTTATGTATCAACTATTTTTAGGGTGTGTGTTTAAATGCTTTTATGATTATTAAACGTGGTATAGCCCGTAGAGTTGTTACTAATTCTACTTTCTATGGACTTAGGTATTGCTTAATTATGGATGGTGGGTGGTTTGATTGTGGATGCACATATATAGGGAAGGAATTTTCTTTCATAAATGGTTTATATTTACTTGTTACTAGGTTAAATGTGACATTTATGAAATCTATCTGTTTTATGTTGCTAGTAATTTTAACTTATATATATATATATATATATATATATATATATATATATATATATATATATATATATATATATATATATATATATACAGGGTGTTGCAGCAAAATCTGACACTTGACAAAAAGAAAACGAAATAGGCAAAAGTTGTATATGCAGAGACCCACCAGTTTATTTAGCAACGGTTAGAATTACATACTATATCATATTTCAATGTAACCGCTGCCGGCGGAGACGGCCATCTCACGGCGGACGTGAAATAAGTCACATGCTTTGGCGACCATGTCCTGGTCTGTAACGGCGAACACCTCTATGATGGCAAATTTTAGAGAGTCGATCGTGTTGTAGGCGTGCTTGTTGGTCTTGGCCTTGATCACACCCTAGAAGAAATAGTCAAGGGAGTTGAAATCAGGTATTACCTACGCAAAAACTAGTGTCAATAAAAAGTAAAATAAATAAACAGTTAAATTAGTTTACGGACTGGGAATAAAAAAAGAAGACCACAAAGTAAAAAATTAGACTTGTACAGAATTCGAACCAGTGCCCCCGAAAGAAGGAACACCTAACGCGGGTGTTGTATTGATTTTATAGGAAAAACCTATCGATGACAGGAAATAATAACGAAAATAATGTTGCTTATGAATTATGGGTGCATATATATATATATATATATATATATATATATATATATATATTATAAAATAATTGCTATTATGCCATTTGACTGTGTAAGTTTTAGGCTGACCTCAGCGGTTACATAACTCAAACCCAACTCCAAGAGGTTTCTACCGCCTACAGGACTTCGACATTAGACCAAAAGAGACAACTTCAGTGACAATTTCCATCCCACATGATGCGGAGTGTCGAGGAGGCGGAATCCCCTTTTTTTGCGTTTGCCAGAGGGTCGCTGTGGATTATATAACGCGCTAGGCACCACCAGCCTTAAGATGATATCGTATCGAGGGCGAGATGTGTAAAGTACGTGAGTAAAGTAAGAATTGTTTAGATGTGTTTTTAAGGGGCTTTTAACGTTCGCTTTCAGTTTCGTTTTGCACTTTCGGAGAAACGAGATCTGCTCTTTTTATTTATTTATTTATTTATTTATTTATTAAAAACGACGACCGTTACAAATCGAACGCCGTTAAATCCGTCAGATTTTAAAAGACGCATAGAAACCGAACAAAAACAAAATGGCGTCGAAGGAAGAAACAAGAAGCAAATCTTCAAGACAACTGATATTCTGCTTGTAAATATTTCGCCTCGTTCTGGCTTCAAGCTTATATGATACACTTTTGCGGCCTCTTCTTCGAGTCCACCATCATCTGCACCACCCACTGCACTACCCACCCTCCGATAAAAACCCATAATACCTACCCTATCCGCCCCATCAACCGGAATAAATAAATAAATAAGCAAACAAATGAATAAATAAGGAAAGATTTTTCACATTTCTCGCACCTTTCAATCTTCAATATCAATGTTTATTATCTTTATCTTGTTAGAGTCTCTCCCCTGTTCTCTCTCATCCCCCCCATGTGTCTAACCCGCTCTTTTTCTATATCTCTTTCTCTCTCTCTTTATCTTCCTCTCTCCCCATCTAACCGCCTCTGTCTCACTACCACCTCTATGTGTCTATCCGCCATTCTTTCTGTCTAGTTTTCTCTCTCGCTTTTTCTCTTTCTCTCTGTCCGTCTCTAGCTTTCTTTCCCCAATCTCTCTGTCTATCTGTCTGTTCTCTCTCTCTCTTTCTCTCTCTCTCTCTCTCTCTCTCTCTCTCTCTCTCTCTCTCTATATATATATATATATATATATATATATATATATATATTTATCGTCATTATACTGCACTTTAAAGAAACACCCATCTCTTTCTTTCTCCCCCTCTTTGTGTATAAGCCTCCTCTCTTTCTCTCCTTCTATCTTTCTCTATCTTTCCCTCTTTTTCTCTTACCTCTCTGTGTCTAACTTCTCTCTCTATTCCTACCTCTTTGACTAACCGTCACCCTCTCTTCTTTTTTCTTTCTCTTCTTTTTTCTCTCTCTTTTTCTCTTCTTACTTCTGTGTCTAATCCCTCTCTATTCAACCCTCTTTGTGCCTAACTGTTACCCTTTCTTTCTATTTTTCTCTCTATTTCTCTTCCTCTTTCTTTCCTTCTTTTCTCCTTCTCTCTGTCTAATCCCTTCTCTATCTGTCTGTCTCTCTTTCTTTACCCGTGCTCTCTGTCTCCGTCTCTGCCCCCCCTCTCTCTATCTCTCTGTATGTGGATGACTATATATATATATATATATATATATATATATATATATATATATATATATATATGTATGTGTGTGTGTATGTGCATTGTTACAAAGAATATATATTTAAGAAAACGTAGATTCCTAATAATATCTTAAATGTTTCCAATTGTAAGCTCAATGAAGCTGTATTCAGAGCATATATATCTTGCATTTGCATTCCAATAACTCTGGAAAATCAATCCCAAACTATAATTTTCATTAGTTTTAAAAACTTCGATGAGTTTTTATTTTTACATTTACACACAAAAGTAATCCATTCAAATTTAACATTCGTTCATATTCCTTACGCGCGTTTCTTGGCAAAACTCGGGTAAGTGTATATAAAAAATTATATATATATATATATATATATATATATATATATATATATATATATATATATATAATTTTTTTTCTTTCTCCACGTTAGGAAACCATGCTTCAAGTGTTTTTTCGAGTAGGATTACATTGTGTGTGTGTGTCTGTGTGTGTGTGTCTGTGTGTGTGTGTCTGTGTGTGTGTGTGTGTGTGTGGGGGGGGTTATTGTTTTTTTCCGTTTTATTTTTCGTTTTCTTTTTCTTTTTTCCATTTTTCTTATTTCTGAAATGCTCACCTTTTCTCAAAGTGAGTGTTTACCCTTTATATGTTTCAGTTTGCCGAACTTTTTGTCAGAATTTCAGGCTAGAATTTCATTGTATTTTGCTTTTCGGTGTTTATTTGTTTTTTGTTTTTTTTTGTTATCACATGCTTTTTCACCATTCAACAATGTATACTGCAACCCTATGATGATTGACAAAATTGGAGTAAGGAAAAATACACTTATACGATTTGTTGCTACAAAACGCGCGTAAAGAATAGGAACGCATATTAAATTTGAATGGATAAAAGTAATCCATTCAAATTGAATGTGTGTAAGATGAGGGATGTAAAAAAGAACCCTTATCGAAGTACAGAAATAAAGAAGTTGTTAAAACCAATGAAAATTATGGTTTTGGATTAATTCACCATGGTCAATGGAATGCAAATATATATATATATATATATATATATATATATATATATATATATATATATATATATATATATTTCTCGTTTTTATTTTAAACTGCCCTTTAGATAACAGTCATCCTTTTGTTTATCTCCCTCTCCGTGTCTAACTACCCCTTCTTTATCTCTCTTTCTCTCTTTTTTCCATCTTTTTATCTCTCTGTCTAACCTATATCACTCTCTATTTTTCTCTGACTCCACCTCTTTGGGCCTAACCCCCAACTCTCTTTTTCTCTTCTTTTCTCTCTTTTCATCCCCCTCTCATTCTTGCTCTTATCACTTTCTTTGTCTAATCCGCCTCTGTCTCTCTCCCCTTCTCAGTCTCCTTCGCTCTCTCTCTTTCTCTCTTCTTGTCTTTTACCTCGAACTTTAATGACCCGCCATGTATTTCTTTTACCTCATTCTATCGCTCTTTCTATTTGTTGTCTTATTTCCCTCTTATTTACTGCCACTGACTGTGACATATCTCAGGTTCACAAAACTTAAGAGTTCTAGTTTTGTCCAATTGCAGAAATGTACTAACATTGAAATGTTCCTCTCATTTGTTTCAATATACGAATATTTGTGTCAAGCCATGATCTTTCAATTGCATTGTATATGTGCTCCGGTGTTGGGATCAACGAAAATTTACTGATGATTTACGGAAAGATGACGTAAATTGATTTGTAGGTTTAAATTAGCGTTTAAGTTTTCCATTCGTCGGAATAGATTACTGAACCTTCAGCGACTTCTCGTTCAATAATTGGCTGAAATATCGCACGGTCTCTTCTTTTAACGTTGGGGTACGGGGTTAGGATTAAGTGTTATGGGTTATGGGTTAGAGTTAGTGTTTCAGGCTCAGTAACCACACACTATTTCGAAACCAATTAGGAAAAGTGTTTTCTTTACTCATGTACTGTGTTGATTGCAGTATGAGGCGTAGATCGCATAAAAACGTGTAGATTCATGATACGTAGATAACAAGCCAAAGCGACATCCAAAAATCTCTCTTTCTCCATCTTCCTAAGAAAAGAAAATTTCATCTTTTGGTTAAAACATTTTAATTTATTATTGTCTGCTGACAGCTTTCTTTATTTATAGAATTGTTTCTGATTCACTCGTATTACTTATTTATCTCCCTTTTTTAAAAGCAACGTGAACATGTCTGTGTGCGTTTACTGCACAGGCCGCGATCGTTAGTTCGTTGTCCCGTTCCAAGATTGCTACTCGATTCGGACACTGGTCTCAGTGTTAATTTGGTCTTAGTCAATGCTGCAATAGAATAATTCTCCCTCCAAATAAAATCGCAACGCCTGTTTAAACAAGTAACAATGTTTTATTCTTGTGGTCGTTAAAATATTTCTCGTTTTCTTCCTTTGAATAATCGACTTGCATATAAGAAATCTTAACCCGACCAAATCAAAACACAAGTCTCATAATATAGAGTCCAAGAGCCCATCTCTCTTTGAGAGGCACACAAATTCAACTGCCTGTCAGAAAACTAAACTACCCACCCTGCCATCTGCTAGAATATATGTAATTTCAACCGGTCTTTTTCTCAGTGGTCCCTATTCAACCCCCCCAGAAACTAACCCCTTGAGATAATGGTCAACCTTATCCATGAACATAAAAAAAACAATTCCCAGGGCGTCCCGGACATTATTCTTGGCAAAAACTCGAGTGGTTCATAACAACAGCAGGGAACCTCTTATCTGAACAACATTAATCACTCAAGTTGACAAATGGAATTCCGGGTGGTCCAAACTTCCAGATTAGATATATTTCCAATCTTTTGTGTTGTATCTCTCCTCTTTGTTAAATATTACTCACTTGCAGCAAGTCTGTCATTCGCATGCATTTCAATTATGTAACCCACCAAACATGCCATCCAGTGCATGTTTACATCCTTACCCATACCAATGTGGGAAACGCTGCCTCCTACAGCATTTGACTTAGTTCTGTTGAAAAAGGGCAATCAATAAAAGGCCTAGGATGCAATGCTTGTTTACGCGGGCATACTTCTTCCTAAAATTTTCCTAAAATTCCTGTTGTTAATTTTCTTTTGTTTTTGTTTACAGTGGTTCATTTTCGTTTCTCTATTTTTTAATAAAAAAATTAAGAATAATTTTTTTTACTAGTCCTCGTTTCTTTTTTTTTTCCAAATCTCTACACACATTTCTTTTCTTAAAATTTTTAATAGTCCTAACTTACAGCTGTGAAAACCATACTTAAAAAAAGTCACCTGCCTCAGTAGTATTTTGGTTTCAATTCTCATGAGGACATTACACATTTTCTCGACAACTGGGAAGACCCAGTTCATCCTCTGTTTCCCCCACACATGCAGCCTAGTGTATTTTTACAGGAAACAAATAAACAAAATCCTAGTTGTATTCTTATAAAAAGGTATAATGAATGGAAGAACATTTAATGTTGACGATTTAATTCACCGAGGAAGGCTTTTGAAAACATCTTGAATTTATCATCAAGAAAGTGTGTAGTGGTTTTAAATGGACAGAAACAATTTTATGAATAAAGATGCTTTAAAAAAAAAATTCTGAACATATATTAATTATTGTATTTTGAGCTTTAGTAATATATGCACTATTAAGCTATTAGCCAAACTTTTGTGTGAATTTAAAAGAATTAAAATAATGATAATAATAATAATATTTCTGTCTTTCATATATATATATATATATATATATATATATATATATATATATATATATATATATATATATATATATATATATATATATATATATTTATATATATATATTCATATATATATATATATTCATTATATATATATATATATATATATATATATATATATATATATATATATATATATATATATATATATATATATATATATATATTACTATTTCATGTATTCACATAAAATTTTAAAAGGAGATATAATTTTTTATGTATCAATTTTCAGTATTTACTTCAACAGTGCCCGATACGTAAGTAGAGCTAGGTAGTAAGCTATGAAAATATATTTATGGCAATTGAGCTATACAGAACCCCCCCCCCCCCCGGTGATGAAACACGGGAGCCTCTGTGTAGCTTAATTGCCATAAATATATTTTTATAGCTTACTAATATATATATATATATATATATATATATATAAGTATAAATTTTTTTATTTATACAAACATTATTGGTTACATATGTGCATACATGTTTCGGTTGCACTTTCCCAAGAAAGTCAACCTATTCAGACCGAGAATCTTTCATTCCTGAAAGATTCTCGGTCTGAAGAGGTTGACTTTCTTGGGAAAGTGCAACCGAAACATGTATGCACATATGTAACCAATAATGTTTGTATAAATAAAAATTTATACTTATAAACAGCTCTACTTGGTATTGAGCACTTTTTATAAACACTTGAGTTTCTACGGATTTACATTTACAGAAACCAATACATGTACGATATATATATATATATATATATATATATATATATATATATATATATATATATATATATATATATATACATAACTTCTTTGTATTATAGCAGGAAAAATCTCAGCAGAGTGCTCGAGTAATTAAGAATTAAAGTTAAAAATTAAAAATTAAGAGCGTAATATTTATATATTTTGGTACAGAAAAATTAGTACAACATTCGTACCGTCGGTTTCAACCACGGAAGGACTTAGCCATCACAACAGAAGCTGAAGAGAGCCGGATGGCTAAGTCCTTCCGTGCTTGAAACCGACGGTACGAATGTTGTACTAATTTTTCTGTACCAATATATATATATATATATATATATATATATATATATATATATATATATATATATATATATATATATATATATAGTCTGTGTGTGTGCGCGTGATCGGACTCGCGTTTTTTCTTATTTCTTGTTTACCTTTTCCGTTTCACCTATTTTTTTCTTTCTTTCTCTAATTTGCTTCCTATCAGTCTCTTATCAAATTTTGAAATACAAATCCCCGTCGCCATTTTAAAAGAAGACTCGTTTCCGAAATCAAAATCGAAAAGATTTCAAACAAACAAATAAATAAAAGAGAAAACGAAATAATAATACGAAATGATAATAATCAATTATGGCGTCGTCGTTTTTCAATTTGATATCTGAAATAGATTAACAATGCCAATGTACCCAAGATGGCGGAGCCGGAAAATGTTTCATTGCTAAGTCTTCGTCTTAGTTCATATTATTATCGCTACAGTCAATATGGCGCTGCCGTTTAGTGAAAAAATAAAAATAATAACAATAAAATAGAGTTACGCCAAGGGAGATAACTTCTGTTGTATAAATCTCGTGAGTGAAAAAATATATTTATCTCTTTAAAAATATATACTAGTGTATTTTTCTACGTTTTGTGTCTTTCTCAATCAATTTCAAATCATTACTTTCTGAAGACGTTCATGTATCCGAACAAAACCGGTCAATCTTTTGTTTGTTTTCTTTCTCCTGTGTTTAATTTGTTTATTCCATTTTGTCTTTCAATGTATTTTGCCTCCACGACATTTCATTTTATGACATATCGTGATTTTTATCCTCATATACCCTCCATAAAAAATTACGGAAAAAATTATGCTCTTATAAATTATAGAATTACGCTAATATAAATTATAGAATTACGCCAGCAACTTAATTTGTATTGTTATCATTTCTGTTGTCTTCTTATTTATAGTGGAGGATTTCGTTTCGAATTCATTTCATATGTTTTTTCGCTCCTCGTCATCACTTGAAATGGTTTTGTCTGGAGACTGGAAAAGGCACGTTTTTACTCGCTAACTTTGTGTGACGTAAAGGATATATTATATAATTTGAAGACGATCATGTTGTTGTCAATTGGGAAGCAGCCCATTGTATTTTGTTGCACATATTTGAGGTTTTAGGAAACTAACTTTGTTCATGGAAGTTTTAGATACACTAAGAGAAAAAGGAAAGTTCTTTGCTGTGGGTTTTAGCTGTTAACATATCGATTTTTAATAACACACAGACAAACATTGACTTATATATAAGGAAAAAAGATAAGAAGCATATAGGACGCATCCAGACTTCATCAGGTGTTAATTTATTATTGTGGAAGCTTTCGACATGCACATGTCATCATCGGGACATCTTCTGGACAGAGGTGTAAGATTTGTAAGTCTAAATAATTTATCTATACCCCCTTTCTCAAATATGGAGGTCAACCAACGCGAGAACAACGAACAGCGTTCATTTACGTCATTGATTCCGTTTCTTTTGTATCCATTCTTGTGCACGCGTGTCAGTTTCTAATATGCACCCCCCTTTTTTTAACGCAATTGACAACAACGTGTTTTGGTGAATACCTCAGGTTTTACTCTGGAATCAAACTGACAAAAAAAAAAAACGGCTAAAAGCATAGCTGGGAGTTTATTGAATGTTATCGATCAGCTCTCGTCGATACAGATATGTTTACATTTTCCAATAAATCTGCAATACTTTTATGATAAAATAATATTTTTTCGATATTTATTTGGATACATAAGAAATTCCTCATCAATATCTGGACAGAATATATATATATATATATATATATATATATATATATATATATATATATATATATATATATATATATATATATATATATATATATATATAAAAGTCAGGTTCATTTTATATTCCAATAACCATGTAAAAAAAAATATAATTTGAATTTTAATTTTTTCACATTTCCCCAAAAAACATAACATTTTTGTGAGATCTATTTTTTACGGTTCGTTTCTTTTGCCGTGATCCTGACTTATATATGCTCTGTTGTTACTTAGTGACAATCATCGAGCTGAATCTTTCAAAGAGACTGCTAATTAAAAGGCACTGATAGTACATGCTAATACATATATTGTCATCATTAACACACACCCACACACATATATACACACACACACACACACACACACACACACACACACACACACACACACACATATATATATATATATAAATATTTATATAACACCTTAAAGCTACATAGATGAAAGGTGAAGTGAATGAAGTCCATCAGGTACCAATAAATACTGCAGGTATTAAATCAGCTCTATGGTAAGACTTTGAATCAACACGAGCTATTATACGACAACTTAGAAAGATACACAATGATGTTTAATTTTTGGAACTTGTATACTTAATTTTGTATCTTTCTAAGTTGTTATATATATATATATATATATATATATATATATATATATATATATATATATATATATATATATATATATATAATAAAATAAAGTAACACGAATCACATAATCCCCGGTGCGATAATTTATTTGAACCCTCCGGCCTTTTCAAGCACCTAAACGAGGAGAATACATATTTGGAAATGAAAAAAGAGAGATTTGCACTCACTATTCAATACATATATATAGAGAGGGGGAAATTGTGCGATTTATAACTGAAAGCATATATTGAGGGGGAAAGAGAGTGACAATATATTTAATACATATATGGAGAGAGAGGGGATTGAACGATTTATAACGGAATGCGTATATTGGGGAGGAAAGAGGGTGACAACATATTTAATATATTGAGAGAGAGGGAGCTTGTTGGATTTATAACGGAAGTCATATAGTGAGGGTGAAAAAGAGCAATACATATATATAGAGAGAGGGGGAAATTGTAAGATTTACACCGGAAGGTATATAGGAATGGGGAAGGAGAGTTAGATATCATAATCAGGCCAATCTGTCTGGGCCCCCCTACAAACGCTTGACCCAAGTTCTTTTTAATCGTCTATGAAGGCTGGAAATTCAAATTATAACGTCTGCAAATCCTCCGTTTGGCGATTGATAAATCAGTTAGGAGGGAGATGACTCAATTGGAATTATCTGCAATTAGAATTATTTTCATGGTG
>OY744539.1:5583777-5606277 GCA_963556195.1 Sepiola atlantica | reverse complement strand
ATCTCTAAAAAAAACAAACAACACTACTTGCATTTCTTACACAACCCTTACTCGCGCGTTATAATTGATTGTTTATTTTAAAACCAGTTATCTTTATAAAATTATTCATTCCTACTGTTTCATTTTTACAGGTAGGATTTAATACATAACCCACTTGCTTTAATTTCATTTCGCATTTACTCATTTTTTAGACTTTAACCATCCTTCAGGTACGATTTAATACTTAACAGACGTGCTTTAATTTCATTTCGTATCTACTTCGTTGTTTTTTAAACCTGCCTTCTTCCGCATTTTCTTAATTTTAACATGTTTCATCTATAAAAAAAAACATACTTGCATTTCTTCGACAACCCTGAAGCGGGTTATAATTGATTGTTTTTTAAAATCCATTTACCTTTATACAATTATTCTTTCCTACTGTTACATTTATACAGGTAAACATGCCCCCCCCCCCCGAAGATCAAACTTAGGTCGTCATACTCGCCGTGCAGAAACAAGGCGTCGATTACTTACAAATCAAACTCATGAACAACTGGCATCTGCAGACCAACAAGCTAGACAAAGGATGATTCAAGTACGTGCGAATGAATCAGCACAGCGACGTGCAGCCAGACTTGAAGAGGAACGGTTGCGGATACAACAATCCCGTCAGGCATCTTCAGATCTGCTTCGTTCACAACGTAACGAACGCGAGAGGCTGAGACTAGCAGATCGGCATCAAACAAGGCTCCATGCTCAACAATCCCTGGATTGGGATCGCCTAGCATTTCATTACAACCCTCATGAGGATTATAGTTTAAGCCACCATGTTCACATAGGCACTATAACTGAAGTGTGTCCCTATTGCAAAGCTCTGAAATTTAAGGGAGAAACTAAAGGATTGTGTTGTGCCGCAGGGAAAATTAAACTACCTCAACTGGCAGATCCACCAGAACCATTAAAAACCGGACAATCTCTTCATCTACACTGAAACGGGAACCACTAAGAATATTGTGTATCCACAAGTATTGGAAAATTAAACCATTCATATTAAATGGCAACTTAAGGAACTGGATCAAAATGAACTCCAAAAGGCCACCTCTTCATTTCAACTAACAGCCACAGCAACGCGTGGCCGGGTACAGCTAGTATATATATATATATATATATATATATATATATATATATATATATATATATATATATATATAATCTATTATTTTAACAATCAGACAACGCCACAGCCCACACAAACCATGAAAGACACAGACCGAAATCCCTAGACTCGAGTTTCGAATCCTGAGTTTGGATGTGTCTTACTGAAGAGCACAAAGGAGGGCGAACCTCGAGGCTAGGGGCTCCGATTAATGGCTTTTATGATTTGTGTAGGCTGCAGTGTTATCTGGTTGTGAAAATAATTATTTATCATCTCACATTAATAAACTAATCTCTCTCTCCGTTTCTGTCTCTGTTTCTCTCTCTCTCTCTCTCTCTCTCTCTCTCTCTCTCTCTCTCTCTCTATATATATATATATATATATATATATATATATATATATATATAGGACCATTACCATAGTGACATCAATACAGGTAATAACATTTCACTTTGGAAATATATAAAAATATATACAAAAATACATAAAAATATATAACATCAAATATATCAACCTAAAAACAAACTTTTTTGTTGAATCTATATAATCAATCCAAGTCATAGAGTTTAAAAGACATAATCCGGAAATATATCCAGAAATCCATAAGGCTGACTCTGAGGAGAAGATTTATCTTTGAAAACTCATGAGCTAAGGACGTTAAGATACTTTGCTTGAACTTTTAATTTTAATAAAATTTGATTGACACCTTATTTTATTATTTTATTTTATATTATAACATATATATATATATATATATATATATATATATATATATATATATATATATATATATATATATAATCTTTATCGAGGTATATAACAATCTTTATTCGTGATTTTTGTTGCTGGGTATCTACAAAAATGTTCTTCTGAAGATAATCTAGTGTTTAAAATGCATCTTTCATCGTATGAATTCAAATAAACAGCGCATCGCTAGTGTTTTTGAATTTGACCCATGTGACTCAAAGTACCACTGTACAATATGGGTTCGTTCCTCAATGCTGTATTTGCTCATGATAACGTCGGAAGGATAGCTTCAACTACTCTGAAAAAAGAAAATAAAAATATTTAAAAACAAATAAGTTATGAATTTATTTCAAGTATCAGTGACCTTTCGGACACACACACACACACACATATATAGATTGAGATTTTTCACTTAGAAGTTTATTCAGTGAAGACCGGGATTAGGCCAATAAAAATAAGCTCGATGATACTCGATTACAGGGTACAGAGCATTTATATGTGATTTTTTGAAGGCTTACCAAACCATTCCGTTCAGGAGATCATGCATCACCACAAAATACTTTTTCTTTCGAAGTTTATTTATTTATCATATATATTAAATTAATTTAATTTGATATATATGATAAATAAATAAACTTTGAAAGAAAAAGTCTTTTGTGGTGATGAATGATCTCCGGAATGGTTTGGTAAGCCTTCAAAAAATCACACACACACACACACACACACACACACACACACACACACACACACACACACACACACACACACACACACACACACACACACACACACACACACACACACACACACACACACACACACACACACACACACACACACACACATATATATATTTATTTATTTATTTTGGTACAGAAAAATTAGTACAACATTCGTACCGTCGGTTTCAAGCACAGAAGGACTTAGCCATCCGGCTCTCTTCAGCTTTTGTTGTCATATTTTTCGGCAATGTGAAGTCACGTGTAACTCTCGTTTGGACGCGTTATTGGCTTAGAGTGTTATGTATGTTTGTTTAAATTTAGTATCAGGAAGGTTTAATAAGGTTTGAAAAGATAGGATATTTTTAAAGATAAAATTTTATCTTTATTATCCCTCCATATATATATATATATATATATATATATATATATATATATATATATATATATATATATATATATATATGTTTTAAGGTTCATATTTAAAAAAAAAGCATCTATTGTTAAATTTAAGAAGGAGTAGGTAAATAAATACCTTTTGAAGCATTAAGATGCGATATCAATTTTTTTTTATAAAAAAGAAAAATAATAAATCGAAACCGATTTTTTTTTCTTTTTTTTATTATAAACTAGCATTTTTTTTTTGTTAGTTTAAAGTGATACAAATA
Source organism: Sepiola atlantica (assembly GCA_963556195.1). NCBI lineage: Eukaryota > Metazoa > Mollusca > Cephalopoda > Sepiida > Sepiolidae > Sepiola > Sepiola atlantica. The sequence continues at coordinate 5,603,008 of OY744539.1, read as the reverse complement.
TTTCACCAAAACCTGGCATCCTCGGTGTGTAATATATCCTGATGTCATCTGATAAAAAAAAAATCGGTTTCGATTTATTATTTTTCTTTTTTATAAAAAAAAATGATATCGCATCTTAATGCTTCAAAAGGTATTTATTTACCTATTCCTTCTTAAATTTAACAATAGATGCTTTTAAAAAAAATATTAACCTTAAAACACTTATACAAATCACGTGCTGCATTCACGTTCTTCATATTTGATAGTGGGAAACAACAGCTAACCTATTTGGCCCGGCTTTAATAACAACAACAAGCCGATAAGAGAAAAAAATACAAATCCGATGACATCAGGATATATTACACACCGAGGATGCCAGGTTATGGTGAAATATTTGTATCACTTTAAACTAACAAAAAAAAAAAATGCTAGTTTATAATAAAAAAAAAAAAAAAATCGGTTTCGATTTATTATTTTTCTTTTTTATAAAAAAAAATTGATATCGCATCTTAATGCTTCAAAAGGTATTTATTTACCTATTCCTTCTTATATATATATATATATATATATATATATATATATATATATATATATATATATATATATATATATATATATATATATATATATGCAGGGATAATAAAGATAAAATTTTATCTTCAACTCTTATCCTATCTTGAAAAGTTAATTCTCAATAAGAGATTCAGACACTTATAATCCTTCTAGTGAATCACTTTTTGCCAATGAACTGTAACCTCAGAATAAAATCCCTATAATTTCCTAACCGGAATATATATATATATATATATATATATATATATATATATATATATAATTTACTTGTTACAAATATCCAGGGGGTATAAATCCGAAGGAAGTTCAAACCGGGTTTATGAGAGTGCTCAATGAAAATTCAGAGCAAAATATATTTTTTTGTTGGTGATTTTATTATTCTATTAATTGCGACAAAATATATGCTGTTTCATTAGCGCCCACAATGAACGCCAACTTTTCAAGCGACAATGGAATCCAAATGTCTAAGATTTTAAATTCAACCCCAACCGGAAATTGAAGATGCATAAGAGGGAGGGGGGACGGGGAGACCCCAACAAGTGATATTTCAGAAAGTTGAGTGGGATGATCTCTAGTGTCTGGTCCATCGTGACCTCAATTCCAACCACGGCGGGGGCAGGGTGGGTTTAATTTAATAATGAGAATAAAATTATAATTATAAGGTTATAACTGTCTTTATTATCCCTGCATATATATATATTGTTGTAATAGGTGATTATAGTGTAGATAAAAATGTTTGATAATTTTAATTTAGGGTATTAATTGCTACTTTTGCATTCTATTTTAATATAATTATTTATGGCTTGCTCAGTAACGGTAGTGAATTTTGTTGTGATAATATTTTTTAATTGTGATTATATTATACTAAAACTTATACTAGTGGAATTATTATATAAAAGAAGTTTAATGGTGTTACTATTTTTAGTATTAATAAAAACAATTATAATAACAATAATAATAATAATAATAATAATGCCAATCATACCTACGATAGTCACAGTGACAATAGCATGAATAATAATAATAATAATAATAATAATAATAATAATAACAATAATAGCAATAATAATAATAACAATTATTATTATTATCCTGTTACTTGTGAAGTCATTGGGCGAAATAAGTCTACAAGTGATGGTAGGCTTTTATAGTTCTACTACCAATAATAAGGACTAAGCACCAGTCAATAATTAAGTGTTCAAGATAGTAATCGAAGGATTAAGTAATTGAGATTAGATTAGTCTAAGTGATATCAGAGTTAATAGCTGTCCCAGTTATGGGTTTAGGTGGGAGATGATTTTGGTAGAATTGGTAGCATGACTGAGAGGCTATTGAGGCTGAGAATTATAGGTAATACTTAGAGATTTGATGTTATTGATAGTTTAGTGGGGTGGTTATATATTTACAGATTCATCAGGACTTGTTGGGGGTGGAGTTGGGTGGTAAATTTGGGTGGGTGGGTAGGGGGTTGTAATGTGTTTTGAAGTAGTGTATAATGGGGGGGGTTAATGTAATTATTCATTTTAAAATGTTATTCATTTTTAAATATGTGGGGAGTTGGCGTGGGGTTAAGGTGGGGTATGTGGGTTGCTAAGGAGGTAGAGTCTACTATGTTTACAGTTGATAGACGTCTCTTGTTTTCTATTTAGGAGTTTATTTCTGTCTTTAAAACGGATAATTTCCAGTTTTTCATTTAAACATAATCTACATGGTGAGTTTATTGATTTGCAGGTGCTAGATTTTTTAAAGATTTTCCACTTTATTATGGGGGTTTCTTTTTTGTTTTTATTTTGTGATAGTGTAGTGAAAGTCCAGTTTGGCCAGGATGGTCAGGGTTGTTGAAGGAGAGTTTATGGTTGTAGAATCTTTCCTTGAAGTTGTTACCTGCCAGACCAATATAATAGTTAGTCTGGGATGGGTTTTCGGTTGAGGAGATAGATGCCTCATAGACCACTTGGGTTGATAGGCACTTTTGGTTTAGGGGGAAGTTTGATTTGTTAGTACAGTTACATGTTCTTCTAGGATTTGAGGTTATTGAGGTGTTTAGTATTTTCATGTTGTGCTTTTTTACCTGGAAAAAATCATAAAAAAGCACAACATGAAAATATGGAATAATAAAATCACCAACAAATATATATATATATATATATATATATATATATATATATATATATATATATATATATATATATATATCGTCTGTAGGTGTGAATAATATAGCGTTTGTTGGCATAAATAATTTAATATTTATTTATAAATATTATAATGTGTCCCTTTAAGAAATAAAAGTTCAGCACTCTAGAGATGTAAAAATAAAAACTGTCATCAGCATTAAAGCAAAGTTCCAAATATGTTCGTCGATCACTCTCGACCAGTCTTCTGTCTATGCCCGTTTTTAGATACATACAGATCTTAACTTCTCTTAATCACAGAGATTCTAGGCTGACTTTTTGAACCGGGTTCGCGCCTCCTGACCGTCTGAAATTATTACTTTCCTGCACTGATTAGAGCAATAAGCTTGAAACGCTAACGCCTGCAGGTATAAATAATGTAATATATATATATATATATATATATATATATATATATATATATATATATATATATATATATAATATATGTATATATATGATATATGTATATATAATATATGTATATATATGATATATGTATATATAATATATGTATGTATATAATATATGTATATATAATATATGCATATATTTATAATATATATATGTATATATATAATATATGTATATAAATATATGTATATATATAATATATATATATATATGATATATGTATATATATAATATATGTATATATAATATATGTATGTATATAATATATGTATATATAATATATGTATATATATAATATATGTAAATATATATGTATATATATAATATATGTATATATATGTATATATATAATATATGTATATATATATGTATATATATAATATATGTATATATATGTATATATATAATATATATATATGTATATATATAATATATGTATATATAATAAATGTATATATATATGTATATATATAATATAGGTATATATATAATATATATATATAATATATGTATATATATAATATATGTATATATATAATATATGTATGTATATATATATTATATATATATATATATATATATATATATAAAATATGTATATATGCATACACACACACACACACACACACACACACACACACACACACATATATATATATATATATATATATATATATAAAATATGTATATATACAGTACCGTCCAAAATTTAGGAACAAAAATGATATCTTCTGAATCTAAACAAAATTATATATTAATTTTTGTGAACATTTCACTGAATATATATGTAGTTGGACTTTTACCGAGATTTTACGATGAATGAAAATAATATTTTTAAAGTTATCCACCATTTTACAGTGTCCAGAATTACGGAACAAAATATCATTTTTAACTAAATCACATTAAAAAGGCAAAATAGATGTAATATTTGGTACTTCCACCTTTGTTTTTAATAACTGTTGCGCATCTACGACTGCTGGATTTCACTGAATTGGGTCACAGTTATCTTCGATGTTTTTCAGATTCTCTGCCATAACATTGTGTCATAGAGTCTTCCATTAGTTTTCTATAGGGTTTATGTCAGGACTCGGAGCAGGCCCGTCCATTACCACTACTTCTTGATCAGCCAGATAATTCATGACCGGCTTTGCCTTATGGCAGGGAGCATTATCCTGCATAAAAACAAGCTTTTCGATACCAGAATTGTGAAACATTGGCAACACATAGTTCTAACACATTCTTGTATACAGTGGCATTTACTCTAGTATTTAAGCGTACAAGTGGTGATGTACCCTGTCATGATATCATGCTGAAAACCATCACGCTACCTCCACCAAATTTAACAGTTTTTTTGATGCAGCCAAGATCTAAACTTTCGCCTTTACTTCTTCTTACAAATTGTTCTCCATCACTGCCAAATACATCAAATTTCGATTCGTCACTGAAATAAACTTTTTTCTAATTTTCTTCTGACTATATAACATGCTTTTTTTGCAAACGCCAATCTAGCTGCTTTGTTTTAAAACATTTTTTTTTTTTTTTTTTAATTTTTTTTTTTTTTTACTTATTAGCGGCTTTTTTCGAGGAGATCTTGCAAAAAGACCTATTTCGTGCAACTTTCTAGACACAGTTTGTCGTAAAAGATTCGTGACACCTTCCATTTGTTTAGAAATTTTGCCAGATGTAAGGAAACGGTCTTTTAACACTAGGCGTTCTATAACTCTGTCCTCTTTTGCCGTTGTCTTTCTTGGTCTACCAGGTTTCTTTGTGTTACTTAACCTTCCAGTTTCTTTATAGAGTTTGAGAACTCGGCTTACAACACTTTTTGAACGTTTCACACGTTTTCCGATTTCTTCTATTGTCAACTTTTCCTTTCTTAATTTGACGATTTTTGCTTTGTCACTTAAATCAGTTTTATTTCTTTTTGACATGATTGATAATTGCGTGACTTGCAGCAGTGATGATAATTAAAGTTTAGAATATTTATTTTCATCCTTTTATACAAAAAACCCTACTGTTTTAAATTTTAAACAATTATTTTTCCTTAATGTTCCTTAATTTTGGACACTTGAAATATGTAAAATGGCGGATAACTTTAATAATATTATTTTAATTCATCTGAAAATCTTGGTAAAAGTCCAATTACATAATTTACATATGTAGTGAAATTTTCACAAATATTAAAATATAATTTATTTGAGATTAGGAAGATTTTATTTTTGTTCCTTAATTTTGGACGACACTGTATATATATATATATATATATATATATATATATATATATATATATATATATATATATATATATATATATATATAATATGTAGACATATAATATATGTATATATATATAATATATGTATATATATATAATATATATAATATATGCATATATATAATATATGTATAGATATATAATATATGTATATATATAATACATGTATATGTATATATAATATATGCATATATATATATGAACACATTTTTTGTGGTACAGAATTTTATAATGGTTTTAAATATGATGAACGGAGTCATAGCGTGTCGAGGCACTATCACAAGAAAAAAAAGAGAGGAAATATTAAATAATATATTTAATCGTCGATTAAAAACTTTTAAAAAGAATAAAAAGATCGACTAAAATTAACAGAATGAAAACTAATTCCCAAGGTACCTTTCGGCCGACACATTGTCAAGAGAAACGTCGGCGAATATCGTTTAAAAACGGGGAAAAAATATCGTTTAAAAATGGGGGAAAAAAAACAAAAAAAACAAAAAAAGGGAGATTGAATAACGCCATAAAACCGAAAAGGAATAAATGGACATAATAGGCAAAGTATTTTTTTTCTTTTTTTTTTCCTTTTTAGAAGTCTCTAAATAAGTCCAATTTGTGAGACACCTCTTTTTGCCTACAGAGCGATGGTTTTCGCATTGTAACACTCACTGCCTCCAACACCTTGAGATGGTGTGTGGAACGGGCCTTGTGTACAATGTGAAAACATCCATCGGAGTACCTCTCACCGCAGTTTTTATTATCATACAAGTGCTGTCCAATGGACGACTCGTGGACTTATGAGCGCCCGGATGTGCTCTGCAAACGCCCGGATGTTCTTTGTAAAGACCCGGATGTGTCCGTCGATATACTCCTCTTTACGACACCTGATCTGCGAAAACACGCAGGGATATGCTGGGCCACTCCGACTTCCAAGCGCTGAAGAGTACGACCAACATAGTCAGCTTCACACTGACATTTGAATTTATATATAATCAAAATTTTCTGTAGTGTTGGAAGTAAATCTTTCTGAAAGGCTGGGAAGGCAGTTCTGGTGCCAAACACCACACGGGGCTGTACTGCATAAAAACAACGCGATACAACCGATGAAATTTTATCCGAAAAACCTTTACTGATAGAACCAATAAAAGGAAGTTTCAAATAAACAGAACATTTGGGTGGGCCAAAGAAAATGTTGGCATTAAATTTCGCAAGTTTTCGATCAATACATTCAGAAATTAGATCCTCTGGGAAACCATTTTAAGTAAGAATATCAGTTCAGCCGCTGGTAGTGCAAATCATCAGTGCGCGGTGAACAAGTGTTTTGACCAAACTGATCTTTCTACTCATGGGAACAAATGAATCCCAACTAATATACAGGCCCTTAAACGTCGGTTTCCTATATATAGTTGTAGTGAATTTGTTCCCCGTCCTTTCCACTAAAACGTCCAGAAATGGTAAATAGCCATTCTGCTCCTCTTCCATGGTGAACTGTAGTGCTGGGTGGAGCGTATTTGATTTCAGGAAAAAATCACTTGCCTCGTTATGGGACTCAAAAATGGTAAAAGTGTCGTCCACGTAACGCCAATAACGAAAGGGTCTGGTAACCTAAGCAAAACAGCAAGGATTCCTGAAAACCTAGGAAAATATTCGCTAGGATAGCACCCAAAGGACTGCCCATCGCCACCCCATCAATCTGCTGATACATTATATTGTTAAAACTGAAATCGACCGACTTAGTGGCCAGCCCCATGAGTTCCAGAAAAATGCTTTCTGGAAAGGCGGGGTGGGGGTGGGGTTAATGTGCTACGATAAAGCATGTCAGCACATATTTCAATGGTTTCATTCAGGGGTACATTAGTGAATAAGCTGGTAACGTCAAATGAACATAGAAAGTTTGTTTGCGACTCCCATTCCAAATCGCGAATAAATAAAGCGAAACGGAAAGAATCAGCAATGCAATTAACTGAAAACCTCTGTAAGACAGGATCAAGGATATCTGCAAGCCATTTGGCCAGCTCATGCCGAGGAGAACCAATCATAGACAGAATGGGTCTCAATGGAACTCTCTCCTTATGAATCTTAGGTAGCCCGTACATTCTGGGTCGTTGAGAACCCACAGGGCGGATCCTGTCATAGGTATCCTTATCAATAACCTTCTTTCTATGTAACTCTGGTGCCAAACATATGTAATATATATATATATATATATATATATATATATATATATATATATATATATATATATATATATGTATATATATAATACATGTATATATATAATATATACATATATATAATATATATAATATATGTATATATAATATATGTATATATATATAATATATGTATATATATAATATATATATATATATATATATATATATATATATATATATATATATATATAGAGAGAGAGAGAGAGAGAGAGGTTTATTTCCTACTAGTTCCTTAGCGTTCTCTAAGTCAATATTAACTAAAAGCTTCCTCGACCCACCATACGATATTATAAGACATTTATATTTAGAAGATTACGGCATTTTTTCTTTCCTCCAATAAACCGGTTATGTTACTGACAGTGTTTGTTGCCTCATTAAGTTATGCTTCTAGCTCACACCGAAGAGCGGTCTACACCCGAGAAGAGCAGACAACGGTTACCACGGCTATGTGAACAACTACAGTTTTCCGTAGAGCACTTAACGATGACTGGTACTATCATCAGACGATCGCCATCACTAATACAACATCATCTACCATATGTCCAGATCTATCTATTCCATGGATATGTTGGACGACGTACACACGCTGTTGGTGTACGTATTACTGGGGGTGAGGGGAACGAAAATGGCGGGAAAAATTCAGAAATGTTTGAAAATTATTGAAGTATGGTAGCGTGGAGTTGAAAAATGTTTTTATTTATATTTTTTATTTTTTTATCAGTTATCTATTTTTTCGTCGATTATAATAATAGTCAACCCAGGTATGATGCGGCATAACCTAATTGACCATTGTACGGCCTACTTCAAACCCACAAAAATAAACACTCTTTTATGACCCTAGCATAGGTAGAACCACTAAATAGTAACCCCTACTAGGCACAATCAGTCCCTCACCTCTAAGCTACTCATGTGATATCAAGAAAAATGAAAATATAGATATGCATAACAAAACGATAAACAGCCGAGACATAACATGTTTATATACTAATATACCCACTATAAAATGCCCAAAACTAAAAAAAAAGTTCAACTTATCTCCACTCATCACATATGAAAACACACCACGACATGATTTAATTTAAATTCAATAACAAGTATTAGAAACAAAAAATCGGTTTCCTTATGATCTATCCGCTTTATGGCATCTTAGCTTGTTAAAATCTACGCTTTCCAAACAGATCATTTCAAGGGTCTGTCTACACAAAGACCCGTGAACGAATCCAAGGATCTTTAGATCTTCCAAAAAATCGAGGATCGAGAAAACATGCACAACGTAAATAAGGTACGAAATAACAGGATCACCGGTACACAGAACATAAGTAAGAACACGTTTCACACGGGACAAAAATAGCAGAATCACCGGTAGCGTAAACATTAGAATACGCGAGATGTCAGCACAACGGTGGTTAAATGGATAATGACACGGGCTGAAGACCTGGGTGTTCCAAGTTCGAATCCAGTCGGGTCCACAGTACCACTTTCACTTAGAGATATTGGCAACCTTCTAGTACCCGATGTCTTTCCAGAAAGATTCCAAACTAGAAAATCATCGGGGAAATTAATGCCAACATCAGAATCATCTGATTCACACGAAAGAAGAAGAAGAAGAAGAAGCACAACCATACGCCCAAGAGATCACTGTTTTGTATAGCCACAAGGATTGGGTCCTTCTAAGGTCAAGCACGGACACATTTCAGCCTCCTTTTCACCACTTTCTTTAGCTTTTGTGCACAGAAGTGACCGGGTAGGCATTGACGCGCTCATTTAGTTCGCGAAAGTCTAATACCTAGCGTACCTTGGATTTATTCTGTTGTACAACTGACATCAATGGAATCACGCCTTTTTTATAATACTAATAAGTCATCACTTATCTCAGCTCAAAGTCCACTCGAGGATAAGAGTCGATGAGATTGTCAATTGGATGGTGAACAACACTATGAGAGGATTGGAAATGATGGGTGAAAAGGGTAGGATTTGATTACTTAAGAGAACGGTTCAACAAATATTTGTTGATATTGGACTTGAAGACGACCATGTTGTAGTCAGCAGAGAAGCCGTAGTATTTTATCTAACAGATGGGAAGTTCTTGTGAAGTAGCTCTACTCATGGAATTTCTGTTTGGTTTTAGGTACACAAAATTTTATTTCTCTTTGAAATGAAATAAGTACCTCATAAAAACAGAGAATAATGCTGAGCCCAAAAAGTAACATTCCTAGATTGTCTCCATCATTACCAACCTTGAGTGTCCTGTGCGGCCGTTATCTCCAGTTAATATCTCAAGTAGCCAGTGATTGGGTGGTCGAATGGTGACCACTGAGAAAGACTAGAATCCAAGATTTCCGGTCAGGAGAAAAAGATTCCAAGAGATGGGAGGGGGATGTCTGGCCCTCTGGACATGACAGGCAGTTTGGTTTTAAGAGAGCTGGCGATCAGTTAGATCTGGGTGCCTCTCCAGGTAAGATTGACAGATCCGGGACTCTTAGCTAAAGGATTGTACTGATTGGACTTATCTTTTTTTTGGTCGGGCAAAAATCTCATTTTGCAAGTCTGCCATTCAACCTGGGAACACGAGTTTCATTTGTAACCTTCAACAAATAAACTTGTTACTTGTTTATAAACTGAACTCATGATTTTACCTTGGATGAGAACTCGTTGTTGTAGCACTGACTGAGTCGTACAACATTTTTGGACCGGCCAGTGCAGTGAACACACGCATGCCGGTTCACACACAGATGAAGATAGGAAAGTGTTTTACAATGACATTAACCAAACCAGGGATACTTGCTATGAATGTTTTACAGGGGGGGGGGGCAGAGATTGTAGCTTCCTCAAGCATCTACCATGAAAATTACGATAGAATGGAGAAAGACTGGCAACGTTTCTTCAGTGAGAAAGCGACTGTAACGAAGAGAAGAGACTACCCCCACTAGGTTGCGAAGTCTTTATGGGGATGGAGCCATGTTTCTCTTGAGAACAGGGAAGTAGACATCCATTTTCAATCCACGTCTTCAGCTCATGCTGATATTCTGGCAGGATATTATGAGCCGATACTTTATATACGGACACTCTGTTCGTCAATTCGTTGATGGTTGATCACCTGACCATTTCCATGAAGTCGTTCACACCTTGGTCCTGTCATTAAACTTTGCGCTAAAATATTGTTCTATTTTGATCGCAGTGCAGACACGACGTTTCTTCCCCGAGAATGTAGCATTACTGAACACATTGATGCTAACTCCATCCAACATTGATTATGTTCATATCAATAAGTAAATCGAAGCTCAACACCTGACTGTTAATGGGGTCTACATTATCCATTTCCAGCGTGACGGTCCCAACATCATAATTACAGAGAATTTTGCGGTCCGCTGTCATTATTTCCATGTTCTGTAGACTCCGATGGCTACAATCAGGTTCTTTCACAAGAGAGCGCGGACATCCAGCATCCACTTTAACCGTTTCATGCATGATTTTTACAGACATTATATGTACTCTATGTAACTTGTTTTTGAACAACGTGCCTTCAAGTTGAGCTGACTTCCGAAAAGGCCCGTAACGACTAATAATGGAGGCAAAATGTGTGCTTCGATGTCCCTGACTCTCACGAAAACAAATATAATTGGTTAAATCAAAGTTTATGATAATTTATGACAACTTTTCTATTTGTTGTTGTGGAACAACAGTATTCATGAAAAGGCTAATCAGAACCTCAGTCGCGGGGAGCATCTCTTTTAAACTGTTTGGGGGATAGACTGCTGCTGATGTCATGCCTCTTTTTTAATCCCAATGAAAACTGAGACACAGGCCTATCTTTCTGCAACTGAAGCAGCACACAATTGCTTACGCTTTTGCACATTGATCCGCGGCTCCCCTATCTGCATTGATACTAGAACCCCTTCTAAAATAGTTTAGTTCATCTGCAGAACGTGGCCTTATGATCGAATAATGCACCTGAACTGGTTGTGCAATCGCTGTAACCGCATTTCCTCTTCTATTCTGTCGATAACACGGTCTCTGGTTAGAATTTCAGTACAAGACCGTGTCGTCCATTCTTGATAATCCATGAAAGTGCTGCCATGCGTGATTTGGTAGTCCAGAAACGAAGACGCATGCCATCCATTTTTCAGGGAGTACTCTTCTACAGCCAAGAATACGTCCACGTTCTCACGGGCCTCATTCGTCGTGTTACAAAGCTGTCTAACGTTACGTAAGAACTAACCGCAAAAGCATGTACTAGGACTCGTCTAACTTACCTAAGGAACGAACCAAGAACCTTTAGATCTTTAGAAACGGCAATGGAAATGAAGAAACGAAGTTCCGGGTATGCTATGACCCGATGTATTAATTATGTTTTCACTGTGCGAAAAGCTAGTGGTTCACTTCCGAAACAGAGATATCTACCACGTATCAATCTATCTTAGAAAACAACACTTTTCTTTCGGTCGCATTCTTCGATTTTAATATTTAGTACGGCTCGATATTTTTCCTTAAAATTATAATACATAAAGGAAATCGGAGGAGTTTTCATTGTCACACCGTAGGAAACTAGCTCAGGATAGTGGCGGCATTAACCAAAAGGAGAACGGCGACAATTACGAAGGGTTGCGACGACAAAATGAACTATGTTGAAGGAAATCATCGAAAGAGTGCGCCAAGAAAGCCCAGTGCAAGGCAAGTGGTGCGTTAATCGTCCTGAGCTCGACTCATGGGTTGATGCGATCTCCTTGGCTTCTAGTCTTACCAGCCACGATGGAGCCGATATAAAAGATGCAATCTGGTTTCAAAAAGAGATAAGTGTGCAGCATATTAACTGATGCTGTGTTGAAAGATGTTAACACTGACGTAAGGAGCCATGAAGTTGCTCATATTCACCAACTCTGCTTGTGCGCACAAATGTATCTCGGGTACAGGGTGCGTATCAAGGCTGTATAAGTAAAGTCAGCCCCTATATGATTACTCGATAACTTCAGTAACAAAAACCACATTCTTTAATATTTTAGTTAGTCAGAAAATAACATTTTCTTTGGTTCGTGTTATTCGATTTGTAATATTTAGTCCTGATCGATATTTTTTATTAAAATTGTCATACACTCGGAGGAGTTTTCACTTTCACGGTAACATCTACTACCAGTGCCATTCACGCACACCGGGAAGAAATTTTGTACGACACACACTTCTGTAGCGCTGTTATTATCATTTCATATTTCAGTCTTGCAATTGTACGTTAACTCAATACTCTATATTTTTATACAGAACAATGCACGCGCCCTCTTCCATACACGTTTTATTTGTGAGATGTATTCTCATTTGATAATCCATAATCGCCCGTCTTCGGTTTCTTATTCTCGATTACCACAATACCAGAATAACAGAATGACAGAATAACCAAAAAATAAAAATAAAAATAAAATTAAAAAATAAAATAAAATAACTGACGCACTTTATCTAAACACCATAAAGTTCCATTAACTAAACAAAAATAATGTTTTTGAATAATGGATCTATATTAAACTAAATCTTTATCATTATTTCAGATCTTAAATTGTAATGTAATTTTACACATCAGGCGATGGCAAGCGGCCCGATGGTCTGACGGTGTTTTCCTGTGCAAATGGTTAACCTCTTGAAAAGGAAGCGACACGTCGACACTGTTAACGCCCTCGTCAGTAACAAAATCGGCGACAAACCCTGGACATGTAGCAGCGTCAGCAAAAGATCGCAAACAATGAAAATACGCCAGTCTTCTCGACAGATTTGTGTTCCAACCGATTGCCTCAAAGAAGACTGGAGCGACAGGCACCGCTAAGCGGGACTTCTTCGACAGTTAATGACGCGCCACACCGGCAACCATCGTGAATTGACTTGGCTTCACGAGCGCCTCTCCATCGCCAATGTTCATGGAAACGCATCGAGCCTGCTCTCGGCCTGCCAAGTCAGCAGGACATCCAATGATACATCCTGATATTTGCATATTGGTTTTTAAAAATGACATTTTATTAATTAACTATTGTTTGTTGTTATTTAATACCCTCATTTCAATGACTTTATTTTCAACTAAATAGCTGTATTTTCACATTGTGTTCAGATAGGATCAAATCATTGGTTAACAATATATTCTTAGTGAAATCTGACCGCATCGAGTTTAATCTCAAGACTCGGTTTCAGGAGCAAGGAAACAATTAAAAATCAAACAATTTAACGGGTTCGACATATCTGAACTTATGGGACATGGAGTAGTAACAGTCTACACTTGCGGAGGATTAGTGATAACGACTAAATACATCTGAAGAAGGCCGGAGGATGCAGCTGTCGAAACGCTGCGAACTCGATAGTCACTATATAATAGTATCCTAGGATAATAGTTCGTGGTTTACAAATAATATAAAAAAATAGTAACAACTCTTTCATAAATATGGTTAAGTGGATAAACTTTACCTGTAATGTTGGAACAACAAACCAAAAGAAATAAATTATACTGTCCTTCGCCCCCCCTTCCTCCCGAAAAACAACGAAGAAGAAAAATCGATGTTTGAAATCTATTGACTAGCAATGGCGGAAGTGACGTTGCCAATGTGTTCTCAGATGTAAGTCTTAAGATTAATGATCTGTCTTATTGTTTGTTATACAAAGGTGTAAGCGGTGCGTCAGTGCAACCTGAGAGAGAGAGAGAGAGAGAGAGAGAGAGAGAGAGAGAGAGAGAGAGAGAGAGAGAGAGAGAGAGAGAAAGAGAAAATGTGCGCGTGTGTGTGCGTGTGTTCGCGTTGAGAAGACGCCATTCCCTGACTGATGAGGTAAATTATCGATTAGGATTTCGTCCTTACTTATTTCTTACTACTTTCTTTTTCTTCCTACTTGTTTTCTGTTCTTTCTTTCTTTCTTTCTTTTTTTCTTTCGTTCTTTCTTTATTTCCGTATTTCAATTGTCTTTCTTTCTTTCTTTCTACGTTTCTTTTTTTTCCTGTCTTTCTTCCTCTCTTTCTATTTTCATTTCTATATTTTCTCTGTCTGCGTTTCTTTTTTCTTTTCTTTTTTTCTTTTTTCAAACTTTTCTTTTTTCTCCCACATTTCCTTCCTTGCATTTTTTCGTCTTACTTTTCATTCGTTCTTTCTGTCATTTCCTACATTTAATTCTTTCTTTCTACTAGTATTTACTTATTTCTCTTTTGTTCCCTTCCTTCGTTCTTTATACTTTTCTTTCTTTCGTTTCCTCCATTTCATTCTTTCTTTTTTTTCTAGTTTTCTTTCTTTCTGTTTTTCTGCCTACTTTTTTCTACTGTTTTCTTCTTCTTTCTTCCTACTTTTTCTTCTTTTCCTTTCTTTTTTCTATTTTTTATTTCAATCTTTCCTTATTTTTAATTCCCTAAAATTCATCTTGCAATTTTCTTGCTAAATTCTCTCCTCTTTCTGCTTCGTTAGCTTCTTCTTTCCCTCTCCACTAATAAAGTCTACCTTTCAATATTTTTCCATCTCTCTTTCTTTCTCCCCTTATTTCCTTTTCCTCTCTTTCTCTCTATCTTTCCCATCTTTCTCTCTCTTCCACCTTCCCTCTCTCTTTCTTTCTCTCTTTTTATCCCCCTCTCTCTCCCTTTCTCCCTATCTTCTTCTTTCGGTTTATCTATTTTTTCTTTTTTCCTCTCTTTCTCCCCCATCTCTTTTTTCTCTTTCGCTTTCTTTATCTCTATCCCTTTCTCCACCATTTTCTCCCTCTCCCCCTCTTTCCTCTCTCTTTCTCTCTTTCCTATTGTCTATCTCTCTCTCTCTCTATCCCTCTCTCTCTCTCTTGCACCACCTCTCTCCCTATTTCTTTAACTCCCTTTTCTCTCTCTCTCTCTTTTAGATACGTTATTGCATCTCCATGCGAGACTTTTTTGTCGGTCTGTCATGCTTAAGCTTTTTTAAAAATTCATCTTAATATTAAAAAAATCAAAAAACGTCAATTTCAATTTGCTTCCTTAGCCTTTTTGTCTAGGAACAAAGTGTAGTATCTGTTCTGATGCTACACTTAGTCTATTCTGTCCTCGGTCAGTGAAAAAGTCCTTCTAGATTGAGGCAATTTTAATTCTTGTTCCAATCCAGGGTGCCCCTTTTCGGGGAGCTGGATTTTCCACACATTAAAAACCGACCTTGTGTCTAAGTGTGGCCCCCGTGGAGAGGCTAAAATAGGAACTGTATAGTGAAAGCTTTATTAAAGTTGGTGTCGGTACATTGTGACAATAGATCAGAATATGTGCCTTGATGCAATTCGTTCATTCCCTTACCTTCCCATCAATTACTTCCCTACTTTCTCTGCATCAACTCCCTCGTCTCTTTTTTAGTCACTTTTCTTTTATATGTACTTATCTTTCTTCCCCCTCTCCCTTTTCTCCTCTTTCCTCCCCCTCTTCCTCCCCTTTTAATTGTATCTCCACCCCCATCTCTCTCTCTCTCTCTCTCTCTCTCTCTCTCTCTCTCTCTCTCTATATATATATATATATATATATATATATATATATATATATATATATATATATATATATATATATATATATAATGGTTATGACATTTGCTTGCGAAGTCTAAGTTGATTCTGTGGCAGGGGTTCGAACCGTGCGACCGTCTGAGATCATCATTCCTACACAGATGAGAGCGAAAGCTTGAACCGCTGGCTTATGTAGGTAAACATTATTTAATATATTACATATTGTTTATTTAAAATTGATTATATATATATATATATATTACATGTATAGATACAGAGAAGATTGACTCTCCTCACAGGCAACACATTCTGTTCTTTCTATTACATATATGTTGTCAAAATGTCCGTATATATCTACACCTACATGTATGCATCTGTTTCTATGTACATGTATACATTTAACTGTCCGCGTGTATCTAAATACAATTGTTCTTCTTTCTAATTATTTTAATTTTTATAGTCCTCTCACTAATAACTGTTATTCTTATCACTATCATTCTTTGTCAATGTTTTCCTAATTACTATCATGTAATTTTTCTAATCATTAGTTAATTATTTTTTAATTCTTTACAATAAGGTATTTGTAGAAATGTTTTTTTAATATTTTAATAGATTTACTCCAAATATATTCTTTATTTATATTTACACTTTATAGCTACTTTGTATAGTATATCTCCTTTAACTTGAAATATTTCAACTTTATAGCTACTTTGTATAGTATATCTCCTTTAACTTCAAAAGTTTCAACTTTATAGCTACTTTGTATAGTATATCTCTTAAATATAGTATATCTCTTTAAATATTTCAACTTTATAGCTACTTTGTATAATATATCTCCTTTAACTTCAAATTTTTCAACTTTATAGCTACTTTGTATTGTATATCCTCTTTAATTTGACATATTTTAACTTTATAGATACTTTGTATTGTATATCTCCTTTAATTTTAAATATTTCAACTTTATAGCTACTTTGTATAGTATATCTCCTTTAACTTGAAATATTTCAACTTTATAGCTACTTTGTATAGTATATCTCCTTTAACTTTAAATATTTCAACTTTATAGCTACTTTGTATAGTATATCTCTTTAATATAGTATATCTCTTTAAATATTTCAACTTTATAGCTACTTTGTATAGTATATCTCCTTTAACTTCAAATTTTATAATTCCCTGGTAAGTAGCAAGGAATTATAAAGATATGATGATAAAGATATAAAGTTATATCTTTATCACCGGGATCTTCTCATATATTCCAGATTCCCTTTAAGGTTAAAACTTATCACATTCCTTATTCTCCTCCGGTATTTATATAGATCAATTAAATTCAGCCACCTATCAAAATTATTTATAGTTTTAAATAAACCGAATTATAATACGTGCTCTTCTTGGGAATAGAATCATATTTTCAAGCTATACCATTTTCTGCTAGATAATTCCGGACTTATTCTCTTATAGACTTTATCTTCTTATTATTTCAACTTCTGTTAATATAAAATAATACACTTTAAACAATTTTTATATATAAAAACACATTAAATGAACTCTAGCTTCTTCTATTTCTCCCTTTTTGTCATTTATCAATTTTTTCAATTCAATCAATTTTTAACTAACTGTATTATTTAATTGTTTCACATCCTTTTGTATTATTTCAAACTACTATTATTATTGACCTCCATCTACCAATAATAATTATTATTAATATACAAAATCTAACTTCACTCAATTTTATTCATTGTATCTCCTTTTTGATATCCTAACATTGTTTATCATTGGTAAAAATTATCTTATCGCTCCTAATAGACTTCAATGCCACCTTTATCCACTTTTCTATCCTATTTTTATTGAAGAATTTTCACTAATGTATTTTTACACCCATTTAATTTGTCTCCCTCGCGCTTCAACCTATATGTGAACACTCTGAATGCTTTGAATGTTTTTATTGATTCAATTCTGCTCCGAATAGTCCTGTCAGTCGGAATGGATTTCTTGTACTGAAATCTGATGCCTTTTTCACGAAACTTCAGTACACGATGACGAAGTGACGTTTTGGTACTGTCAAAGAATAACAACAAATAATGAACAATAAAATATTTCCAAAAAGTCTTAGAAATAGTCGTACGCCAAATTCTCTTTGGTTTTGAATTCTTGAAAAAATGCTCAAATTATATTTATCTCAACTAACATTATATATATATATATATATATATATATATATATATATATATATATATATATATATATATATATATATATATATATATATATATATATATAGTGTTTCGAAATAAACAAATTCATGACATACTCATTTACACCCGTTCCAAGAATTCAACATTAACAACAGTTTTGGCGTACAATCCAAATGTCAGGTGAAAGTTCGTTGGGAGTGAAATGCATCAGCAAGAAAATACGTAAGTATATGTCCCGAAGGAATTGGTAAAAATTAATTAAAAAAATCAAACAGTAAACGTGTTAAAAGCCATAATTTTACCTCCTAGTCTGGGTAAAAAAATGCAGGTGTTTGTTCAAACCGGATTTCAAACTGGATTTAAATACCTCTGTCTCCCAAAACAAAACCTTTCACAACTTCGGATATTTAGATTACCTTCAACCCATCACCCTACGCTTGCTTCATACTTTGAATTCTCAGATTTGATTAAACGAACTTTCTTTGCTTCTTCAATGGTGATCATTTTCTTTGCACATTTTAAACTTTTTAAATTGTTTATATTTTTTATATCTTTTATATTTTTTATATTTTCAAATGTTTGCATTACAGAAAATTTTATTGACTTATCCGTCGAATTTCCTTTGATAATAAGAGCATATCTTTGAAAATGCATGAATTAAGGAAAGAAAAAAAAGTTTTTTATATGACCCTTTTTTGAACAATTGATGATTTGATAATTATTGCATTTTAATCCAATTTTTATTCTCATCACTTATTTATTTATACTATTGCTCTATCTCGTATATCGAGTTTTGACTATTCATGATAGGAGATAATTTAAACATATAATTTTTATCTTTATTTTCTCACGTCACATACATACATACATACATACATACATTATTTTTAACATAGTTCATCCAAAACAAGGCAGGCCGCCACTGTAGACGTAAGGGGCTACTGAGAAAAAAGGGTG
>OY744539.1:5563777-5581277 GCA_963556195.1 Sepiola atlantica | reverse complement strand
CCCATACACATCAATAGCAATTTTCGAATCATGAAATTGAATTTTCCGTATCTTCTGAGGTCTATTCTATAAGCAGCAGCATTCGTTCTCTTTCTGCGACCGGCACGTTTTCCTCTTATTAATCGGCACGTAATATAATCGAATTAGATCACACAGGGGGGAAACAGAAATCAGTCAAAAGATTAAGCCGCCAAAGATCTATATGATTAGAAAAGAAGAAAAAACAAAAACAAACTCAAAACAAAAACAAAACAAAACTAAACATTTCCCCTTGGCACTATACAAAGAATTCGCCGTAAAATGTAGTTTCCTGATAAATAACCACTTACCGCACGTAAAATACCATCTTCGATGACTTTAAGTCAACTTCCCGAACGGCAACCCTTACCACACCCCTCTTTGATGCATTTGTACCACGTGGATTTATCCCAGCCAATATGTAATGATTAACCTACGCAAGTGACGTATTTTCACTAATGAGTAATCCGGAGGGGCTTAAACGTCAGTCTTTATCCAGAAGCCGAAACATACGTCTTTGTATATCTACTCGAACACTTAAGGAAAATTATTAGAATGCAAATAAATTGATTTCATTCCCCCCCGCCCCCTCAAAAAAGGTCACAGCTTTCCAGACGACCCAATATATGCATATACCTAATATATGCATATACCTAATATATAAAATCAAGTCGGTCGAATTCTCGAATTTTAAAATCTTTTTACTTTTATACACCTCAAACAAGGCATATTGCAACTGAAGCGTAAGTGACTACTGTGATAGGGGCCAGGTTTATAGGGGGACAACCTCGATAGTGAGTTGAGAAGCAAGATGCTTGTTCACATAACATTTAAATTTCTGCATGTTGGTACTGTCAGGGAAATGGGGAGCAGGAGGTAATTCCAAAAGCCTAGCGGTTCGAGGAAATAAGCTATTAGAGTAGAAGGTTTTACGGTATCTGGGGACCTCTAATTTGAATAGGTGAGATCTTACTGTTAGTCGAGTGGGTCGGAGTATTTACGTTGAGGGTGTACAAGTGCAGTGGAAGTACTTGTAAAACAAGCACAGAGATGCAACACTGCGGCGATGTGACAGGGGCTGAATTTTGCCAGACGGTGCTGGAGCTATTATGTTACACATTCATTTTTACACCCTGTCTAGGAGGGAGAGAATAGTGATTCGTACACCAGCCCAGATATGTCAACAATACTCCATATAGGACACTGGCATGTGTAAGAATTTTTCTAGCACGGCAAACTTGCAGCAGACTTGGCAGTATCGTCTATGTACTTATTTTACTTCATATTGCTTGAGAATGTCATGCTGAGGACTTTAATCGTTGGACACTCAGGAAAGGGTGCTACCGGTCATGACAATTGGTGGTTGGAAATTTTTTTTATAGTTGCTAAAGTAAATGAGCTTTTGGTCCACGTTGTTAACATAAATAACATTTATTTCGATTTATTTCCTCTCAGAAAATACTTTATCCAACTATGAACATTTTCTCAATGGCTGCCATTCTTATCATCACCAGCAAATTCATATTAGTGTTTGTGTGTGTGATGTTTGTGTGTTACATATAAAAATAAAAGTTAGATAATCTACATGAAATCTAAAGGTGTATTCTTATGTCAAATTTACCGGGGAAGACAATGGAAGTGTTTCCGAATCTCTAACTGCACTTCTAAGGGGGATATGAGGGCATAACCTCCTTAAAACTTCAAATATACCCTATTTTTATGAAATTTTAATCATACGCATAACCTTTTCTGGGGAAGACAATGGAAGTGTTCCTGAATTTCTAAGTGCACCCCTAAGGGGTTTATGAGGGATAACCCCCTTAAACTTCAGATATATCCTATTTTAATGAAATTTAAATCATATGCATAATATTTTTTGAGGAAGACAATGAAAGTGGTCCCGAATCTCTAAGTGCCCTTTTAAGCTAAGGGAGCTATGAGGGCCGAACCTCCTTTAAAACTTCAAATATATCATATTTTGATGAAATTTATATCATATGTATAAAATTCTCCGTGGAAAACAACGAAAGTGTTACAGAATCTCTGCGTTACCCTCTAGATGGTGAATATATACGTGTACCCTTAAAACTTAAAATACGTATTCGATTTTAATGAAATTTAAACCACATATATAAGCAACTAATTCAGAGATTTTTCCAAAATTTCATCAGATCCTTATGTTGCATAGCCTCTCTCTTGGGCCGCGGCGGTACTCGTTTCGTATACTCGTCCCGGAACGGGCCGTGGCAGCTCCCGTTTAAATACTCATTTTTTAATACCAAAAATCATATAGTTTGCATACCTTTAAATTTCTCGTACCCTCTCTTCTTTCCTCGTCGTAACACCTGAATCCATAAGCAGCAAATAAATCGTAGTACATTCTTTTATTATATAGCTTGCAAATCGAGACTTAAAATATAAATGTAAAAATAGTTATATCGAGTTCAAGGTTAGGAGCAGGAGTTTCTTGGGTTACTCTACTTTCCCGGCCATTACCGAGTCCTGCTCGTCTTAATATACGGATTGCGTCTCCGTCAATTTTATTCTACTTTTCTTTCATTCTTTATCCTTTTTACTTTTTCATTTGTCTTTTTCAAGTTATAAGTGGATCGAAACTTGTCAAAAACAAAGAATAGATCGGAAAGGAACACAAGAGTGCTGCATAAACAATTGTCCTGCCATCATAACCAAGAAGGAGAACCAACCATTATTGGAATTTCTGAATTCTATTGACTTGCTAAACATTTATCCACAAAATAAAACAATATTCCTACACAGAATTATTTGTTATATAAAAATCAAAATAATCGTTGAATAAAAAAACAATAAAAAAATATAGTTAATTAATAAAGTAGCTTTTTGCACAGCAATATGCAAATTAGTTAACTTTAATATTGAGATCACATAAGCAGTATATAAAAGAGATAGGGTGCTGTTATTGTGTAATCTTGAAGTAATTTGAAATAAAGTGTTTTGACTTCAGAAATGCGAGATATGAGCCCAACTTTATCATGTATTTATTGAGATTAAGTTGACAGAGAAGGAACGACTGGAGGTGGAAATCAATATCGATTATGCATCATCAAATAACAATTATAACATTGGAAAGCTTCTCAGTGAGAGGAAAACCCCAAAATCTGTAAATAAGGAAAACTATTATTGGAATTTCTTAATTCTGTTGACTTGCAAAAGATTTGTCCACAAAATAAAGCAATATTTTTGAATATTGTTATATTAAAATTAAAACAACCGTAGAATAAAAAACAAAACAATAACAAATATAGTTAATTAATATAGTATCTTTTGCACAGCAATATGCAAATTATGAAAAATTTTCTTCTGAGGTCACATATATATAAGCAGTATATAAAACAGGTAGGCTGCTGCTGCTATTGTGTAAACTTGAATTAATTCGAAGATGTTTTAACCTCATCGTTAGTGTGAGTAATGAGCTCAACTTTCGCATTTAGATATTCTTCCTTTTCTTCTTCTTCTTCTTCTTCTTCTTCTTCTTCTTCTTCTTCTTCTTCTTCTTTCAATCTCTCTTTTTCTTTGTATCTCTTCTACCTTTTCAACTGTTATTTTCACATCTCTCCTTATCCTTTCAATCCACTCTCTCCTCTCTTTTCCCTGTTTTGACTCCAACTCTCTCTTTTCTTTATCTACCCCCCCATTTCTCTTGATCCTCCTCTATATCTCCACCATCAGTTTTATCACTACCCTTATTTGATCTCTTATCCTCTTCCTTCCTTCCTTCCTTCATTCCTTCCTTCCTTCCTAAATTCCTTATTTCCTCAATTACTTCCTTCCTCCATTCCTTCCTCCCTCCATTCTTTCCTTCCTCTCTCCATTCCTCTCTACCTCCCTCCATTCCTTTCTTCCTTCGTGCATATATTCCTTCCTCTCTCCCTACCTTTCTTCTTCCATTCCTCTCTTCGCCCTCCCTTCTTCCCTCCCTTCCTCCATTCCTTCCTTTCTTCCTTTTTCACTTCCTTCCACTCTCTTCCTCCATTTCTTTCTTTCTTTCCCTATTTCCTTCCTTCCTTGTTCCTCAATTCCTACCTTCCTCCACTTCATTTATTCCCCCATTTTTGTAATTCCTTCCTTCTCTTACATTTTTTCCTTCTTTCTCTCCTTCCCTCTTTCCGTCCTTAATTCCCTCTTTCTTTTCTTTCTTCATTCTTTCCTTACTTCATTCTTTACTTCTCTCCCTCTTCACCCGCCATTTCCCCCTCCTTCGCTCCATTCTTTTCTTTCACACACTCCCGTCTCTTTTTTTCTCTCTTAACCCCCATTTTCCCTTCATCTCACTTTCCTTCCTTTCTGGTCCACCAAAAATCTATTTCAGCCCCCCGAGTCAAAGAGCGAATCCCCCCCCCCCCCCCAAAAAAAAAAAATTTCAGTGTAGTCCGAAGATCAAAGACAAAATTATGGTAATTTAAAGTTGCGGATGTTTCCTATCAAAGGGGTGACAGAAGACACTCGGTGCAATCGTACCGCCTAACCTCTACTCCCACACATGAAATTTTTTTTTAAATGTGTGTTTTTTTTTTAAATGTGTGTTTTTTTTTTAAATGGTACAAAAATATCAAATAATGTAATCGAATATTTTAGCGTGGAACACCATACAACAATCAGTGATTGATGGTGGATCGTCACGATTATTGTAATCATAAAAAATAATAATGCTACACTAGTTAATAGCCGCTCCTTGAACAGTGTTGGTATAGTACCTGGGTATGTCAATTACCATCTTTACCTAGCTTCTGTCGCTTTATTGTACGCAGAAAAATATTTGTGAAATTTTGTAAAAAAAAAAATGCTACTTAGTATTTGCATGAGAGGTAAGTAACTACGATGAATGTATTTACATATTGTTTTTATTGGCAAAAACATTAGAAACTATGTTTTTAAGCAAAAATAATTTTCTTTAGAACTAATACCGAATACCTTTTATGTTGACCTTTTTGCGTATTATCAAAAAAAGTTCACTTAGTTAAAAAAATACTAATGTAAAGTTTTTTTTAATGTTATTATGTTATTTTAATTTCTTTAAATTCATAAAACAGGTATCCAGTTAAAAAAAAACAATCTTTAAGACTTAAGTAAGATTCGAACTCGGGTATTGACATCGTAAAAACTACTGCCTTAGTAATGTGTACTCTGCCTATTCCTTTTTTGTCAACCAATCGCGTTTCTATCGACGAACAGACACATTTCAAAGGCACCTACACTTTTTAATAGTATATAGATTATCATTTTTCTTTCTTTCTTTTAAAACGGTCTAGTGTCCACAATTTGATTATCCGGCCGCTGTACTCGTCGGCTTACTTCAGGTATCAGTTACAATTTTTGTCTGAGCAACCCACTTTTCAATAAAAAAAAACAACAATTTCATTCTACTATGACCGGGACATTTAGTATATATGCACAGGTATGATGGAAGTAAATCGACACCCATATAAACTTGGATGTTAATTTAAAATATTGATTATAAAGTATTACAATACAGTACTAATACTTATTTAGTACTACTTAGCTGACATCTGCTTTGCGCTTTCTTTATGCAAGGGCCCGTTTAGGCCTGCTGGTGATCAGTTCACAAAATTGTCTTGAGGTATTTCTTGCAATGTTTTTCAATCCAATTAAACTTTTATTTGGTAATGTTGAATTTTTTTCGCTCCCATGCTCCCATTTTGAATTTGTGGCCGTAGACCGCCATCAGTGGACTGTTGCCCTTGTGCCAAACGGTCATAAACAACGTTTTCAGTATAATTTAGACGGTTTCAAACTTTGGGAAATTAAATGGTTATCGTATCTACGTTTGCAGAAGCTATCATACATCACAGAGTCAGACGTAGATGTTGACGAAGACGCCTCGTACCAAGAGAAGAACGCCGAAGTATTTGCGTTAATTGTGCAGTTTTTAGACGACAAAAGCTTGTCATTGCTAATACGAGGCGGAAGAAATGACGGAAAACAAGCGATGGAGATACCATTACGTTGGAAATGGTAAACCCAGTATTATTGCGTTATGCAGAGAGATGACAACATTAAAAATGAAATCACATGAAAGCGTCACGGATTGCATAATAAGGGCTGAAAATGCGACATCATCTTTCAAAACAGGTGGCGAAATGATGACGGACAGCTTGTTAATCGCAATGCTCTTAAAGGGGTCACCATAAGACTTTAATGCCTTTTCTACGGTAATAACCTAACGAAAAGAAGAGTTAAAATGCAGCGATTGTAAATCTTTACTTAGAAGCTATGAGGAGACAGAAAAATGCCGAGAGAAACAAACACGTGATGATCACACGATGAGGATATCCGTACAATCTAAAAACGAAAGAGTTGTACAATGTTATAACTGCGGAAAAGCATGGCATAAAAGTTTTGAATGCAGAAGTAAACACACGTCTATATTTAAAAGACGATGGTGTAAAAATTGCAAAACTGGAACTCACGACACGGATTATTGAAGAAAAAGAAATAACTCAGTTAAATTGCTGAAAGACACAAGTGAGACCAACTCATTTTCATTTGCAGTAAGTACGACTGAAAACCTTTATAAAATGAACATTTTTGATTTGCTTGTAGACTGTGGGGCTACCGCCCACATAATTTAGGATACATCTAAATTTATTCGAACAGATAAAATTTTTGATAAATCAAAACAGACTATTGAATTAGCTGATGGAAGTCGTAGTACTGGCATAGTTCACGCTAAAAGCGACGCTGAAAATTTCCTCAGAGACGACAATAATGATAAACGTAAAGTAATTTTACGAAATGCATATATGTTTTATCTTACAGACAAAATATTTACTCGATACAGTCAGCAACAGAAGATTACGCTTCGATCTATTTTGCAAAGAATCGCGTCAAATTTAAGACCCCGGATGGAAGCACGTGTGACATTAATAAGCGAGGGAAACTGTATTTTCTCAACGGTATCAAAACCGAACAAACGCATTCACTGAAGGGATGGCATGGTATTTTAGGACACTGCAACAAAGAAGACATTTTGAATTTGGAACGAGATACTAAAGGCATGAAAATAAGTAATAAAAATAAATTTAATTGTAATGTATGTGCAAAAGGAAAAATATGCGAATATAAAAATAGAAAAACAGACAAAAAGGCAAACAAAAGACTTGATTTAATCCAATGTGATTTGGCAAGATTCAATTGAACCAACTTCGATAAATGAATCGAAATATGTAATAACATTTGTCGATGATTACTCAGGACTTATCAACATTTATTTTCTTAAAAATAAATCGCAAGCAGCAAATGCCACGCAAAGATTTTTGGTTGATATAGCAGCACGCTACGAAGGATCAGTCAAAAGACTAAGAACAGATAACGGAACGGAATTTACTTGTTCTCAGTTTAAACACCTACTTACAAAAAAATGAAATAAGACAAGAATTTTCGACGCATTATTCGCCACAACAAAACGGTACTACTGAGAGGTCATGGAGATTAGGTTTCGAAATGGAGAGATGTCTGTTAATACAAGCAAAGGTACCAACAGATTTATGGAACTATGCGATTAGAACATCAACCTACATAAGGAATAGATGTTTTAACAGAAGAACTGGAAAAATTTCTTTCGAAATGTTCATAAAACAAAAACCTGATATAAGTAATATGCATACTTTTGGTACTACATGCTTTGATTACATTCAAAATAAAACAAAATTAGATCCAAGAAATGAACAAGGAATTTTCGTTGGATATGATGTTGGAAGTCCAGCCTATCTCCTTTACTTTCCAGATAGAATAGAGATCAAGAGAATAAGATGTGCACTCTTTCATGAATTTTAACAATCAGACGCAGAGGAAGACGAGAATAATTCCTTTGATTATTCCAAAGAACATACAACTTGACCAGAAGAATATAATACAGAAGAAACATCAAATTCAGATGAAAAATATGAAGCATTAAATGCAGATGAAAATGAAACTGAGAAAAGATGTTCTCAATGAAAAATCAATAAACCTAAATATCTAAACGACTTCGTGTTAGATCCTGACAATTTGGACATAGCAAATTGTTCTATCGACTATTGTTATAGAATAAAAGACATTCCTGATACTTATGAAGAAGCAGTGACATTTACTGAAAAAATAAATGGGAAAGAGCCATGAGTGAGGAAATTGATGCTCTTAAGGAAACCAATACTGATGAACTCACCCTTGTTCCTAAAGACAAGAAAATTATTGGAGGCAGATGGGTCTATGCAGTGAAGTTATGGCCGAACAATGAGGAACAATTTAAAGCTAGATATGTAGCTAAAGAATTTTCCCAGATACAAAATATAGATTATCAAGAAACATTTTCTCATACAGCTAAGATCCAATGTTGATGCAAATGGCAGTACAAAATGATTTAATTGTACATCAGATGGACTTTAAAACAGCATACCTTAATGCTAATGAAGTATATACTGAACAACGAAAAGGTTTTGTACGAACAAACAAAAATGGTGAGACGCTTGTTTGTAAGTAATACCAATCTTTATATGGACTGAAACAAAGTGGAAAAAATTGGAACAATTTGTTGCATAGATTTTTAACAGACCAACATTTCAAACAGGCATGAAATGATTATTGCGGGTATAGGAAAAATTATAATGATTCAAAAATAATTATAATAACTTGGGTGGATGATCTAATCATCGCAGCTCAAGATTTAGAAAGTATGAGAGACATAAAACGTAACCTATCCCAACATTTAAAAATTAAAGACCTTAGTCAATTATCTTATTTCTTATAAAATTTGAATGTAATAATGGTATTATTAAAATAAGTCAAACAAAATACTTACAAAGAGTTTTAAACAGATTAGGAATGAACGATTGTAATCCAAAAGCTATATCATGTGACCTAAGTGCTACTAAGAGTCGTACAGATTCAAATAAATTACCAAATAACAGAGTATTCAGAGAAATAATTGGCAGTTTAATTTGCGCAATGACTTGCACGAGACCTGATTTATGTTATGTAATTACCATGTTGTCTCAGTATTTGTCAAAACCCACAAATGCATATTTGAATCTAAGTAGATTTGTTTTTAAGTATATTAAAAGTACTCTATATTATGGTCTAACTTTTAAGAAATCTGAAAATAATTTGAATTTAATTGAGTTTTGCGATTCTGATTGGGCAAATTCAGAAGATAGAAGTATTTCTGGATATTGGTGCCAATTAAATAATGATGGTCCATTGATATCATAGAAATCTAGAAAACGGAAGACTGTCACTTTTGTCTCTCTCTCTCTCTCTCTCTCTCTCTCTCTCTCTCTCTATATATATATATATATATATATATATATATATATATATATATATAGAGAGAGAGAGAGAGAGAGGAAGAGAGAGAGAGAGAGAGACTATTGTAAGTCCAAAGAAAGAAAAGTGTATATTTAAAAAAAGTGAGGCTACCGACATTTAAATTTTTTTAAATATTTTCAAAAACTTCTTGTTTACACTTTTCGTATTTGGTGTTAAATTTCAAACATTAAATTGAAACACCAAATACGTAAAATGTAAACAAGATTTTTAAAAATAATAAATATTAAAAATGTTGGTAACCTCACTCTTTTAAGCATACACTTTTCTCTCGTTGAGCCTACATATTCTCTGTTCTTTCTCTCTTTCTTTCTCAATCTCTCTCTCCCTCTCTCCATATATATATATATATATATATATATATATATATATATATATATATATATATATGTATGTGTGTGTGTGTGTGTGTGTGTGTGTGCGTGTGTGTGTACCACCTTTTCTTCTTTCACTTTCTGTATATATTGATTTACTTATGTATTCTCTTAGGTTTTCAGATACTGAGGATTAGTTCCTTTCCATTCTTAGCGTCTGTTTCAATAACACAATTCGAACGTTCTGGACACATAAGTAGATGTCTAGACATGCGACTAATGACATGAACAAAAAATTGTCAAAACTTTCTGAAGACGAGTCAGTCATTTTTTTAGAGAAAAAAAGGAAAACTATTTTTATGTACTCTTTTTTGACATTCGTTTTGTATTGTGACTACTTAGCATTTGAAATAATAATAATAATAATAATAATAATAATAATAATAATAATAATAATAATAATAATAATAATAATAATAATAATAATAATAATATGAAAAAATATACACGAGCCCAAAGGAACTGAAATTGTCAAAAATTCCATAAACTTACATTAAGGTGCAAAAAACAAAACAACTAAACAAAACAAACCAAAAACAAAAAGAATCACACCGACACCGACACCGACACCGACACCGACACCGACACCGACACCGACACCGACACCGACACCGACATCGACACACACACACACACACACACACACACACACACACACACACACACACACACACACACACACACACACACACACACACACACACACACACACACACACACACACACACACACACACACACACACACACACACACACACACACACACACACACACACACACACACACACACAGAGGGTGGACGGGCGGTCGCACCAGCCTTGGCTGATACCATGAAAGATTTTTGCGATGGGTCCAGGAGGAGAAACAACCAGACTTCCACTGAAATAGTGCGGGGAGGACTAGTACCTTGTAGGAGCTTGTTGCCACTCAAATCCCAGAGAAGAACAACGGTCGTTACTAGCGATAAATCAATGGTAAGCGGCTGTTGCGATAACGCAAAGTGATTTGCAATAGTTATCGAAAGAGGTTGAGAGTACTGGAAATCTGGGGAGACTTGCTGTAACCTGAACTCCAGGGAATACCATTTGTTATTGCCAATGAGCAATCACTGCTTATGAATTTCGTGAAAACGCTTAGTGATTAAATAATAATAATAATAATAATAATAATAATAATAATAATAATAATAATTTCATACCCCCCAAAAAAACCCATAAAAAACACACACACATGGATTAAAGGACTGAGGAGAGAAACCACTAACCAGACTTCCACTGGAAGTGTGCGGAGCGTACTTGGAAGCGCGCAGAGAGTCTGAAGATCTTACAAGAGAACTGAATGTGTTGCAATACCCGTTCCTTCGGGGGACCCGGTAGCATCAAACAAAACACAAGGATAGAGACAAGGACGTGCTCGAGAAACACGTGTTTTATTCTTCACCACCAGCTGGTGTAAGTTGGGTATACGCATATATATAATTAAATATGTCTTTGTTAGCTAAAGTCCTTTGACATTATTGTTCTTTCCTTTGTCTTACGAAGAAACCTCTTTCTTTACCTTGACGGCGGTTGATTTTCGACTCTACCCAACGTAGGTTATTTTCACGAAAACCAGGCAGAGTGATTTACCTTGCAACTAAGAGGGAAACACGACAATACGTTCTGTAGCAATCTGCTCCCGGAATCTAGGGAAGGCTTGTGATCCCCACGCCCGTTGTTTACGGTAGTTCGGCCGTGGTGGGGGTACCTCTCTTCGCGGTAGACCCACGACAAGTTTTTCTCTATATCCTCCCAACTCGATTTCTGCTACGTTAGCGATCTTTTCCTTCGTTTAAAACCGCCGTTTTAATTTCTGACTTTGCATTCCGAGACTTTCGGCGATATACGACTTTTTCAAAGAGTACATTCTTTTTCTTCTTTTGATTCTAATATATATATATATATATATATATATATATATATATATATATATATGTGCAGGAAAATATGTTTTTGTATATACGTTCTATTTTGTTATAGACCAACCGTTTAAAGGTAAACACTCGATTATTCTTTACATATAACAACAGAGCACATATAAATAGACAATATTAGGGTACATTCCAATGACCAAGATTTTACTAATTTTACTGATAATCTTTTCAAAACAAAGACTTCGGTACATTTTTAAGGACCGTTTCGTTCACAGGAAAACATCCGCATTAGTATATCAATCCCGGATTTTTCATCTATGGACTCCTCAGAAACCAAAAAGTTCTCCTTCTAAAATAAATCATAGTAAGGCAAAAATAAATTACTCACATTGATTACATTTTCTCTCGAAAGGGCAGCAACCTTATTTTATAGAGTAAAGCTATGAAAAAATACGCACTATATAGAATTAATAGTTAATTGGTTGAAAGTTAACAACATTTTTATAAAAAAATTCTTTATATCGATAAAGAATGAAATTAATTTAAATAAATAAATTAAATTAATAAAATTAATAAAGAATTAAAAAATTGACACAAATAAAAATAAAAATCATTATATACGACATGAAATTTAGAGTAACATTGAAATAAGAATCATTTCAAAGTAGAGAGATACGAAACCGCATAGCATTAAAGAAGATCAAGCATGAAAATGCTGAGTTTAAGGGATCTATTAAAGTCTTAGTTGCATATAACCATAAAGTTAAAAAGAAAAACGCCAATAATATGTATGTGGTTCGTAAAATCCTAAACTTATCATTATAATTTATGGAATATGTATTCTAGGCAATAGGGTGTGTAACTTAGGTAAATTGTTATTTGTTTAAACTATACAATTTAGGGGGTGCCACTGAGCCGTATCATATCTCCCAAGAAAGAATAAAACCATTAAAATTAATTTTTTTTATTTTTATTGCTTATACCCGACCGGGGACAGGTATTACGAGTTATATATATATATATATATATATATATATATATATATATATATATATTATTGTTTATTATCTATGTACGTATACGTTTCGTCCTTAAACCGGGACTCATCAGCATAGATATATGACTATTCACTACCGGTCATGCGATTCGAAACCCTGGATTACAAGTATTTTTCATCTCAAATCCAACGTCGCTAACCGCTCGGCCAATTCTGAATAGCTGATAAACAATGATAATTTTAACACTTTTTAAAGCGGCTTGACGTCCAGGCATTTTACTTCTATTAGGGAAGGAATGATGCATTATAAAGCAAGTGACGTCATGCTGTATTAGTACTACCATTACAGTGCTCCTTTTTTACGAGGAGCGACAAATATAAATATTTGTTATTGTTCATTATCTATGTACGTATACGTTTCGTCCTTAAACCGGGACTCATCAGCATAGAGATATGATTATTAACTACCGGTCATGCGATTCAAAACCCTGGATTACAAGTATTTTTCAACTCAAATCAAATATATATATATATATATATATATATATATATATATATATATATAGTATTTCATGTATCCACATAAAATTTTATAAGGAGATATAATTTTTTATGTATCAATTTTCAGTATTTACTTCAACAGTGCTCGATACGTAAGTAGAGCTAGGTAGTAAGCTATGAAAATATATTTATGGCAATTAAGCTACACAACCTGAAGATTCCCCCCAGGGATGAAACGCGGGAACCTCTGTGTAGCTTAATTGCCATAAATATATTTTCATAGCTTACTATATATATATATATATATATATATATATATATATATATATATATATATATATATATATATATATATATATATATATATATATAAAAAACCCAGCAGAGTTACTGCCATTAGACCGCCCGGATTATATCTTTATTTAAATTCCTTCGTGAGTGATTTAAAGTCCTTTAATCCAGGATTTAAATTTGAATTTAATGTTGTACCTTTAACCTTTTTAGCTCTTCATAAGTATACTCCTTAAACCCATTTTCTCTCCCTAATTACTTTAGAAGACACGTCATCAAACCCAAAAACAGTAATATACGATACTCATCATATTGGCTCACGGGATTTATATAGAAATATTTTTTTATTTGTTTATTTTCTATGTCTCTTTTTTATATCTCTTTAAATCTTCTCCGGTTTAAATCTCAACTGTTACTTTTCACCCCCACCCTTTTTTTCAAACGTTATTAAACCTTCCTTACACTAAATTTAAATAAACATACATCACACTCTAAGCCAATAACGCGTCCAAACGAGAGTGACACGTGACATTACATTTCTGAAACAGATGACAACAGAAGCTGGAGAGAGCCGGATGGCTAAGTCCTTCTGTGCTTGAAACCGACGGTACGAATGTTGTACTAATTTTTCTCTAGCAATATATATATATATATATATATATATATAGTACATTCTTATATGAATTCAATACAAAAAACAACCTTTATCAGACACCATTTCAGAAGACATCATATTTTAAATTTTTTCTGATATTTGAAAATTTACCGTACTTTCAAAATAAAAAAAAATCCTCAAAAACTAAAAAAAAAACCATAAGAAATAAATGTTTTTACACGCAGTAAAAATTTAACTTGACTGCAAGGGAAGGTATAATTTAACAGATTCTTTGAAATCAGTTTAGGATTATGAAAAAGACAGAAAGAAAATTGAAATCTCCTAAGATCTTTTCGAAGAAAAACTAAGAAATCGAGAATGGAATTGAAACACCCCAGGTTTTAGGATAAAGTTAAAACTTTTATAATTTGACAAGGAAATTTCAAGACGAACATTTTTTTAAGCTAAAGCTTTTCTAAAAATGAGTAAACGTCTTTAATAAGAAACGTTTCCATTTGCTTATCTATCTATCTATCTATCTATCTATCTATCTATCTATCTATCTATATATATATATAAAAAAATCAAGATGAAGAAAAAAAAAAACGGAAGGTATTTTGAAATATTTTATTAAATGTTTCGAAATATTTTTATTTTTCTTTTGATTTAATTACTCGCATCTAATACATGGTTTTTGAAGGCTTGTTTGCCTCTATATTTATATATATATATATATATATATATATATATATATATGTGTTTACTTTGTATTTCTTTGCCTCTCTATTTTATTCTGGTCATATCTATCTATTTATCTCTCCCCCTGCGCTTCTAATTCTCTCTTTCTAATATATATATATATATATATATATATATATATATATATATATATATATATATATATATATATATATATATATATATATATATATATATTATTTAGTAAAACATCAGTACCATTGGTTTCAAGCTCATAAGGTGTTGACCTCCCGGCTATCTTCAGCTTTGTTGTCACTTGGTAGAGAAAATAGAGGGTATCGTTTCTCTACCAAGTGACAACAAATCTATCTATCTATCTATCTATCTATCTATCTATCTATCTATCTATCTATCTATCTATCTAATCAATTAGTATTATCCTCTAATTGTGTGATGATTTGAGACAATGAAATCTTTCGAGGCTATTCCGTTTTAAAGTGATTTCAAACGTCACACGTTTGCCGCAAATATGCAATCCTACTTGACCCTCTTCTCGATTTACGCGTGCTCGAATAATCGCTTTTAAACCAAAACTGAGGAATGATTGGACGTGTTACGGACATTTTTTTGTTTTTGTTTCTGTTGCACCCTTTCGTTTTTTTTCAGACGATTTTACCGCCTTATTCATTGTCCGATAAGCGGCTTTGTTTGAAAGAAAACACTCGACCCGGACAATTAGTCTGCCATGGTGACTCACCAAACAATGACATCAGATTAACGTCGCAAGTTTCGCGAGTGGCTCTATTTATTTATGAGAAGTGACGAAGACAACGTGTGATTTGAAAAGACGATGACGACAGACGTCGGAAGGAAGAAGGAACGAGTGAGAGAGGGAGAGAGAGAGAAAGAGAGAAAGAGAGGGAGAGGGTGAGGGACAAAAAGATTAGCATGAAATATAATACAAAATATCCATGTTCTATGCTGGGTGTTCAGGACAAATTTAACACTTTTTGGAAAGGAAAGAGAAAACGTCACATCTTAAGCAATAATTGATGTATTCCTAAATTCCAAAGAGCATCACTTAGAAGATCATTTGTCGAATACAGTTCACTCTAAGAAACCGCTATGAGCTTCCACCACAGCCTCAAGGCGGGACCTGAACCTGTAGCACACGGCCTTCACGGTGTCTCTCGAGAGATGGCTTAACACCGGTTTGATCCTGGCAAATAACTTGTCTTTAGTATTGCTGGTGCTACGGTTTGGTGTCTTTCTCAACTGCACCCACACATAATAGCTTATTGGTTTGCAATCAGGCGAGTTAGGGGGGGGGGAGGGGCAGATATTAGGACAGGTTAAGTCCTGGAAGTTTTTCGACAGCCACTTCTGGATTTTCCCGGAGGTGTGATACGAAACTGAGTCCTGTTGCTACCCATATGGCCATCCCACATCTTACACTCCACTCAGCACTTGACTACAGTGGTCAGCAACTCAATATAGCCATCGGGATCGAGACTGACTCTCTTTCCGAATGTGTAGAGCGGCATGATGTGGCCATCTCTGGAAACACACCCACAAAACATGTTTGAGAGAACTTGGTCTTCATGATGCACGGGATTCGTGTGGACTGTATGCTCGTCACCTGTTGTTTTGCGTGTTGTGCACCTGATCTTGAGAAAAATCAGAACATTCTCTGCCCGACTTGCTGTTTGACGTCGTTGAGGAGTTTATTAGCTTTAGTAAGGCGGTTTTCTTAGGCCTTGGCGATGAGTACTTGCCCATTGCGACTCTCGTATGAAGATCCTCGTTCAGCGCCTTCAGTCAGAGAATCTGTTATGATCTTTCCTATAGCGACTGCAACCACACCTCCGTCATAATTCTCAAACTCATATCCCACGGCATTCAAAGTATTCAAGAAGCATTCAGTTGCACCTAAGATTTCCGATTAAAAAAAAATCTTGCATCAATCATGATGATGCAGGTAATTCTCTTCCAATATTCCGAAGTCATCCGTGCTCTCCATCTTCCGAACCCACCAATACTACACAGAAACAACTATCTGTTAAATACTTCAAACGGTTTTGAAATGAAAGAATATAAAAAAATATCAAATTTGTTTCTCGAACCTCTTTGTGTATGGGTTGCTTTTGTAAGTACTCGTCTAATTTCCATTTCTTCTTCTGCGTGGTATT
This sequence comes from Sepiola atlantica, assembly GCA_963556195.1. Lineage (NCBI taxonomy): Eukaryota > Metazoa > Mollusca > Cephalopoda > Sepiida > Sepiolidae > Sepiola > Sepiola atlantica. The sequence goes on along the minus strand of OY744539.1, from coordinate 5,564,341 downwards.
TGGTTTCTGCTCATATTTATTTTCATATATTTGGTCTGTTGTATTCTGTTGCCTGAAAAAAAAGGAGGGCCAACATTCGCAGGATGCCGACCAGGTTCCCAATGTTGGGTATCAAAGAAGCAGATCATGACGCTCAGATTTTCTTCTGAGCCCCACGACTTTTATATTTGTTTAGTGTCATGTTTTCATTGTTTGTTCGTGTATGTTGCAACACCAGACCCAGGATAATTTTACATGTAATCCTGTCATAGGGAGGATGTTTATATATTATATATGCAGCCACAACAATGCACTATTACACACATTGTATGTGTTAGAGGTTTACAATAAGCGGTGACCCATTAGTAAAAAAACTCAGAAACCAAGCATTTTCAGAACTATATACGCATATAGAACATAATAGCAGAATTTGTCATCGATATATATATATATATATATATATATATATATATATATATATATATATATATATATATATATATATATATATATGGGGTAAGATACACGATAAGTCATGAAAATGAAATGCTGTGGTAGGCAAAATGTTTGAAAAAAAGACAAACG
>OY744539.1:5541277-5561277 GCA_963556195.1 Sepiola atlantica | reverse complement strand
CTATGGTTTAAATTTCATTTGAATCTCAGGGAAAACAGTTTTCAGTGGAGGTAGGGGGTGTCCCCGGGGCCCCCATGCGTTGAAGTGATAGCTTTCTTATGTAGCCTATGACCTTCAATGAGAGATCAGTAGTCCACATGTCAATTTTACAGTAAATCTGTGTAGCGGTTTGAGTGAACATAATACACAAAGATCAGGCGGACGCTCACACATAGACAAAATTACTATTTTATATATATATAAGAATATATATATATATATATATATATATATATATATATATATATATATATATATATATATATATATATATATATATAAGAGGGTAGTGCAGTATTAGTGCAGTTCCAACGAGAGAAAAGTATATATGTAAAGGAGTAAGGCTACCAACATTTGTAAAATGTTTTTTCAACATTTATTTATTATTTTATAATTTTGTAATTTTATATAACGCGTTTCAAGCGGTAGTCTGCTTTCATCAGATATGTAAATCCATTTAGGTTTACATATCTGATCTATCTATCTATCTATCTAAATATATATATATATATATATATATATTTATATATATATATATATATATATATATATATATATATATATATATATATATATAGTTCCGAATCCGTTCGTCGAACACTGTCCCGACTAATCTTTTATCTGTACCCGCTTATAGGTACATATAGATCTTAATTTCCAAATGGATTTACATATATGATGAGAGCGGACCACCGATTGAAACGCGTTTTATAAAATGATAAAATGATAAAATAACTGAATAATAAATAAGTGTTTAAAAAAACATTTTACAAATGTTGGTAGCCTTACTCCTTTATATATATATATATATATATATATATATATATATATATATATATATATATATATATATATGAATCTTTTCGTCGAATAAAGTTGTGCGAACGAAGTCAGAGCACCTGCTATGATCCTTCCTGCTAGCGATTACTACCACACCTCCGTCGCAATTCTCTAATTCAATTCATATCTCACGGCCATTAAAAGTATTTAAGAAGCACATAGCTTTAGCTAAGATTTCCAATTAAAAGAAAATCTAGACCCTGTGCTAATGAAGAACACCGATATTAATAAAGATATTTCGTGTCAAAAACGATCGTACACATACAGTTGTTATGTTGAATCTTTGGAGCTCAAATAAATGGTTATATAATAAAGTTTACACACGATCTATATATATATATATATATATATATATATATATATATATATATATATATATATATTGTGTATCTGATTATGTATATTAGCTAGTTCTTTTATCTATCTATCTATCTATCTATCTATCTATCTATCTATCTATCTAAATAAATAAATATATATATATATAGTTCTGAATCCGTTGGTCGAACACTCTTCCGACTAATCTTCTATCTGTTCCCGCTTCTAGGTACATATAGATCTTAATTTCTATTAACCATGTGACAGTTTCCGGTGGCCAAATGGTTATGGCGACTGCTTGTAGATTCCAGGCTCTGAACCGGGTTCGCACTTCCTGACCGTCTGAAATTGTTACTTTACTGCACTGATGAACGCAATAAGCCTACGTCTGGATGTATAAATAATTAAATATTTATATAATATTCATAAATAAATATTAAATTATTTAAGAATTATGTATATATATATATATAATAATAATTCTTTGAGAAGTACACAATTTTATTGCTGCAAGTAGGAAGAGAATACATATTTAATCATTCATTGTTTAAACGAAAAAAGCCAACCAAACAGGTTTCGCGCTCACTCTACATCGAGGGATTTTAAAAAGAAGAAGAAAAGTACCGTAGATATTTAAAATAAAATAATATAATATAATAAAAAAGCGGTATGCTACATATACAATCGGGGATGTGTCTTAGAGACTAAACACCCCTAATCCTAACATACACTACCTCTGTATTTTTTGAATGACCATAGATCATCTCTATGACTTTCAGATGGAATATTGAGTGAGCACGACACAATATAGTAAATGAGTCAATGCTGAAATTCATTGTACACGTTGGGGTTTTAATCAAATGATCTGTAATGGAGAACCTGTATGTATTTTTAGAACGTCCGTTGAACGGAAGGATACATTTCTTATTGTGCTGAGTATGCTTTCTTGAAGTCTGTTGTCCAATCTCAACGTTGTCCTATCTACGTAGTCGACATTGCCACCACATTTAAAATGATAAATTACATTATTTTCATGGTTAGAAGGTAGAACGTCGTTTCGGAAGGACGCTAAATGAGGCTTTGTAAAAAACACAACACGCACGTCAAAGCAAAAAAGCAATTTTCGACTGATGAGTTAATTTGCTTGGCAAATATTTCACTTACTGTACATAACCAAGGCGAACGAATGTAAATTGGACATTTAACCATCGTATTGGGTTTTATTTCAGAAAAATGAGATATTTTCCTTTTGATGACTGACCTAATCACATCAAAAGTGTAGCCATTATTGGACGAAGTATTAGTAATGGCTCTTAATTCTTTGTCCATTTTTGATTGTGAACAAATCATAAGGGATCTGTCTGTTAGGATTCAAAATAAGTTTGACTTTCATTTGCTAGGACAAAATGAAACGTAGGTTTACGGGAAATTGATGTAAAGTAACGCGCTAGAGTGTTCGTTACATCGAGGAAAGTCAAAGTGGAATTACACTCTCCTTCCTAAGTATATTTTAATGTGGGATACATGTTAATTAGTAAACAGAAGAATGTATTTGCCTCTGTTTGATTATTGAAGGGACAAAATGTGTCGTCTACACATCAAAAGTAAACTATGGTTTGATGGGTCGAGATAATAATTCTTTCTCATAGAAACCCACAAAAATATTCGCCATAGCTGGTCTCGGAACTGAGCCCATCGATACACCGTCTATTTACCTATACGTTACATCGTTAAAACTGAATTCAACAGATGTAGTGGACAATTTCATCAGCTCAATAAACATGCTCCCAGGAATGGAAGAGAACGATAACTGGCTATGAAATAAAAATCGGCACAGATATGGTTTCCAAAAATAGGGACACAAGTAAATAGGTTGCTAATATCATAGGAACACATAAATTGATTAGTAAACTTAAAATTTTGAATGTAATTTTCAAAATAAAATGAATCTTCTGGACAGTATTTACGTTAATTTGAATAATAAAATAAAATGAATCTTCTGGACAGTATTTACGTTAATTTAAATAATAAAATAAAATGAATCTTCTGGACAGTATTTACGTTAATTTGAATAATAAAATAAAATGAATCTTCTGGACAGTATTTACGTTAATTTGAATAATAAAATAAAATGAATCTTCTGGACAGTATTTACGTTAATTTGAATAATAAAATAAAATGAATCTTCTGGACAGTATTTACGTTAATTTGAATAATAAAATAAAATGAATCTTCTGGACAGTATTAACGTTTATTTGAATAATAAAATAAAATGAATGTTCTGGACAGTATTTACGTAAATTTGATTAATAAAATAAAATGAATCTTCTGGACAGTATTTACGTTAATTTGAATAATAAAATAAAATGAATCTTCTGGACAGTATTTACGTTAATTTGAATAATAAAATAAAATGAATCTTCTGGACAGTATTTACGTTAATTTGAATAATAAAATAAAATGAATCTTCTGGACAGTATTTACGTTAATTTGAATAATAAAATAAAATGAATCTTCTGGACAGTATTTACGTTAATTTGAATAATAAAATAAAATGAATCTTCTGGACAGTATTTACGTTAATTTGAATAATAAAATAAAATGAATCTTCTGGACAGTATTTACGTTAATTTGAATAATAAAATAAAATGAATCTTCTGGACAGTATTTACGTTAATTTGAATAATAAAATAAAATGAATCTTCTGGACAGTATTTACGTTAATTTGAATAATAAAATAAAATGAATCTTCTGGACAGTATTTACGTTAATTTGAATAATAAAATAAAATGAATCTTCTGGACAGTATTTACGTTAATTTGAATAATAAAATAAAATGAATCTTCTGGACAGTATTAACGTTTATTTGAATAATAAAATAAAATGAATCTTCTGGACAGTATTTACGTAAATTTGATTAATAAAATAAAATGAATCTTCTGGACAGTATTTACGTTAATTTGAATAATAAAATAAAATGAATCTTCTGGACAGTATTTACGTTAATTTGAATAATAAAATAAAATGAATGTTCTGGACAGTATTTACGTTAATTTGAATAATAAAATAAAATGAATCTTCTGGACAGTATTTACGTTAATTTGAATAATAAAATAAAATGAATCTTCTGGACAGTATTTACGTTAATTTGAATAATAAAATAAAATGAATCTTCTGGACAGTATTTACGTTAATTTTAATAATAAAATAAAATGAATCTTCTGGACAGTATTTACGTTAATTTGAATAATAAAATAAAATGAATCTTCTGGACAGTATTTACGTTAATTTGAATAATAAAATAAAATGAATCTTCTGGACAGTATTTACGTTAATTTGAATAATAAAATAAAATGAATCTTCTGGACAGTATTTACGTTAATTTGAATAATAAAATAAAATGAATGTTCTGGACAGTATTTACGTTAATTTGAATAATAAAATAAAATGAATCTTCTGGACAGTATTTACGTTAATTTGAATAATAAAATAAAATGAATCTTCTGGACAGTATTTACGTTAATTTGAATAATAAAATAAAATGAATGTTCTGGACAGTATTTACGTTAATTTGAATAATAAAATAAAATGAATCTTCTGGACAGTATTTACGTTAATTTGAATAATAAAATAAAATGAATGTTCTGGACAGTATTTACGTTAATTTGAATAATAAAATAAAATGAATCTTCTGGACAGTATTTACGTTAATTTGAATAATAAAATAAAATGAATCTTCTGGACAGTATTTACGTTAATTTGAATAATAAAATAAAATGAATCTTCTGGACAGTATTTACGTTAATTTGAATAATAAAATAAAATGAATCTTCTGGACAGTATTTACGTTAATTTGAATAATAAAATAAAATGAATGTTCTGGACAGTATTTACGTTAATTTGAATAATAAAATAAAATGAATCTTCTGGACAGTATTTACGTTAATTTGAATAATAAAATAAAATGAATGTTCTGGACAGTATTTACGTTAATTTGAATAATAAAATAAAATGAATCTTCTGGACAGTATTTACGTTAATTTGAATAATAAAATAAAATGAATGTTCTGGACAGTATTTACGTTAATTTGAATAATAAAATAAAATGAATCTTCTGGACAGTATTTACGTTAATTTGAATAATAAAATAAAATGAATCTTCTGGACAGTATTTACGTTAATTTGAATAATAAAATAAAATGAATCTTCTGGACAGTATTTACGTTAATTTGAATAATAAAATAAAATGAATGTTCTGGACAGTATTTACGTTAATTTGAATAATAAAATAAAATGAATCTTCTGGACAGTATTTACGTTAATTTGAATAATAAAATAAAATGAATGTTCTGGACAGTATTTACGTTAATTTGAATAATAAAATAAAATGAATCTTCTGGACAGTATTTACGTTAATTTGAATAATAAAATAAAATGAATCTTCTGGACAGTATTTACGTTAATTTGAATAATAAAATAAAATGAATGTTCTGGACAGTATTTACGTTAATTTGAATAATAAAATAAAATGAATCTTCCGGACAGTATTTACGTTAATTTGAATAATAAAATAAAATGAATCTTCTGGACAGTATTTACGTTAATTTGAATAATAAAATAAAATGAATCTTCTGGACAGTATTTACGTTAATTTGAATAATAAAATAAAATGAATCTTCTGGACAGTATTTACGTTAATTTGAATAATAAAATAAAATGAATGTTCTGGACAGTATTTACGTTAATTTGAATAATAAAATAAAATGAATCTTCTGGACAGTATTTACGTTAATTTGAATAATAAAATAAAATGAATCTTCTGGACAGTATTTACGTTAATTTGAATAATAAAATAAAATGAATCTTCTGGACAGTATTTACGTTAATTTGAATAATAAAATAAAATGAATCTTCTGGACAGTATTTACGTTAATTTGAATAATAAAATAAAATGAATCTTCTGGACAGTATTTACGTTAATTTGAATAATAAAATAAAATGAATCTTCTGGACAGTATTTACGTTAATTTGAATAATAAAATAAAATGAATGTTCTGGACAGTATTTACGTTAATTTGAATAATAAAATAAAATGAATCTTCTGGACAGTATTTACGTTAATTTGAATAATAAAATAAAATGAATGTTCTGGACAGTATTTACGTTAATTTGAATAATAAAATAAAATGAATCTTCTGGACAGTATTTACGTTAATTTGAATAATAAAATAAAATGAATGTTCTGGACAGTATTTACGTTAATTTGAATAATAAAATAAAATGAATGTTCTGGACAGTATTTACGTTAATTTGAATAATAAAATAAAATGAATCTTCTGGACAGTATTTACGTTAATTTGAATAATAAAATAAAATGAATGTTCTGGACAGTATTTACGTTAATTTTAATAATAAAATAAAATGAATCTTCTGGACAGTATTTACGTTAATTTGAATAATAAAATAAAATGAATCTTCTGGACAGTATTTACGTTAATTTGAATAATAAAATAAAATGAATCTTCTGGACAGTATTTACGTTAATTTGAATAATAAAATAAAATGAATCTTCTGGACAGTATTTACGTTAATTTGAATAATAAAATAAAATGAATCTTCTGGACAGTATTTACGTTAATTTGAATAATAAAATAAAATGAATCTTCTGGACAGTATTTACGTTAATTTGAATAATAAAATAAAATGAATCTTCTGGACAGTATTTACGTTAATTTGAATAATAAAATAAAATGAATCTTCTGGACAGTATTTACGTTAATTTGAATAATAAAATAAAATTAATCTTCTGGACAGTATTTACGTTAATTTGAATAATAAAATAAAATGAATGTTCTGGACAGTATTTACGTTTATTTGAATAATAAAATAAAATGAATCTTCTGGACAGTATTTACGTTAATTTGAATAATAAAATAAAATGAATCTTCTGGACAGTATTTACGTTAATTTGAATAATAAAATAAAATGAATGTTCTGGACAGTATTTACGTTAATTTGAATAATAAAATAAAATGAATCTTCTGGACAGTATTTACGTTAATTTGAATAATAAAATAAAATGAATCTTCTGGACAGTATTTACGTTAATTTGAATAATAAAATAAAATGAATCTTCTGGACAGTATTTACGTTAATTTGAATAATAAAATAAAATGAATCTTCTGGACAGTATTTACGTTAATTTGAATAATAAAATAAAATGAATGTTCTGGACAGTATTTACGTTAATTTGAATAATAAAATAAAATGAATCTTCTGGACAGTATTTACGTTAATTTGAATAATAAAATAAAATGAATCTTCTGGACAGTATTTACGTTAATTTGAATAATAAAATAAAATGAATCTTCTGGACAGTATTTACGTTAATTTGAATAATAAAATAAAATGAATCTTCCGGACAGTATTTACGTTAATTTGAATAATAAAATAAAATGAATCTTCTGGACAGTATTTACGTTAATTTGAATAATAAAATAAAATGAATGTTCTGGACAGTATTTACGTTAATTTGAATAATAAAATAAAATGAATCTTCTGGACAGTATTTACGTTAATTTGAATAATAACATAAAATGAATCTTCTGGACAGTATTTACGTAAATTTGAATAATAAAATAAAATGAATCTTCTGGACAGTATTTACGTTAATTTGAATAATAAAATAAAATGAATCTTCTGGACAGTATTTACGTTAATTTGAATAATAAAATAAAATGAATCTTCTGGACAGTATTTACGTTAATTTGAATAATAAAATAAAATGAATGTTCTGGACAGTATTTACGTTAATTTGAATAATAAAATAAATTTAATCTTCTGGACAGTATTTACGTTAATTTGAATAATAAAATAAAATGAATCTTCTGGACAGTATTTACGTTAATTTGAATAATAAAATAAAATGAATCTTCTGGACAGTATTTACGTTAATTTGAATAATAAAATAAAATGAATCTTCTGGACAGTATTTACGTTAATTTGAATAATAAAATAAAATGAATCTTCTGGACAGTATTTACGTTAATTTGAATAATAAAATAAAATGAATCTTCTGGACAGTATTTACGTTAATTTGAATAATAAAATAAAATGAATTTTCTGGACAGTATTTACGTTAATTTGAATAATAAAATAAAATGAATCTTCTGGACAGTATTTACGTTAATTTGAATAATAAAATAAAATGAATGTTCTGGACAGTATTTACGTTAATTTGAATAATAAAATAAAATGAATCTTCTGGACAGTATTTACGTTAATTTGAATAATAAAATAAAATGAATCTTCTGGACAGTATTTACGTTAATTTGAATAATAAAATAAAATGAATCTTCTGGACAGTATTTACGTTAATTTGAATAATAAAATAAAATGAATCTTCTGGACAGTATTTACGTTAATTTGAATAATAAAATAAAATGAATCTTCTGGACAGTATTTACGTTAATTTGAATAATAAAATAAAATGAATCTTCTGGACAGTATTTACGTTAATTTGAATAATAAAATAAAATGAATCTTCTGGACAGTATTTACGTTAATTTGAATAATAAAATAAAATGAATCTTCTGGACAGTATTTACGTTAATTTGAATAATAAAATAAAATGAATGTTCTGGACAGTATTTACGTTAATTTGAATAATAAAATAAAATGAATCGTCTGGACAGTATTTACGTTAATTTGAATAATAAAATAAAATTAATCTTCTGGACAGTATTTACGTTAATTTGAATAATAAAATAAAATGAATCTTCTGGACAGTATTTACGTTAATTTGAATAATAAAATAAAATGAATCTTCTGGACAGTATTTACGTTAATTTGAATAATAAAATAAAATGAATCTTCTGGACAGTATTTACGTTAATTTGAATAATAAAATAAAATGAATGTTCTGGACAGTATTTACGTTAATTTGAATAATAAAATAAAATGAATCTTCTGGACAGTATTTACGTTAATTTGAATAATAAAATAAAATGAATCTTCCGGACAGTATTTACGTTAATTTGAATAATAAAATAAAATGAATGTTCTGGACAGTATTTACGTTAATTTGAATAATAAAATAAAATGAATGTTCTGGACAGTATTTACGTTAATTTGAATAATAAAATAAAATGAATGTTCTGGACAGTATTTACGTTAATTTGAATAATAACATAAAATGAATCTTCTGGACAGTATTTACGTTAATTTGAATAATAAAATAAAATGAATCGTCTGGACAGTATTTACGTTAATTTGAATAATAAAATAAAATGAATCTTCTGGACAGTATTTACGTTAATTTGAATAATAAAATAAAATGAATTTGCAAAAAAATTATCATCTTGAGTCATGTTCACTCAATATTCCATCTGAAAGTCGTAGAGGCGATCTATGTTCGTTTGAAGTTGCCCACCCTCTGTTAGGATTAGGCGTGATTAGTATATAAGACACATCCCAAATTGTATATCCTTGTCATATTACGGTCATTTTTTCAGCTTCGTTGGGTTTAAATAACAAATCTCTTTATGAATGTACACACATTTCAATTAAATGAATCAAGGTACCCATAAGTACCCATAAGTATGAGTGATCTTGTGAAAGACCGGCCCTAACCTAATACTGTCTTAAGTGCGAAACAACACTTAACGGCTGATATTAGAAGCGTCAGTCATCAATATTTGCGTCAAAGCCAGTTTTGCTAATATGGCGACCATTATTCGTTCGTTCGACAATTGGAACAAGAGTCATGACGCGGTAAAGAGATGACGCGAATGTTTGACTTGATAATTCGCAAATAGAAGAATGTGAAGAGGTATGGGGAAATGGAGGTTGGTGGAGCGTTCTTTTTGTGAAAGTTAAATCATGCGATTAATTCATTTCGAGGTTAATAAGCGTGACGTCAATTAATTTGGAGTTGTATTAACCAGCTGTTGTTTTACTGATAAAGACGTGACAATTGCTAGGATTGGATTTGATACATGGACGTGTAGGCATACATGCACGAGCGCACAAGTGCTACAACCATAATCTGTCACAAAACTAGTTTCTAAGGGTCTCTCTTTTTCTCTGTCTCATAATATATATACAGAGAGAGAGAGAGAGAGAGAGAGAGAGAGAGAGAGAGAGAGAGAGAGAGAGAGAGAGAGAGAGAGAGAGAGGGATATATATATATATATATATATATATATATATATATATAGAGAGAGAGTTAATAAAAATAAATAAATGGTAACATTTATAATGCGATACATCTTTCCCCTACAACTAGAGTGGTAGAGCGCCGGACGTCGTCATTAGTGTTCCAGTTTCGAATATCGTTAGGTCTAACCAAACCGATGAGTCTGAAAGAGGACGAAACACATGTCTGCGGATAACGATATATATATATATATATATATATATATATATATATATATATATATATAGAGAGAGAGAGAGAGAGAGAGAGAGAGAAGAAAAAAGAGTGATAAATATGCGACGATATATATATATATATATATATATATATATATATATATATATATATATATATATATATATATATATACGCATCCCCATGAGGGCATTATTCTGGTGAAGAGAATAATGATTTCCACTTTTCCGTAAAAGTAATTGAATATTTTTAATGATCAGCATCGTAAAAAAATATATGGCAACATTTATAATGCTATACATCTCTACCACTGCTACTAGCCGGGTTTGTGGCTCAGTGGTTGATCGCCAGACATAAGCACCTGGACTCCCGGTATCAAATCTCCCTACATCTAGCCATACTGTCACTGGAAATTATATATATATATATATATATATATATATATATATATATATATATATTACTATTTCGTGTATCCACATACAATTTTATGAGGAGATATAATTTTTTATGTATCAATTTTCAGTATTTACTTCAACAGTGCTCTATACGTAAGTTGAGCTAGGTAGTAAGCTATGAAAATATATTTATAAAGTTAGGTATGAGTATATGTTTGTATACTTTTATGCATAGGATTCACTCCTAAATTGATCATTATTAATTTTGGATTAGAGCTGCTAGTCGTAATGTCGGCTATATTTAGTTTACTTTAGTTGTATGCAAAAATGTTAAATCGTGAGCAGAGTCCTTCGTAAAAATTCAGATATCTTCGATTTTTTTGAAATTTTAACGATAGTTATTACACATCGATTAATAAATATTCCTCAAATTTGACTTTCTTTGAGTTTTTACAGGGCGTAACTTAATGACTCCCCTCTTTTCTTATTCTTTTTCTTTCTTTCACTTCCCGATGCATATGTACCGGAAACAAAACAGACAACAAAAAGCATCATATATGACCTTGGGAGGCAACCCCTGATGGCCGGTTTGTGAAATAATAAAAAAGAATATTAATTTTATAGTTCGCCATTTTCAAGAACTCAAGTTCACACCTAATAGAAGGCTTGATGAAGGGAATGGTTCCCAAAAATTCCTACAGACTATATCCCCCCCCCCCCAAACAACAATAACTAAAATTTGGGATTTACTTTACTTTGTTCTAAAATCGTCTAAAAAATTCGGCACGAAATAGTAAGTTGCACATTATCAATTTTTTATTCACTACTATAATTTTATTTCTTTTCCAACTTGTGCGCTTATGATTTTCTGTTGACTGATTTCACCTATATATATATATATATATATATATATATATATATATATATATATATATATATATATATATATATATATATATATATGTTTGATTACACAGTAGTGCCAACTTCTGCTTATTCAGCTTTATATCCGTTTTTTCTAGTCTTCGTACGACGGATTTGATGTTATAATCCAATGAGTGTAAAACATCTCCGTATTTTGTGCGTCGGTCGTCGTCAGGCGGTTGAAAAATGAAATAAATTGGTGAAAATACGAAGACTAGAAAAATCGGATCAAAAGCTGAATAAGCAGAAGTTGGCACTCCGGTTTAATCACACATGTGTAAAAGAAAGAATACTGCCCCATTATACACATTTTATATATATATATATATATATATATATATATATATATATATATATATAAAGTTCAAATGCAAGCGCAACATTTTGAGCGACGTAATCGTCTTATTAATGACTAGCGGGGCTACCCGGCGTTGCTCGGGGGCATAAAAACATATAATTGAAGGAAAATCCCGTGTGTAACATCTTTATATTCAAACTTCTATTTCTCCCCCTCCTCTATAGCCGTCTCTCTATCTTTCTACCTTTCTCTTCCCTGATCGCTCCATTTCACCGCTACTTTCTAATTTTGCTTTTTGCGAAAGCTGTTTTATCTCCACCATTTCTCTTACGTTGACCAGGGCAAAAGTATGGCATATTTCTATAAAATTACCACCGCTGTCTGCGCCTTCTATATAGGTACATATCTCCGCCCCGGTGTGCATATTATATAGGTACATATCTCCGCCCTGGTGTTCATACTAAATACGTACCCATCGCCGCCCCGGTTCGCATACTATATACGTACCTATTGCCGCCCCGGTGCAGACACTATATAAGTACCTATTGCCGCCCCGGTGTGTATACTACATAAGTACCTATCGCTGGCCCGGTGCGAATGCTAAATACGTACTTATCGCCGCCCCGGTGCGAATGCTAAATATGTACCTATCGCCGCCGCGGTGCGCATGCTATATACGTACCTATCGCCGCCTTGGTGCGCGTGCTATATACGTACTGATCGCCGCCCCGAAGCGCATGCTAATTATATACCTATCACCGCCCTGGTACGCATTCTATATACGTACTTATTTCCGCCCCTGTGCACATGCTATATACATACCTATCGCTACCCCTATACACTACTATATATGTACCTATTGCCACCCCGGTGCACATACTATATATATATATATATACATATCGCCGCTTCAGTGCGCATACTATATTGTACCTATCACCGCCCCTGTGTGCATACTATATACTTACCTATTTCTGCAAGGGTATACATATTATATATGTACCTATTTTCAGCCCAGTTGGCCTACCTAAGAACTCATATTAATGCGCCCCTGTCATGTAAAAAAGAAAAAATAGTGTTTGCTCATGTTTTGTCACTATCCTAAAAAATAACTCATATTAATGCGCCCCTGTCGTATCAAAGAACAAATATCAAGTTCATTTATGTAGTGTCACTATTATAAAAAAGAACTGATATTAATGAGCCCTGTTTAAGTTCAAGAAAAAAAAAATTCCCCGACCCCCCTCAAAATTTTTTTACCCTTCAGCCCCACCCCCCAAAAAAGATTTTACTCTCCCCCAACTCTAAGAAATATTTTAGGTTCAAAAATAAAAAAATTTGGCCCATTTACCCCCCAAAATTTTCCCCGACCCTCCCAAATTTTTTACCCTCCACCCCCAACCGCCCCAACAATTTTTTACTCTCCCGAACACTCAGAAATATTTTAAGTAAAAAAAAAAATTGGACCCCCCAAAAAACAAATTTCGTCGCCCCCAATGTTTCCCCCTCCACTACTACCGCCCAACAAATTTGTTTTACTCTCCCCAACCCTGAGAAATATTTTAAGTTAAAAAAAAAAGAAAAAATTTGGCCCGACCCCCAAAAAGTTTGGCCCGACCCCTAAAAATTTCCCCAACCCTTCATTCTCTCCAGCCCCCCAAACTTTTTTTTTTTACTCTCCCCCTTTTTTTGTACTCTACCCTAACCCTGAACAATATTTTAAGTGAAAAAAAAGAAAAAATTTGGCCCGACCCCCTAAAAAGTTTGACCCGACTCCTAAAATTTTCCCCGACCCCCCAATTTCTCCAGCCCTAACCTCCGCATTTTTTGTTTACTCTCCCCAACCCTGAGAAATATTTTAAGTTAAAAAAAAGAAAAAATTTGGCCCGACCGCCTAAAAAGTTGGGCCCGACCCCTAAAATTTTACCCGATCCCTAATATCTCAACCCCACCCCAACTTTTTTTTTACTCTCCTCCAACCCTGAGAAATATTTTAAGTTAAAACAAAAAGAAAAAATTTGGCCCGACCCCTAAAAATTTCCCCGATCCCTCAATCTCTCCTGCCCCCCCAACTTTTTTTTACTCCCCCACTTCTTTTTGTACTCTCCCTCAACCCTGAACAATATTTTAAGTTAAAAAAAAGAAAAAAATTGGCCCGACCCCCTAAAAAGTTTGGCCCGACCTCTAAAATTTTCCCCGACCCCCCAATCTCTCCAGCCCCACCCTCCGCATTATTTGTTTACTCTCCCCCAATTCTGAGAAATATTTTAAGTTAAAAAAATAATAATAATTTGGCCAGACCCCCTAAAAAATTTGACCCTACCCCACAAAAAATGTTTACCCTCCACCCCAAACTCCCCAAAAATGTTTACCCTCCACCCACACGCAGCCCTCAAAATTTTTACTCTACCCCAAACCTAAGAAATATTTTAAGTTAAAAAAATATAAAATTTGGTCCGACCCTCTAAAAAATTGGGCCCGACCACTAAGATTTTCCCCGCCCCACCACCCAATCTCACAAACCCTACCCCCACCAATTTTTTTTTACTCTTCCCCAACCGTGAGAAATATTTTAATTAAAAAAAAAGAAAAAATTTAGCCCGACCCCCTAAAAAGTTTGGCCCGACCCCTAAAATTTTCCACGACCCCCTCCCCATCTCTCCAACCCCACCCTCTGATTTTTTTACTCTCCCCCAATCCTGAGAAATATTTTAATTAAAAAAAAATAACAATACATTGGGCCTGACACCCTAAAAAGTTTGGCTCGACCCCTAAAAATTTCCCCGACCCCTCAATCTCTCCAGCACCCCCAACTTTTAAAAATCTCTCCCCCTTTTTTTGTACTCTCCCCCAACCCTGAACAATATATCCGAAAAGAAGCGTAAATGGTGTTAAAATATTACACAAATATATCACTACAGAAGATCTATCGAGGATATTGAGCACTGTTCTCCCGGACAATGCCGAGTACTTAGAAAATGAAGGAGGCTTCAAGAGCACTACTAAAACCTCCCGTACTGATTCCCCCTCCTGTTCATCTGAACAATATTCCGAAAAGAAGCGTAAATGGCGTTAAAATATTATACAAACTTATCACTGCAGTAGCTCTATCAAGGATATTGAGCACTTCTCTCACGGACAACGCCGAGTACATAGAAAATCAAGAAGGCATCCAGAGCACTACTAAAATCAGTCTTACTGATTCCTCCTCCTTTTAATCTGTACAATAGTACGAAAAAGAAATGTAGAGGCTGTTAAAATATTATACAAACCTATCACTACAGTAGCTCTATCTAGGACATTGAGCACTTTTCTCTCAGACAACGCCCAGTACTTAGGAAATCAAGAGAGGAATTCAGAGCACAACTGAAATCACTCTTACTGATTATTCCTCCTTTTCATATGCACAAAAGTCCGAAAAGAAGCGTAAATGGTGTTAAAATATTATACAAACTTATCACTACAGCAGCTCTATCTAGGATATGTAGCACTGTTTTCCCGGACAACGCAGAGTATTTAGATAATCAAGGAGGCTTCCAGAGCGCTACTAAAATCACTCTTATCGATCCACCCCTCCCTTGCATCTGCACAATAGTCCGAAGAGAAACGTAGATGGCGTTAAAATATTATACAAACTTATCACTACAGCAGCTCTATCTAGGATATGTAGCACTGTTTTCCCGGACAACACAGAGTACTTAGAAAATCAAGGAGGCTTCCAGAGCACTACTAAAATCACTCTTACCGATCCACATCTCCCTTGCATCTGCACAATAGTCCGAAGAGAAACGTAAATGGCGTTAAAATATTATACAAACTTATCACTGCAGTAGCTCTATCTAGGATAGTGAACACTTTTTTCCCGGACAACGCCGAGTATTTACAAAATCAAGGAGGATCCAGAGCACCACTAAAATCAGTCTTACTGATTCCTCCTCCTTTTTTTCTGTACAATAGTACGAAAAGAATGTAGAGGCTGTTAAAATATAATACAAACCTATCACTACAGCAGCTCTATCTAGGATATGGAGCACTTTTCTCCCGGACAACACCGAGTATTTAGAAAATCAAGGAGGCTTCCAGAGCACTACTAAAATATCTCGTACTGATTCCCCATCCTGTTCATCTGAACAATATGCCGAAAAGAAGCGTAAATGACGTTGAAATATTATACAAACTTATCACTGCAGTGGCTCTATCTAGGATATTGAGCATTTTTCTCCCGGACAACGCCGAGTATTTACAAAATCAAGGAGGCTTCCAGAGCACTACTAAAATCAGTCTTACTGATTCCCCATCCTGTTCATCTGCACAATATTTCGAAAAGAAGCGTAAATAGCGTTAAAATATTATACAAACCTATCACTACAGCAGCTCTATCTAGGATATTGAGCACTTTTCTCCAGGACAACGCCGAGTATTTAGAAATTCCAGAAACCCTCCAGTGCACTACTGAAATCACTCTTACCGATTCCCCTCCTTTTCATCCAGGAGTTTGGCAACTATTTGACTGACTCTCCCCGCCTCGATGCGGCGAGAGCAGCTGGTTTTGAAGGCAGGGTTACGGAGCGTGAGGTCTTAGCTGCGTTGAAGCAAGTCAGCTGTGACAAATCGCTGGGACTCGATGGTCTGCCTTACTAAATGTATTTGAGGCTGTCGCACATGTTTGTGCCGATTCTGACGAATGTGTTCAACCACTAGTTTGACCAGGGTTCTATCCCAGGTCAAGTCACCAAGGGAGTGATCACATTGCTAAAGAAGCGGCACAGGCATGGTCGGGAGAAACTAGACGATTACAGGCCCATTACTCTGCTAAACACAGAGTTAAAGATTTTGGCCAAGATCTTATCGAACCAGTTGCAGAGTGTCATCGGAGAATTGATCGAACTTGAGCAGAACTACGCTGTGAAGGGGAGATCGATTAAGAGCAACTTGCACCTGATTCGTACGATCATAGAGGGGATAGAAGACGACCGGAAGCCGCGCTGATCAACTTGGATCAGTCCAAAGCTTTTGACAGGGTCGATCATCGCTTCTTGGCATCTGTTTTAGAAACCGCCGGTTTTAAACCGGATTTCCGCAAATGGATCTCCGTTCTGTATCGCTCGCAGACGGCAGTAGTACAGGTAAACGGAAGGCGTTCGAAGTCTTTCGCTGGTCGGTACGCCAGGGTTGTCCGCTGTCGCCCCTGCTCTACATCCTCGCACTCGAGCCGCTACTTCGCAAGCTAAGGAGTAGGGAGGCAGGTCTGGTCCTATGTGGAATCGCTTTGCCTGGCGGAGCGCGAGCCATGGTCTCCGCGTTCGTCGATGACATCACCGTCTATGTGTCGGGCTTCCAAGACATCGAGTGGATGACAGAGGCGCTCACACATTACGAAACGATCACAGGGACCAAAATAAACTGTAGCAAGTCAACTGGCCTGCGGTTGGGTGCCTGGAGCGGTGACACAACCCTTCCAGCTCCGTTCTGCTGGACAGATGGCCCGGTTTGAATCCTTGGCGTGTGGTTCGGACTGGGCCTCCAGTTCGATAGGAATTGGTCGGAGGTACAGTCGAAGGTTGAAGCGTCGGTTAACACTTGGCTTCGAAGGAAACTCTCCTTAAAAGGTAGAGCGGAGGCGTGCGCCACTTACGTCTTCCCTCTCATCCTTTACCGATTGGCTGTGCTTCCCCTGCCTGTGAACCGCCTCAAGGCTCCCCGGTGCCTTCTGTTTTCACTTCTCTGGGACATGAAGAGGCATTGGGTTTGCAGCCAGGTCTGTATTCAACGTCCGTATGAGGGAGGCTTGGGGATGCCTGACTTGACGTGTCATCGAGACGCCGAGAGACTGGCCTTCCTGAGTCAAACATTGATAGAGGAATCTGCGTGGAACGCCGCGGTCGATAGTGCTTTCCCTGACCTTATCCTCGACCATTCGGTTGAGGGCATCGTAGGCCGAGGGGTGAATCGCAGTTTTTCAGGGAGTGTCGAGCCGCGTTTAAAAAGCTTCCTCGGTCCAGTGACCTTTCGCGGCTTTCTAGAAAAGAACTCCATAGAGGATTAGTGAGGGGGCAGCTGACGATCCGTTAGTCAGGCGGTGAGGAGAGATCCGCTCCGAATGGAGTTGGGCAGTGGGAACGAGTCATATCAACAACTCGGAGTTCTCTCTTACCTGGCGATTGGCCCGGAATGCGCTACCTCTGAAAGCCATACTGCAGAGATCCGGAATTGAGGATTCATCTGAGTGTCCCCGTTGCGATAGGCTCTTTGAGGAAACGCCTGATCATGCTTTCTTCTTGTGCCATAAGCTCCATCAGTACTGGGAGTACGTCAACGAGGTGACGGCTCGTATCGATTCTGAGCAGCCGCTACCGCTGCACCTAGCTTGCGTAATATCTGTCCGCCGTGGGATGGGGAGAGACAGATGGTGTTTCTCATGATCCTGGCTGTAGCGCGAATGGTGGTGTGGACGTCACGTCTGAGAGATAACCAGGGGGTTGAATCTCTTGCTTATCAGGATCTGATCGCATTCTTCAAACACCAGCTGCAGGTCAAGATCAGATGTGATAGGAAAATATTACACTCCTCGGTTTTTGAAAAAAGGTGGATACAAGTAGTGAGTTTGTGTGCACGAAAAGGAGTCAAGTATGAGTACGTGTTCCCGGCCTGAGCATGGCGTGCAGTGTTCCTTCTCCACTCGGACCCCAGTCCTTTGGGTAATTTTAGCCTTTTATCTAGTTGAATGAATGAGTTACCCCACCCTCCTGGTAATAGAAACCCTCCAAGATGCCCACTCCCCACTTTCAATTCTTTGTCCTCAGTCCCTTCTCCCCAACTTGCACTTATCTTGGAAGGACCCCACCCACTCTTCAAACTCCATCCCCCACTTTCTTTTTTCTCCAACTTAGATCCCACTCCCATTTAGAGACGAACCTGCTTGTTTTTTGGTTAAGAACAAACCGGAAAACAGTGGGCAGTCTAATATTTAGAAAGGGTTAGAAGGGTCTTACTAACTGGTTTTTGCTTTTTTCCTCTCCCCCATTATACTCCAATGAATTTCTGTAAATATAACCATATTTATTTATTTATTTATTTATTTATATATATAAAATCTAAAAAAAAACCCCTAAGGAAAAATTTTAAGATTGCCAACTTATTTTATAATAGCCTAAGTAGGACGGCCCCTAGAACAAATGTGGTATTGTGGTGACTGAGATGATTCTAATTAAGAGTAGGATAGACAATTTTATCACCTTAGACAAAGGATGACCAACGACACCCCTCCCCACACTTTTGATGGCCTTGTGCCTAATTTGTTTTGAATATAAACATGTATTTTCTGCAAATAGATATTTCAAAGTGTAGTATCTGTTCTCGGCATTGTTGCCTTGAGATCAAGTGTATTATCTAGTCCAATCAGATAGGTGTCGATCTTACACTCTCAAATAAAAAATCAGAGTATCATTTTATTTTTTTAATCCCTTTTCCTGTGGCGCACTTCCTCTCCCCATAAAGTACGGCCTGATGCGTGCCCACGGTCGGGATCACCTGTCCCTTAACCCCTCTCTCATTCATATTTCGCCTGTGGCGCTCACACCGGTGAATGCCGACACTCCCCCACACCCAAATTTGGCCTGAGGCGCCCTACCGGCGAATGCCGACACTCCCCCTCCCCTAAATTTGGCCTGAGGCGCCCCACCGGCGAATGCCGTAACCCTCCCCCTCAAAGTTTGCCTGAGGCGTTTACACCGGCGAATGCCGTAACCCCCCCCCTCGAATTTCGCCTGAGGCGCCCCACCGGCGAATGCCG
>OY744539.1:5523777-5536277 GCA_963556195.1 Sepiola atlantica | reverse complement strand
AGAGAGAGAGAGAGAGAGAGATAGAGAGAGAGAGATAGGAGAGAGAGAGGGAGAGGGAGAGAGAAAGAGAAGCACTTGACATATTCAAGGCTTTTGACAAATAAATTACTAAGAAAAATTAATTCGTACGGTATTCCTGGACGAATATTTAATATAATCAGATCATTCTTAGCTAAAAGAAAGATCCAGGTCGTTCTCGATGGTCGTAATCTAAACATCACATTAATACGAGCGTGCCCAGCGGGCGATACTTGGACCATTATCATTCATGATCATCATAAACGACCTCCCTGATACAATCGCATCCGAGCTGGGTATATTTGCTGATGACACGACGCTCTGTTCTTGACATGCGGGCAAATCGAACACGCATCCATCCAAGACAATGGCTGAATCCTTAGAAAATGGATGGTTACATTTAATGCTACCAAGACAAAACTCCTTTCCTTTAACAATTGCAAGAAAACTTTCCAACTATTGATTGCAATGACTGATATTACCCTCCCCCTCGGCCTAACATTCACAGCTAACATGAATTGGAATACATCTATAAAAGATACTGCCACGTCTGCTGCAAAAAGTTGCTCCCCCCCCTCTACTGGGTTTGTAAACTTCTCATACCTGCTAGTATCTTATATCTGTATAAATCTATCATTCGCCCATGCATGGAATATTGTTGCTTTTCTTGTAGTCGATCCATGCCATGGCTACGTTCTTTTTTTTCTGTTTTTTATTTTTTATTTCCTTACGTTTTTCTGGTCGATATCCCTCTTCTTGCTTTCCAGCATCCTTTCTGTCCTTCGATGTATAGTCAACTTATTAATGGAGTGGTAGATCTGTTCGCTCAGTTGTGCTGTTATGATTTTACTAGATAGTTGGTAGACACGTTATCAGTCTGTAGTTGCTTAGGATACTTCCTTTTTCGATGCCTTTTTGTATTAATGTAGTTTTTCCTTTAGTCATCAATTTCGCCTATACGCCATTTTATGTTTTGTGTTACTTTTCCATATAGGGTCGTGAAAATTTAAAACCAGAATGCATGTATTTCGAAGAATTGTCTTGTTTTTTGTCGGGTCCGGTTGTTCTGTTTTTATACTTCCTTCGTTTACGTTTTGGTAAAACTGGCTTTCATTGTCATATTTAATTTGTACTGTTCAGATTTGTATCTGTATCTTCGCAGCCTTCCTTCATTTGCTAGTATCTTCTGTTTTAGTTCTTCGTGTTTCTTGTCTAGTGTTTCTTCTTCGTCTGCCATATTTTTACGCTTCCGTCCTTTTCTATTCTCGTTAGCCTTATTCACAGCGTTAACTTATTTTTGTAGTTTGTTCATTACTTTTCAATCTGGATTCCCACCCAACTTTGTTGGCTCATTCATTTGATAGGGGGTTTGTTTCCATATTTAACCCTTATTGACTTGCCTCCCCATGAGGGCAGAGTAAGACACAAGGTCGGTTTTTAATGTGAGGGAAATTCAGCTTCCTAAAAAGGGCACTCTTGATTGAGACAAAAATAAATACTGCTTCAGTCTAGAAGGATTTCTCCATCACCGACCAGGACCTAAGAGATGACGTGTAGTATCAGAACAGATACTACACCTTGATCTCAGCCAAAAAGACCAAGGAATGTTTAGTCGCGTAATTCCTGCATAAAGTAAGTTGTTTAGGTTTGTAATATTATCAGTTGAGATGAACGGGAGGAGTCTGTTCACCTTTTCTGTTTCTAATTTTACTTTCTCTTATTCTTTGTTCCTTGAGGATGGAAGATTCATTTGTTCCTCGTTCATAATTTCTTTGGTGTTCAACTTTTGCAGTTTTTTCCTCAGTGAGTTCTGCGACATCGTAGTCATTGGTTTCTACAGTTTCGGTGTTTATGTTGTGCTAGACTTCTACATGTGGGTGTTTAATTAACCACCGCATTCACTCTGTGTACCAATATTTTATTGTACATATAAATTGATGAATTGATAAATCATCTGAAATAATAGGTAACCAATTGAAAGATAATTTTGACGTAGGTAATGACGTTATTTTGGTTACAGATAGGCAATCAGACAAATAATTTCCATCATAATAAGATATTCAAATGTTTAACAACTTTTATAATCGCTGAAACAACAATAACAGCACTATCATTGTCTCTCTTTCACACCCATCTTCTATCAATCTCCCTCTTTCTATCTTTCTGTTACATCCCGTCTCTCTCACACACGTTATCTCTTTCTTTCTCTAACTTTCTCTCTCTCTCTCTCACACACACTCACTTTATATCTCTACACGCCCTCTCTCTCTCTCCCACTTCCTCTCTCAGTGTTATCCCTCTTTCTCAGATATATTCGTTCTCTGTGACTTTGTTACATACTTAGTTTCTTTCCCTCTCTCTTTCGCACCCCTCTCTCTCTCCCTCTCTCTCTCTGTTACACACTTTCTCTATCTCGCTCGTTCTCTCTTTTTCTAACTTTCTCTTTCTACCACACGTACTTACTCTCTCCTACACGCATTCTCTATCCTACACACACGTCCTCTGACAGTGTCTCTCTCTCAAATACAAACACTCTTACTCTCTCTGTCAATTTGTCACATACTTTCTCTATCTGTCTGTCTGTCTGTCTGTCTGTCTCACTCTCTCTCTCTCTCTCGCACGCGTTCTTACTCTCTCACTGTTTTTCTTCTTTCTTTTTCTTTCCGACGAACGCTCTTTCAGTATAGAATAAAACATTATTCCTTTCATTTACTTATTTTTTTCTTTCGAAATATTCAGCTCATTTCAAATCAAAAACAGATGAGGGGTGGGTGTGTATGAACGGGTAGGGGACCGGGAGGGCGAACTGACGGCCATGATACAAGTTCGGTCTTTCTTTCCCAGATGATTAAAAATATCCCATCTCGCGTGTGTTTGGGCGATGGAGTAGTGGCGGCGATAGAGATGGTGGTGGCGGGTTATTGGCGCGCTTTTGCAAATTAATTCCAGTCGTGGGTTGGCGGGTGATAACGACTGGCGAACGACGAGATGCTTTCAGAAGATGATGAACTTCCAGATGAAAATAGCGATCTCATTTCTCCCAACCTCGCCCCACTCCTACCTCCCCTCTTTCTCCCCCTATCTCTCTCTTACGCTCTCTCAGTTCATGTTTTGTGTGTCTGTCCGTGTCTCGTTCTGTATATCTGTCTCTATTTCCACCACTCGCTTTATCACGTTCTTTTTGTGCCTTTATATCTTCCTCTCTTTGTCTCTGCCTTCCACTCTATCCATCTCCATGTAACCCTAGCCCTAACCCTAACCCTAACCCTAAACCCTGTCTCTATTTTTCCAGATCTCCATATCTCTCTTTGTTTTTCTATCTCTCTTTCGCCCCCTTTTTTGAATGTCTGCGTGTCTGTCTTTCTCTCCTGTATCTGTCTCCATTTCTCTGACTCTGGACCTATGCTGGCCTTTCGGCTAAGAGCAAAATGTAGTATCTGTTCTGATATGCTTCATCTTTTCTGTCCTCCGTCAGGGAAAGGAGAAGTCTGTATAGACTTAAGTAATATTTTATTTTTGTCCAATCCAGAGAGTCTGTTTTTGGAAGCTTGATTTTCCTCATATAAAATAACGAACTTGTGTCTAACTCTGCTCCCGTGGGTGGGGGGCAAGTAAATAGGGACACTTGACCTTTCTTTATATAATCTACCGTTCTCCTGTCTCTGTATCCATGTGTTTCAAAAATCTATTTAATCTCTATTTTTATGACGCCCAGACTCTACCCCCTTATATCTTTCTGTATATCAATCTATTTAAATGTCTGCACACGCATCTCTCTCTGCTCTCTTTCTTCATCGCTCTTTACATATGCTTTTCGGTTTCCATTTTCTAGCCTCTGTTTCATCCTATCTCTTTCAGTTTCTGTCCTCTCTATGTCCCCCTCAATTTTCCTATGACTCAGATTATGTTCCTATTATCTGTTCTCGTTTTTCTCTCCTTCTCACCTCTCCCATATATATATATATATATATATATATATATATATATATATATATATATATATATATATATATATATATATTTAAATAAATTTTTCGTGGTACAAAATTTGATAACGGCGAGGAATACGGACGTTTGGGACATTTTTTGGAGGGTCGAATGAGATTAAACAAATATAAAAAAAAAACACGAGAGAAAACGATTAAAAAGAAATTAATTAATGTACTGAACCGGTTTTCGTCCACACTCATCAGAGTAAAACGTGGAAATGATTGAATACGACTAAAACCTAAAAATAATTTGTAATGGACACTAGTGACAAGTTTAGGAGAAAAAAAAAAAAAAAAAAAAAAAAAAATTATGGGGAGGAGAGTCATAAGTTGATCACATTAAGTCCTAAAAGCCATTCCTTTTGCTTACAAAGGGAAGGTTTGATTGACTTTATATATATGGCTTCCAGGACTTTGAGGTGGAATAGGGAATGCGATCTACTTATGACAGAAAACCAGTCACTAGTGTACGTCGACGCACATTCGGCGCTATTTATGAGATGGGCAGCAATAGCAGACCCGGATGTATTAACTAAATTATATATATATATATTTCGCGTTTTTATTTTACGCTCGTCAGAGTGGGATTATGTAACCGTATCGCCGGTCGGACAATTCGAACCGCGGATCCAAGTATTATGAACCCTGGTCTCGTAACCGTTCGGCCAGCGCGACGATCACGTTTTGAAATCCGAGAGAAATACGCTTTGTATTCTTTCAATGTAAACACAAGTATTGTGATTCTAAAGAGAGTTCCGATCCATCAAAGGAAGATAACCTTGTAACGTGGCTAATATATAAGTTTCGCGTTTTTATTTTACGCTCGTCAGTATAGTAGAGAATGTATTTTGCTTGAAGCATTGTGCGTAGTGTATAAATAGGTTTGAGGTTTTGAAGGCTGTGACGATGCAATGTAAGGTTATTCGCACCGGGTGAATTGAAACAATGTTTGGGTGAAAAACACGATGATATTAAACATAAAGAGACAATATGTAATCTGACAATTTTCTTTTCTTTTCTACTTGCTAAGTATTTTAAATCTTCAATCAATCGTGTGTTATACGGTGTCCAAGTTTTTCTAATATTTCGAGATTAATACCTCTTTTTCAAAGTAAGTTTATATTGGATTCACGTTTGTTGGCCCGATGTAAGTAATATTTTACTGCTGTGATAGAATTTATTGTTACGCGAAAAAAACGGAAGTCTTTAATTATATGAAGGGATTATAAATCAGGCTGACACCCACAGTGTTCAGAATCACTTGGCTGAGCGAAAGCAGTTTGTAGAAATTTAAAACAAGCCAAGAATTTAGTTACTTAACGGTAAAACGCGTTCGACGGAATACAATTTTACGCATTATGTCTTCAACGACCAAAATAAAGGAGTTTCGAAAAGACATGAAACTGCAAAGATTTTTCTTTTTTAATACTATGTCCGGTGGTAAAAGTTGCTGATCGTACCAGGGTGGTAACGCCGACTTAACGACAGACATTTTTATAAAACCCTGGATGGCGGCTGATACTCATCCACAGAACACTGTTTTATCGTCTCCGACTTACCAGTGTAACTAGACGTAACAAGTGTATTCACGCCGAAATTCGAAACCGGTCGGCTGGACCCGAGCATCAAAATCTGATCGACAGTCAAGTACAAACCAACTGTGTAAACAAACCTACCACTGACAGTAGAAGAATGTCTAGCGTCACATGGACTCTTTTTTTACTTATATTTCTACTACGCTATCGGTAACCTGAGAAATCTATACTTTATAGACGATTATTGTTTTATGCTGAGAGGAAACAGTAATCACCTCTACCAGAGGGCTCAATATATAAAAGTTTGTTTGTTTGTTTGTTTGGTTTTACAGCAATGCAACCTTTTAGGTCATTTCATGCTGAAGATTATTTAGGATTTTCCATTGGGATTGATATATAGATATTAGGGTAGTTAGAGTGGTTTTTATAACATTTTTATATCTTTCATTTCTAGGAGTTTTGTTTTTATTGTGTTGATGGGTTATTTTTGTATATAAAAGGGGGCATATATATATATATATATATATATATATATATATATATATATATATATATATATATATACAAAACTATTATCAATAAAAATAATATAATCTTAGACACTGGATGATTCCTTCTTTTAAATTTAGGTCCTTGAAGTCCCTTTTTTTTTTCTGGTTTTCTCTTATCTTCTCCTTTCCTTTTAATAACGACATCTATGTGTATTTTGTATATATATATATATATATATATATATATATATATATATATATATATATATATATATATATATATGCATCTTTATTTTTTATTTATTTATTTATTTATTTATATATATATATATATATATATATATATATATATATATATATATATATATATAAATGTATATGTATTTGCATATTTGTATACTTTCCCTCTCTACATAGGTTTAAATTTATCATACCCTATCACAATATATATTCCCCAACACTACAGATCTTCTAGTTTTTTTTTTGCCACTTTTAGCTTTTTCGCTCTTGATAAAGCCCACGCAACAAATGGGCGAAACATTTAGTTTTAGGTCTTCCGCTTTTCCTTTTTCATTCATACCGTCGGATTTATTTTATTTTATTATTTGCCATATATATATATATATATATATATATATATATATATATATATATATATATATATATATATATATATATATATATATATATATATATATTTTAGAGGTGAAAGATGAGAATAAAGAATGGTAAAGATACAATATTTATTAAAACATCAAAAAGTTCAGAGCAAGGAGCTTCATATCCTTAATCCATGGATTTTCAAAGATTAAAATCTTCCCATCAGAGGATAGGGAGAGCTGATAATGTAGTTGTAAATATTATCGGCAACATTTAACTTTGAAAATTTTATATAAAGTAAAATAGAAATAGAAATAAAGAACAAAGATGAGGGCCAAGAGATAAAGAGTCTTATGTTGAGGTGAGAGTGTAAAGTCAGGGTGTATGATATTTAAAAAAGCACACGTCAAGACAAAAATAAAAATAAAAGAAGCCAGCTGTTATTTTGGAAATGAATGCTTGAAAAGGAAAGCAATACTCAAGTTGTTTGGGAATCCAAATATGTTTGTAAGATGCTGGTAGTTTGACGGTAATTGGTAACTTCCATTTTATCCTGTCTGTGCATTGGTTTGGTGGTGGAATTGTTCGTTTCGTAGGGTTCAGATTGATTTTTGTCTGTTAGAGTTCGAACTCTATCAGTGTGGCTAGACGTTACAAATGTATCCGAATGTTATCAGCAGTCAAGTACCTAATCCACTGCGCTAACAAACCCACGACTGACAGAAGAATAAATTATAGCTTTATATGTATGTGTGTGTGATGTGTGTAAGTGTGTGTGAGTTTCTGTGAGTTTCTGTGAGTCTGTGTATGTGTGTGTATGTGTGCACCCTGATTGCTACTCGGTGACCATGATGAAGACCAAGGGCTCGACGTTCGAAACGTCTTGACCTCTTGTCTAAATATGATCACACAATTCTAATAAACAAGCTCCCTGGCGTGCGTGAAAATACCGCGTTTCTAAGATGGCCGTCAATTCTATTATTATCTCCAAAGGGTGATATATCGCGTAACTTTAGACAGGCCACGTTGTATACAGACGTTGCTGGATGCTATCACAGCGGATGAACACGTCAGCGTAATTTCGAGTCGTTTTTTTCTCTTTTCTTTCGCTTGTTTCCTTAAGCCAACCGAATAAGCTCAACGGGGAGAGGGAAGGATAGGAAGGCATAAAGGTCTCCGGTTCAATCCCAGGTTTCGACATCCGGAGGCTGGCAACTTGATTCATTTATGGTATAAAGAATGGATGGAATGGAGAGTATTTGGAGCTTACAGATGAGATTTTAAAAGGAATCGGAAATTACCGGAAGTCGTACAAAGATAATAAAAAGAAAATGTCGAAAAAACAAAGAACAAAAAATAAGCAAACAAACAAAAACAAACAAATAAAAAACTGATGAAATTTAAAAAAATTAAACATCTGTTTAAAAAAATGTAATATTTTTTATTCCTCCATTCTATAATAGAGAACAATGTGCATTTATCTGTATATTTTTAAATATAAATAAATATAATATATCCGTCCTTTCACACAAAAGTTAGCGAGTACAAAACGTGCCTTTTATAGCCTCTGAATGAAACCATTTCAGTAGTAAGGGGGGGGGGGTCGAGAAATCAAATAGCAAGTCAGACGGATCGTCTGACTTGCTGTCTGAAATGAATTAAAAAATAAATTTTCCACCAAATAAAATATCAACAGTAGATATTTTTTTGTTTAGTTCATCAGAAAAATTAAATTACTGGCGTAATTCTATCATTTTATATGATTATCAGTGCGAACACTGGCGAAACTAATTTTTGACGGAGAATGTACACTTGTTTATTAATATTAACATAAGGTTTCGCATGTTTTACCGAGATGAATAAATAAAACAATAAAGTTCTTCTTCGACGATATTTAAAAGAAATACTAATGAGTCCACTACTCGTCAAGGCCCAAAGGCTATTCGAGGATAAAGGTTAACGAGGTTGTCATTTTGATGAATAATAATACCGAGTGATGATTAGAAACGATGGTGGAAAAGGCAGCATTTGATTACTTAAGAGGATGGCTCGACAAGTATTTGTTCATATTGGACGTGAAGACGACCACGTTTTAGCCAGTAGGGAAGCAGTTCTGTGGTATTGTGTTTCATAAATAAAAAGTTCTTAGAAAGAAACTATAATCATGGAATACCGTTTGATTTTAGATATAAAGAGGAAGAACGGACAGTTCTCTTATAGTGGTGTTAGCCAGACGAGTTCTGTTAATGCTTTAAGGGGGGGGGAGCAACGCATCTTCTGTGAGAAAAAAGACTGTAGGGAAGGGAAGAGATCGTGCATCGCAAGAAGTTGTTTTTGTGCTCTGTTAAAGCACGTCGGATCACCGAAGTTAAGCCTGGTTGGTTTGGTTGTTCAGTTTTACGGCATATCAACCCTTTTCGGATGATTTAATGCCGAATCAGGTCATTTTGGTAAAGGTTTTTATGCTTCAATTCTTTATATCTTTAAATCTTTATTCATGGTGTTTGGTTTGGTTGTTTTGTAGATGAAAATTGTCGATTTTGTTTTTGGTTTTGCAGAACATGATTGAGTTTTGCAAACGGAAACAAACAATAACATCGATGTTTGGTGCATTTTAAGTCAGGAAGCCGGTATCTTCAGACAGCCTGATCTAGTAGCACTAACCCTGGTCAGTTTTTAGATGGGTGACCTTTTGATAATAAGATGTGACTTGGGAAGTTGAAATGTCTTTATCTAATATATTTGAGATATGCATGAATCCATCTCATTTGTGCGAAATCGGTGAGTAGACTTGGTTCTTTGACCTCGCCAGAAAAAAAAACTCGTCTAGAAGGAAAACTGCAAGATAACACTAGTCCGTCTTCACTTATTCTATCATTGATTCAGGTCGTCTCGATTTCTCCCGGTCACTGGATAAATGCGGTTGGGAATAAGCTCCTCGTCCGCAGAAACCCTTTAAAAGTAAGAGACAGAATACAATTTTTACTTGGAAAAAAATGAAAAAAATGTTCAATCAATTAAAATTCATGCAGTTTTATGGATGGTTCAAATAACCTATTATTTTCTCCATCTCTCATGAACACTAGCCCCGTCTAATAATAATAATAATAATAATAATAATAATAATAATAAAAATAATAATAATAATAATAAACTGCAAGAAAGAAACTGAAACCGCAATAAATCTTATAAACTATGCCCCCAAGGCTGATACCTCACAGATACCTCGTGAAGGGTCATAGAGGATTGAAGGACCGAGAAGGGAGAACACCAACCAAACTTTCATTGGATGAGTGCGAAGAGTACTGTGACTATGCGGAGGCTTATTGCCACCCAAATCCCAGTGAAGACCAATGGTCGTTACCAGCGATAAATCAATGGTCATTTGCAATAGTTATCGAAATAGGTGGAGAGTACTGGAAATATGGGGAGACTTGTTGTCACCCAGACTCCAGGGCACACCACCGGTTATTATTAGTGAATAATCTTTGATGATGACCTGTGTGAGAACTCTTAGTGAGTACAAATAATAATAATAATAATAATAATAATAATAATAATAATAATAATAATAATAATAATAATAACGGAAACAAACTAGAAGAAATTAGAATAAAATGGAAGATTGAGACCATACAACTAACGACAATGCTGAAAACAGCCGGAATCTTAAGGAAAATCCTAGAATGCGGAAACCAATCCACAGAACCAACGGGCACTAACCAGCCACAGATAATTTAGACTAGAAATAGAACAAAACATATAGAAAGATGACACACACCCAAGGTAAATGAAGGGGACACCAGCATCGGCTGAAATCACACAAAATGGTCGTGAAGGGTCAGGAAGGATGAAAAGACTAAGGAGAGAAAGCACCAAGCAGACCTCCACTGGAAGGGTGCGGAGAATACTAGAAACTTGAAGAGGCTTATTCCAGAGAAAGCCAACGATCGTTATCAAGAAGAAATCAATGGCCAACGGCTGTTGCAATAACGCAGAACGATTTGCAGCGGTTATCAAAAAAGAAGAAAGGTGCTGAAAATCTGGGGAGACTTGTTGTCACTCAGACTCGACGGAACATCACTGGTTTTTGTCGGTGATCAATAACTGATCATTAATAATGACTTGTGTAAAAACCTTTAATGAATAAATAATGATAATCCTTTATTTATTGATGAAAACACGACGTTTATTGGTGAGGATGTCACAAAAACATACGTTTCTCCATCTCTCCTGAACACGAACCCAGTCTAATAATAATGCCTACAAACAATTATTTATAAATACCATTCTTCCATTGTTTACGGATGTCACAAATAACCTATTATTTTTATGCATCTCAATGCGTAAGTCTGTCTCTACTATAAACCCACGGGCACCCTTTCAGCGGACGCCCATTGTCTCCCGAGACAGAAAAGGGCCAAGCAAACAAGTCTCCGTTCACCCTCCCCATTTTTAAACCTTCGTCTCTTTCGTCCCCTTTTCGTCTTGATTTAACTGCACGCAACATTTACCCTGCTCTCCCAGATTGAAACCGAGGCTCGAAACAGAATGCAATTACCAAAGCGAGTTATCTCCCCTGTGGTGTTAACTCTTGATTGGATTAAGGCGAGCATCGGAGCCGCGTATGTCCGCTATTGTTAGTTAATGCGCCCCCTTTCGTCCAACGGCCGGGAAAACTCGATCTGTAAAAGGCAGAACAGAACACTTCGCTTCTGAACCTGCTGAGTGGAAGTTTTGGCAGCGGGCCAGGTCAGCAAGTCAGCTTCAAACAATCTACATCCTCTGACAACCTTGCCAAACAGGTTATCCGCCCGATGGGAGTTTTTTTTTCTTTTTCTTTTTTAAATATTCGCGCATCAATCAAAAGGCTCCTGCGGATGTCGTCCTGATACTTGCATATCATGTATATGCGCACACGAGTTTAGAACTGTTTGTGCGCATGCCCACCTAGACGTAAGTGTGCGTGTTTTGCAGCTAAACGTTCGTGATTGAATTGAGCGTGTAAAGTTAATGGTAATGCTCGCGAACTGCTTTTAAACAAGGGTATAAGTTACGGCGATGATTGCAATGGGAACGCGCTCACCAACCGAAATAAATAAACATCTGCGATAAAACGAAAACGAACCGAAAGAAACCTTTACAACATGGCGGACAGAGGTTATTATAGATTTAGTGTATGCTTGCGTATCAAATCAAATAATAGACAGAGTAAAAGATTCCACGGACTTTGTGAATATAATACCCACAAACGTATTTATTCAATGGAAAGGTTTAGTTTGTAACTCTAACCCTAACACTGACGATGCATGTATTTTGGTTGCATTTAACAATGTATCGGTTTGAAGGTGTATGGGGTTCGTGTTAGAAATAAAGATTTTTTTCACGACTCCTTTCTCTCACCCCTCATCTCTCTCTCATATATATATATATATAGTTCATATTTTTTAAAGCATCTATTAGAAATTTAAGAATAAGAAAAGAGGCAAAATACCTTCAATGCTTTGAAGGTATTTTGCCTCTTTTCTTATTCTTAAATTTCTAATAGATGCTTTATAAATATGAACTCTATATTTGATACTTATCCCGCGCGCATACGCGTCCTCATATTTAAAAGTGGAAGAAAAAACAACCGACACAACACGTCCATATTACACCAACAAGGACGGAGTAATCCAATAAGATCAGGATTCCCAGACACACAGATAAGGCCAATTATACTTGGCGAAGTATTTGTAATTATTATAAACTAAAATGAAAGTTTATATAAAAAAAGAGAAAATCTGTTACGATTTTTCTTTTAAATTGATATCGCATCTTAAATATACTTTGAAGGTATTTTGCCTCTTTTCTTATATATATATATA
>OY744539.1:5438777-5521277 GCA_963556195.1 Sepiola atlantica | reverse complement strand
TTTTATATTTAACTGGTATTATGAGGTGAATACTGACAAGCATCACTGTCAATATCATGTCCCACTTTAATTGTATGCATATATTTAATATTAGTTTGTATGCATTTATTTATTTATTAATATGTTTATTAATATACATATACGAAGAGTTTGAACGCAAAACGCGATAAACGCCATTTTCAAAATCACGAAACTGTCCCTACAAAAAGGGTTGTAGTCGACGCCCCCAAACTATATGTTACATAATATGATATCAAATAGTTTCTTTTGATTTCAATTAAAATCAGCTTTCATTCGAAGTCTAGATTTAATATATTCGTGTTTTTAAGGTCTCAATTTGAATGAATCGGATTTATTGCGTTTATAATATATATATATATATATATATATATATATATATATATATATATATATATATATATATATATATATATATATATATATGTTACACCGGCCGTTCTTACACAGGAGAAACTACACCGGTTGTCACTATAAATAGTGCGAGTCACCAGAGACACTGAAGACAAAGCACCACCTTGTAACTGTCTAGCCAAGAGCTAGTCACTTTCTTACTTTGTTAATACACTTGTTAAACCAACCCTCAACTTGACTTCCTTTATTTATTATTTACTGTGGGACAACTTCACAACAATATATATATATATATATATATATATATATATATATATATATATATATATATATATATATATATATATATATATATATATATATATATAAGATAGTGGAGAAAATCCCAGCAGAGTGCTCGATTAATTTAGAGATTCAAAAGTAAGAGCGTAAATATTTATTTATTATTTAGTACAGAAAATCAGTACAACATCAGTACCATCGGTTTCAAGTTCGACCTTCCGAACTTGAAATCGACGGTACTGATGTTGTACTGATTTTCTTTACTGAATTTTTTTTACGGAAAATCGAAAATTGCTTATATGTTCATCAACGTTTCGAGAAACATATGAACAATTTTCGGTTTTTCTTTTTTCATTTATATATATTCTAGGAGATGTTTAAAATAAGCCGTGGCACTAGGCGTAAAGAGATGGTTCGGCTGCCCTTTACTTTAAATTTTCTTTTGTTTTGTTTTGTATAGGGGTGGCGCACCCATTTTGTGAGTTTTGTCAAATTAACAGGTGACCTTATTGTAACACGTGTGTGCTTGGAATAGTTTTATTAGCAACGAATAACAAAAAATAGAAATAAAACATTAATCCGTGGGAGGGAATAACAATGAATCTGATTGGTTAGCAGTCTAAATTAAACACGACGTGGATATATAAAAACACTCAGTAAAACGAATTTCATGCATTTTAGCCTGACGTTTCCTTACGGGGATAAAACGCGAAAGCGTTTGTGTAGCTTAATTGCCATAATATATTTTATAACTTACTATCTCTCTCTCTATCTCTCTCTTTCTCTCTCTTTCTCTCTCTCTCACTATATATATATAGATAGAGAGTGAGAGAGAGAGAGAGAGAGAGAGAGAGAGAGAGAGAGAGAGAGAGAGAGAGAGAGAGAGAGAGAGAGAGAGAGAGAGTATGCCAGGCACCGTAGTAAAAAAAAATGGCCATACAATTTCACTGGATATAAAAGACTGGAATCTTTACCTGTACCTCTGTGTAGACCTTTAGATTTCTCATGGTTCTTGTTACTAAAGTTATCAGTTTCACGTCTGACGATCCTACATTGTAGGTGAAACAATTATAGCGTCCAGCTAAAATAGTGTTTTGAGTTTTTTCAATCCTAACTTCTTTGTTGCTCTGTACATACAGCAAATCCTCTTACAGAAGGTACCCTGACAATGACAATACCCCGAACTCGCATCTACAATACTATGTATACATACATATTAATATGTAGTGTTTATATATATGTCTCAGTTCGTTTCTATCTATCTATCTATCTATCTATCTATCTATCTATCTATCTATCTATCTATCTATCTATCTATCTATCTATCTATCTATCTATCTATCTTGCTCAATTTGTCAATATCTATCTATCTATCTATCTATCTATCTATCTATCTATCTATCTATCTATCTATCTATCTATCTATCTATCTCTATCTATCTATCTATCTATCTATCTATCTATCTATCTATCTATCTATCTATCTATCTATCTTGCTCAATTTGTCAATATCTATCTATCTATCTATCTATCTATCTATCTATCTATCTATCTATCTATCTATCTATCTATCTATCTATCTATCTCTATCTATCTATCTATCTATCTCTATCTATCTATCTATCTATCTATCTATCTATCTATCTATCTATCTCTCTCTCTCTCTCTCTCTCTCTCTCTCTCTCTCTCTCTCTCTATATATATATATATATATATATATATATATATATATATATATATATATATATATCACTCATTGACCGTAAATAAAAAAGTCAATAAACTGTATTTTTTAAATGAATGTTCCTTTCATCAATACAGGTAGGCAGTCGTATGAGCAAGCTTTCTCTTTTGATGTGCGCACGAGAGAATGCGAGGAAGGGGTTGTGTTGTGTGGCAGGATGGGCCTTTAAGTGGAGAGGGGCCTTTTCATTATGGTTCCAGGACGGGCATTCCGTCCACTTTTATAACAAAACTGAAACTGTCATTTTCAATTTTAACGTTTTTTTTTTTGTTATTTACTAGATGTACCTACACAGCGTTGTCCGGGATGAGGTGAAGTCATTTTAGTTTTTCGTTTTAATTTGTTTGCAGATTAAAACCAAATTATACTGAAATAAAGAATAACATTTTAGTGGTAAGGTAGACGACTAATTTTATATTATTCGATTTGTTATTTGCTCTTGTTGATTTTGATTTTATGGTCATAATTAGAAAAATGTTTCCACATTACTAGTTGTCCGGGCTGGAGTACACACACACACACACACACACACACACACACACACACACACACACACACACACACACACACACACACACACACACACACACACACACACACACACACACACACACACACACACACACACACACACACACACACACACACACACACACACACACACACACACACACACACACACATATATATATATAGTAATAGCTCCAGACAAGGCATGAAGCCACTTGATATAGGGAACTAAAAAAAAAAAAAAACAGTAGGAAGAGAGTTCTACAGGCTTGTAGTTCTTGGAAAGATACTACTGGAAGACGAATCTATTACAATGATGTATCAAAACAGCGAAAAAAAAAACTGTAGCGAAGTACGTCATTATAGTGTTAATAATAATGGTACAACAACAGCAAATGAATACTAGCTAGTTAGAATCAAAGTTTTATATGTCAGCTTAAATGCTATTAAAGTCAAACTTGTAAAATCGCACAGGATAACTTGATACATTAGCTTAAAAAAACCTGGTTATTGCGACATTGAATTTCAGTCACATTGATATGTCGTGTATTACGTCTGCACATGTGGGTTTATATACTAGCTAATAATTGTACGTATTTTTGCTTCATTTTTCCGTCTCCTTGATCTTAACTCTGTGGCCTGCTGGAACGTCTACGTCTACGATTTGGTATTCTTCTTCTTCTTCTTCTTCTTCTTCTTCTTCTTCTTCTTCTTCTTCTTCTTCTTCTTCTTCTTCTTCTTCATCATCATCATCATCATCATCATCATCATCATCATCATCATCATCATCATCATCATCATCATCATCATCATCATTATTATTATTATTATTATTATTATTATTATTATTATTATTATTATTATTATTATTATTATTATTATTATTATTATTATTTCTAGATTCCCAGTACTCTCTGCTTCTTTCGATCACCGTTGCAAATCACTTTGTGTTTTTGCAACGGCCGTTTGGTTTTAGCTATATAATATAACAGTCTAAGCCGCTTCATGTTCGTATGTACATTATTACCCTTCATACACATTAAAACATTATTGCCCTTCATACACATTAAAACATTATTACCCTTCATACACATTAAAACATTATTGCCCTTCATACACATTAAAACATTATTACCCTTCATACACATTAAAACATTATTGCCCTTCATACACATTAAAACATTATTACCCTTCATACACATTAAAAACATTATTACCCTTCATACACATTAAAACATTATTACCCTTCATACACATTAAAAACATTATTACCCTTCATACACATTAAAAACATTATTACCCTTCATACACATTAAAACATTATTACCCTTTACACATTAAAAACATTATTACCCTTCATACACATAAAAACATTATTACCCTTTACACATTAAAAACATTATTACCCTTCATACACATTAAAAACATTATTACCCTTCATACACATAAAAACATTATTACCCTTTACACATTAAAAACATTATTACCCTTTACACATTAAAACATTATTACCCTTTACACATTAAAAACATTATTACCCTTCATACACATTAAAAACATTATTACCCTTCATACACATTAAAACATTATTACCCTTCATACACATTAAATACATTATTACCCTTCATACACATTAAAACATTATTACCCTTCATACACATTAAAAACATTATTACCCTTCATACACATAAAAACATTATTACCCTTTACACATTAAAAACATTATTACCCTTCATACACATTAAAACATTATTACCCTTCATACACATTAAAAACATTATTACCCTTTACACATTAAAAACATTATTACCCTTTACACATTAAAACATTATTACCCTTTACACATTAAAAACATTATTACCCTTCATACACATTAAAAACATTATTACCCTTCATACACATTAAAACATTATTACCCTTCATACACATTAAATACATTATTACCCTTCATACACATTAAAACATTATTACCCTTTACACATTAAAAACATTATTACCCTTCATACACATTAAAACATTATTACCCTTCATACACATTAAAAACATTATTACCCTTCATACACATTAAAAACATTATTACCCTTCATACACATTAAAAACATTATTACCCTTCATACACATTAAAAACATTATTACCCTTCATACACATTAAAAACATTATTACCCTTCATACACATTAAAACATTATTACCCTTCATACACATTAAAAACATCATTGCCCTTCATACACATTAAAACATTATTACCCTTCATACACATTAAAACATTATTACCCTTCATACACATTAAAAACATTATTACCCTTCATACACATTAAAACATTATTACCCTTTACACATTAAAAACATTATTACCCTTCATACACATTAAAACATTATTACCCTTCATACACATTAAAAACATTATTACCCTTTACACATTAAAAACATTATTACCCTTTACACATTAAAAACATTATTACCCTTTACACATTAAAACATTATTACCCTTCATACACATTAAAAACATTATTACCCTTCATACACATTAAAAACATTATTACCATTCATACACATTAAATACATTATTACCCTTCATACACATTAAAACATTATTGCCCTTCATACACATTAAAACATTATTACCCTTCATACACATTAAAAACATTATTACCCTTCATACACATTAAAAACATTATTACCCTTCATACACATTAAAACATTATTACCCTTTACACATTAAAAACATTATTACCCTTCATACACATTAAAACATTATTACCCTTCATACACATTAAAAACATTATTACCCTTTACACATTAAAAACATTATTACCCTTTACACATTAAAAACATTATTACCCTTCATACACATTAAAAACATTATTACCCTTCATACACATTAAAAACATTATTACCCTTCACACACATTAAATACATTATTACCCTTCATACACATTAAAAACATTATTACCCTTCATAAACATTAAAAACATTATTACCCTTGATACACATTAAAAACATTATTACCCTTGATACACATTAAAACACTTTATTCCCTTTCATACACATTAAAAACATTATTACCCTTCATACATATTAAACACATTATTACCCTTCATACACATTAAAAACATTATTACCCTTTACACATTAAAACATTATTACCCTTTACACATTAAAAACATTATTCCCCTTCATACACATTAAAAACTTTATTACCCTTCATACACATTAAAAACATTATTACCCTTCACACACATTAAATACATTATTACCCTTCATACACATTAAAACATTATTACCCTTCATAAACATTAAAAACATTATTACCCTTCATACACATTAAAAACATTATTACCCTTCATACACATTAAAACATTATTACCCTTCATACACATCAAAAACATTATTACCCTTCATACACATTTAAAACATTATTACCCTTCATACACATTAAACACATTATTACCCTTCATACACATTAAAAACATTATTACCCTTCATAAACATTAAAAACATTATTACCCTTCATACACATTAAACACATTATTACCCTTGATACACATTAAAACACTTTATTACCCTTCATACACATTAAAAACATTATTACCCTTCATACATATTAAAAACATTATTACCCTTCATACACATTAAAAACATTATTACCCTTTACACATTAAAAACATTATTACCCTTTACACATTAAAAACATTATTACCCTTCATACACATTAAAAACATTATTACCCTTCATACACATTAAAAACATTATTACCCTTCACACACATTAAATACATTATTACCCTTCATACACATTAAACACATTATTACCCTTCATAAACATCAAAAACATTATTACCCTTCATACACATTAAAAACATGAGATCGTCTAATTATTAAACATGATTATTGATGATTAATCTGATGTCACTCAGGTAAAACATTGCGACTTTACCGATTTTAAAATGAATTGTTCCAAAATCATGTCGTCATGTCGTCTAAAACATTACAATTTTCAATAAATACATTTCAAAAAGTAACATTCGCTGTATTGATTTGGATAATAGTAAGCAGATAATTATTTTTTACTGTAAGAAAACAAAATATTTATTGTTTTTAAAAAGTATTAAGTTGTTACAATTTTGAAGTAATAAATAAAGAAGAGGTATTCGTTTAATTTAGTTAACGAATATTTAGCTGATAATGACAAATAATTTTACAGAAAGAAGAGTCATTCTGTTCTTAATAGTATTGACCCTGACAGACATTTAATATTTCAAAGGAGATATTATTAACAGGAAATTATACAAATTGATGTAGAAAGCTCCGTTAAAGTCCTTCAAGTTGTTGTTGTTGTTGTTGTTATTATTATTATTATTATTATTATTATTATTATTATTATTATTATTATTATTATTATTATTATTATTATTATTATTATTATTTGCACTATCTAGGAGTTCTCACACAAGTCACTGTCAGTGATTGCTCACTGATAATAACCGGTGGTGTTCCCTGGAGTCTGAGTGACAATAAGCCTCCTCAAATTTCGAATAATTTCCGCATCTTTTCGATAACCATTGCACTTTCTAGTCTTCTGGTCAAGGTGCCTGAGTTCTTCTTTTGTCCAGCTTATGAATGATCCAGAGTATCTTATTAGTGATTCCTTTTACAAGGTTTCTGCTATATAATTTCGTTTCTACGAGTTTTCTTGTTCTTCGCAAATATTCTTTTTCAATCGTCACTTTAATTTCTGCAGATTTGATGGTGTCTTCTTCGAGAATTACGAAATATTTATAGCTATCCTCTTCGCCTTGCGCCATCATCTCTTCTTAGTTTGGCAGTTCCATGCCCTCTATTGTCACCAGTTTTCCCTTTTGCATTTTTAGCAGTGCACACTTTTCCATTCCAAATTCTATTTGGATGTCTTGGCTGAAGA
Source organism: Sepiola atlantica (assembly GCA_963556195.1). Lineage (NCBI taxonomy): Eukaryota > Metazoa > Mollusca > Cephalopoda > Sepiida > Sepiolidae > Sepiola > Sepiola atlantica. Next base: position 5,513,450 of record OY744539.1, on the reverse strand, counting down.
TTATGGTCGTATTTATCAGCTTTTCCAGTTCTTTTTTGCTTTCTGCGAATAGTTTTAGGTCGTCCATGTACATGAGGTGGTTTATTCTTTGTTCTGTGTCTGTAAACTTATATCCGGCATCACATTTCCTGAGTATGTAGTTTAGTAGTATCATGACTATGATAGACAGTAGTGGTGATGGGGAGTCTCCTTAGAAGATGCAGCTCTGTATTTTTATGTTATTATCATCATTATTGTTATTATTATTGTTATTATTATTGTTATCATTATTTTTGCTATTGTTATAGTTATTATTATTATTGTTGTTACTATTATTGTTCTTCTACTTATTGTTATTATTGTTCGTGTTATTATTATTATTGTTGTAAATTTTTTTTTATGCACTATTGCACATATGTAAGAAATATTTATTTATGAAAATCAAGCAATTCTTTTTTTACCTATGGTAGACCAGAATAACATAGAATATTGTACGTGTCTCTATACAATAATACTAAACTAGCAATCAAAATGTCATATACTAGTTTTTGCTACATATAAAATGTTTGTTTATGAGTGTCATAGATTTAGGTGGGTGTGTTACCTAGTATATATTCTCAGATGATATGCTGTTTTAATTGTTCTAATTAGCCTTAATTTATAATTAACTGAACAATTCACACATCTCTCTTTGCTATCTATGTATTCCTCTAGCCCCTATCACTCTATGTTGATCCACCCACTCTCTAATATTTCTTAATGTCTATGTGAGCATTTAGAAAAAGAGTGACTCTCTTCTTTCAGCGTGGCCATCTAATTTACATACGTGTGTCTGTGTTGTCTGGAAGTAGGTTTTATATAGCTGTAGTGAGGAATGTGTAGTCTATTTAAAGATATTTAGAACATTTTATTTTTTTTTTACTGATGAGACATCGTTTATCAAGACCAAAAGCCACTCGAGAATAAGGGTTAATGAGATTGATTGATTGTCAGTTGAATAGTGAAGAATATTATGAACGGATTACAAATGATCAATGGAATGGACAAAATTTGAACACCTATGTGAACGATTATTACAAGTATTTGTTGACGAGCATGCTGTAGTATACAGGGAAGCAGTCATGTGACAATGTGTTCTATGGATGGGAAGTTGTTGGAAAAAACTCTGTTCGTGGAAATCTCGTTTGATGCTAGGTATACGAAGGAAGAAGTTGTTTTCAATTGTGGTAGGAAGACGAGGACTTGCTGTGAATGTTTTACAAGGAGGAACCAGAGATTGGAGTTCAGTCGAGCACTTGCCATAGAAATAACGATAGAGAAGGTATTTACCTCTGTAGGAGGTTAGACACAAGGTCATGTAAGGTTTTGATTAGGAGAAGTTTACGATGGCCTACAAAAATGCCTGGACAGCCTCGTCGACATTCTGCGGTAGTAGCACCTCAAGTGATTAGCAATAAACTAACCTATTCTCAACGAGAGAAGATAAAGCCTCGGACCTCTTAGAACTGCACAGAGAAAAATTAGCAATGCATCCCTTGTGAGAAAGAGGCCGAAGAGAATAGAAGAAACCATGCGTCACTAGATTGCGAAGTCGCTTCTGTACTTAAAGCATAACCCAAAATGCTTGATATGCTGTGAATCACGCAATCAAAACGAACATCCTTATTTTGTACTAATGAGTTACCGCTTACCAAGGCCCAAAGGCCACTCGAGTATAAAGGTTAATGAGTGTGTCTGGTGGACAGCGACACACCGCCTTTAGGATTTGAGACGATGGTTGAAAATGGACAGAATATGATTACTTAAGAAGACAGCTCGACAAGAATTTATTAACATTGAACTTGAAAATGACTATGTTGTAATCTGCTGAGAAGCAGCCCCGTAGTTTTGCGTTCCACAGACGGGTTATTGTTGGAAATAAACTTTGCTTCGTGGAAGTTCCGTTTAGTTTTAGGTAGAAAGAAAAACAAAGGAAAATGATTTACAATGGTTGTAGCTAGACGAGTTTTTGCTGTGAATGTTTTACAGGAGCCCAGAGATTTGAGCTCAATCGAGCACCTACCATGAAAATAATGATAGCGTTTCAACCGGAAATTGGCAGCCATTTATACCATTTAAAAACTGCAACATTTATTCGTTAAGCGTGTCTACTATTAATGTCGTGCGTTTATACAGAAAGACTAGAAACGTCTCTTCTGTGAGAAAGGGGCTGTAGGGGAAAGGAGAGCCCCCCCCCCCTACTAGAATTCGAAGTCGAATGTGTACTGTCAAGGAAAGAAAGGGTGCTCTGAGCGGCATTTCCCCAGATGTGGCAACAGTACTCCATCTTAGGACGTCTCTGACTTTTATACATCTACAACAATTAGAGGTAACGAGTTGAATGGACATCGTATCTGCAATCATATTAGGTTAGCTCATTAATTTTTATGCTTATCTCCATTACTTTTATATACAAGCGTTATTAACTAACATTATCTAAACTTAGCTACGGCCATTGTGTGCAAAAACAGAATTTATCGTCTATAAATTAATATGGTTGCCACTACAAACGCACGACACCAATAGTAGACACGCTTAACGAATAAATGCTGCAGTTTTTATAGAATTACTAATTGGTATAAATGGCTGCCAATTTCCGGTTGAAAATTTACGGACATGCGCATAAGCGCCGAACTGTTTTATGCTTCGTATTGATTATATACTTTATACGTGTTTTGGTAGGTATGTGCGTTTGTAACTAAGTGCTTCGTGACTGAGTGGAGCGAGTATTGTTTTTAAACAAGAGGAAAAGTTGTCGTAATGAAAGCAATAAGAACAGGTTCACCTGTCGAGGATAAATAAACACTGTAACAAGAGAAGCACGAATTGTAAAGCAAAATCTCTAATAAAATGTCAAACTACACCTTTTTAATCTCAAATTAAAAAACCTGAAATTAAAATTATAAGAGTTCAAATTTAAATAATAGGAAATGGAATAGAAATCTATATCTATCTATTAATGTTTATTTTGTCTTTCTTTGCTTCTATGTCATCTATCTATCTATCTATCTATCTATCTATCTATCTATGTACACTTCTATTTATCACTATCTATCTATCGCTCTTTTCTTTCTTTATCTATCTATTTTATTCTGTTTATGTCTAACTATCTATCTATCTATCTATCTATCTATCTATCTATCTATCTATCTATCTATCTCTCTATATATAATTCAACTAATCTATCATTATATCTATTTTACAACGATATCTATCTATCTATCTATCTATCTATCTATCTATCTATCTATCTATCTATCTATCTATCTATATTTATCTCTCTCTATATATATCAGTAGAGTGAAATCCCTGATTGTTAATGTGACTCGTACGCTCCTAGCGAGTCGCTGCTCTCTACCCCGATCCCCGTGTCTTCGCTTCCTCTTCCTGTTTCAAAATGAAAATAGAGAGAAAATGGAGGCCAGCTCGATGAGCCGTTAGAGAAAGCCAAGACAAACGTGACGAGGGATGTTAATTATGTGCGATTCTCGAGGCTGATATAAATTCAATAACCTCTTTTTGCATCCTCAGATGCCTCACCGGAAAATCAGTTAATAAAAATGGCGATGCGAAACACGCCATCTAGTGACCGGCAAGAGAATTAGTAGCGGTGAACGGAATAGCGTTTAAGGTGAGGATGAGGAGAAATCTGAGCTGGGCGGATAACGGAAGGTGAGTGGGTTGAACAAAGATGGCGAGTATGGGGGACTTAATATTGGGTGGGTGGATGTATGAAAAAGTAATAATAATATTGAGAAACAGAGTGAGATAGAAAGAGAGAGAGAGAGAGAGAAAGAGAGATAGATAGATAGATAGATAGAGAGAGAGAGAGAGAGAGAGAGAGGGAGAGAGAGAGTGTGTGTGTGTATGAAGAGAAGGAGACATACAGAATCAGAGAGAGGCGAGAAACAATGAAGAGATAGAGCATGTCAGAGTGAGAGAGACATAGAGAGTCATAATGGAAGTAAAAAAGAGAGAAAGAGAAGAGAGTGTAACAGAGAGACAGAGAGAGAGAGAGAGAGAGAGAGAGAGAGAGAGAGAGAGAGAGAGAGAGAGAAAGAGAGAGAGAGAGTACAACTTACCCAATACATTAGACAAATATACACATACGAATATATATATATATATATATATATATATATATATATATATATATATATATATATATATATATATATATATATATATATATAATGTGATCAAACAGGAAGTTCCGTTTACATATATCATCATTATTGACTGTCCATCGTTTCCGATGACGACTTCCGTTGAATCACCCATCTTGATCTGCTTCTCAGTACGTTGAAGATCTGTTCGCTAAAAACCGGATTCTTCTTATTCTTGGTGTTTCGCTTCACGTTTTCTTTGAATCTCAACTTGGGTTTGTCGATACACCGAGAGCCTAAATTAAGTCGAGGGTAGAGTACCTGCTTTGCTCGTCTCTGATTATCCAGCCTGTTCACGCGACTTGACATCGCAAGTTTCTTTTTGATGACGGTGTCATACATTCAACGGATGTATACAACCGGCGGCCAGGACCTATCACAAATTACACCGGAGAAAAAGACAATCTACTTCCGGGCAGGATTCAAACATGCGTGCACGACGGTGCCATTCGAATCGTCGGAACGCACTCGTTGACTGGGTGACGCACGTGTGCAAGAAGCCAAAACGAGGCTCGAATAATGTCCGAGGAATTTTATAGTATCAACGGAATAATTTACTGAATAATTTTTGTAATTTAAAAGTTTAGTATCAGAAACCTGAACATCATGGATCATAGATATACAACATATTTTATTGAATGATACGTTATGAAATTTCGTTAGATACATTGTATTTAACAGAAATGACTATTCATATAACATATATGTATACTACTAATAGATATATATTATATATATACTTCTAGTAATATATATATATATATATATATATATATATATATATATATATATGTGTGTGTGTGTGTGTACTTCTAGTGTGTATATATATACATATATATGTACATCTAGTATATATATATATGTGTGTGTGTGTGTACTTATACATACTTGTTGTATTTAAGGAAAAGTTTAAGTTAAAAAAACAAAACAATTGCGATATTCAAAGGAGATACATATTATACATAATATGCAATTTATTAATAAACAAGATACTATGAATCTCCAAGATATAATAAATAGTGCAGATAAAATGAAACTCACTGTTTAACATGTTATGTCAATGTTCTTGAACTGATTACGAATACATCACTTATATATCAATGGCGGCCAAAAATATTTACGTATTAATTTACACACACGAAATAAATATCAATAATAAAATTGCCTTCCTTGACATAGAAATAAAAGCCGATACATTAAGTGCATCACCTACCCGTGCAAAAAATCTACAAGGATTTTTACAAAATGAATGCTCTTATGGATACAAAATCTCATCTACCGAGCCAAACGAAACAACATATTCTAGACACACTTGCCGACATTAAAAAAAAACAAACTAATAATAACTCTTTAAACCACATGGTCGATTAGCAGTTAAACATTCTTTAGTCGCCATAAACTTATGACTCAATCGTGTGTAAATTTCTTTATAGAAGGGTCTCCATAGGAAAATGCAATGCACTTTCAAAGGATGGCGACTTTGAAATTTGTTAATTTTAAAAATTCTTTTTGGGTTCGAATGGCAACTAAATTGGAAGAAATTTAAATCTAAAAACCAAAAACCAAATTGAACCCATGATAAAAAATGTTAAAAGTTATCGTTCCTTAGAATGAGCCGAGAGGGAGTTAAATGAGGATCTTGCAGTTTTAAAGACGATTTTGGTAATTATAAGATTTTTAAACTTCATTGTCGATTTACAAATTAAACACTCTTTAGCGTCCATGATAAAAACCTTAGCAACAACAATAATAATAATAATAATAATAATGATAATAATGATAATAATAATAATAATAATAATAATAATAATAATTTCACGACCCTACATGAAAGGCTAGCGCAGAAACTGAGAGGATGTATACACAAAACAGACGTACCAGAGTGAATGACCACGGGAAGGTCAACGCTAATACTAAAAGATGCCAAAAAGGGAACGATATCAAGCAACTACAGACCAATAACCTGTTGACCAACACTGTGGAAAATCCTAACGACACAACTGAGAGACCAAATCTACCAACCCCTGAACAATCGTGGATTGCTCCCCGGGGAACAAAAAAAGAATTCTGGAAAGGGAAAAGAGGGCTGCATGATCTGCTATACATAGATCAGAAGATTTTGAAGTAGGTAAAAAGCAGAAAAAGAACATATCCATGACATGGATTGACTACAAAAACAGCTTACGACAGAATCCCTCAGGCATTTATAATTGAATGCTTAAAAATATACGAGATACCCGATGAGATTATTAATTTTATTAAGAAAGCAATGGAAACATAGCGTCTAGAACTGACAGCTGGAAGACAACATCCGACTGAGATAAAAATACAGAGAGACATCTTCCAAGGAGACTCCCTATCATCACTACTGTCTATCATAGCCATGGTACCACTCAACTATATACTCAGAAAAGGTGATGCCGGATATAAGTTTACAGACACAGAACAAAGAATAAACCACCTCATGTACATGGACGACCTATAACTATTCGCAGAAAGCAAAAAAGAACTGGAAAAGCTGATAAATACGACCAAAATCTTCAGCCAGAACATTCAAATAGAATTCGAAATGGAAAAGTGTGTACTGTTAAAAATGCAAAAGGGGAAAACTGGAGACAATAGAGGCCATGGAACTCCCCAACCAAGAGGAGATGATGGCGCTAGGCGAACAGGAGAGCTATAAATATTTGAGAGTTCTGGAAGCAGATACAATCAAATCTACAGAAATGAAAGAGACGATTGGAAAAGAATATTTACGAAGAACAAGAAAACTCTTACAAACGAAATTATTTAGCAGAAATCTAGTAAAAAGAAATAAAAACCTGAGCAGTATAACTAATAAGATACTCTGAACCATCCATAGGCTGGACGAAAGAAGAACTCAGGCACCTTGACCAGAAGACTAGAAAATTAATGACCATGCACAACGCACTACACCCAAAAGACGATACGGACAGATTCTACATGAAAAGAAGCGAAGGGCAGAGGACTGGCAAGTATAGAAGACTGTGTGGAAGACACAAAAAGAGCTTGAAAAATACATAATTCAGAAGACGAAACAAGAGACATCATCCCAACGTATAACTCGGGAAGCACCGAAACCAGAAACAAAAAACAAGAAAAAAAGTGGGGGAAAATTACTACATGGAGGCTGAATAAGACTGGCAAGAAAAAAACCCAACGAAAATAGCTGGGCATGTGTAAGAAAAGGACACTTAAACAGAGAAACAGAATCTTTACTGACGGCTGCACATGATAATGCGATTAAGATAAACTACATTAAAGTTAAAATAGATAAAACCCAGGAAAACAGTAAATGCAGACTGTGTGAACAAAGAGACGAAACAGTAAATCATATGATGAGTGAATGCAGCAAACTAGCTCAAAATGAATGGGAAAAGCAGTATACTGGAAACTATGCAAACGAAAGTCATGACAATTTATTTGTCACAAGAAAATTTACATAATAGAAAATGTTTTTATTCTATGCGTACTCCTTCTTTCTCAATAACTGCATTCACATGCTTCCTGAAACTTGCACAAGTGTTCCTAAAATATTCAGAAGACAACTTCTCCCATTCTTCTTTAATGGTATCTTTTAGAGCGTGAACATTTCTGTGTGATTTTCTATGAGTAGCATGTTCTAAAACGCCCCAAATAACATATTCCAGAGGAGTTAGATCTGGGCTAGAAGGCGACTATAAACATGATTCTCTTAAATTGCTTAAGTTTGATTTGCAGAAATCTTGTATTTTTCTAGCTCTGTTGGCTAGAGCCTCACCCTGTGCCCATACATAATTACAATTTTGGTAATTTGCTTCAAGCCATGGCAATACCTGGTATCACAGAGTCTTGTAGTAAGTATTAACATTGATCTTTTCATCAGCTTTGTAGAATTTTATATGTATTTTCTCTCCATCGGAAACCATAACACCAAAAGCCATAACTTGAGCAGGATGTTTTGTTCTGAATGCCCCGATTAACCTCAGCTGTGATTTTGCTATAAATATGTCATTCTGCGTTTCAGAACAGCATCAACAGTGAAAATCTTTTCATCTGAAAAGATCGTTTCCATGAAGGACATTTTCTTGAAACATGTGATAATTTTATTGCACCATTCCAATCTCTTTTTCTTCATAGCTGTTACCAACAAGTGTTTTGATGTTCTTGTGTAAGATTTTAACTTCAAATTATATTTTACTGCATTTCTAATGGTCTTGTTCTCTGCCTCAAGTTTAATGGCTATTTTACTCATAAATTTTGTTGGATGTTTTAGGATTCTGAATTTAAGAACTTTCATAAAAGCTTATTTATTGATTCATCCATTTCCATAATAGTTTTGCTCATGATCATTCTGTTCTTTACATTATCTTAACACTCTTAATGACACTCAAACTATTCTTGAAATTTTCTTTTCGTATAACGAGTGCATTCAGCCAATCGCCCACTCTTTGACGTTTATTTTCCCGATTTCTTATATGGGTAAAATCTTCTGAAAAGGTAAAAATAATAGTGTTAGGTATGATTATGACATCAATATATGCTAGGTTTCAAAACAATGTACTTAGTGTCTGCTGAGAAAAAGGAACTTAACGTTCATTGTAAATTTCCTTCCTCAACCCTCTCCCTCACATCCTCCACCCCCATTATACCACAACTTACGCCGGCCTCGAATTTAACCTAATGGTTTCTGTTAGTCTCTAGAAGCCACAGGATAAACATTTAATTTCCAGCGAACCTGCGTTCTTCTTGGATTCTACTCGAAATCTTCACAATCATTTTGAACTCAATTCCTTAGACATTTATTTACTGGGGTTCATGGAAGATTTTAAGATGGCTTCAAATCTCCAACCTACAGCCTAACCAGCTTTTTCTCCACTGCAGAACCACATATCATTCTATTGGATTAATTCTTCCTGGATTTACAATATTTTGACAACATTTGACGCAGTTTTCCACGGTGATTTTTTTGTCTTTCCATTCTTAACCTTTTCCTCACTGGCCATTTTGTCCTTGGACTCTTGTCTAACTGAACAAATTTTGCATTTTGACATCCTTCTCACACACTTACATGCAATTTCTATTATCTTCTCATATTTTTCAAATTTTGAATTTTAGCTACTTCCCTGCCAACTTATCTATATATGTAATTCACCTGATGATAAGATACCAATTTTTGAAAAGCCTAGATTAAGGAAAGAAAAAATAAACATGTTTTTATTGAATACACCTTGCATTGAACAACTGAAGATGAAATAGATTTGTCATTCTTACATCTTTTATTTCTCTTTTTTCTATTTATCTTTATAATTACTGTATCCCGTATATATTAAATCATTTCACAATAGGTTCTAATTTCTGAAAGTATACATCCTACTTTTAGTTTCATAGCTTATATATATATATATATATATATATATATATATATATATATATATATATATATATATATATATATATATATATATATATATATAGTACTGTCCAAAATTAAGGACCAAAAATGAAATCTTCCTAATCTCAAATAAATTATATTTTAATATTTGTGAAAATTTCACTACATATGTAAATTATGTAGTTGGACTTTTACCGAGATTTTCAGATGAATTAAAATAATGTTATTAAAGTTATCCACCATTTTACATATTTCAAGTGTCCAAAATTAAGGACAAATAATTGTTTAATGTTTAAAACAGTAGGGTTTGTTTAATTATCATCACTGCTGCAAGTCACGCAATTATCAATCATGTCAAAATGAAATAAAACTGATTTAAGCGACAAAGCAAAAATCGTCAAATTAAGAAAGGAAAAGTTGACAATAGAAGAAATCGGAAAACGTGTGTAACGTTCAAAAAGTGTTGTAAGCCGAGTTCTCAAACTCTATAAAGAAACTGGAAGGTTAAGTAACACAAAGAAACCTGGTAGACCAAGAAAGACAACGGCAAAAGAGGACAGAGTTATACAACGCCTAGTGTTAAAAAACCGTTTCCTTACAGCTGGCAACATTTCTAAACAAATGGAAGGTGTCACGAATGTTTCACGACAAACTGTGTCTAGAAGGTTGCACGAAATAGGTCTTTTTGCAAGATCTTCTCGAAAAAAAGCCGCTAATAAGTAAAAAACAAAAACAAAGCAGCTAGATTGGCGTTATAAAAAAAAGCATGTTATATGGTCAGAAGAAAATTGGAAAACAGTTTATTTCCGTGACGAATCGAAATTTAATGTATTTGGCACTGATGGAAAACAATTTGTAAGAAGAAAGAAAAGGCGAAAGTTTAGATCCTAGCTGCATCAAAAAACTGTTACATTTGATGGAGGTAGCGTGATTGTTTTCGGCATGATATCATAGCAGGGTACATCACCACTTGTACGATTAAATACTAGAGTAAATGCGACTGTATACAAGAATGTTTTAGAACAGTATGTTTTGCCAGTGTTGCACAATTCTGGTATCGAAAAACCAAAAGTCCAACTACATTATGTGTATATTCAGTGAAATTTTCACAAAAATTAATATATAATTTTGTTTAAATTCAGAAGATTTAATTTTTGTTCCTTAATTTTGGACGGTACTGTAGTTGTCAATGTTTATATATGAATTTAGATTTTACTTGCTAACGGTGACTGTCCGAGCACCGAATGATTAAAATTATCGGCTGCAATTAGACGGTCGTAGGTTCAATCCTGGCTTGAAGCAGTTGCCATATTATGTATAGTCATACGCATACATACACACGCGCACACACACACACACACTATATATATATATATATGTATATATATATATACACACACAAATAAAAACACATATATCCAAATAAAGCCATAAAAACCTTTATATATTTCATTAAAGCGTAAAAATAGCTAATATATATATATATATATATATATATATTTAAAATTAATTTTATACGTTCATAAAAGTAATCTATGGACACGTGTTTCTGGCTCACAGCCGTCATCAGCATGGCTAACGAAGACAAGGATCGAACCTTTGATATTGATGTCTATAATCCAGCGTCTTACTAATGGACTACAATGCCCTAGAAATATGTACGATTTTAATCGCCTAAATATTTAATATATTTTTATGTAATTGTTTTTATTGGTGATTGCAGCGTTCATTGTTTTTGCTTACTACTACCATTTCGATTGTTTCCATTCCTAAGTGATTAAGATGCAGAAAGTTGTATTATTAGTCGCCCTTAACTTTATATGACGTATTTTTTGTTAATATATATATATATATATATATATATATATATATATATATATATATATATATATATTTAGTTCAGCGTCTTACCAATGGACTATAACCCTTTGCCTAGAAATATATACGATTTTTATCACCTAAATATTTAATGTATTTTATGTAATTGTTTTTTTAATTTTTTTTTTATTGTAGTCCATTGGTAAGACGCTGACTATAGACATCAATATCTAAGCTTCGAACATTTTCTATATAAGCCATGCTGATGCCGCCTGTGAGCCAGAAACATGTGTCCATGGATTACTTTTATGCACGTATAAAATTAATAAAAATATAGATTTATCCGTGTCTACATATATATATATATATATATATATATATATATATATATATATATAGAGAGAGAGAGAGAGAGAGAGAGAGGGTTATGTTGCCTTCGCCGATACATAAACCGTTACAAATTTCATAAGAATCAATTTTACGGTTCTGGATTTTTTTTTATAGAATGGTTGTCAATTCGTTAAGTGAGTATGACAAGTTTAATCGATTTGTTTCACTTGTGTTGAGAATGACAGTGACTCTTGAATTCAGCTACATACAATGTTTCTGTTTTTCAACAATTCAACTGTGTTGTGTCATTTGTTCACGTTACCCCTGCGTCTTCACGTATAAAATGAGACCGGGACGTTAGGCTGTCATCAACAGAGAATTGATCCGAATTAGCCCAATGCGTTCCATTTGGGGCAATTACGAAGGTAAAAGAAATCAGCATCGGTAAGATATGGTCGTTGACATCGCCCACGTAATCGTGGCTGATGTGATCCACGGTGTGAAACTAATACCGTGCACCTAGAAGTTATTGGAGGCGGCACCACAAATTGCGCGCCTTCACTCATTTCTATCGCGGGCGACAGTTTCTCAGCTAAACAAACTAATCAGAAATAATAATAGAAAAAAACCCAACAGTATTCTCTTGGGACAATCTGCATAGGTAGGTGATCATTTAAAAAAAAAAAAAGAACACAATACCACGAGGCTGCTTTCCAGCTGACTACAACATGGTCGTTTTCAAGTTCAATGTTTACAAATTTTTGTCGAGCTTTCCTCTTAAATATTCAAATTCTGCCCAGTTTCAGCCATCGTTACCAAACCTTAAAAAGTAACACTTATCATCGAATGGCTTTCGGGACTTGATAAGCAGCAATTCACATAAAAATGTCAAGTTCCTATGTCGTCTAGCCTAAAATTAATTAGCGACACGCACAAGTAGACAGAAAGACAGACAGTCAGAAATAAGGCTCTCATCTAGCTATAGATCAAACTCGATCCATATATGGATATACACATGCAAACGGGTATATTTTCAAGCGTACATATGTACACATAGCATATGCAGCTATTTAGGCAAATGTTATTAAATAATGCGGAGTTTTTATTTAATAAAGCTTTTAGTCAATTTTTTGAAGCGTCAATTAAGCATTTCGATCTAATTAATAATTATAAGTTTCGTGGGTTTCTTGTTCTATTTTCGTGAGGACTTTCAATTTGATTCATCAACTCATCATTAGGTGGCGGTTTGTCTTGATGTGTTTTTCCACATTTAATATGTATTAGACCTTTCAGGTCTAGATGGTCCGTTTAATAGTATCAAATTTCGTTTTTTACACATTGATATTCGTTTCTATTCCTCTATTTTTTTCAATTATTGTCTGGCTTGAATCGCGTTTATGACAATTTCGTATCTTTTTCCTTACATTTATCTTTTCTCACCTCCTCGAAATAATTTCTTATCAACTCTGGGGATCTTATTTGCTAGTCGGATTAACCACATAAAGCCATAATTTTCCTACATACATAATGAATCAATATTTCACTATATATACACGCACACATATCAAAATAATCACATATACATATCAATGTGTATATCTGCATATAACAAGTGCATACCCATACATACACACGCACCAACAAAAATATAAATATATGTATATAAATATATATATATATATATATATATATATATATATACATGCACACACATATATACATACAGATTCACATATTCACACCCGCTCTTATATATATATATATATATATATATATATATATATATATATATATATATATATATATATATATATATATATATATATATGTATATGTATGTATATATATATATATATATATATATATATATATAATGTATTTTTATGTAATTATTTTTTATCGGTGATTGCAGCGTTCGTTGTTTTCTTTGCTTACTATTATTCCGATTGTCTCACTTCCTAAGTGATTAAGATGCAGAAGATTGCATTATTAGTCGCTCTTAACTTTATAGGACGTATTTTTCGTCAATATATATATATATATTTATTAATTTTATACGTACGTATAAAATTAATATATATATATATATATCATTATAAAGATAAGTATGTTTATATGTTTATGTATTTGTTTATATATTTATAAACTGTACTATTTAAATTTGGGAACATGGCTTCTAAGCGTAATAGGGTTAAATGTGGGTTATGTTTAGTTTAATTTAGTTTTATGCAAAGGGGATGAAAAGAGGGTGGAAGCCTTTCTATAAAATTCAGATACCTTTTATTTTTGTCAAATGTTAACGATGGGTATTAGACACAAAATAATAAAAATTCCCCAAATTTAACTGTGTTTGAAGTATTTTAAAGTGTTTTTTTTGAAAATTCAAATATATAAGATTTACATTGAATTTCATTTATAGTCATTCGACGCCAATTAAGCAAGGTTCCCTGAATTTCACTTCCTATTCAAGACCCCTTAAGCTTAAGCCTTACATTTTAAACATTTTTAGAATCAAAATCAAGTAATGGATTTTGATCAAAATTGGAATAAGAATTATAAGCATAAGGTTAGTATCATTATATCTTGATTTTAATCCTCGCTAAAGAACATAAAAGTTGTGCAAAACTGTTCTGTCCAGATAATTAATTTTACCCATACTGGGAAGAGTTGTTATTGTTTTTGCGATGTTAACAATTGAATGTATTCAAATATGTTTTTACGGGTGAGCATTTCCTAAATGCTAAGGAGGGAATCATTGTCCCCTTTCAATAGTGTATGTTCCATTTTAGGTGGATTCTATATTCATAAAATATAATTATCTATGGACACGTGTTTCGTCGTTTTATGGCTCATTGGTGTGGCTGAATTTAGCGAGATCTGAAATTGCGACCGCAATTGTTAATATAACTTTAGCGAATGATCGACATAATCTACAAAATGCATAGGCAACCTTTGTTCATGTGTGGGCCAGATTAAGTTTTCTCAGCCTGGACACGGGCCACAACCCTAATTATAGACTATGCATATGTACTTAAACATTCATATATCTTATAGATATGTAAACATGTGCAGTGCTGCATGTTTTGTGGGGTGCATAGTTCCAATTCATGCCGACGACAGGCCTGCAATAGGAGAAATATTTAGTTAAGAGAACAAAGATCACACAAGCAATGGATTGACACCTTTAAAATAGTAAAGTCGTCTTGGATACGAGTTTCCATGCTGTGATTGTGAGCCACTTGGGTCTTAGAAAAATGAATGCCCCTCCAGATATGAGACACCTTAGACAGTAAGGTTTTTATGTCCGTAGATAAACAGCCTATGATTTTCAAGTGGTCTTATTTGGATGGCTGATCTCAAATGACAACGAATATCTCTATATTTATTTCAGCAGAGTGGGCACGGAGGTCAGTTTAGTTTCTGTGAGTCTCAGAGAAAGATGAGCCTTTGCATTTTCAACTGAATGGCTGTTTGTGATCGGTTAGACGTGTGTTTTGACTCAGAGTTCTGATTGCAGGTCTGTCGTTCGGTAGAAACATCAAGTATAAGTGTAACCTCACAAAATAAAATATTGTTACTTGTTTAAAACTTGAGTTGTGGTTTTGTTTCGAAGGAACATGTTTTTGTTACAGCAGAGACCGATACCACATTATTGACACTGCGGCCTATGTCAGAATGAGGCACTAATTCGGATGAAGACAACGAGTGGACTATCACGGTCTGTGCAGTGAACGCACATAAAACGCAGGTTAACAGATGTAACTATATTCGACTATGGTTATCAATATAACATCTCTATCTCTAAAGTTAGGTATGTTTATCTGCTTATATATTTGTATGTATTGGATTCACCATGAAACTAATTAACCGATCATTATGAATTTTGGAACACAGCTGCAATGCGTATAGGGTCCGAATGTAGGCTATTTTTTGTATAATTTAGTTTAATGCAAAGGAGGTAAAAAAATTGGAAGCCCTTCGCGAAAATTCAGATAACTACAATTTTTGTGAAATTGACCAAATGTCAATTTTCTTTGGAGCATTTAAAATGGTTTTAATGAATAATAATATGGACACAATCTCCAATTTAAATGGTTTTAATGAATAATCATATGGGCACAATCTCCAATTTAAATGGTTTTAATGAATAATAATATGGGCACAATCTCCAATTTAAATGGTTTTAATGAATAATAATATGGACACAATCTCCAATTTAAATGGTTTTAATGAATAATAATATGGGCACAATTTCCAATTTAAATGTTTTAAAGAATAATAATATGGGCACAATATCCAATTTAAATGGTTTTAATGAATAATAATATAATCACAATCTCCAGTTTAAATGGTTTTAATGAATAATAATATGAGCACAATATCAAATTTAAATGGTTTTTATGAATAATAATAATATGGGCACAATCTCCAATTTAAATGTTTTTTATGAATAATAATATGGACACAATATCCAATTTTAAATGGTTTTGATGAATAATAACATGGGCACAATATCCAATTTAAATGGTTTTATGAATAATAATATGGGCACAATATCCAATTTAAATGGTTTTAATGAATAATAATATGAGCACAATATCAAATTTAAATGCTTTTTATGAATAATAATATGGGCACAATCTCCAATTTAAATGTTTTTATGAATAATAATATGGACACACTATCCCATTTTAAATGGTTTTATGAATAATAATATGGGCACAATATCCCATTTTAAATGGTTTTATGAATAATAATATAGGCACAATATCCAATTTAAATGGTTTGATGAATAATAATATAGGCACAATCTCCAATTTCAAATATCTCACTAATTAAATTTGATCAATGGTCATTAGGCACCAACTAAGCACGATTCCTTATATTCAATTTCTTCTTAAGAAATTTTAAAGCTTAAGCCTTAAATTTTAAACATTTTCCCAAATCGAAATCATTTAATGGATTTTGATCAATATTAGAATTAATATTCTAGACACAAAGTTTAGTGGCATTATATCTAAATTTTCATCTTCGTAAGGTGACATAAAAATGCTGAAAAAATGTTCATTTTACCCGTCCTGAGACGGGCATTCTAGTTCGTTATATAACTAGTATTCAAAAAGCAATCGTAAGAATTAAAACAAATTTAAACATATAAGACAGAAAAGGATTTCTATAAATACATTTGCTATGACTTTCAATGGTTCTATTTAGCCGGAGGTCACGCCTAGAGTTCCCGTGATATATTAGAGGTGTTTCTGCTAATTCTGTTAGAATTTTTGTCATACTTTCCTATTAAAAGTCTCCGCGGTCCACAGAAAAAACCTTTCACGGGCCGGATTTGGCCCGTGGGCCTTAGGTTGCCCATGCATGATCTATAACAGCACGGATCGACTAACGCTTCTATATGCTGAATGTGACCGAAAAAACTGAACTTACTAAATATTTATTATCTATACGATATTTGAGTTGTGGTTATCTGGTTGTCACGGGATGCAATTAAAAACAAAACCCTACACCAAGATCAAACGCAAATTTTTACGAGGAATCAAATTGTAGATGTTTTTAAGCCACTTAAATTACTTTACACGCTTTCATTTCAAGGACGAGATACGCTTTATTGTACGCATAGTCGGAACTCAGTGACCACCTTTATAAAATAAATACTTTCCATTAAGATTCATTTATGAAATTGTGTAAAGATCGGATAATTCTCTGATTTGCGGTTAATTCTTTTCCAATGATGAGGATGTTCAATTTTTGTTAAATACAAATCACTTTCACTTTTATTGTCCGTCCCTACGTAAAGCAAGTGGAGACTTTTTTTTTATTCTTAATTGAAAATTAAGTATTCTTTGTCTGAGAACCTTTCGTATATAATGCATTCTATGAAGACGTTTAGAACTAACTTAGGATGGTGCGCCAACCACTAGTCCCTCCCTCTTGGACAGGGCGCAAAAAAGAGTCTCTAACCTAATGGGTTCCGCACTATCTACCAAGCTCCAGCCCCTGTCCCATCGCCGTGTTCTACTACTACTACTACTACTACTACTACTACTACTACTACTACTACAACAAAATCTCTGAAGTATCCGATGTTTATTTGGTTGAAATACTTAATGCTGCTTGAATCAAAATATTCAATCTTGATTTATTGCCCATATCGGACTTCAACCAATAAAAAAGAGTTTGCTATACACGCTGGGCACCTGTTTGCATGAACTATACAAGCGAGAGTGCAAGCGCGGTCGCCAGTGAGAGACAGCGATGAGAGACTCAACTTGCTCTTATATTAGCATCAACACGGTGATACTAACTTCTAAACATACGCTTAATGGGCAAACAAATTCTGGCCTAACCACTGGCTACCAGCATCGCGGCAATCAACACAAGTCATAGTCATGGATTACTAAATACATACATACATATATATACACACATACATACATACATACATACATACATACATACATACATACATACATGCACGATCCGAACGCCGTTTCGTAGATCACTCTATACTGCCTGGTACATAGCCGCCGATTTCGCTATTTACATTTTAAAAGTTCCTCTATATTTACTAACTAATTGGCTATGGCCGATGGGTAAGATCCCCGGCTACGAATCAGTGGTGATTTGTGATCGAGGTTCGCGCCTACCGACCGTTGAGAATTAGTTCCTACACCGAAGATTGCGTTAGCATGAAACATCGATGTCTGTAGGTATTAGAAAAAATAATTAATATTTATTTATAAAAATGTTATTGTATATATATATATATATATATATATCTATATATATCTATATATATATAGAGAGAGAGAGACAGATACTTATTTTATCTATTTATTTTTTTAATACTAAACTAGCTTTGCAAACTCATATTTTACGGAGTGAAACAATCTAACCCGAGCTCAACATGTGACGCAACGGGTTACATTTTTCTTCGAGTATATTTATAATACCGTACCAGATTCACACAGATATCTCAGCTAGTATGAACTATGTTATTCAAGCCGCGTTTTCTTTGTGGGATATATGATCTTCAGCCTCAGCAGGTGGTCGATTTAAAGGTCTTAAATGTCTCATGGTTTGAGATCGTTCGTCACACCACGGTTATACGAATGTATAGATTCACCTCTCGCTGTTCGTGTCTTAAATAGTTCCGTGTACAATTCACGACGCGGATATCGTTAGGAAAATATGCTCATCACTTTGGGAGGTAATTTTCAGCCCCACCTTTCACATCCGGTCGCGGCAAATTGTAAAAAAAAACAAAACAACTACAACTAAGAAAGAAAAACAGCAACAAAATAATAACAGAAATCAATAAAATCAGTTTTGACACGCTAATATTGGAATTAATTTCACCAAAATTAAAAATTGCTATCTCTCTAGTTTCTCTCTTTTCCTCGCGATAAAAGTGGTTTCGTGACTATATGTTAGTATTTAGCCCCCCCCTCAAAAAAAAAAAACCGCGGGAAAGTGTGACACGAGGTCGGAAGGTGAAGATTGAAAAAAAAGGCGCCAAAATGGCGTGTGCACACAGGCTCGAAAAAAAATGCATCAGCAGACCCATTAAGGACGCCTCAGGCGATTAGCAATAACTTCAAAAAGCGAAGATAAAGTAGACACCCTTAAAGTGCACAAAACAATATCTCAGCCCGACAGAAGCAAAGTAACCAACTAAAAAATGGCACAGATTCTGTCGGTTAGTTGTGGTCGACATATACTTGACTGGCATGGACAACACCAACTCAGGTCAGATCAGGTTGACCCCTGAATTTTTACAAAATGGTTCCACGCAGATAGAATGTGGCACAAGGTCATTTAAAATTGAATGAACCAGTTTTTTTTATATGCATAATTTATATTATTCGGACTACTGTTATAATCGTGAATGTTATTCTCACGCTTTCGGCCGATGTAACCTCCGACTTCTTCAGCTGCGTCTTGTCGAACTCAGGAATCTTTATGTCGTACTCGGGAATCTGTACGGAATTTTAAACGGAACCCTTTATTTAATCCACGAGGGTTAGCTTGCTCCCGTTCCGTCGGGGATGACCGGCAAGAAATCTTAAGTGATTCACAATTGTATCTTTAGTAGATTAAAATTCCGTACGGATTCCCAAGTTCGACATAAGATTCCTGATTTCGACAAGATGCATCTGAAGAAGGTTGGAGGTTACATCGGCCGAAACGGAGCGGGAATAGCATCCAAAGTGAGACCAGTAGTCCGAATAATCAAAAAAATAAAAATACTCAATCTTCATCTAAAAAATTTCGATTTTTTTAATATATTTACTATTAAAAAATATATCTTCTATATTCTGAATTCTAAATTCGATCTCTTATAGCCGGCCATTGTCTGATCGACGCAGATCACAACAGACGTGCTAGGATTGTCTGTTATGTTCGTTGTATTTGCAGATTAGCACATGTTCTCGGCTTGAAATCTCACGAGGACTGTGTTTTAGATGCAGCACTCAACATTCCCTAAATGGCCACTCCTCTAAGTACGCGTCAACAGCATAGAATCAGTCCAGGAAGAGTCGAAAAAAGACAGCTGACAGTATACTTTTTTATTCCCAGGTCGAGAACAGATCCGGACTACTTTTACGTCGACTTCTAGACAGGTATATCATTGTTTTGGTTGTGCTGTAGTCATGGTAACAACAGAGAAAGAATCCAAGATGAATCGAAAAAGACAGCTGACAATATACAGATTGTTGTCGACTTACGACCGTAATTGAGTACGGCTAATAGGTCGTAAAGCGATTTAGACGTAAGTCGATTCATGTTAAATTATCGTATTAGACCGTAATTATATTGTAATCATCTTAAAGTTATAATTTATTAACTTTTTCTTCGCTCATTATGTTTATAATCAGATTTAAGTAAAGCCTTTCTTCCCTTCTTCGGTGTAAATAATAGCAATTTTCTCCTGGGAAGAATCTTGCTCATTCTAGTTATAAAGTCAGTCGGTCGTAAGTTGAATAGGTCGTAAGTTGAATAGGTCGTAAGTCGACGGCGACTTGCAATTTCTTCTATTTCCCAGTCAAGAACAGATTCCGGCCTACTTTTACGTAGACCTCCAGACATGTTATTTTTTAAAATTGTTTTGGCTGTGCTATAGTCATGGTAAAAGTCTACTATATAAAGTGACGTAAAGGAACATACAACCTGTACTTAAATCCAGTTTCATAACATCAATCAGAGCGGATGGCCTAAAACACTTTCGTGACAGGATGGCAGTCTGTCGCCAGTTATATTTCCAGCAATACCCTGGGTGGAGAGTGTTTACTTACAGCACCTAGTATTCCCAAATAGTCACCGATCTAAATATGCACCAAACTCAACGTTGCTTAACCCCAGTGATCTGATGAGAATCGGTGTGTCACCGTGATTTAGCCGTAAATATAGTTGCTACATACCTATACCATATTTGTGATGCCAAAAATGCTTCACTTAGAGATACACTATGGTCATATTCAAGTCTAATGCCAACAAACACTTCTTTTCTTCTAGGTTTTTGCTTCCTTGCCTGTACCAAAACTCTTTATTTTGTCTTTCTTGCTAATATTCTGCTAAGTTTTTAGACGGGTCAACGCGTTTGGGATTGAAAGAGGAGTGTGTGAATAGTGGGGGAAGTCCACTAGCGAATGTAGATAAAAAGAAAATATAGCCCCAACCAACCACATCAGTCTGTAGTTAAGACATAGGCCAAACGCCGACCGACCAGCTTCTTCTCAATGTTAATCTGATGGAAAGATAGGCACTTTCTTTTTTTCTTATTTTATTCTTTATTTTTTGCTTTTTTTGTTTTCCATATTCTACTACTCACCATTATATCCAAATTTTAATGTGTCTTATATGAATGTTTTTAATTCTGTGTTTGACTGAAATGTGTTTAATTATTGATATATACTGTTTTATTACATGTCTATTGATTTCCCACTGATGAAATTCTTGAAATCCCACGCTTGCCTGAAGTTTTGGCTGTCTTTCTCTTATTTCTCTTATTTGTACTTACTTGCGAGAGGGAAACCTATCTTCAACTTTCTGTTTCCTCTTTAGTATACAATGAACTTATTCTATATATATATATATATATATATATATATATATATATATATATATATATATATATATATATATATATATATATGGAAGTCTCTTTTTTTTAAACCTGCGGGGGCTAGGAAATACCCGACTAGTACACGGGTGCAGGCTATTTTTACTCCTCTCGGAGTGTTGGACCCGTAAGACCTTGTAAGGCTATCCATCTAAGAGAAGGACATCTCTGACAATAAAACTTTGCTACCAACTACTTACGCCGTGACAGTAAACCGTTGGGGAGGGAGGCCTCCTTAGTCCTGATCGACAACCTTCTTAGAGTTGGAATCTCGAACAAAATATACGGTTTGCAAACCTACAATTGCTTAAGGAGTAGATAGGTTCTGCCTATCGCCGGCTCTTGCACTCCTTCTTTGTCTATTAGCCAGGAGCAGAGGCACCAGCGCTAGGACGTCTACAAAACACCCAATGCCTAGCCTGGTTTCCTTACTAGGACAATGAACACCGTTCTCTTTCTCTCTATTTGGGCAACTTAGGATAAGTTTTTTCGTCACTAAGTCTTACATGACCAGTCTGGACTTCTCTTGTTCCGACAGGTTGAGGGTACAGGTTAGACAGCTTGTCTGGCTGTTGTTTCCAACTGACAGGACAGGAGCCCGAACTCTTAGGTAGCGGTAAGAACGGCTGCTCCATCATCAGTTGCATAATACCGTGGGTAGTTGTGTGTGCCATGTCGCGCATGGAAAGGGACCCTGCAATTATCTCCGGTGGGCTTTCCCGAGGCCACAACCCCCATGGACCAGGTCGCGACTAATGGACTGGTTGTGTGATCTTATTGGCACCAAACAAAGACCCACCTTGGCCAACCCACTCTATAATCAAAACAAACATGTCATTGCAAAAAAATAAAAGCAAACCTAAACCAGACACCCAACAAAAAACACTTTCGCCTTCGCCCTTGAGGCTCACATTCACAAATATCCGGTGACTTAGAACCAACATCAACGACGTAGAAACCTTTCTTCTGACAAACTCCCCGGATATCCTAGCTCTAAGTGAAACTAACCTTCAATCCTCAATCTCCTATCACCACTTTGACATGACTGACTACCTCCCACTCTATCGTAAAGACTCTGACAAACATATGCACGAGCTAGGAGTTTATGTTTGGAACACCCCCCCCCCCCCTGACTAGAAAACATAGGTTAGAATCAGATGACCAAGACTATATGTGATTTAGATTGACTTTACATCACTGCGTCAGTTACTTATATTTCTTATACCGTTCCCCGTCGACTCAGGACTGTACTCTGCTAAACTCTGTCTCTGAAAGCATAGATAGAGCACTCTTAATTGACTTGAATGCCCAGATACATGTATTTGGGGATTTTAATGCCCACCACCGCGACTGGTTGGGATTCTCCAGCCTTACTGACGCAGCCAGCAACTCTACGTATAATTTCTCCTTAGCTCACTCCCTCTCTCAAGCTGTCGATTTTCCGACCCGCATCCCCGATCGAGTAGACCAACAAGCCCCACTTTTAGACCTTTTCTTGACCTCAATGCCCGAGGCTTGTGTGATGAAAGCTCATAGCCCACTCGGGAATGCTGATCACATTGTGCTAATGATACATATCACGCTAAAAAGTCGTCCAAAAGCTGATGAACCGTTGCTCAAAACAACGAGATACTACAAGCAGGCTGATTTTGAGTCAATCAGAGATAACATCAGTGACGTCCCATGGAGGGAAACCTTCTCACTCCCTGACGACCAGTGTGCAAATGAATTAACTGAATGGGTCAAAGCAGACATTGAAGCCTATGTCCCCATGCGAAAATTCTTTAGCAAACCCCACTCTCCCCAATGGTTCACCTCGGAATGTGCAGCTGCCATTTCTGAGAGGCAACAAGCATTCCGTAAATTCAGCCGCCATAAGTCAGCTACTAATAGACATAAGTTTATAGAGTCAAGAAATAATTGCAAGGCCGTGATAGGCGAAGCAAAGAGAACGTATAATGAGTTAACAAAAAAACGCATCCAATCACAGAAATTAGGTACTCGTGATTTCTGGAAAATCTACAATAGTGTAGTGAATAGTGGTCAATCAACGATTCCTCCTCTATCAAACCACAATGATGTCGTTTGCACGGCCACTGATAAGGCTGAACTACTTACCCAGCGTTTCGCTTCTAACTCCACTTTGGACTCAAATAACCACCCCCTCCCCAATTTCCCATTGCGGACCGAAGCCACACTTTATAACCTGGTCATCACCCCATCCCAGGTCAGAGACATCATAAAAAACCTTGACACCTCCAAAGCTTGTGGGCCTGATCTTATACCTGTAGTAGTAATAAAGAAATTCTCTGCTGAACTGGCCCCTGCCCTCTACAAACTCTACAATAAATACCTAGCTGAATCTTGCTTCCCCGATAGCTGGAAAATGGCCTCTGTGGTACCAGTCTACAAGAATTCTGGGAATAGAACCGATCCTCAGAACTACCGCCCAATCAGTCTACTGCCGATCTTTGCTAAAATCTTTGAATCCTTAATCGATCTAGCGATAGTACGGCACTTAGTTCATGCTAAACTTCTTTCTGACCGCCAGTATGGATTTAGACAAGCACGATCTACTGCAGACATCCTAACGGTCATCTCTGAACGCATATATCATACACTCGACAAGGCAGGTGAAGCTAGGGCAGTAGCGCTTGATATATCCAAGGCCTTTGACAAGGTATGGCATGAAGGGCTTTTTAAAATACGCTCATACGGTGTTACTGAGCAATTACTTAATATTATAAGAACCATTCCTAACCAAAAGAAAAATCAAGGTTGTCCTCGATGGCCGTTCATCTAAGCAACATAACATAAATGCTGGGGTATCCCATGGATCTATCCTTGGACCGTTGTTGTTCCCGATCTATATAAACGATCTACCTGATGACATAGAGTCTGAGATTGGTTTATTTGCTGACGACACCACGCTTTACTCTCGCCATATTGGCAAAACAGACGCGATCATATCCGAGGCAATGGCCGAATCCTTAGAAAATGACCCCCAGGCTGTAGTAGATATGGATCATAAATGGTTGGTAACTTTTAATGCCGCAAAGACAAAGCTCCTTTCCTTCAATAACTACAAGAAGCCTCTCCAACCACCGATTGTCATGGCAAATAACACCCTACCTGAGAGTTCATCATTCAAACTCCTCGGCCTAACCTTCACAGGTAACATGAATTGGAACAAATACATAGAAGAAATTGCCAAGGCTGCCGCAAAGAAGGTTGGCTCGCTCTACCGTGCTAATAAACTCCTCTCACCTGACATTATCCTGTATCTCTACAAAGCCACTGTCGCCAATCTAATAGGTCCCTCACTGTCAACCAAGCTCAAGTCCCTGCCCCATCGCCGCTATGTAGCATCCTTGTGCTTGTTTTACTTCAATGGATTATGCTCCGATGAATTGGCTACTCTGGTGCCCCCTCGACGTAAATTCACTAGACCAACTCGACGATCGACTAAATCCCATCCATTCACTGTGGAGGTCCTCAGATGCTGGATAGCTTTCTACTCAAATAGCTTCTTTCCTCGTGCTGCTGACCTCTTGAACTCCCTCCCTGCCCCCTGTTTCCGCGACACTACTGACATGCAGAAATTTAAAATTAATGTAAACAGACATCTCGCTTGGCAGATCCCAATTTAGGTTGACCCCCCAACTTTCTCCCCTTTTCTTTCTTCCCAGTAGCCCCTTACGTCTACAGTGGCGGCCTGCCTTGTTTGGGGTGAACTACGTTAAAAAAGAAATCATAAAAAACCTCATAAATGATCAAATATTCATTTCATTCATTATTTTCAATCCTCTCATAATATTCATCATCATTCAACTGTCAATATTGACCTGTATTCTAGAGTGTCTGTTGCCTTAATAAGTGGAAACTCATTAGTTGTAAATTATTTTCTCTCAGTCTGTCGGTTTGTGAATGAATAAAAAACAAAGGCCAATATCAAGATACAAAAACTTTTCGTGAGTAAAATTTTCTGAGGACACTAATGGTAGCATTAATTTTGTATGAGAGATTTTTGCATTAATATCGTGGGGTTTGCGTTCGCAATCTTTTATCTTACCTTCGAGCTATGATTAAAGTGTGGTATCTGTTCTATTCTTGGTTTGAGGTCAAAAGCCTATCATTGAATAATAGTATCGTTTTAAGTATCGAGTGGGTGAAAGTGGATGTTTCAGTCTAGTAGCGGGAGGTAACGGTGGTTAAGTGGATATCGACAAATTCGAATCCAGTCGGTTCCACAGTACCACTTTCACTTAGGGATGTTGGCAACCTTCTCGTGGCCCTTCCCGTAAGTACCCGATGTCTTTCCAGAAAGATTTCTAACTAGAAAAACATCGGGAAAACTAATGCCAACACCAGAATCATCTGATTCACACGAAAGAAGAAGAAGTCTAGTAGCGGGAGTGGTTGGGTTAGAGGTTGGGTTAGGGTTAGGGTTAGGGTTAGGGGCCATAAATAATTTTAACAGAAAGAGAAAAAAAGAGGAAAATTAAAGATAAAAAGGGGGTGGCTTTATCATAATGAAATATTTAAATTTGACTATTAAATATCAATATAAACACAATTACAGGAGAGAGTTTGGATGCTTACTACTAGACACTATCCTCGAGTGTCTTCAATCTCTTTGTACAGGGGGTTGTCAGGACAACCCGACACGAGGATGTTTCACACTACAAGTAAACCCTGACCAAATACTCAAAATAACATAGTATTCGAAGCCCAAATACGATCCCCTCGGAATGACTACACACTGGTTCACACGAGGAATGGCGCACCTTCTCATAGTGATGATATCACGAGTAACAACACTAAGTTTGATACTCCACCAGACCAGATTAATTATTGTCATGGAATCCAGCAAAACGAAACAAAGACCACAAGTAAAATAAACTATAAGATAGTAAATTAATGGAGGAAAATTATTATTCTTCATTTTTTTACTTACTCAAGGTTTGAGAAGTAGAGAAGAACATTAAATAAACACCCGGATATCTATTCAGTCTGCCACATAGTGGAGAGTGTGAGCCACCTGAAATCCAGTTGTAAGGTTCTGCTGGGGGATAGCTACAACACAATGCGACACAACGGAGTGTGTAAATATCTTCACTGGACCATCTGTAAAAAGTTGAATATCCAGTGTAGCAGCAAGTCATGGGAGCATATACCAGAAAGAATAATTGGAAATAAGTCATACACCATCCACTATGACTATGCAATATCTACAGCTGCATACCTAGAAAACGGTGCTGTTAAAGCTGACATAGTGATATGAGACAAAATGGAGAAAGTAGCAACCCTAATTGAAGCCAGTGTCCCTAATGATGCTGGCTTAAACAGAGTTGAAAAGGAAATATTACGAAATACCAAGGTCTTATGTACGACATAAAAAGAAACTGGAATTTCAGGAAGATCTCCATAATTCCAGCAATTATAGGAGCAACCGGACTAATGAAAAGAAGTTCAAAAATTATCTAACGAATATATCCGGTGAACCAAGTGCAAGAGATATACAAACAATTGCACTTAAAGGGACGGTTTTAATCTTAAAAATATATCTCGGCTGGAGTGTCTGAAATAGCGGGTGAATGTTTGGCATCCGGTATGATTCCCCATCCCCAGCAAAAACAAAAAGATAAGAAAAATAAAAAGATAAAAAATAAACATCTCTGCTGATGATAACATTCTCTATTTGGTGTTGCTTCTCGCCTATCTCCATCGGATCAGTTGGAATATGCAGCTGAATACATTGTTTCAAACAGTTCATATCAACCAACATTTGCTTGTTGGTGGAAAAGTGTGGTCTATCTTAGCTGAATATCGAGTAGGGGTTCGAAATCTACGTGCTTGAACTTTTTATTGTTCCTGATCTACTGATAACACTACGCTCTATTCTCGACAACTGGGCAAATCGCACATATCTAAAGCAATAGCCGAATCTTTAGAAAATAATCCCCAGCCTTAGAATGGGGGCAAAAATTGATACCAAGATAAACCTACTTTCCTTTAGCAATTATAAATATTTGTTTCTAACCACCTATTGCTATGGCCTATAACATCCTCCCCGAGAGTCCAAGGTTAAAAAACCTCGAGCTAAGATTCACAGGCAACATACATTGGAATAAATACATAGCAGATACTGACAAGTCTGGTGCAAAAAACTGCGGGCTATAAAAATGTTCTTACCTGCCAGTATCCTATATCTCTATAAAGCCACCATTTGCCCATGCATGGAGTATTGTTGTCACATCTCGGCCGGTGCACCAACACCTAGTCTCTCCCTCTTAGAAAGGGTCCCAAAAAAGAGTCTCTAACCTAATAGGTCCCATAGCCCCTGTCACATCGTCGCACTGTTGTATCCCAGTGTTCGTTTTACAAGTACTTCTACAGAATGTGCTTCAACGAACTTACTGAACTTGTACTCGTTCAACTTAAATACTTCCGACCAACCTGAATAGCAACAAAATCCGACCCTTAACTTTAGAGGTCCTTAAATGCCGGAACGCCTTCTACTGTAATAGCTTCTTTTCTCGGACCGCTTTCCTTTGGAATTCCCTCCCTACTCTTTGTTTCAATGACTCTACCAATATGCAGAAATCTAAATGGAATGTGAACAAACATCTTGTTACACATTTCCCCACTTAGGATGTTCCCTATAAATCTGGCCCCTAATTCACAGTAGCCTCTTGCGCCTCAGTGGCAATATGCCTTGTTTGGGGTGAACATAAGTTAAAAAAAAAACAAAACAAAAAAACACCACCACCACCACCACCACCACCACCACCACCACCACAACAACAACAACAACAACAACAACAACAACAACAACGACGACGACCACCACCACCACCACCACCACCACCACAACAACAACAACAACAACCACCACCACCACCCCCACCACCGCAACCACCACCACCACCACCACCACCACCACCACCACCACCACCACCACCACCACCACAACAACAACAACAACAACAACAACAAGAACTACCACAACAACAACAACAACAAAAACCACCACCACCACCACCACCACCACCACCACCACCACCAACACAGCAACAACAACAACAATCACCACCACCACCACCACCACCACCACCACCAAAAACAGCATTGCAGCAAAATAGAAATTTAAGATTTTAAAATCCTCATGTAGCAGCTCAAGTGTGTCAACTTTTCTAATTTTTATTGCATTAGTCTCCATTTACGGCGATGTGCTCAATAATGGAGTTTTGTCTTGGTGAAGGCCGATTTTACGGAGATAATTGTCTCTCTCTCGAACCATCTGAGCCGCCATTCCCTCATATATATATACAGGGCTTTACGCGCTCCACTACTTTTGGAGCTGCTCCCGCTCCTGCTCCAACGCCGAAAATTGGAGCTGACTCCTCTCACGCTCCCCATTTTCAAAAAGGAGCCGCTCCTGCCCCAAGTCCTATAAAAAATGAACGGCTCTTTTTCAGCGCTCCATAATGAAAATGTACCTTCTTTCATAAACGTTCTATTCTGCCAATGAATGGTCGAGGGATAGGGGTGGGCGTCAAAGGATCTCATCGATATGGGTTGGGATGTCACTTTAAGTGTAAGACCGTAAGATAATATTTAACAAAATGTCGCTAATATTTTGAGAGTTATAGTATGTCGGACGAAGTATAAGATTATACGTAAATTTTCGTTTCCTGAGGTATAAAATAGAAATAGAAACATCCCTGAAGCATTTTAAAACAATTTTAATTTTCATTACATTAACAACCTATTTTTTCAGGAAAGGAAAATTTGACTCGATATATTTTCTTTTGTTTTAAGTAAATAAATAAAGTTTTACTTTTAAACATTATTAGTGATTATTTTCTTTTTAAAGAAAACATTTCTCTGGAAAAGGAGAGACAGCCAGGGCAACATTACTCGTCATGTTGTTGTTTAATATTTGTTTGTTTTACGAACGTAACTATATCGTATAATGTATATTATTATTTATAACAGAGAAACGCGCAAGTTCTTTCAATCAAATCGATTCATCCATTTTTTTCTATAGTACAATTTGGGGCGAAAACAAACCAATGAAGTTTATTTTTTAAGGATTGAATAAAAAACATATTTTTCATAAGTTGTCCCCAAAATATCAATAAATTGTCAATAAACAATTCAGAGATCCATTTAATGTCTTAAAATTTCATACAAAATATCTGGCCTAAACCTTGGGAGTTGAAAAAATATCGGGTAAATCCCCCCCCCCTCCCCCCCAAAAAAAATTAACTGGAGCAAGTTTTCCTAGGTCGGACAAAACATTTATTAAAATGAAAAATTTGAAAAAAAAAGGTGAAACGTCTATATTTGAAATCTCTAACAAAAGCAAACTGTTTACAATTTTAATATTTTATTATAGATTTTTTAAGATAAAGAAAGATATCATATCTACTTTCGGTTCTAAAAAAACATAAAATTTGTAAGAAAATCTAATTATTTGCTTTTTAAAAGATATTTTCTTTAATTTAATTAAGTTTAAACATCGGTTTAATTGTAGAATAGGGACCGCTGTTTTCTTTCGCTCATTTCGCTTGGTATTCGCCCAAATTTAGGATGAAACTGATTGCTAGTATTAATTGTATTTTTGGTCTTAAATAAAATTCTCATTTACTTTTTAAAATGTTGAGAATCTAACTTTAATTCCAGGTTTTAATCGCTGGCGGCCATGTTGGTTTTTATTGTGTTTTTTTTTTCGTTGGACTTAATATATTTATTCTTTGGACTAAATATATTTTTACTGCTTTCACATTTTATTACACACACACAAAAAAAACTTTGAACATTCTATTTACAAAAGTAAGTTTTAACGGAATTTAATGAATTTAAAAGCAAACATAAAAAGAACATCAACAGCGGGTAAAAATGCGGCATAACAATTCAATTTGATATATGCTAAAAAATAAATTAGAATTTTTTGTCAGGACAAAATGTACCATTTCACCCCAAAAATCGATTTTATCGAATATTTGGGTGAATACCGAGCGAAATGGGCGAGAAAATCCAACGGCCCCTATAGTATAATTGAACCTAAAATTCTTTATTTAAAAACACGAATTAAAAGAAAAATTGGTTTATTTAATAATAACCCGTTGTCATTAATAAAAAAAATTCAAATCTATAAGAAAATAACTTCAAAGGCGTCTAGAGACTTACTGGCGCCTTTAAAGACATTTGGGGAAAAATTGTCTGTCTTCTGCCTTAAGAAAATGTCTCATCAAAAATTTAACACATAGATGTAAAAATCTGAGAACTTCAAATGTTCACCTTTCTCCCTGTCTCTCCCTCTCTCTCCCTCTCCCTATCTCATATACATTTACCAGATATAATTTTAAAAAATAACTCAGAGTAAACTCTGAGACATTTTTTTCTTTTCATTTATATTGCGGAATAAAAAACTAATGTTTAAAAGAAAAAAATATCAAATAATTTTGGAGCGAGGAGCGCGGAGCGCTAAAATCACCGCTCCTTAGTCCCAAATGGAGTTGCTCCCGCTCCACTCCCGCTGAATATAAAATGAGCCCTCCTCTCCTTCGCTCCAGCAAAAAGGAGCGTGCTCCTGGAGCGCGCTCCTTTTTGGAGGGGTCCGTAACGCCCTGTATATATATATATATATATATATATATATATATATATATATATATATATATATATATATATATATATATATATATATATATATATATATATATATGCTGATAGGCGTTATTTAAGGGTTTAATGTTGACCCAAACTTGTCCGATTGCAACTCATTGTGTTGTGTGTGTGGGTAAAGGGGCAGTTCAGAAAGACACTAACCGTACCGCCTGCAATACCAAAGACGAGCTGATAGCCAGGTTGAAACTGGTGTTTATGCGTCTCTCAAAGAACACAGCAAAGGCCGTGTGCGCCAGGTTCAGTTTCTGCCTGGAGGCCCTGATACAGGTTTACGGCAGCTTCTTCAATTGAGCTATATTCAGTAAGAGACCCCTAAGAGATGCACTTCCAATTTCGAGAATACATCAAGATATGACTTTTCCTTTCCCAAAAGTGTAAAATTGTCCCGAACATCCTATATATATATATATATATATATATATATATATATATATATATGTATTATGTTAATGCTGGGTTAAAAACTTCTATTCTAATTCGTTCAATAAGTCATAATTTGCAATTAACTGATCAGGTGACTCATCTCTTACTACGTTCGTATCAATTACTTTCATCTCCCTTACTGTATGTTGTTAGAACGTTTCCGCTCTTATTTTATATGATATTTATCACTTCTTCCCGCCTGTAAATCTATAAATCTCTCCCTGTCTCTCTCTCTCTCTTTGTCTCTCTCTGTTTATTAACAGACGAAGGTAATAAAGAAAGGAAAAAAATACGAAGATTTGAATAGTCCATTGTAACCAAAAAGAAATAAGTAGTAATATTATTTAGTAATATTATTTAGTCGGAGAGAGAGAGAGAGAGAGAGAGAGAGAAAGAGAGAGAGAGAGAGGAGAGAGGGGGGAGGGAGAAAGACAGAGGAGAGAGAGAGAGAGAGAGAGAGAGAGAAAAAGAAAAAAAACACTAATTTTGGATTTTGTCTTTTTATTTAAAAAAAATTTAACTGGCTTTGCAAACTCATTTTCCCGATTCGAACAATCTAACAGGGCTGAATGAATGGACCAAGGTGTCATATTTTTCGAGTATACATATATGTAGCTCATTTCTTTAATCTTTCTTTTATGAATCTTATTTCTTTGCTGGATTTTTGTCTGTGATAAAAGAAATTTGATGAAATGTGCGAACTGCGCAACCGGAAACAAAATAACGTTACCGGGCGGTTTTAAAAGTAAGGCAGTGAGAAAAGCATTTGCGTACAAGTCGACTTGTCTTTTTGCATTCTGAGTTCGTGTGGAAAATATCAAATGTTGACTTTATCCATTGGTCGGATATGTGCTTCCTTTCATCTTGTTTGCTTACGTGGAATGACGAGAGACGACATATTTCCTTTTCTTTTTTGTTCAGTTATTTTTTTCCTCACAAATGTTCGCAAAAAAATAGCAACTTCAAATTCTTGAAATGCATGGAAAGTCAATTTAAAAGTTGCGGATCATTTTCTTTCTCGCTTGCTTACTTTCTTGCTTCCTTTTTTCAAGTATTTTCTCTTTCTTCTTTTTCTTTTTTTCTTCTTCTTTTTCTTCTTCTTCTTCTTCTTTTTATTCCTTTATCTTCAATATATTATTCTTTCCCTCTTTCTTTTTCTTTATCTTCGTTTTCTTTTTTTCTTCTTCCTCCACCATCTTCTATTTAAAAAATAATATTTCTTTCTTCTTCTTCTTCTTCTTCTTCTTCTTCTTCTTCTTCTTCTTCTTCTTCTTCTTCTTCTTCTTCTTCTTCTTCTTCTTCTTCTTCTTCTTGTTTTTCAAGAAATTTCTCTTCCTTTCTCTTCTTTTTTCTTCATTTTCTCTTTTTCTTCTTTAGGAAGTTGCTTTTCTTCTTCTTCTTCTTCTTCTTCTTCTTCTTCTTCTTCTTCTTCTTCTTCTTGTTGTTGTTGTTGTTGTTGTTGTTGTTGTTGTTATTATTATTATTATTATTATTATTATTATTATTATTATTACTCCAGCCCTCCTATTTTCTTCAAGAAATTTCTCTTTCTTCCCCTATCCTCCTCCTCCTCCTCCTCCCCCTCCTCCTCCTTCTCTTTCTCTTCTTCTTTTTCTTTTTTACTTATTTTCTACTTTTTCCTATTTTGTTGCTCTTGTTCTTGTTCTTCTTCTTGTCGTTATGGTAATTCTCATTTTCCTGTCTTTTTAGTAATCAACTAGTCTTATACAGATTAATCACTCTTTTGGCCTTCATGCGAGACGACAAGACCCCACACCCACTCACAGTTTCATCACCCCCCCCCCCATCAAACAGAACACTCTCCCCTTCAATACCTCTCGCTCGACCAACAACCGGCCACGCACACGAGGGCGCGCTATTTTGCTTTCATTCGGCACCGCCAATTTCGAAAAACAGAAAACACACCCGACGAACTCAAAAGAGGCAGAACACTCCGTTAGTTTCACCGCGTGAAGAATCGGCAAGAAACACAAACCATAAAAAAGCTGAAGAAGAAAAAAGAACAAAGAAATAAAAGACAAAACAAGAAGGAATCACACACGTACCCCCCCCCCCCTACAGAACAAACAACATCAACAAAAACAAAAAAGACTTCGGTTTAGCGGATGGCTAGGGTTAGGTTGTTGCTCGTCTAGTCATAGCTTCAAAGTCAAAGAATTAAGATTGATTCTTTGGTGTAAGCTGCCATAACCCCCCACCCGCATTCTCCTCTCACCTCTACAGCCTCGTTCTGGCACTCTCATTAAGCCAATGAAAAGCCGTCTGGATTTGCTTGTCGAATGCTAAAATCCTTTGATGTTTTCTTTCAACGTTTACTCTATGTTTTCTTTTTCTATTTCTTTTCCTTTTTTTTTTTGCATTCCACAACGGAGACGAACGCGTACAACCTATTTAGCATTTGCATTAGGCGCGAACGAGTAATACGCATGCGTTGTTGTTATTATTGTTATTTTTCTTATTGTTTTTATTATTATTATTATTATTATTATTATTATTATTATTATTATTATTATTATTATTATTATTATTATTATTATTATTATTGCTGTCATCGTTGTCGTCGTCGTCGTCGTCGTCATCATCATCATCATCATCATCATCATCATCATCATCATCATCATCATCATCATCATCATCATGTTACATAGTCACCACTCCTGCCTTGACCGCGGCAGTTCTCTTAAACCAATCAAACAACTGGTTACGGTCCCCAAAAAGCATTTGTTACATAACGCTTGTTAATTAAATCTTCTCGTAACCGAAAACAATACGAAAGTTTACGAAAAGATTATGAAAGCGTTTTCAACCTTTTTTTTTAACTCATTTCCGCAAGGCACTTCTATAGGCATTCTCAACAGGCACTTTTAATACACATTTCCTTAGGGCGATTTTAAGCCTTCAAACTGTCAACCTATTTTCAACAATTCTCGTTAAAACATCTGCACTTTAAACATTTCAAATTACGCATTTTAAACATAGTTCTCTCTCAAATTCTTTTCATATTACACATTCGTCATTAACCATTCCACATTAAACATTAACCACTTTAAACATTGTTCGTTAAGCATATCGAATAAAGCATGGTGCACTTTTCCTTCCTGTTTTTTTTAGTTCTTTTGAGTTTTACAGATTAGAGCCGCAAAATGTTATGCCCCAAAAAGTTACATTACGTTTCTTTCGTCGTCTGGTCGTGATCGCCGTTGGTGCGTCGGTTTCGTTGTGTCTCTTTGGCTGTGATCGGTGTTGATGATATTCGATCTGTGGATAAATTTTATCGACAGGCAGAAGAGAAACGCAGAGACAATTTTTCCTCAGAGAGATTCAAGTCTTTTATTCGATGTGGGGGTTGCTTCCATTCATTCCGTGATTCTCATTCATTCATTATTCCTGCTGGGGAAATGCGACGGGAATGGCTACTGGATCTCCCAGAGATCCAGCCATTACGACGAGCGATTACATTCTCAACCGTCCGGGCCGCTTCTAACCCAATTCAGGACCCATAGAGAAGGTCCACCGTGCAGTTCGCTGCCAAACTAGTAACTGATTTTCAAACCTTTGTTTCTCTTAAAAAAGGAGTGACGTCACAGATGTACACGTGGGACAGTCATGTAAAACATTTTCGTTCATTCATGTTTTCTGACCTTTTCTGACCCGATCTTGTCTGTGCCGGCGTCGACTTTTGGAACTTTGTTATGGTGTTTCAAAACATGATATGACTTACAGCGGTTCCTTTCGGTGCGTGTCAACGTGACGTGCACCGAGCTCGACAAAGTTCACCCCTTCTCATAATAAAAACTAGTCGACCTACATACATTTAGGCATACGGGGCCCCTTCATAATATAACAATCATCATCGCTTGTCACATATATTAAAATAATGAGAACGATGATGTCGCAAAGTTTAAAAAAATCGACTTTACCCATTTTAAAACGAATTGTTCCAAAATCAAATTAGATCTCGTCCCGTCGAGTAAAACAGCAAATACATCCCGAAAAGGGACATTCGTTTTATTGTTATTTTATTCATTATTTTTTATGGTGATAAGACAGAGCATATTTATAGTTGTAAATAGAATAAAATTGTGACAATTTTGAATAAATAAATAAATAAACATTTTGCTAATAATTAATTATTGTGGAAGAAAAAGGTTATTTTTCTTTATAGCATTTACCTTGCCACACTTAGATTAATTCAAAAAGAAGGTTATTGGAGGTATTTCCACTAGTTGTTGTTGTTGTTGTTGTTATTATTATTATTATTATTATTATTATTATTATTATTATTATTATTATTATTATTATTATTATTATTATTTTTTTTTTTTTTTTTTTTTTTTTATAGTAGTCTAAACTTTTGGATGATTTGAGTTAGAGTTTTTTTTGAACATCAAGTCAATTCCCTTGACTTTAAACATTGAAGTTGTACCTTAAGACTATCGCTGTTCCTAACAGATAAGTCTTTTGCAGAATTAGAAAAGAAATTGTCTCGTCAATTTGTTTAAGCCATTTATGGTGGCTTTTCGTTATGGTTTCAAGCGTATCAATTACAACAGGAATCACTTTTACTTCTTTATATTTCCATAGTCTAACTAATTCCCATTTTTGATCTTGCTATTTATTTACTTTTTGTGTTCTTTCTCCTGCACTTTGGTATCGAAGGTGCAGGTTATATCAATGATTAAGCAAGTTCTCTTGTTTTAGTTTAGAAAGATTAAGTTGGGTTTTGAATGTTCAAGAACCTTATCAGTCTGTATGCGCATGCCCCCAAAAGTTTGACATTGTCATTCTCTTGTACCACTTATAGCTTATGCTTATACCACTTTTCATTGTAGTCCAATTCGTAAAGTTTGTATATATTCCAATGTAGTACCTGAGCGACTTTGTCGTGTCTCCATTTTTCATACTGATGTTGTGCTAGCATTGGGCATTCAGATACAATATGCGCTAAGTTTTTTTCCCTTTCATTACACAATCGGTATATCACTGATTCTGTAGTTTTGTCAATGTAATGCTTGATAGAATGAATGCGAGTGACTTGTTCCTGGGCTGCCATTAAGATGGGCTCTCAGTAGATCTTTTGAGATCACCTCTGACAAACCAATTCCAGCTGTCATCTCTAAATGCAGTATTCTTAAAGAATATAATGTGCAGTTTCTTTCCAAATAATTTTCACCCCAGTTCTAAGTATTTACTCTCTTTTCACTTTACGAAGAAAAATCTCATTGCTTTCTAAAATATATTTATATAGACAACTTTCTTCTATATTCACAACATCTTGTCGATACTGCTCAATTCTGTCGCTGTAACACTGAACTTTAGCTACGACACGCTTTTTCAGTTGTTCAATTACACACTTGAAACCTTTTCGGCGTATGTAAAATTTACAGATTAGTCTTTCACAAGCGCTCTGATTTTTGAGTTCGCCATTTTCGACAGCTTGCACTTTACTTTAATCTTTTCTAAGTTGTGTTATCTGACCATTTAAACGTTTCCTCCCCCAGGGTTCTTTCTTTACTTCTTTTTTCCATTTTTCTACTCCGAGTAGATTTGATACAGTATTGGCAGTAGCTTTAATAACTTTATTACACTGATCAAGATTATTTATTAATAAAAATGGCAAGCCATCATTCACTGTGGTCGTGACAGTTTAAAGTCATTTCCTATTGACAAATCTAAGGTTCCGCGGTTGTTCTGAATTGCCAGCTCTTAGCTTCTTCTTCTTCTTCTTCTTCTTCTTCTTCTTCTTCTTCTTCTTCTTCTTCTTCTTCTTCTTCTTCTTCTTCTTCTTCTTCTTATTATTATTATTATTATTATTATTATTATTATTATTATTATTAACTGACTAAGAGTTCTCACACAGGTCATTATCAATGATTGCTCACTGATAATTACCGGGGGTGTTCCTTAGTACCTGAGTAACAACAAGTCTCCCCAGATTTCCAGTACTCTCCACCTCTTTATATAACCATTATAAATGACTTTGCGTTGTTGCAAAAACCGTTTACCATTGATTTCTCGCTGGCAACGACCATTGGTCTTCTCTGAGATTTCTCTGTCGGTGTGATGTATGGCCCTGTGCAGTTATAGGAAGTCCACATTCCAAGACTTTATCTTCTCACTCCTTGAGTTTATTGTTAATCGACTGATGCGCCTCTACCAGGGAATGTCGACGGGGATGTCCAGGCAATTTTTGTTCGAACAGAGTGATCTTCCTCTAAAGCACGAGTTTCAAATTCCACTTTTCGACCATTGAATCACATCTTCCGTTCGTGGGAAGGAGATAGATATTCACCTGAATAAGGCCACAGACTAGAACGGGTGAAATGTGAAAATGACAACACCCAAGACGAGGACATCAGCTCGAAACATCGAAATAAACTAAATGCTAGCACGACAAGTTAAAAAACAGTTTTTCAGCGACAGAGAAACAAACAAAACACAGATTTATAAACAGAAAAGTCTGTATTTATTCGTTGTATTGCTGTTGCGATGTCATGTCTCTGGGGTATGTAACATCCCGTTATACACACGGGTACCCTCGACAAACTCCCACGGACACACGAGGCGTCTTTTCAATGGAGGTTTTATTAGTTTTAGCCAGAGTGACAAATTACAGAGATTAAACAAAGATATACTTTAAGTGACTCAATGTTATATATATATATATATATATATATATATATATATATATATATATATATATATATATATATATATATATATATATATATAATAAAATTTGGGTAAATGGCAATGCGTTGTGGCCACAAGGGTACGCGCTCCGACTACTGAGTCAAATATGACTTTCGTATTAGGGGTCGGATCGTGTGACCAGTAAAGAATTGTCTCCTCCCATACTGATGATTGTAAGGTGGCATTAAACACATGTTCATATCGGTTAATTTTAAAATACCATTTATTTATTAAATACTTTCATAGTATGAAAATATATCTATGGCAAGTAAGCTACACATAAACGTACATGTTTTATTTCCGAAAGAAAGTCATCATTGAAGACTGCTAAAGTAAATATTGAAATACGCAATATATTATATTACCTTATAATATTATATGTATGTGTATGTTAATGTAAACATCGCACCATTGCCTATGCATGGTCGTAGACATCTTTAAACGTGTGTAAGTGTCTTCGATACCATTTCTCTGACGTGGATCACTGTTTAATTAGCACGCAATGCTGTTCTTATAATCGCCAATAATAATGACCTGAATCGCCCGCGAAGAAACTGTACTCCTTTGTAAATAGAAGCAAAGCGACTCAAAAAACACAAGACTTTCCAAATAAACAAAACACACAGAATAAGACAAACAAACAAACAAACAAACAAACAAACAAACAAACAAACAAACAAACAAACAAACAAACAAAAGATAACATCAAATTAAACGAAATAAAAAGCAGACGACAAATAAATAACTAAAATAAAAAATATGTAAAAATAAAAAATATGTAAAAATACAAAAAAAATATACGACGGGAATCGAAAATAGTGCGTCAAATTTTGATGTTAACGACAAAGAATTATTTAATTAAATTTCGTATCAGACCTTTCAGTAAATTTCCCGCCTAATTGGATGGGGCCACAATTGGATTCTTTTTTTGTTTTTCGTTTTTCACTGGTTTTGCGTTGAAAGAAAGCCAAGGAGAAGGTTCCCTTTTACTTGCCCCCCCCCCCCCCCCCCACAAGAACAAACTTACGTACGGGGTCGTATTTTAATGTTGGGAATCCAATTCCATCAAATAGCTCCGCTCTGTACTGGAGACCAAAATAATATGTATAGTCATATCGGTACTCTTCCATGTCCGGGAGGTTGGCTTATAGATATCGAAGGTTGTATTGCCACACCCCCTTTCAATATATATATATATATATATATATATATATATATATATATATATATATATATATATATATATATGCAGGGTGACTAAAACAAAAACGGGCCCCGTGTACACTTTATGTGATATCTCCTTTATTTATTCACCGATTGCCTTTATTTTACAGGACATCAACGACCGTGAGTACACCAAGACTTCAGTGGGAGCTGGGACAAAGAATACACTGTGTTAAATTTTGCTACAAGACAGGCTCGTTTAAGAAAACCCAGGACAGTTTCATGCATCAGTTCGAATGTGAAAAGGCTCCACCCAAAAGCAGAATTCAGAACTGGGGGGACCACTTCGAGAAGTATGGGACCGTGAAGAACTTCAACGCTGCCAGTGAGAACCGTCCAAGCCACTCGGCACGTCCCAAGAAGCGGACAGTCGAGCTGGTCGAAAGTGTGAGAGAGTCTCTCCAGGAGAGTCCGAAACGCTCTGTGCGTAAGCGAAGTCAGTCCCTCGGTATCTCCCGTGAGACTTGCAGGAGAGTGCTGGTGAACAATATCAGGGCTTACCCATACAGAATACAGACGCTGCAGACCCTTACAGCCTCAGACAAGAAGCAGAGGAGCGCTATGGCAGTCAAGATGTTCGATAAGATCGAGGAGACACCAGGTTTCCTTTACCTCCTTTGGACCTCAGATGAAGCCCACTTCCATCTTGACAGAAAGGCGAACTCCAAGACAAATGTCTTCTGGGGGTCGTCTAGACCCAATGAAGTAGCCACCAAGCCCCTGCACTCTCCTAATTGCACGATGTGGGCTGCAATCTCGGTCAGAGGCATCATCGGACCAATCTTCATCGAAGAATCTGGCGCAGCAGTGACAGTCACCAAGGAGTGGTATGTGGAGGTCCTCAAAACCTTCAAGAGTGACCTCCAGACCCTCTACCTGTCGCTCATGAGCAAGTTCTGGTTCCAGCAAGACGGAGCAAGTTCTCACACCTCAAACCTGTCCTGAGATTGGCTGAAAGAGAACTTTTGAGGCCGAGTGATCAGTCTCAAGACTAATTTTGAGTGGCCACCCCATAGCCCGGACCTAAGCCCCCCAGACTATTTCCTTTGGGGCTATCATTATTATTATTATTATTTTTATTTTTATAATAATAATAATAATAATAATAATAATAATAATAATTATTATTATTATTATTATTATTATTATTATTATTATTATTATTATTATTATTATTATTATTATTATTATTATTATTATTATTATTATTATTATTATTATTATTATTATTATTATTATTATTATTATTATTATTATTATTATTATTATTATTATTATTATTATTATTAT
Source organism: Sepiola atlantica (assembly GCA_963556195.1). NCBI lineage: Eukaryota > Metazoa > Mollusca > Cephalopoda > Sepiida > Sepiolidae > Sepiola > Sepiola atlantica. Next base: position 5,472,238 of record OY744539.1, on the reverse strand, counting down.
TATTATTATTATTATTATTATTATTATTATTATTATTATTATTATTATTATTATTATTATTATTATTATTATTATTATTATTATTATTATTATTATTATTATTATTATTATTATTATTATTATTATTATTATTATTATTATTATTATTATTATTATTATTATTATTATTATTATTATTATTATTATTATTATTATTATTATTATTATTATTATTATTATTATTATTATTATTATTATTATTATTATTATTATTATTATTATTATTATTATTATTATTATTATTATTATTATTATTATTATTATTATTATTATTATTATTATTATTATTATTATTATTATTATTATTATTATTATTATTATTATTATTATTATTATTATTATTATTATTATTATTATTATTATTATTATTATTATTATTATTATTATTATTATTATTATTATTATTATTATTATTATTATTATTATTATTATTATTATTATTATTATTATTATTATTATTATTATTATTATTATTATTATTATTATTATTATTATTATTATTATTATTATTATTATTATTATTATTATTATTATTATTATTATTATTATTATTATTATTATTATTATTATTATTATTATTATTATTATTATTATTATTATTATTATTATTATTATTATTATTATTATTATTATTATTATTATTATTATTATTATTATTATTATTATTATTATTATTATTATTATTATTATTATTATTATTATTATTATTATTATTATTATTATTATTATTATTATTATTATTATTATTATTATTATTATTATTATTATTATTATTATTATTATTATTATTATTATTATTATTATTATTATTATTATTATTATTATTATTATTATTATTATTATTATTATTATTATTATTATTATTATTATTATTATTATTATTATTATTATTATTATTATTATTATTATTATTATTATTATTATTATTATTATTATTATTATTATTATTATTATTATTATTATTATTATTATTATTATTATTATTATTATTATTATTATTATTATTATTATTATTATTATTATTATTATTATTATTATTATTATTATTATTATTATTATTATTATTATTATTATTATTATTATTATTATTATTATTATTATTATTATTATTATTATTATTATTATTATTATTATTATTATTATTATTATTATTATTATTATTATTATTATTATTATTATTATTATTATTATTATTATTATTATTATTATTATTATTATTATTATTATTATTATTATTATTATTATTATTATTATTATTATTATTATTATTATTATTATTATTATTATTATTATTATTATTATTATTATTATTATTATTATTATTATTATTATTATTATTATTATTATTATTATTATTATTATTATTATTATTATTATTATTATTATTATTATTATTATTATTATTATTATTATTATTATTATTATTATTATTATTATTATTATTATTATTATTATTATTATTATTATTATTATTATTATTATTATTATTATTATTATTATTATTATTATTATTATTATTATTATTATTATTATTATTATTATTATTATTATTATTATTATTATTATTATTATTATTATTATTATTATTATTATTATTATTATTATTATTATTATTATTATTATTATTATTATTATTATTATTATTATTATTATTATTATTATTATTATTATTATTATTATTATTATTATTATTATTATTATTATTATTATTATTATTATTATTATTATTATTATTATTATTATTATTATTATTATTATTATTATTATTATTATTATTATTATTATTATTATTATTATTATTATTATTATTATTATTATTATTATTATTATTATTATTATTATTATTATTATTATTATTATTATTATTATTATTATTATTATTATTATTATTATTATTATTATTATTATTATTATTATTATTATTATTATTATTATTATTATTATTATTATTATTATTATTATTATTATTATTATTATTATTATTATTATTATTATTATTATTATTATTATTATTATTATTATTATTATTATTATTATTATTATTATTATTATTATTATTATTATTATTATTATTATTATTATTATTATTATTATTATTATTATTATTATTATTATTATTATTATTATTATTATTATTATTATTATTATTATTATTATTATTATTATTATTATTATTATTATTATTATTATTATTATTATTATTATTATTATTATTATTATTATTATTATTATTATTATTATTATTATTATTATTATTATTATTATTATTATTATTATTATTATTATTATTATTATTATTATTATTATTATTATTATTATTATTATTATTATTATTATTATTATTATTATTATTATTATTATTATTATTATTATTATTATTATTATTATTATTATTATTATTATTATTATTATTATTATTATTATTATTATTATTATTATTATTATTATTATTATTATTATTATTATTATTATTATTATTATTATTATTATTATTATTATTATTATTATTATTATTATTATTATTATTATTATTATTATTATTATTATTATTATTATTATTATTATTATTATTATTATTATTATTATTATTATTATTATTATTATTATTATTATTATTATTATTATTATTATTATTATTATTATTATTATTATTATTATTATTATTATTATTATTATTATTATTATTATTATTATTATTATTATTATTATTATTATTATTATTATTATTATTATTATTATTATTATTATTATTATTATTATTATTATTATTATTATTATTATTATTATTATTATTATTATTATTATTATTATTATTATTATTATTATTATTATTATTATTATTATTATTATTATTATTATTATTATTATTATTATTATTATTATTATTATTATTATTATTATTATTATTATTATTATTATTATTATTATTATTATTATTATTATTATTATTATTATTATTATTATTATTATTATTATTATTATTATTATTATTATTATTATTATTATTATTATTATTATTATTATTATTATTATTATTATTATTATTATTATTATTATTATTATTATTATTATTATTATTATTATTATTATTATTATTATTATTATTATTATTATTATTATTATTATTATTATTATTATTATTATTATTATTATTATTATTATTATTATTATTATTATTATTATTATTATTATTATTATTATTATTATTATTATTATTATTATTATTATTATTATTATTATTATTATTATTATTATTATTATTATTATTATTATTATTATTATTATTATTATTATTATTATTATTATTATTATTATTATTATTATTATTATTATTATTATTATTATTATTATTATTATTATTATTATTATTATTATTATTATTATTATTATTATTATTATTATTATTATTATTATTATTATTATTATTATTATTATTATTATTATTATTATTATTATTATTATTATTATTATTATTATTATTATTATTATTATTATTATTATTATTATTATTATTATTATTATTATTATTATTATTATTATTATTATTATTATTATTATTATTATTATTATTATTATTATTATTATTATTATTATTATTATTATTATTATTATTATTATTATTATTATTATTATTATTATTATTATTATTATTATTATTATTATTATTATTATTATTATTATTATTATTATTATTATTATTATTATTATTATTATTATTATTATTATTATTATTATTATTATTATTATTATTATTATTATTATTATTATTATTATTATTATTATTATTATTATTATTATTATTATTATTATTATTATTATTATTATTATTATTATTATTATTATTATTATTATTTTATAGAAATAAAGAAAGCTATTATTTTGCACTCTAACTTACATACGTGTTTGTGGTGTGTACAGAAACAAGTATGTAAATTAGATGGCTACGCTGGGTCATTCTTTCTCTAAATTCTCACAGAGACATTAAGAGATATTGGAGAGTGCTTGAATGAACATGAAGTGAGAGAGAGAAAGAAAGAGAGATATATATAGAGAGAGAAAGAGAAATACATAGATAGCTAAGAGAGAGAGAGAGAGAGAGAGAGAGAGAGAGAGAGAGAGAGAGAGAGAGAGAGAGAGAGAAACAGAGAAAGAAAGAGAGAGAGGATGTGTGACTTGTTAAGTTGATTATAAATTACGGCTAATTAGAACAATTTAAACAGAATTATTTTTCAAACAGAATTTAATCTCAGAACCACTGTATATTTTAGCATGTATTTTGTGTGGTTAAAGTATATAGGGGAAGAACTGAGTGAAACGATTACATTTAGTATAATAATAGATTACGTATAAAAAAGAAAGATTAAACTCAATTTTGAAAATGATATAGTAGCCTAAATTTACTAAATATGTGAAGAAAAATAAACAAGGGGGAAAAAGACAAAATTATTGGTTCAGTATTATGAATTGAAAAGAAAATGGAAGAACTTTCACAATAATATGGCTTCTCATCTTTATAACTAACCGCAATCGTTTTCTAAAGTTTTTGAAGAGATTTAAACACGTTTGGTCTGATATTTTCTTTCATTCTTAAATTCTTACACGTTCTGATTCCTGAACGTTTCTCGGTGACTGGCGATTTCTCCGAATTTTCAATTGTTGGATCCAACTCACCACTAATCAAAGGCTAGAACAGATCTGTAATGTTTCCCTGAAGCCACGTCGTCTCTGATTTAGACGTATGCTTTAGGCCATTTTCTTGCTGGAAGTGGAAAGTAAATCACTGATTTTGCGCGGATAGTTATACATTTTCATCCAAAGTTTTGATATAGTTTTCAGACTTTATTATTCCTTTTACTGTAATTAACTGTCCAGTTCCCATTACGTTAATACAAACCCCAACACATCATCGAGCCGCACCCATGTTTTAATATTGACACTGTGTCCGTATTTAATCGTTCCTATTTACTTGCATCTCAACCATACTACACTTTACTCATAGCCAAAAGGCTGTGTCAATCTCGCTCTGTTAATTTGTATCTGTATAAACCAGTCTATCTATCTATCTATCTATCTATCTATCTATCTATCTATCTATCTATCTATCTATCTATCTAGTCAGTCTACATCTGTATATATATATATTTAAAATAGTTTATATCTTCCTTGCTTACTCAGTATATATCTTTTACAACTTGTAAATGCAGTGTATACAGACGCGTAGAAAAATGCCCTCTCTCTCTTATTTCCTCTCCCCTCCTCTCTCTCTCTTTCTGCTAATTCGCTTGTATGTTTTTCCTTGCATGTTAAAATGTTTTATTTCGATTTAAAGCCATTCTCCCGTTGAATGTGATCGTTGTGTGCCGAATCTGTCGGCCATGCAATGAATAGGGTCTGATTAGACACGACAGAAGAAAAAACCCTAGGGTGAAAGCGACACGCAATTCATTCCTAGAGGAACATTCAAACTTAAAACAATAAATAAATACGTATAAAACAACAGCAAAAATAAATGAAGATAAAATCAACTAAAAAAGTAAAAACTATATAAGAAGACAAAAAGTCAATGTTTGCGCAAATCACACGCTATTTAAAATTGGTGTAATCTGGGTTGGGGTGGCTCGCGAACAAGATTATCTCCCTTGTTTGTAACTCTCTCATTTCATATCTTTTCAGCCGATATGTGAAATGCTTCACTCTCATTTTTCTTTTGTTTCATTTTTTATTAAAAAATAGAATCATATGCACGTAAACAATAATAAACACATCGATTTAAAGCATGCATTTAAATTGTAGTTGAAACAAAACGATATTTTTTCCGTTCCGTTTAAAGATGAAGCCGTGCACGGAGGTGTTTAAGATGGCGGCCAATAGGAAATTTGGAAAAACACGCGATTTTCTATTTCTATTTAAGATTTTTAACTCTTTTTATATATTTACCTACCTACCTACCTACCTACCTATCTATCTATCTATTCGAAATTTAACAAACGGCAACATATATTTTAAGCCATTTCTTGCATAACTAAAAATAATAAGTCTGTTTACTTCTATATTATTAACTTATTACGAGTTCTCACACAAATCAGTATCAATGATTGCTCACTAACAATAACAAGTGGTTATCCCAAAGAGTCTGAGCGCCAATAAATCTTCACAGATTTCAAGCACTCTCCACCTTTTTTTCAGTAACTGTTGCAAATCATTTTGCGTTATTGCAACAGCCGTTTATCATTGATTTTTCAATTTGTCTTCTTGGAATTTAAGTGACAAAACGCCTCTCCAAAGTCTCAATACGTTTTGCACCTTTCCAGTGAAAATCCGGTTAGTGCTTTCTTCCCGCGTTCGATCCTTCTTGACTCCTTTTGTGATACCTGCCGAGGCTGGTGCAACCACATGTGTGTGTGTGTCTTTTTGGGTGGTGTAAATGGAGAGGGATCAGTTCATATGATTTCTGACAGTTGTTGTTGTTATATAAAAGTAAAGAGACCTATTATTTGCCATCTAATTGACACACACGTGTGTGGTGTGTACACACACATCGATGTAAATTAGATGTCGAACTCAACAAAGAAAGTCACTTTTTTCTCTAAATGCTTACACATACATTAATAAATACTAGAGAGTGGTTGAATAAGCATAGACTGAGAGGAAGCGAGAGAAATAAATAGATAGCTTAGAGAGACATGGGTGACTTCTTCAGAAATGAGAAATATTTTAGCATGTATTTTGTGTTATTAAAGTATATAGGAAAAGCCTCAGAGAAACAAATATTGTAATATTATAATAGATACAGTTGATGCCAGACATTTATCATCTATGTAAGGGACTTAGAAATAGGAGACACTACGAACCATCACCCCCCCCTATGATATCCAAGAAGAAACTCCTTGTTATGGGATTTGAGATCGAATTCCTTAAGAAAACGAAACATTTTATCAAGTTTATTAATTTGGTTGAAATCTTTTAATTGAAAAGATTATAGTTTACTTAAATAATTTATTAGAAAGAGATTCAGAGAAGGAGGAGAGAGTGTGTGCTTCTGCTGTAATTGAACGGCACTTGTTGTCTGAACCTGAACAACCAACATATCCTCACAGGCATTGTCCTTTCAGACGTGAGACGGGAAGTTGCCAGCCGAGTAGAGATTACAAAGGCTATCAGTGATGAACGCCATCTCCTTCATGGATGTGAACCAACGGTCCAACGGCTGAAGTCAAGAAGAAGATTCCTCAGCCATGTCGAACCCCTAACAACATCTCAGGAAGAGACCAGACTACACTGTGGCCCAGACGGCTAGAGAATGTCTCTTCCTACTGGCATGGAAATCCCCCCTTTTGAAGCCCTTTCTCCCGGTTCAGAACCCCCAGGTACAGTAGAAAACACTCAACCGCCTGATAACGGGAATGGGGCGATCAAAAGTTGATATGGTTAGATTGGGCTACAAAACTCATCTGTGAATGTGGAGAGGAGGACCGTACGATGCAACACTGCCTTGTCTGCCCTCTACTGCTCAACCGGTGCAGCTTGAAAGATCTTGCAGAGTACAACAATAATGCAAAGGACCACGTAAAAAAGTGTGAAACACTTGTACGACCAGATGACTCAAAGACACGCAAAGAAGGAAGACTGCTGTAGCTTTGTAAGCTATTTTTTGTCATGTGAAAAGCATGCCTCTATCTGAAATAAATAATGATACTGTTCAGATTTTAGGGGAAAATATTCCTCTTTATATATAACTGTTAGGCGCTGAGTTGCCGAATTTAGAGAGATACACTTGACTCCCGATACGCAATAATCTCAATCATCTAGAAATCCATTAATTCCCTCACTTCAACAACCTGCAAAAGTAAAACAGAAAGTGTTAAAACCTACAAACTTGGTACCTAAGAATATAAATACACATTTTTCTACTTGCGTATTTCACAGATGTGTGTGCGAGGCTCAGTACTTTCTCACACATCGCTTTTATATGTATTGCGTTTTAGCATAAATGGGTAGGGATTATTTTTTATTTTGTAAAGTAAGATCCGGTTTTAGGTTTTTGAAGGCGTTAATATACCCTTTCGCGGGCATAGGTGAATCAGTTTTAATAATATTTTCAATTTCGCGTTTTAAGTAGACATTCAGCTAGTCAGTCGCACTCTTCCCCTTCTCTATGTGGCATCACTAATGGAGAGAGAGAGAGAGAGAGAGAGAGAGAGAGAGAGAGAGAGAGAGAGAGAGAGAGAGAGAGAGAGAGAGAGAGAGGGCACTCTCTTCTTTTTCTCAACTTTCGTATATCTTTCTTTCTGGTTAGTTTCATTTCAATTGCCCCCTCCCCTGAAAATTAATCAGCATATATTTTAAGAATGCTATTTTAATAATTTATCTTTTTCTTTATTAAATTACTTTAATTAATTACTGTTAATATCGATAAAACTATTACATATATATGGGAAGATAGGACAATAAAATTACAAATGAATGACACCAACCATTAATTTATCATGAACTGTTTTAAAAAGAGTTATGCAAATAAAGCATTGAAATATCTGTCGTTGTGCCTTTTGTCTGTACTATATATACAGTATTTAAAAATATCATGTTGTATTATTAATTTAAATAACACTACTCTGTTTTTGATGGTAATATAGGAGCGATAAATAAAAAAATACTTTCGCATTTATTTAGTTATACGTTTTAGCATGAATGGGTAGGGCTTATTTTTTCTTTTGTAAAGTAAAAAAAAATTGATTCGGTTCCAGGTTTTAGTGTTAAATGCGTTGATATATCCTTTCGCGGGCACAGGTGAATCATTTTTGATAATATTTTCAATTTCGCGTTTTAAGCAGACGTTGCTAACGGGCACAACTGGTAAAGCTATTACGCCACCATTCATCTTTAAAGCAATGAAAATCTTTATTCGCCAAGAAAAACAAAAGAGAATAAGAAAAACAACAGCAATAATAATCCCTCCCCCATGAGAACAAACAAATAAACAAGAACGAAAGCAAAATAAAAAAAAAACACACCAAAAACTATAAACACCAAAAAGCACACGAATGTAATACCAAAAACAATCATCATCACATTTAACTTCACCAAGAACAATAAAGTTTACAACGGAAAATAAGTGCTGAAAAGAAACTACGCCCAAAGAATCTACCTAAACTTGTGAACGTCTGCTCCAACGAGAAGTCAGGAGTACTTTATTTTTCAGAATATTTTCAGGTGTTTTACTACTTGGCCAACCCGGCGTTGTCCGCGATGAGGAATCATGACTCTTGTTAACTATTGCTCTCGGCCCTGCATCCTATATATATATATATATATATATATATATATATATATATATATATATATATATATATATATATATATGTGTGTGTGTGTTATAATATAATATAATTAGAATATACCCGTATTGATTGGAGATATGTGTTTTCTTTTTAAATAATACTAAAATTTGATGTTTTTCTTGCTTCACTTATATATTATAATGAGCGCTGATGAAGAAACTTTTGGAATCATCTAAAGATGATTCAAAATAAAATTTTCAAAATTGTTTTAGAAACGATCGTACGTCAAAAATTCGTTGTGTTTGAATTCTTGGAACTGATATAAATAATGTTCTAATTTTGTTATCTCAAGTTACTTATATATATATATATATATATATATATATATATATATATATATATATATATATATATATATATATATATATATATATATATGTGTTGTATAATCAAACCCAAGCGTTTAAGATCAATGGATATTAGACGACCCAAGGGTTCTAATATGTAATTCCAGAGCAATTCTAAATTGAAATAGTTCTCGACAAAAGATAAAAGAAAGGTCTCGTATGAAGCAAATTTGTTTTAATAAAAAATAACAACTGTTTTATCATAGCTACACAATCAAAGCATTAGTAATCACAAAGTCTAAATTTTATAGACAAACTGCATCTTCAGATTTACAGACAAAACGCCTTACTATTGAACATTTTACACTAAAAACATCAATTTTTGTTCGATACACGCGGCGAATAATCTCCACGATCAGCCATTTTATAATTTTAGAAAAGCAGCCTTAAAATATCTTGTACAGAATTATCTTTCCTTTAAAAGCACACGAAAATTATGCCAGAAAGAATCATCATTAAATTTATATTTGCCAAGAACAATAAGTTTTAAGAAAGAATCATCATTAAATTTATATTTGCCAAGAACAATAAGTTTTACAACGAAAAATAAGTTCTAAAAAAACTACGCCCAAAGAATCTACCCAAATTCGTGAATGTCTACCCAACAAGGAGTCGAGAATACTTTATTCTTCACAATTATTTCAGGTCCTATTTCACTTTTTTTTTCATTTTACTTCAGTAATTTCACAAACACCAAGGGCTAACACTTGATTTATTTATGAGATACATAGATGGATTCTCCATGCCTCTCAACACTTGAGTTAATAATGCAGTGGGGAATATTACTTTTCTTTCCCCTTAATTGACCATATATACATGTTATACTTTATCTTCCTTGTGGCTTTTTCTTGCTTTGGCCGGATTCCAGGACAAACATTCTTCTGGTCTGGTGGAGTATCTAGCTTAGTGCTGTTACTTAGGTAACATCATGAGGAGAAGGTGCGCCATTCCTTATATGAGCCAGTGTGTAGGGATGCCGAAGAGATCTTATTTGGGCTTCGAATACTATGTGACATTTGGTCAGGTTATACTTGCAAGGCGAAGTATCCTCATGTCAGAATGTCCTGATAAACCCCTGTACAGAGAGATCGAAGACACTCGAGAATGGCGTCTAGTAGGCATTCAAACTGTCTCCATATATTTGTGTGGGTGTAGATGTTCTTTTATTCATTTGAAATTCGTATGAGAAAAGAACATTTGAATCAAGCGTAAATTCAGCACTCCACTTTTTCAGGCATTTAAAAGGAACGAGTTTAACATAACGCCGGATTAGTATAATGGTGGATGTTCGCGCCATTGGCTTCGTGCGATAAGAGGTTTCATTTTAAACTTATTTTCTTTTTGCATTACAATTGTATTGTTCAGGATTTGGTCCACTTTATTACATAAAACTGATATTGTATTTCTCACAAATTTCACAAAACTCGCTTATGTAAAAGCCTTAATAAAAATAAAAATAAAAATAAAAATAAAAATAAAATAAAAATAAAGATAAATATAAATAAAATTAGAATAAAAATAGAAATAGAAATAACAAGTTTGTAAGAATATTAATGATAATAACAATAATAATAATAATAATAATAATAATAGTATTAAAAAAAAAAAATTAAAAAAATAAAAATAAAAAAAAATAATAATAATAATAATAATAATAGTAATATTGATAAATATCACCATCATTACCATCTTGCTACTTGTGAAGTCATTGGGCGAAATAAGTCGACAAGTGATGGTAGGCTTTTTTAATTCCACTGCCAATGACAAGGACTAAGTACCAGTTAATAATTAAGTGTTCAAGGTAGTGATCGAGGCTGTTGTCGCTGCGACTGTCGTGGGTATGGTTGGCGGGCATTGCCATTGTCATAATCGGTTTTGTTGGTGATATGACTGGTAACACCAGAAAACTTCTTTTATAAAAGATTCCACTAGTATTGATCTCGGTATAATATAATCACAATTTAAAAAAATATAATCACAACAAAATTCACTACAAATAATAAACAAAACATTAAAATAAAATAAATAAAATGCAAAAGTAGCAATTAATACCCTAAATTAAAATTATCAAACATTTTTATCCACATGATAATTACTTATTAGAATTAAAATAAAATAAGAATGACGGTTGTAATCATGGTTTTATTCTCATTTTGAATTTGACTCACTCTGGCCGTCGCCCCATCTCCCTCCTCCCGCCCCGGCCGAGATTGAGATCGTCGCAGCACTGACACGTGCAAAACCTCCCACGTAATAATTTGAAACACGACTTGTTGGGGTCCTCCCCCCCTCCCCTCTCATGTCCCATGTCGCCGTTATAGACAAAGCCCCAACTCTATCCCCCTCCCCCTCCAATGTATTTTCAATTTTCAATCTCCCGTTAAAGTGAACTTAAAATTTTATGCCATTTGAATTCCTTTTGCCGGCCCGATGAATTGGTAGCTATCCGCACCAATGAAACAAAACCTGTTTTGTCGCAACTAATGGAATAAAATCAAAAAAAAAAAAAAAAATATATATATATATATATATATATATATATATATATATATATATATATATATATATATATATATAAAATGAGGATAAAATACACACTATATAATAAAATGAAATGCCATGGAGACAGGATGTATGAAAAAGCAAGAGGAAAAACAAATAAAACACAGGAAGAAATAATAATTAAAAAACAAGAGATTTACTGGTTTCTTTCGGATCAACGAACGTCTTCAGAAAACGTTCGTTGATCCGAATGAAACTGGTAAATCTCTCGTTTTTGATTATATCTTCCTGTGTTTTATTTGTTTTTCCTCTTATCTTTTTAACACACCCACATACCCTATATATATATATATATATATATATATATATATATATATATATATGTGTGTGTGTCTAAGTGATGCGTAACACTTAGGTAGAAAGGTCACTATAAAACAGTTTATTACCTTTCTGTTTTCGGGCGAGTTTGATGGTGTACAGTTTAGCGTCCACATCGCTTGACCAATCGTCGTTAAACGTGGTCAAATTATAGAACATTGTCTAACTTAGAACTAATTAGATTTTGGGATATCTAGGTCAAAAGTTCAGATCAAGGTCATGGAAAAGGTAAAAATAACATTTTTTGCGATAACTTCGGTTCTGTTTATCGTAGAGACTCGTTACTTGGTCCATATTGTAGCCAATGAAGTCCCACATATTATATGACCTTTCATCTGGAAAAATTTGGTCACAATCGAAATTTTGACGGAATTTCAACTTCCGATTTTTCTTAATTTGCTGAATGGGTCTGATGCTCTTTGATAACTGTAACGCCGATGCAACATTTCAGCCTGATCAAAAAATTTGTTTTATGAGTTATCAACGTTTCCATTGAATAACTTCGGTAATGCTTCATACAATATAAAGAAAATAATTTGGCTCATCTTTACGTTGTCAGGCGAAGGTGTGCAGTCTCACGACTGACTTACATTCCTGTTTGAAATAACACAAAGTGAGAATTATTTGGTGGTCGCTTGATGTAGAGTCGCAACAAACGATAAAAGCTAATTTAGTTAATTATTTAAAAGCAAAAATTATAACATTGTTCTCCGTTATTTTTAGTGGGACTGAACGGTATATCTGATAGAACGATATATTGTAGATAGTTTTCCAGTGCTTCACAAAACGTATCAACTCGGTCGCGTGAAAAGCGATGGAAGCCAGAAAAAATTAGACATAATCATATTTTGGTTTCGTTGTATCGACTTTAACTCTTTCAAATTCAGCTTTAAATTCGCCAATAGAGCCGTGTCGTTTTTCCATAAAATCAGATATCGTTTTTTTTTCTTTTTTAATTATGGCCCGACGATTTTCTGTTCTATTTTCAGCCAAATGATCATCGAAGAAAATCAAATCGAAGGGATCCACATTCATTATTGAGATTATTCCGGACACAAACCAATTTTATTTGATATAAGGAGCTAGGAAGAACGAAATATGATTATCGTAAAAACAGGAGATGCCTATTGGCCTTAGTCTCGAAAAGACCAATGATATAAGAAGGAAGAAAACACTCATCAGGAAGAGAGTTCCACAAGCCTGCAGTTATTGGAAAGAAGCTACTAGAATAGAAAGCTGTATCACAATGACGTATCAAAACAGCGAATTGCCAGAGACCACTAGATAAACAAGTGAAACTAGCTGGAACAAAAGAAACAGGGAATATATCACACAATTCTGAAGAACACATGACATAATAATATTTATAGAAAAGACTGAGACTAGCATGATCACGTCTGTGAGAGAAAGGGTGAAAAGAAGAAGAAAAGGGTAGGGCCATACAAATTACAGATTACAGATACGTTTCTGCACTTTATCAAGAACCCTCAAATGGGACAGAGATTCACCAGCCCAAATATGATAACAGTACTCCATACATGGTCGATAGTAGATTTATAGAGATAGAGAATAGCCTTAGGTATGAGAAAATGTTTAGAGCGATAAAAAGAACCGACTTTACAAGAAGCAGAAACAGCAATGGATCTAATGATTTGATTAGAGAGAAAGACCAATGGATTTCAGAGTTGATTTCTCCTCAAGAGCAATCCATAAGAATCACGGGAAAAAAAGGAACACGCCTACGATTGAAAGACACGAGCTGGGTCTTAACAGGATTAAACGAAACAAGCCATTTCGTATCTCAATCCACAACTGAACCAAGGTCAACTTCTATATCAGCTGCATATTTTAACTGATAGTCCCTGGAAGATCATTTATATAGAGAAGAAATTATTGGGCATAGAACAGAGCCCTGAGGAACACCAGTGTTGATAGGAAAAGAGAATGAAGAGACACCGTCCAAAGTTACACAAAAAGAAAAGACATAAGAATGTTAAGAGCCCCATCACTAATACCATAACCCTGAAGTTTGTGTACGGGACCAAAATGCCACACTTTGTCAAACGCCTTCGAAATGTCAAGCGCAATGGCTCTTTCCTCTCCTGAATTATCCATGAACTGTGAGATCCGCTCAGTTACAACAGTTAAAAGATAAGCAGTTGAATGAAAACCACGAAAGCCATACTGAACATATCTAAAAAGTTCCAGACTCTCCAGATAATGAACAAGCTTGCCGTTTACTAACTTTTTAAAAACTTTGCTAATAACAGAGAGGCGACTCATAGGACGATATTTACTAAGGTCAGATCGATCACCAGCATTTTAAAAGGTAGAGACAACAGAGGACACCTTCCAACAAGAAGGGAAAACGGACTGAGACAAACAGACATTGAATAATTTAGAGTGGATTGAAGAAAGTTCAGGAGCACAACGTTTGAGAACGACATCAGGAATTGAATCAGGAGCGGAAGCGTTAGACTGGTCTGTAATGTATCAAGTTACAGTCATTGGGTGAAGTTTTTGATTGGCCCAGAGGACGCCTTTGTTGTAATTGTTGTTTTGATTATAAAAAGAAGAGACTTTAACATATCGGCACTTGCTTCATTCTTGACACTTAGTGAATGGTGCAGACTTAATAATTGGCGACGATGTAGTAGAAGAATATGCGAGGAAGGGATTTGGAAGATTAACACCAACATGTGCTGGAAGTTTTTAAGAAAAAGAAAGTAAACACACTCATTAGATATGTTCGGAGTTCCCAGAAGCATAAAAAATGGCGTTGATGGGCACTTTACGGGAATGGAACGATGTTGAGGAGTCCTGGATTAACTACATTGAACGTGTGGATTTTTTTTTATAGCCAATGATATTGAGAGTGAAGTGAAAAAAAAGGCGATTTTATTATCCATTATTGGTGCAAAACACTATGCTGTGTTAAGAGGTTTAGCAGATAATCGTCCGGAAAAGAAAACGTTTGATGAACTAGTTGGGCTGATGCAGAGACATATTAAACCAGCACCTAATGTGATTCATGAAAGATTCTTGTTCAACACGAGGGACAAAAGGAAGAAAGAGTCTATAAGTGACTATGTGGCCGCATTAAGGAAAATGTCCGAACACTGCAATTTTGAAGAGAGGGTTGGTGAATACATACGGGACCGCTAAGTCTCTGGAATTAAAGATGTGAAAATCCAGGAACGCCTACTAACCGAAAGGGATCTAACGTTGAATCAAGCTATTGAAATAGCAGTGTCAATCGAATCAGCCCGGAAATATTCTATATCAATGCAGGAAACATTTCCCGATTATGAAAACCCAATACACAAATTACCCTTGAGACGGGAGTGTTACAGATGTGGTAGTGCCAGACACACGACAGATAAATGTACATTTAAAAATAGTGAATGTTACAGATGTCATAAGACAGGACACACCCGCAGAAAGTGCAGGCAGCAACAAGGTAAATTCTTTAAAATAACTAAAAAGAGCGATCCAATGAATGTGGTGGATGAAGACCAGACAGTTGAAAAAGGATTCACTATGCAAAGGTTAAATCTGGATGAGAAGGAGGTTCGGCAAGAAGAATTGAATTTATACAATGTTTCTAACTTGTAAACACCACCGGTAAAGGTGGAGCTGTTGTTAAACAACAAAAAAGTGGTCATGGAGGTAGATACAGGAGCATCTTGTTCGGTCATTAGTCTAAACATTTTTAAAGAACTGGGCAGGATTCAGGATTAAAAAAAGCACAGTAAAACTGACGACGTATACTGGTGAGATAGTAAAACCTCAGGGGACAACAGTTGTAGAGGTATTACATGAAGGACAATTGAACTGTTTACCACTACTGGTTGTGAAAGGAGAGGTACCAACACTACTGGGTAGAGATTGGATGAAGAAGTTAAAGCTGGACTGGGAAAGGCTGTTTTGTTTAACAAGGGAGAATCCATCGAGACTTTAAAAAATACTTACAAAATATGATGCCTTATTTAATGGAGAAATGGGATGCCTGAAAGACTTTCAGGTGAATATACCCATTGATAAAGAAGCCAAGCCCAAATTTTGTCGAGCCAGGCCTGTACCTTATGCTTTGAGAGAAGGGGTGGAGAAGGAGTTAGACCGCCTAGAAAACCAAGGCATTTACAAAAGAGTAGAATATTCTAGATGGGCTGCATCTATAGTGCCCGTTGTTAAAAATAACAATGGGGGGATCCGAATATGTGGGGACTATAAGCCAACCATCAATGCAGCAGCTCCATGTGTCAGCTACCCTATTCCTCCAACCGAAGATATATTTGCAACACTGAGAGGGGGTGAAAAATTCAGCAAACTGGATTTAAGCCACGCCTATCAGCAGCTGAAATTGGAGGAAAGTACCCAGGAATTGTTAACTGTAAACACACATAGGGGTTTGTACCAACCCACAAGGTTACAGTTTGGGGTGCACAGTGCTACAGGCATTTTTGAACAGGAGATGGACAAACGATTGAAAGATGTTCCTTTCTGCAAGGTACGAGTGGACGATATACTAATTTCAGGTCCCGATGATGACAGCTACTTAAAGAACCTAGAGAGAGTATTACATACGCTGAGCATAGCTGGACTCAAATTGAAAAGAAGCAAGTGCGAATTCCTTCTTGAGGAAATAACCTATCTAGGGTTCAAGGTTAGCAAGGATGGTACAGCTCCTCTACCAGAGAAAGTGGCTGCGATGGCAAGAGCCCCCACACCCAGAAATGTTACAGAGTTGAAAGCCTATCTTGGGGAAGTAAATTATTATCGCAGCCATTTACCAAATTTGTCCACACGACTTGAGCCACTGCACAGTCTAATGAGGAAATGCACAGTTTGGAAGTGGGAAGCCTGCCAACAAAAAGCTTTTGAAGAGACAAAGAAAATGCTGTGTACAGTACCACTTCTGACTCATTTTGACCCATCTAAGCTCACACTTGTACAAGTGGATGCTTCTCCTTATGGCTTTGGAGCTGTGTTGGCTCATAGGATGGAAGATGGCAGTGAAAAGTCAGTATGTTACATCTCCCGAACGCTCTCAGATGCTGAACAGAATTATGCATACATTGAAAAGGAAGGGCTTGCCCGGGTTTTTGCAGTGAAGAGGTTACAGCAATATCTGTTTGGAAACCTCTTCACGATGTTCACCGATCACAAACCGTTGTTGGGTCTATTTGCAGAGAACAAGCCAATTCCTGCTATGGCAGCTGCCTGGGTTCAGCGTTGGCTGCCTATAATTACAAACTAGAATATCGAACTGGAGCCCTCAATAGTAATGCGGACTGTTTGAGTCGTCTTCCACTGGAGGCTCAGGAAAAAGATATATCTAAATCCACTAATGAAATATTTATGATGGACCTTGTGGAAGCTTCAGTGAAGGTTGAAGCTGTGAGAGCAGAGACTAGGAAAGATCCGATCTTGAGTCGGGTATACAAATTCACCATGAATGGCTGGAATGGGGTCAGTTGGAGTGAACAGTTAAACCCCTATTTTAATAAACGGGAGGAACTGACCTGTGAAGATGGCGTGTTACTGTGGGGAAGCAGGATTATTATTCCTCCTAAGTTGAGAGGAAAAGTTCTGCAGCAATTACACCAGACTCATGTAGGCATTGTGAGGATGAAAGCATTAGCTAGAAGCTATGTATGGTGGCCAAAACTAGATGAAGATATTGAGTGGATCGCAAAGGGGTGTGAAAGTTGTGTGCTAAATCAGAAACAGCCCAACAGAACTCCGATTCATTGTTGAGAATATCCAAGTCAGCCCTGTGACAGAATTCACATAGACTATGCTGGTCCAGTTTTTGGACACATGTTCTTAATAGTGGTTGATGCCTACTCCAAATGGATGGAGGTTTGCATAATAAAGACATCCACTGCTGCAGCTATCATTGAGAAGTTGAGGGGAATATTTGCGACTCATGGTTTGCCTCTGCTAGTTGTGAGTGACAACGGCCCTTGTTTTTCCAGTGATGAATTCAGGAGGTTTTTAGAGGAAAATAGGGGTAAACACATATTCACGGCTCCTTACCATCCCTCCTCCAACGGCCAGGCTGAACGCAGTGCACGTACATTCAAGGAAACAATGAAGAGGATGGACAAAGACACAAACACATCTCTTGAAACAAAAGTCAACAGATTCCTTTTTAACTACAGGACGGCTCCACACACAGTAACTGGGGTTCCTCCAGCTGAATTGCTGTTCAAGCGACAATTAAGAACAGCCTTTCATCTGTTACAACCAAACAAGTTTAAGAGCAGGGTGTACAACTACAAAATGGAGAAGGGTACTAAGATCATGACACTGTGCCGAAATCATGGGGTGAATGATCCAGTCCTTGTGAGGAATTTTGGCACTGGTCAACGGTGGCTGGAGGGCATCATTACGAGGCAGTTGGGTAATGTCAATTTTTAGGTAGAGACCGAGAGAGGAGTTACACGGAGACATTCAGACCAGATTTTTAAAAGGACAATCCGGGTCCCAGAAGAGAATATGACTGATATGAATGATGCCGCAGAGGACACGGTGACAACCAGTACAAGGGAGTCTACTGAGGAAGAAGGAGTACCCGAATTGGTAAAACAGGATGAGGCTGAGGTGGAACCTATAGACTTCAAACAGAAAGCATCGCCTATTCCTCGGAGATCTGAGCGTGTAAGAAGAGCTCCATTTAAGAGACTATGTTTAGTGATCCATCTAAGAATGGAGTAATGTCATGTATCAAGTTACAGCCATTGGGTGAAGTTTTTGATTGGCCCAGAGGGCGCCTTTGTTGTAATTGTTGTTGTTGTTTTGATTATAAAAAGAAGAGACTTCAACAGATCGGCACTTGCTTCAGTCTTGACACTTAGTGAATGGTGCAGACTTAATAATTCAAAAAGAACCCGAGCAACCATATTTGGAGTGATAATGACAGAATTAAGAGACTGATCAATTTTCAAAGGAAAATCAGGAGGAACAGCACCCGAATCATCAGGAAAAAAATTGTCAGCAAAAAGACGGGCAAAGAGATCAGTCTTATCCTTAGAATATGATAAAACCCGAAGACCATTAAAAAGAGGAGGAATAGCAGACTTGCCACTATTAATAACACTATTGCAGATTCTCCAAGATAGAGTCGCGAATCCTTTGAAAATAGCTCGACTTAGCCTTAGAGATTGCTCTCTTGCGGGCAATGCTAGCTCTTCTGTGGGATTCTCTAGAAGCCTTAGAACCACCCCGTCGATACTGATTAAAGTAATGGTTACAATGAACAATGGCAGAAGCAAAAACAGATAAAAACCATAGAGGAGAATGAGGTTTGGTTTTAAACTTACGATGAGGAATTTGAAGCCTACAGCGAAAGGAAAAATGGAAACGTGGGTCACACGTAGAGAGTCAGCGCTGATTTACAAATGCGATTAACAGGGGGCGTCAAGGAGTGTATTGATGAAAAAAAAACGAACCGGTAATACCTGGTCTAGTATTAGCCCTGGTCGGACTATGTCGGCTTCCTCCGAAGGAAGAGGTTTACAGGGAATATCAAATTTACAAGCGGCTTCAGATATATCGCGGTCATGGAAAGATTACATACAGCACCTGGCATTCCTAAATGGTCACTCATCTGGTACTGGTCAGGCTCCACGTCGCCTAACTTCGGTGATCTAACGAGAACCGGTCTGTCAACGCGATTATTTATTCATTGTAAACTGATTACTCAGTCGCATTAGCCACTCATTCAGCTCGGGCTAGATTGTTTGAATCAGAAAAAGTGAGTTTGCAAAGCCAGTTAAATTTTGTTCAAAATAAAAGAACAAAATCAAATATTATTTGCCTTTGGGGTTAGGTATTGTTTGAAAAACAAATTCATTTTGATTGTTTTAATTAGTCATAATTTGCAATTAACTCACCAAGTGACCCATCTCTTACCAAATGTTTGACTATCACTTTCAGCCTCTCGCAATCTATGTTGTGTGACACCTCGTTCTAATTTTGTACAGTTGCTATCACTCTCGCTTTTATCATTCTCTCTTCTCGCTTCCCCTTCCTCTTAACAGTTGAATGTGATAAAGAAAGTAAAAATTAAAAATGATTTAATAGTCTATTATAAACAAAAGGAAGTATCAGCACAGACAGTAATATTATTTAATCTGTAGCCGAATTTTTATTTGAGATTTAACTGGCTTTACATACTCACGTTTACCATGATTCAAACAATATAACCCAAGCTGAATGGCTGACACAACGGGTAACATTTTTCTAGCACTATATGATTGAAGGTGGTTTTAACTTGATAAAGAGGGTTTCGGAATTTCGCGGTTTTCAAAGATATGTTTTTAAATAAAACTGTGACTTAATGGAGGAATATTTGTATATACGTATGCTTTGACGCAATGCAATGAATGTCCAATTGGGTGCACGGCGTTGGCAGGTAGAATTAGCGTCTGACCGTCTGCAGTAGTACGAGACACTCGAAAAAAGTCTGAGTTTGTTGCAACTCCTTCCTACGACGCTATTTATTGAGGGTTTATTTTCAGGGATCTAAATTCCTTTTTTGATTAAAACTTTTGCCCCCTCTTTTTGAATTATTTGTTTGGATAGATGTGGTCGAGGGATGAAAGCGAAAAAACAAAAAAACAAAACAAAGACAAAGCAAGATGAGAAGAAAGGGAAAAATGGAAAATATAAAGAATCAATTGATGTCTTTGAAACAAAGGAAGACTAGTTGTGAAAACCATGAAAAAGAATATTATACATTTATTATATTAAAAAAATCGACGCTATATTTAATGTTCTCGTGTTCGCATAAGTTAAATTAACGATAGCTAAATCAGAGATAATGAATATAACAATTAATTTCAACACTTTGAAATGATATGGTTCGGTAGAAAATAAAATTTTAAAGCGTTTGGTGAAAGTTATTTGTTGTACATATATATTTTTTCGATTTCTCGGCTGTTAACTATACTGTAAGATTACCAAAACGTATTTTAAAATATTTGAAAATATGTCTGAATCCGCTAAGAAGCTTGCTCCTGACTTCCCCATTGTTGATTTAATAAGTTATTATCATGTTAAATTATTTATTTAAAATATTGTAATAAAAATAACACATTTTTTAACTTAATTTCTCAATCTATCTATCGTATTGATGGTTTGTTAATATTAATTTCACATTGAAAATACATTTGGAAATTAAAATGTATGTAATTCTTTGTACTTTTGAATTAGAAGAAATACGTTTATAACAATCAAATTATTGTACTTCTTGTGATATGAAAGTAACATTAAGAAATGAATAGGCTAATATTTATTTAAAATACGTAATTCTTTATCTGAAGTCGGACACAGGTAGGGAAATGTTGAACTTTCTTTTTTATCAATTTATTAAGCGGTGGGTGCTGTTTAAGTCACAGACAGAAAATGCTCCACGTTTAATAAAGTTTTTAGCCGGTCGATTATCAGAAAGGAACTAAAGTGAACCAACTTATATTCGAACCAACTTTAACATAGTAGAGGAAAGAAAAGAACAGACTCGTCTATATCAAGTATCGATTTGTCAGAAGCATTACTATTTATTTCTAACGCTGAAAGTCTGATCGAATTAAAATACATTTATCTGTTTGTAGTAAATTTGATAAGTGATGCGTACTTTATTCAAGATCGTAAATAGATAAGATATGATAATGAAGTATTATTGTACATGACATGTCAAGTGTTCGACAGCAGCTCTCTTCCTAGCTAAATAAGGCCGTTTTAATTCTATCGCTCACAACGAATATATACTTTATTTTATATTTACTGGTTTCCATTATATTAAACACGATTAAACTGTTTTATGTGAGCAATAGATAAATACAAAGCTAAAAGAGAGAATTAAAAACTAAAATAATTTTCATTTTTCTATGGTTTTAATACTTTATAAACGCTCTTATTTCCATAGGTCTGAAAATAACTAAAATATATTTGCAACGAATTAATAACATCAGATAATCATTTATTAAATTAGCGTTTTCGCAAAGAAACACTAAGAATAAACCTTATTTTTATTTCTGCTTGCGAAGGAGATGTTAACATATTATTAAAAACTTAAAAAAATCAAATAAATCAAATGAAAAAAGAGAGAGGAAAAACGAAAAAGTCAAAATTCACATAAAAATTAAGTGAACTTTCTCAGTATGACGCGTTTGATACTTGTTGGTAAAACCCCTACCCCTTTCCAACTTGCCGTCTGATTGTTTCAACAAACCTCTTTTTTTGACTGACAGTAGCATTTCAGATTTTTTTTAACGGCGACTGGTTCAATGAACTTGTTCAGTTGAAGAATTGAAGACATGACTTCGAACCCGCTGTGTTGAAGTTTTTGGTTTTGGTTTCTTTTTCTTATCAACTTATTTTCTGAATTTACTTTTATAATTATTTTAGGATCCAAAGTGGCGGTAGCACCGAAACACGTTTGCAAGTATGTAAACCACACACATGTTTATATAATAAAGCTCTACATGGTATTGAGCACTTTTGAAAAATATTAGTTTTAATTTCATTTTATAAATACATCTGACTTTGATTAATTAATTAATATATATATATATATATATATATATATATATATATATATATATATATAGAGAGAGAGAGAGAGAAATTGGTAGTTTGCTGTAAGCATTGCTGGGAGTAATAATAAAAGTTTTTAAAAAGGTTTAGGCAATGCGAAGATCCGGGTTGCTGGAAGCTGTGAAGAACAAAAACAGAACAAAACCGAAATAAGTCGGATATAGATCGAAAGGTTTGTTTATTTTTCTAGACAGCAAGGGTGTTAGTTTGTGGTAATAATAAAACAAACTAACACCCTTGCTGTCTAAAAAAATAAACAAACCTTTCGATCTATATCCGACTTATTTCGGTTTTGTTCTGTTTTTGTTCTTCACAGCTTCCAGCAACCCGGATCTTCGCATTGCCTAAACCTTTTTAAAAACTTTTATTATATATATATATATATATATATATATATATATATATATATATATATATATATATATATATATATATATATATATATATGTGTGTGTGTGTGTGTGTGTGTGTGTATTTTCATTTAATTCAAACCACGCCAAATGTTAGGATAGGTCCAAGTCGCGACATTCACACGCCATGTGTTTAAAAAAAAAAATCGTTCTGAAATATAAATAAATTATTATAAACCATTTATTTATATTTCCTGTGATTTGGAATGGATATCTAAGTCGATGACGAACGATTTAAAAAGTTAATAGCGAAACACACATGGCGTGTGGATGCCGCGACTTGGAACTATTGGAGTTAACAGCTTCATTAGTATACAAAATGATAAGTACGGACTAGGCTTTACTTGGATGATAATTTCCTTTTTTCTTTTCTTTTTTCTTTGTTTTTCTTTGTTTTCCTTGTTTATATATGAGCACTGAAGATAGCCATCCCAAAGAAATAAATGCATAGGATACAGGAACATTTTATAAGTATCTTAGTAAGCCAAAACAATTGTATGCTGGAAATAAAAACAGTTGTTTAAATGGTGTAAATATGTTCTTCCTAACATTGAACGTGGTTCAAATAAAATAAAAATATTATATATATATATATATATATATATATATATATATATAGTGCATAGTTGGGTGATTTCAATCGGAATCCGAGCAAGAGAGCTGAATGTACTTTTTAACAGAGCAGGAATAAATTTTAAAAGAAAAAAAAAGACTAAACACACATGAAGGCTGTCACATTATAAATTATTTCGACCTAGATAAGTCTCGTCAGATTCGACATGCTGGAAAACTGAGTAATGGATAAGTTGAGTGAGGAATAGTCTGACGACTTCATTTTCTAACAGAATGGGGCGCCACCGCATTGGAGCCTTAGGGTTAGACAGTATTTGAACACAATACTGCCAGACAGATGGAGTAGACGGTCTGTGCGAGATGATCGCGTTCTCATGCCGTGGCCTCTCAGGTCTCCATATCTCACAACCAGCTATTTCTTTTTTGTGCATCTCCTGTCTTTGCTTTAATCATCTTTCGTTCTTTTGTTGATCTTTCAAAGAAGAATGGTCTTCAGACAGCTTTCTTGGACATGGCCTCTTTTCGGAATTTTGTGCGAAATGCACGTTGAACACGTGTCCATGATTAAGTTTTTGAAAATTCAAGGACGCAAAACCCCTTTTCCTGGTTCAGTGAACGCAATTACTTGGCCTGAAAAGATATGAAAATATTAGCATTATAAACACCAGAGGAAACCTCCGTCTGTGCAGAAAATCTACCAAAATGGATTTTTTCCTCTGGTGTTTATTATTTTTGACAAAGGGCAGTTTCTTTTTCCCGAAATATTAAATAAATGATTTTTAATGATCAACACACAAACAGCTAACACCACACTTGCTGTTATGTAAGATTTTAAGAAAAAATAAATAGCTAGTCCCATTTCGATTTCGATTTATTATTTTTGTTCCTTTCAGCTTACATCCTACCCGGCACTTTGCATTGCTGACAGCCTTTTAAAAACATACCATATATATATATATATATATATATATATATATATATATATATATATATATATATATATATATATATATGTGTGTGTGTGTGTTAATTTATTTATGCATACAAAATCAATGTGAAAGGTATATATTTTAATATATCTTATATATATATATATATATATATATATATATATATATATATATATATATATATAGTGTACTTAGGCAGCATGTTTTATTAAAGCAAATGTTGTTAAATAACACAGAATATTTTTTTATGACACTTTTTTTTAATTTATTCAATTTTCCGAATATTTAATTTAGTATTTCGGTCAAATTGGTGTATATAAGTTCGGTGGTGTTCTTGATCATGGGTTTAAGAAAAAACAACAGAACAAGACATCCACGGAACCTATATACATCAATTCGACTTAAATACTAAATAGCCTATAATTAAAAAATAGATAAAACTTTCGAAAAAAAATTTGTTATTCAATTTTCCACGGATATCTACGCATTCGGACTACACGGATTTCTCTGATTGCTACTCGGATTTTATGGATTATGAACATTTGAGTATTTCCACATTCTATGGTAACATTAATTGTATTGGGGTTGTTTGCCCTAATTAGGATGCTTTTAATCAACAAAACTATTTTATATATATATATATATATATATATATATATATATATATATATATATATATATATATACGCTGACCGTTGGGAACTAGTTCCTAGACTGAAGATTGCGTTAGCATGAAACATCGATGTCTCTAGGTATATTTTAAATATTTAATATTTATAAAAAATATTATAGTTTATCAGCCCCCTCCCACGGAGGCTGGGCACTTTTCGAGGAGCTTTAATAACAAGTAGTACAAATAGCTATATGCGCGATCCGACTTCGTTGATCACTCTTAGCTACTTGGTGGACAGTAGTAATTCTACTATTTACAGTTAAAATTCCCCTTTATTTACTAATTAGTTTCCAGTGGCCTTCGGGTAAGGTCTTCGACTGCGAATCAGTGGCGATTTGTGTTCGGGGTTCGCGCCCGCTGACCGTTGGGAACTAATTCCTAGACTGAAGATTGCGTTAGCATGAAACATCGATGTCTCTAGGTATATTTTAAATATTTAATATTTATAAAAAATATTATTGTATATATATATATATATATATATATATATTTTCAAAGTTATATTAATCAGTAATACATACAGACTGTTTTTATTTTGTTTTCTGATGAAAAGAATTTCTCTTTGGAAATCCATGGGTAAACGATTCCTTGTTCTGAACTTTTGATGCATTAATAAAATTTGTAATTTTTCCAACTTTTATTTTCATCATTCATGTTTTTAAATTTATAGCTCTATCCAGTACATTGAGCTTTCCATCATCACGATAGATCATTTTTTTAGATACAATAGTTATCTTTAAATTTTTATTCAATTATATATGTATATATATATATATATATATATATATATTTATTAATATATACATATATATATACATATATATATGTATATATATACATATATATATATACATATATATATATTTATATATATATTTATATATATATATATATATATATAATTTTTCTAAGCAATGGAATTTAAACTTTTATGTAAGGGAGTATCATGTTTAAATCATGAATCATGAAATTGATCTCGCTCAGCATCGGTTTCTGCGTTTGGCGTTATGACCGTCGACATAAAAGGCTCAGAATTGAATAAATTTAAGAAGCACGCCATTTTGGACGCGAGATATTGCTTTATGACTTGAATACAGAGAGATAATACGGAACTCGTGAGGTAAGAAGAGACGCGCTAGTCTTACAGAATGAACGCGTCATTATGAAGACGGTGTCAGTACCCGTTGCCAAACGCCCCCCTCCGTTCTACACATGCACGCACTTCTCCGGCGGACCCCTGTTGTGGTCTTCGGTTCTATCGAAGCTCAAATACTCAGGGGTAATAACCTTGCGCAAGACAGGTCGTAAATTCATGTCCGGAACTTTTATTCGGAAATCGACGATTTGACATTTAGTAGAACATTGGAAATCTAACAGATGAAGATTGCATAAACGGGGCGAATCGTGAGGAAAGGGGGGGGGGATGAGTCGTATGGTGGGGTCTCGGTAAACGATAGATTGTCAAGACGCATTGATATTTCGCATGGACATCCCCATCTCCACACCTATAAGTTTACTCACCAGCATTGCCCTCTACCCCCACACGCGTGCACACACAGGAAACGGTTATAAAAAAAAACAAAACAAAAAAAAAAAAACAGATGCACATACATAATAACTTTTCTTCCTCTTTACTTTCTTTTCACCTTTTTCTTCATCTTCTTCCTCTTCCCTTTATCTCCATTTTCTTCTGCATTTCATTCATCATTTTCTTCTTCACCTTTTTCTTCATCTTCTTCTTCACCTTCTTTGTCACCTTCTCTTCATCTTCTTCATTTTCCTCCTTTTTCCTCTTCTTATTCTTTGTTATCTGCCGAATTCGATGTTGACAGCCCTGCTTCCTCTACCAATCAGTTTTACATCCCTTTCCGTAAAACCCAATTCGTATGAATCAGTAAGTCATATATTTACTGGCATGATTTCGTTTTTCTTGCTTTGTTTTACCCCCCTCCATAAATCAGGCCCCCATAGGAGGAACCATGTGGGAGTGTTCACTTAACATCTATGTTATCGGGTTTTATTTTCAAAATACTCACTGATAAGACTTTCTGAAACATAATATAATATTATAGATTATTATACTAATGTGAATTCATCAATATTTGTTTCGCTTGGCTTTTTCTGTATATGTTAGAAAAAATATATGCTAAAATATGACTTAGTTATGGGATTGAGTTAGTTTGGAAACGAACAATTCTGTTTTAATTTGTCTGATTAACCGTAACTTAGAATTAACTGAACAAGTCACTCGTCCATGTTTTTGCTATCTATGTATTTCAAGGTATTAACCATCTTATGAGTTGATGGTAACGTAGGGATCGGAGGGACCCTTGAGCTCTTTGATTATATCACAGTTGTGGTTCGTGACTAGCGGAACGATACCATTCCAATGTGATACCGCGAAACATTTCAGATAAGTTACTGTAACAGTCCGCTAACTAAATTTATTTACAACTAATTTCCGTATCATTATTTGTACTCACTAGGAGTTCTCACACAGGTCACCATAAGAGATTACTCACTTATAATAACCGGTAGTGTTCCCTGGAGTCTGGGTGACAACAAATCTTCCCAGATTTCCAGTACTCTCCACCTCTTTTGATAACCGTTGATTTCTCACTGGCAACAACCATGGGTCTTCACTGGGATTTGGGTTGCAATAAGCCTCGCAAAGGTCCCAGTACTCTCCGCACTCTTCCAGTGGAGGTCTGGTTAGTGCTCTCCCTTCCTCTGTCTTTCCATCCTCCTTGACTCTTAACAGTTATTTTGTGTGGTATCAGCCGAGGCTGATGCCGTTATTTTTTTTTTTGGGGGGGGGGGGGGGGGAGGCAGTTTATAAGATTTTTTTACAGTTTCAGTTTCCAAAAACAAAAACAAAAACAACTAGCATGGTTACCCGGCGTCACCCGGGCTTCTAATTTCTGTAATCTCAGATTACATAAAAAATAAGAGTAAATAAAAGTAATCTGCTTAATATCGTGATTTGAGATGTTATTTTAGGATAAAATCAGAGTAAAAATACTCATGCCCGAGTGAGGTTCGAACTAATAAGCCCTGTCTGTAAGAAGAGCGTGCTAACCGATAGAGCCATCGAATGAATTCTGCGTCTTATAGTCGAATGTTGCTTAAAACCGGAATAGCTGCATCCTTTCTCTCATTCCCCCAACCCTGTCAGCCAAACATAACGAAAGAAAAGAGAGAACGATAGCCTTCTTTTTTCATCGATAAATATCCAAATATTTCTGTTATAAAATAATATTAGTACTTGGTGATTTGGTAAGCAATGTGAAGACAGTTAGGGTGAAAGTCCCCTTCCTTTATATATGACCAATAAAAAATAAAATATTGATCAGGACGAAATATTAAAATCGATGAAATAGATTTAAACTATATGTTTCTATTAAAGCTATTAATCACAAATATAGGGGGCGTCTTTATGTATATATATATAAAGAAAGAGGAAAAATGCCTTAAAAAAACATGTGTTAGATGCAGATATTTTTTATTAAAATCAAAATAAAAAATAAAAACAATATATATTTTTTTTGATCTTGACTTTTGTATCTAATAATTTCGCTTGATACAACAAGCCTCGTCAGAGCTTTAGACAAATAAAAGGTATTAACCATATTTTTTTTCGTAACAACCATTCCTTGTCTTGCAGAAGTGACTTCCGATGTTGTGTGAACTTAACGGTGTAAATGTCTTTTTTAAATTTGAACTTAAATCGCGCATGGTCGTTGGTAGGTATAAATTTGGGAAAGTTCATTTCTTTAAGCATTTTTATACCTACCAGCGACCATGCGCGATTTAAGTTCAAATTTAAAAGAGACATTTACACCGTTAAGTCCACACAACATCGGACGTCACTTCTACAAGACCATAATGTCACTCAATATTATCGGGACTGATATGTAGATGGCGCCACTAATAAAAAATCCATATGATTTTTATAAAGTGGTATCCCTCAAATGTTATGTGTCAAAATTTGAGCCTAATCGAATAATTAGTTTATAAATTAAAGTTATTTAAATGAAGCTACTGTTGCAAATTTTCAAAATTATGGAAAAATCTGAATTTCATCTGTTTCTGATGAAAAACAAACAAAAACAAACAAACAATGGCTTGATTAGGAGTATTTGGACTCTGATCCGCCAGAAAAACCGGTTAAGAGGTGGTATGCTGACTTTAAACGCGGTCGTACAGACACAAATGATGCTGAATGCCCAGGTCGCCGAAATTCTACAGTTATTTCAGGAAACCTAAAAATAAGTCCACAAACTCGTTTTGGACGATCGTAAATTGAAGTCGCGTGAGATAACAGAGGAGTTGCAGATATCAAAAGGCGAAAGTGTATTCACCATTTTGCATGAACATTTGTCAATGAGACAGCTTGGTTTAAAGTTGGTATCACATTTGTTTAGAGTCGATAAAAAAACAATAACGCGCCGAGGATTCAGAGCGCTGTTTGCAACTGTTCCAACGCAACAAAAAGTCGTTTTTGTGTCAATATGTAACAATGGATGAAACATGGGCCTATCATTAAATCTGGAGTCAAATCGACAGTCAGCTGAGTAGACAGCAGCAGTTGAAAGCCGTCCAAGGCGACCAAAGACGCAAACATCAGCAGGCAAGGTTTTGTCCTCCGTATTTTGTGATACGCAAGGTATTTTATTCATCGATTATCTTGAGAAAAGAAGAATTATTAATAGCTAATATTATATAGCAGTATTGGTGCGTTTGAAGAAGAAAATTGGCTGAAAACTGCCACAAATGAAGAAGAAAGCTGCCAGAAGTCGATCGCAGCGATCGCAAAACTACGTGAATTGTACTTTGAATTGTTTCCTCACACCCCCTATTCGCTAGATCCGGCCACCAGCGACTACTGGTTATCTACAGACTTAAAAAATAATGCTATAGGCATAGAGATTTGGCTCAAATCAAGAAGAATTAAACTGAGGCGTTTTTAAGGCTATAGAAAAATAGCATCAAATTATTGTTAGAGAAGTGTATCACCTCAGGAAGAGACTATGTTGATGAATAGTCGAATTTTACTTAAAAGTTGTTGTTTTATTAGTTAGTCCCATGACTTATTGTTTATATACACATATTTTTTATTGAATAAAATTTGATATTAACCTGAAGGCCAAGTCACAAGAGTGACATAGTTATATAAATAGTTATTTCACTTAACAACCAACATAAGACGATTTCAATACACATCATAAACAATTTAATATTCTTATACCAAGATGGAATCTTGTAAAATCATTGAAATAAAAGCCGTTGAATACAACCCAAACGTTAGACGAGTCTTTCAAGTTTGAGCGCCATTGAAGTGAATCGTTTCAAATCTAACGGAGCCCGCACAACGATACATCTGTTTGATTTTCAAGAGTAAAAATATGAGATGGTATATTTACTGCTTTGGTGGCATCCATAATGAAATTAAGTGTCCATAGAAGCAAAGGGCGGACATTTTTATTTCATTTTTATTTGCTACTTTGATATGATTATTCTCGTCTCAGAGAGGTGGGACTATTTTTAGAGGTAGTTTCAATTTAATTATGGCTGCCCGAAATACGCACACAACTACAGATGAACAAAAGAAGACTACACCCCATGTATATATATATATATATATATATATATATATATATATATATATATATATATATATATATATATATATATATATATATATATATATCTTTATCTCCCGCTCTCTCTTTCCCTCTCTCTCTCTCTCTCTCTCTCTATATATATATATGAATATACCTAACTTTATAATCCCCTCTCTCTCTCTCTCTCTCTCTCTCTCTCTCTCTCTCTCTCTATATATATATATATATATATATATATAGAGAGAGAGAGAGAGAGAGAGAGAGATAGATAGATAGATAGATACTCTATTGTCTCCTAATACAGACGAATGCCAACAACTACAACAAAAACAACAAACAACAACAGCAACAACAATATATATATTTTCATATATATATATATATATATATATATATATATATATATATATATATATATACATATATATATATATATATATATATATATATATATATATATATATATATATATATATATATATATATATATATGAAAATATATATTTGTGTGTATATATTATAAGCAAATTTACAAGAACTGTCCAACGTAAAAGCACGATGGCTGTTAACATTTAACAACAGAGCATATATGAATAAACAATGGTATTTTAAATCCCAATGACCAAAACTTTATTCGTATTTTTACTTGCTGAATTAAAAAAAAATTAATGTAACTCTTGAAAAGTTAAATTTAAAGTCGAGCACTACTGGAAAGTTTCACCTAAAAGCTTCAGTGCAATGCTCCGACTCTGTCGTTGAGTACTATAGAATGTTTAGATGTCTATGCTGGCTGTTTTCAGTGTAATTTCTCCGTTATTACGTGACAATCTCTCCTGGCCTAATGGGACTAGGTGAACTGCTTACAGATTCCAGTGGCGCGGATCATTTTATATATATATATATATATATATATATATATATATATATATATATATATATATATATATATATATATATATATATATATATATATATATATATATATAAGCAAAATGCCTTCAAAGAAACCATGTATTAAATGCGAGTAATTAAATCAAATGAAAAAATAAAAATATTTCAAAACATTTCTCTAAATATTTCAAAATACCTTCCTTATTTTTTTCTTCATCTTGATTTTTTTTTTAGCTAATATTTCGCTTGATAAAAACAAGCTTCGACAGAGCAAAGACAATTAAAGGTATAACCTTTTTTTCCATAATATCCTTCTTGGTCTTGTAGAAGTGTCTCGTCCTTTTCTTAAATAGAACTTGATTGCGCATGGTCGTTAGTAGTTATAAATTAGGAAAGTTCATTTTATAAAGCATCTTTTGCCTCTATATTAACATTCACAAAAGATGCTTTATAAAATGAACTTTCATAATTTATATATATATATATATATATATATATATATATATATATATATATATATATATATGAAGTAATTCAACAAAAGATATAAGCGTCAACTAATATCTTATAATTAGTGAAAACATCCGGATAAAAACTGAAGCTCAATATACTGGATAGAACATTAATTAATATATATATATATATATATATATATATATATATATATATATATATATATATATATATATATATATATATATATATATATATATATTTAATGATTGAAATTACATTCAAATAATGTTCTAAATAAGTAGTATGCACAATGGTATAACAGTTGTTTACAGCTGTTTCACGACGATGTTTATTTTCATTCATAATATATAATCTAAAATTAGGCGACACAGCGTGTCTTTACAGAACAGTATTTCTCGACCATCTTTCAGAAAAACAACAACAATGTCCGAAAAATGTAATTCTTAACCAAAACAAAGTAAACAATAATAGGTCCAATCTATCTATCTATCTATCTATCTATCTATCTATCTATCTATCTATCTATCTATCTATCGATAGATAGATAGATAGATAAATAGATATATATTATTCGTGTGTGTATGTGATAGTAAATATGTGGTGTGATTGCTTTTCTATCTTTAGATAAATCTATCTTTGTATCTATACATCTAA
>OY744539.1:5408777-5433777 GCA_963556195.1 Sepiola atlantica | reverse complement strand
ATGTATGTTAGGTATAATTCTTTTTATTTATACAAATATTATTTGTCTAAACATTTGCAGCATATTTCGGTAAGAGCCATGGATAGCCAGACCTCTTCGGGTCAGCACCTTTTCCTTAAAGTTGCATCAGATGGAAGGAGACGAAATTACCTTCTGAAACTGAACACATGATCCTCTGATAAAGCAATTTAAACTGCGAATCTTTATTTAACGTCTACAGAAAAGTCTACATACCTATGTAAACACCAAGTTATTTATAATTTACAGATTATTAGAACAATTTGTTTTCAAATATAACCTTATCCCAAAACTAAGGTATGATGTTTAATATGTATTTGTGTTATTAAAGTATCCAGGAAAAATCCTTATTAGAAAAAAAAAACATTGACAATGTCATATTTATGAAATAACAGATTATTGTACGTAATTATATAGAATAATAGTTAACAATTAATACGTAGTTCAAATATTGATTGTTTAAGCGAATGATATTATATTAATTGTAGGTTTATAATTATGGATAGGTTGATTTAAAAAATAAATAATTATAGATTTGAATATTTGTAATTTCATCTCGAATGACATTAATCACCAATTTCTCAGAGTTGTTACAGCTATTGTAATTATTGCGTATTTAAATGTCCAATATCACTTTTTTATCATCGTTAAAATATAACATTCCGCCATTGTATCTGAATATGACTGTTTTGTCTTCTGATAATTTGATTGCTTTTTAAACGAACTTTATTGTTGAGAGGTGACAAGTTTTTGTTACTTTCTCTACATTTCTTCTTCTTCTTTGCTATTTTCGTTTTTCTTTTTATTCAATTGATAGAATATTTATTTTGAGAACACACATATTCGACTCCACCCTCCACACACACACACACACACACACACACACACACATATATATATATATATATATATATATATATATATATATATATATATATATATATATATATATATATATTTAGGAAAAGTTTAAGTCACAGAACTAATGTTTCAGATATTTGAATCATAATTTATGTTTTGAACTTGTTAAATATACATTGTTAATATATATATATATATATATATATATATATATATATATATATATATATATATATATATATATAGTATGAAAATATATCTATACCAATTAAGCTACATAGAGGCGTCTATGTTTCATCCTCGCAGGGAATACCTTGATGATTTTCTACGGCGATTAAACATAGACGAATCTGTGTAGCTTAATTCCCATAGATATATTGCCATACTACTACTACTACTACTACTACTACTACTACTACTACTACTACTACTACTACTACTACTACTAAACTCTATTCACGTCTTGAGCACTATTAAAGTAAATACTGAAAATATTTGCACCATATGTAAGATAATGGAGAGTGGCAGAAATGAATCGTGGACGAGTCCATTGTGGGTGGAACGTCGAGAAAGAAAGAAAGCAACTTGATAACTGTTAAAAAGGAGAAGGTTCCACAGTGCAAGCGAGACTTGAAAGATGGCGGTTTCAGAAACGCGAAGAGCCAGATCGGGGTATCGAAGTACCAGAAGAATGGGAGTTTACCGATGTTTATGGCACCGATGAAGCTTTATTGGCTATTGTACCCAAGCCCGTCTTGCTGTTAGGCTTTCGTGTCCGCTGACTAAAAATGCGACTGATAAGCAAGTTGGTTCCGTGAAGGAATCCCCTGACTTGTATTTCATCAAACAGACAATTGGAACTGCTTGTGGAACAATTGCTTTAGTTCATGCTCGAATAGACAATGCAGAGCAAATTGCTTTCCAATCGGATGTATATATGAACGAGTTTCTAGCGGAAACCAAGTCTGTGACCTCAGCAAGAAAAAGACTTTCATGAGACAAAAGTATGTCAAAAGATTTTTTTTTATATGTGTGTGCGTAGCCGGCGTAAACCATCCGGTGATGGGAAATAAAGAAAACCAAAGTTTTTCCATATACGTTCTGTTCTTTGTGGATCTTACCGTGTACCCCGAAAGAACAGGTAATGCAACACATATGTTATATCACCTTTTCATATTTGTGTATATACATTAAATATAATAACAATTATATATATATATATATATATATATATATATATATATATATATATATATATATATATATATATATATATATATATATATATATATTAGCAGGACCCGTGTCCCAGCGTTGCCCGGATGTAATCTAAATGAATGATTAACTGCTAAAAATATCCTCAAATAAAGAATTAATTAAAAAAAAATATTTTAGCTTTTAGAGTTGGGATCACTTTCTTATATATTTTAAAGATAAAATGAGAAACCCACTTCTGGACCATTTAGCGCTGATATGGAGACGTGCAACCAAATTTTTTTTCTGTATTTTAGGGAAATCAAACTTTGTGCTAGGTATGTTTGCGTTAAATAAGCTTATATTTTTATTTTAGTTATTTTTTTAGGAGAGGGGGTTGTTTTCTACAATAAAATTAAGCGCGGAAACAATATTTAATGTTTTAGAATACATTTTTCTTCCCTCCTCCAATTTTTCATGGGAGGGTAATTTTTTTGAAGGGGGGTATCCATAAATTTTCAGTCATGATGTAAGCAGTTCTGATTTTCCGGAGAAAGTCGAATCAAATTCCAATGGTTCTACGCACTACGGACCGAACTAAACTGACTTTGCGAACTAAAACTTAGTTTAGGGTAAGGTTAGGGTTAGTTTAGGGTT
Organism: Sepiola atlantica; assembly: GCA_963556195.1. NCBI lineage: Eukaryota > Metazoa > Mollusca > Cephalopoda > Sepiida > Sepiolidae > Sepiola > Sepiola atlantica. The sequence goes on along the minus strand of OY744539.1, from coordinate 5,431,047 downwards.
AGGTTTGGGTTAGGTTAGGGTAATAAACAGTTCAGTTCGTATTGTGTTGATTTTTTGGTGAAGTTCGTTATCGTCACTTTCACTTAGTATTCACTGGTATTTTCCATGATGGTTGATGTTTTTTTTTTATCAAGTGGTCGCTACTTTCAAAATTAAAAAAGCCGCAACCTTAAAAAAATGCGCGAAATTAAAAAAAAATTAAGTAAAGTTTCCTCCTCCCCTATGTATATTTAAAACAGAAAAAAATAATTTCGATTAGTAAAAAAAAAGCTCCACCCAATTTTCCTGCTCCAAAATTGAGAAACTATTCGGTTATACGTCTCGATTACCCGCTAACTAGACAGAAAATGGGTGCTCATTTTACGTTAAATTGATATAGGAAAGTGATTCCTTCACCTTAAAAAGTAAAATATTTCATTTTAAAAATTTTTATTTTCTTTTTTTGCGGATATTTTTTCACGCTGTTTACATGTAATCCTCTTTTCCCTCTAATTTGACATTTTTGAGGGGATAAACTGCGCCAGGTGTGATAGTAAAGATTTACGGTAAATTTCATTACAGCAAGTTAAATCCTATACAAGTCCCGTAAATTACTTACAATGGATTCTTTATCTGATTTTGTTTCCAGAAATGATACTCGAATAGTTATTTTAAAAAAGTTAAATCATTCTTTTATATTTCACCCGGGCAACGCTGGGACACGTATCCTGCTAGTTCTAAATAAAATCAAATAAATGAAATCATGGAAAAAAGTGCGGGGGTGCGGGGGTGCGGGGGTGCGGGGGTGCGGGGGTGATTAGCGAAAACAAAACATTGTTTGTATAAACCGCAATTGTAAAAAGTTCGTAGTGAGTGTGGTAGTAACACCAAGTTCTTTTTAATTCGTCTAAAAATAAATCCTTGAGGTAGCGTTCATTAAAGTACGCCGTATTGAAGAAAGATACGTATTTTAAAGAGATTCCACATTCTAAAATCTTAAATATTTTTTAAATACGTTTGTAGCGAATATGTTTTCATGTTGTTTGTGACCTATTTGCGTGATACGTCATCTGTTCTATCTTCAGACAATGTCAGTTAAGAAAAACAAATGTTGACGTTTGCATGCGATAAATAAATCGTTTACTTCTACAATAGTGACACCTCACAGTTTGATGATCCGATTTATATTGTACGTATTGTAAGGAAAGAAAGTTAGAATTTACTTGATAATGCCGCGAAAATCGAATCATTGTTTTAATCGCTGGCGGTCATTGTGTTGTTTTTATTATAATGTTTGACTAAAAGTCGTGCAAATGTTAAATTGGAATTATGAAAAATTATATCGTTTACGTTAGATAAATAATTCGTTCAATCATCGTCTTCCCTATTAAATGGTGGTACGATATTCGATGTTTACCGAGTGTTGATGTTGCTCCTATATGTGTCTATATTTTAGGAGGTGATCCTGTTCTTATATGTGTTGTATTTTCAATGGAATGAGTAGCTATTATTAGATGAATGGGGAATGTGTAGTGTGCTGGGTAGAAATTAGGGAAGGTTGGTTTGTATTGGCAGTACGTGTTATATGTTTCGGGACTTATATGGAGACATTTTTCCCTTTAATATTTTTCAAAATTTTTCACGTTTGTATTTTCAAGATATTCACCTCTAATAATGAATTACTATTCAATTGTTATTGGTCACACATTCTGACGATAAGAGCGTTATCTTTGAAAAGCCATGGCATAAAGGTCATTTTGTATTTTTATTCCTTCTTTGAACACTTGATGAGTTAATAAACTTGTAAACTATGCCAAATTGATCTATTTCATAACTTCATTAACCGTATATATATATATATATATATATATATATATATATATATATATATATATATATATATATATATATATAAAGCAAAGTTGTCTGTATATATATATATATATATATATATATATATATATATATATATAGGCAGCAAGTCGTCATTAAGAAATGTTCGATTAAAGACGACAGAATGCTCACTTTTCGTTATTTTCTTAATCGTTGTTTCGACGCGGCGAGCTAGTTTCCGGGTGTCTTGTGTTTTATATTTGTAGATCCGAGAGATCTTTCAGCCATCTCAAGCGGTTTCAATCTTCGCGATAGACTTCCAAAGTTTTTTTCTTCTATATCGTTGTTATTTAAATTGTATGAATAGATATTATTAGGTGAAGGGGAATGTGTAGTGTGTTGAGTAGAGATTTACTCAACACCAAACACCATCTTCAACTACCCCCTAAGGACACTTCTTCATTCGCCGGCATTTACAAAATAAAATGTGCCGCATATTCGATGTTTTATATTGGTGAAACGGTCAGAAATAAAAACATCACATTTACAAACACAAACGGGACCTCAAACACAACAATCCCACTAACGCACTAGTCATACACAGGTTTTCACCATTATCGAATAAATTAAAAATCTTCACCTTTTCAGAAGACCTTCGTTAATCAGAACGAAACCGGTAAAATCTCTCGTTTCTTGATGAGTTATTTCTGTATTTAAATTTGTTTTTTCAATTATCTATGTCACACACACACACAAACACACAAACACCCCCCCCCCACACACACACACCCACACACACCCACACCCACACACACACACACACACATATATATATATATGTATTTATATACATTTATATATATATTTAGGGTGGAGAAGCAAAATTTACAATATTTTGATGCAGGGATTGAAAGACAGTGTATGACCAGTTAGTTTATTGAAAATCATGAGAATTTATTTTCTACAAGAAACTTTACATAATTGTTGTGGGCTTGCAGGCCGGTAAAAATCAAAATAAACACAGTGGTATAGCACACGTTATAATCGGGGACTATAACTGCCACTAAAGTTAATTTATTCCTGAAATAAGTAGATCAACATACACCATACTCTCCTATTTTAAGCCTATGGTCCGTAAGCAGTCAATATCTTTTCTTTTAGGGTTGACTTTTATAAAGTCGGTATTTTTTCTTACTCTTTTCGATGTTCTCCTTGCTTGTGGGACTGGTAACTCGACCATATAAAATACGACGTCCATTAATTCTTCTTCTGTAATGTTGTCATTTGCAATATCGGAATATCTTTTTCAGATTAGGTTTAGCTCTTTACATCAAGTGGCTTCATGCCTTGTTTGGAGCGATTTTCATTTAAAAAAATAATAGGTAAATGTTGGTCCTTTCACCATACAGAGCATATTCCCAATTCTTTTCTCAACAATCTTGATTTCCCAAAATAGCTTCTTATTCTTAAACATTCGGAAAATAACCTTTTCTCCAGTTTGAAAACGTTTTTTTTCGTTCCGGTTTCTGATGAGTCAATAACTGTCTGTCGAAAATCGTTTTTATTTTTTTTGCGAACATAGCTTCCGCTGGTGACATGCAAGATAGAACGTTATCCTTCGGGGTCATTCTATACATTCTGTATGGTTTTCTTCCGTGAGACTACCACTCGCTTTTAACACTCTTTTAAAAGTATCAATACATCGTTCCGCTAGACCAATGCCTCTTGTCTGATATGGATCTATTGTAATATGTTAAACTAAAAACGACCGACAAAACATTTTGAATTCACTGGATGTAAATGGAGTACCGTTATCCGATACTACACAATCCACGAATCAGAAACGTGTGAACAATTCATGAAAAACCCCAATTGTTGTTTCTGATGTTTTTTACACTTAAGTATCTCTGGCTATTTAGTAGAGCTATCCACTACCACCAGATAATAGGACCCGTCTAATAGCCTAGCAAAGTCAATATGGATTCTCGACCACTGTTGGTTCGTTATAGGCCAGTGTTTGAATTTTGTGGGAGGCGTTTTGGCTACTAACGAACACCCTGTAACTGTATTTTCGATATCTCGATCGATGTTCCTCCAGTAGACATAACTACGCATAAGACTCTTCATCCGTGATAGTCCTGGATACCCCACATGAAACTGTCGTAGAATACGTTTTTGAAATGTCGCCGGAATGACCACATTACTACATCGTCGCAGACGGAATTTATTTTTTACATTTAAAAAAATATTTTTTATAAAATAATCATCCATCTTTTTCTTTATCTCTGTAAGTCCATTTATTGTAGTATCATTCTCTTTATTACCTAATAAAATAGATGTATGGCGAAACAAAATTCGAGTGTTATTTTCACAGATAATGAATAGGAGTTTAATTTAAAAAATACACATTTGTAATGTGTTGTTTAGTAAAACATACGTGAAACATAAACAAGTTTGAGAAGTATTATCATTGTCACGGAGTTGCTAGGGTATCCTGTGCGCTCGCTCTCACTGATGGGACCCGCTGGGCATTCAAGTTACATGAGAAAACGTGTGTGAGAGTGAGGTAATGTTGACATATACCAGTAATAAAAGTAAGCAATGAAAATCTTTTTTTGTGTTTTCGAGTCTTCATTTGTGAAAAAGCACGCGGAAGAAGATGCTTCGGGATATGGTGGAAGAATTCACAAACTGGAAAAACAATTAAGTGTGTTTTTTCAATCATACCCTCAACGAAAATATTGGCTCCGGGACAAATAATCATAAGAAGCAACATCACGCTGTGGCAAGGTCGCTTGTTAGGGAAGAGTATCGTAGTGTGTCCGCGTAGTGCAGACGTCTTTAGAAGGGCTCTTAACGTCCTGGGTGCGATACACCAGATCCCTACGTGAGCGAACGATAGGCACATCCCCTTTAGCAAAAGGAATTATACCGGTTGGGTTTTTGACTGGAATTACGGCGGCGTTATAAGGCGTCATTAATTCTCCCCAGAGGGTTAATTATCTGGCTGGGACCATCAGTTGTAAATTAAGGCTCATATTGAGGGAACAACGATTTTATATATCAAAAATATATTTATTAATTTCTGAAAAATCATGATAACACAAACCCGAAAGTCGGCTGAGTTGGGAACGACACCCGCCTCGCACGAGTCGAAAATCAAAACTGTTTCTTCCCTTACTTTGATAAACGAGAGAAAGATATGGAAAAAGGGAGAGAGAGAGAGAGAGAGAGAGAGAGAGAGAGAGAGAGAGAGAGAGAGAGAGAGAGAGAAGGGAAAGAGACACACAATATACATCACAAAAAGAGACAGAGAGACAAAGTAGTTTCAGTTCACAGTTCCTATTGCGACAGCTGATTTGACCTTTTCTCGATCTTATGCACCTGTCAACCTTGACGACCCTGACACCACGATTATTATATAAGCAATTGCTAGACCGATGCGGCTGACATTTTGAAGTGTAATGTTTTTGCTTATTGCGTGTCTCCCTCCGAGGGCAATAGAACACCTGGTACAATGTCTTTTAAATGTAGGTTACTATCCTGGCCAAAACGCATAACTATTTAAGGATCTTTTACAGACTTGAGGGATCAACAGATTGCAATAGTTTATTTCACAACTTTTCTATTTGTATCAAAATTTAGCCTTTCCGAACATTATTTTTGGTTGTTGTTAAGCGAGTCGAAATATCTATAAAATTTTATGGTCTGTATGAAGTCCTGCTCGTTAGTCGCAAATATTCGTTAATCTGCAACATTGTTTTTACCCCTGACACGGTTGCATGCGAAGTCGGGGAAGGCACGGGAGCAACATTGTCACTTCTACATAATTGATTTGCGGTTGCGCGCCTGACACTTTTTCACGAGAGCCTGTTAGCCGGATAGCCTTGACACTCCCACGTTGCAACTCCCCCCCCCTTCCACGGTGGGGAAGGATTGTACTTTGAGGGAGGGGGGGGGGGAGTCTAACATTATGCGATTGTTGAATTCCGATTTTTATTTCACCAAACGTCAAAATACGAATTTGGTTCTTGTAAATATTTCCCTTCCATCATGGATCAAAATACAAACCAAAAAGAGCAACTCAATATATATTCGCCATACTATATTTCTTCAAGCGTTTATTTTCTGCGATTCAACTAAACTAAAACAAAATGCAGCCGAACAATCTGATAGACATCTCGTATCGTTTATGTTAAAGATGCGATCATGTCTACGGTTACAGTTAGATTATTAGTCACTATAAAGAACACAGATTCAACAATATCGCTGCCATGTCTATCCACACCGACGCACACGCGCGTGCGCACGCCCAAACCCACATCCATATATACAGCTACACATGCACGTAGACCCACACCCAATTCCAACTATATTTGGTAAGCGTCCCGGGGGGGGGGGGGAAGGTTACAGTGAGAAAAAAAAAGATCGATAATGGAAACGATCAATTTTTATAGATTAAAATATCCGCCATTTTGATAGCAGGAAAAATGGAAAGGAAGCTATATATATATATATATATATATATATATATATATATATATATATATATATATATATATATATATATATATATATATATATATTGTGTGTGTGTATATAGGCAGCATTTTCTCATTCATGTAAACATTATTAAAAATAACAGAACTCGTTGGTCTAGTTATATCTTTTTAAATGTTTCTAATGTTTTTCTTTGTGTTAAAATTAAAAAAAAAAATTGATAAAAGTTCCGTATGTATCACGAACGTTTTCGATTCCTCTTCGAATCATCTCCTTTCACCAGCTTTTTTAGTCCATGTTGCCATCAACGGCAACATGAACTAAAAAAAGCTGGTGAAAGGAGGAAATATTTAAAAAATACACCGGTAAGACGCGCACTTAAAGGAGCGCCTTACATTGTACCAAGAAAGACGTTGACAAATTAAATATTTTTAAAAATGTATTTATGCATTTTTTTAAAGCAATGGCTGAATTTATTTAGTGTAGTCGAATAAATATTAGGAGGGAAAATGGGGAGGTAAGCAATAATTAATTTAAGAAAAATGTCTCTTTGTTCCAATTTGAAATCAAATTAGAAAGATTGCAAACTAGGCAGACGAGTTATGTTATTTTTAATAATGTTTACATATATATATATATATATATATATATATATATATATATATATATATATTTATATTTATATATATATTTATATATATATACATATATATATTTATATATATATTTATATATATATTTATATATATATATAATTGTTAATGACAATATATGTATTAGCATATACTATCAGTACCCTTTTACTTTGCAGTCTCCTTAAAAGATTCAGCTCGATGATTGTCAATTAGTGACAACAGAGCAAATATAAGTCAGGTTCATATTATATTCCAATAACCATGTTTTTATTTTATTATTTCTATTTTTATTTTTTCACATTTCCAAAAACATAACATTTTTGTGACATATATTTTTTACGGTCCGTTTCATTTGTCTTGTGCAAAACAACATTTTTATGTTAATATCGTCTCTGCAACACTACAAAATAATCAGAAAAAATCACAAAGAGTAAAAAGTTCTTGGATTAAAGTGTCTTGAAAAAACCTACACTATACAGTGGTTCATTTTTGGGTGAAACCAAACAAACAACAAATAAAAGAGCAAACTCACACGTGGGGGAACCCACTAATACGCCATTTTATATATATATATATATATATATATATATATATATATATATATATATATATATATAAGATTTTCGGTATTAACTTCAACAGTACTCAATATGTGAGTAGAGCTTAGGAGTAAAGTATGAAAACATATTTATAGCAATTAAGCTACACAGAGGCGTCCGCGTTTTATCCCCGCATCGAATCTTCAGGCTGGCGAATTCCTGCGGGGATGAAACGCGGACGGCTCTGTGTATCTTATTTGCCCTAAATATATTTTCATACTTTAGTATATATATATATATATATATATATATATATATATATATATATATATATATATATATATTAGCCATACCTACCCGGCGTTGCACGGAATGCAATGAAGTCGTTTCAATTTTGACTTATGCGCATACTCCAGAGATATTCACTACAAGCTTGAGAACAAATCCCGCTAGTTATCACGGTGTTGGGCCAGTCTTTTAGCTGTCAGAAGCGGCACACCAGTATTAACCCTTATCTGACCGGCTCATCTCTTTGATGGTTGTACTTTTCATCTTTTTCAAAGAAATCTTCTTGATATGATTTCTTTGCATAGCTGGAGTATGGCAGCCGGGAAACATGTCCAAACCACATCAATCTTTTGTTTTTCGAATAACAAATAACGATGGATATATTGTCTGATATCTGCATTTCTTCATCTATTTCGCAGATTTTCTTTTTCTTTTTTTCCTTTATTCTTCTTTAGCCCACTCACCCTAAACCTACCCTCTTTGTTTTCCTTCTTCGTTTCCATTTTTTCTTAATACCGTTCTTCTTCTTCTTCTTCTTCTTCTTCTTCTTCTTCTTCTTCTTCTTCTTGTTCTTCTTCTTCTTCTTCTTCTTTCTAGTTTTCTCCTTTTATCTTTACTCCTCCCTATCCTCTCCCTCTTCCTTCTTCTTTGTCTTCTTCATTTTTTATTTCTTCTTTCTTCATACCCTTCTTATTCTTATTCTTCTGTTTTAATGTCTTCTTTTTATTTTTCTCATTTCTTTTTCTTCATCTTCTTTCTATATTTCCGCTATCTTTATATCAATTCTTGTGCACATTGTGTCATTCGGATATATATATTTCACTCTTATTCATTTTCCTTTTTTCTCCTTTTTCCCCTCTTATCTCTACCGCAATTTTCGTTTTTCTAAGTTTATTTATTCATCATCGTTTCCCATTTCGTCTCCCCCTTTTATCCCTCGTCTTTTTTCAACCTCCATTTTGTATATTTTAATTCAAAGTCAAAGCGTTCGGAATATTTGAAATGCGAATGCAATTAAGCCTCCTGATAATTTCTTCCTGAGAGCCATTCCAATTATGGCGTCGTCGACTTTGTCGAACCATTTATTTTGCTCATTTCCTTTTTTTATAAAACATTTCAATGTTTGCTTCGTGTTTTTCTTTTTTCTTTCTGATCATATACAACACTTAAAAACATTTAATCTAACGATCAAAACAAAACAAATTAAATGCACACTGCTGATTTAACCACAGAAATAGCGATAACAACGTAACGTAATAATTATATATGCAATCATAATAGTCATTAACAGAAATAAATAATAATAATATTTTTTTAGTAGGATTTGAAAGATAAATTTAATTATTATTTTATCTTTAATATCCTTATTACTATTATTACCTTTACCATTATCCATGGAAAAATAATTAGAGTGGAGATGACAATAAGCGTCAAAAGGGTCGGTGGGTTTTAATGTATATTGCATGCAATACTTTTAAGTTATAAGACGAGTGGTGCCTGCTCAAAATAGAGAAAGAATCCACACTAAACTTGGAGGCATATTTCAGGCTATTTAACGTTTTCATGAATGACTTTTTACAGAAATTCTACGTACCTGTTCTAACTTGAACGACGTGCCTTCAAGTTGAGCTGACCCCAAAAAGGCTGGTAAAGACTAATAATGGAGGTAAAACGTAATCCTTGATGCCCCTGACTCTCACAAAAACAAATATAATTGGTCAAATCAAAATTTATGATAATTTATGACACCCTTTTCTATTTGTTGTTGTGGAACAACAGGATGCATAAAAGTATTACAAGGTGTTTTATTGCAGATCTGGATGAAGAGAATGACGCATGCAGATTATCCAGCACTCCACTACGTATTTTAGTTGATACGTGTTGTATGATACGATCATATAGCCGATAGCTAGTCCTGCCTATATAGTCAGTCTGACAATTGATATATGATAGAACTACAATGGTGTTGTTAGTATCAACAATAAAAATTCAGCAAATAATATGATATACATTGTGTATCTTTCTGTGACGGAAACTACGTCACATTTTTCAATCTTAGAACATTATGTCATACGAGAGTACATTCTCCGTCAAAATTGACGGAAACAAATTATGCTTCGCCAGTGTTTGCACTGATATTTATATTCATCTATTTAATAAAAGTGAACACACGTGTGTCCGACTCGCTTCGATAATAATAAAAAGAAAAGAAAAAATAATGACATATGCAAATTCAAATTTCATGAGCAAAGAAGGGGAGACTTAATTTCAATAATATCTGATAATAATAAAAAAGGGAATGAATTTCTTTAATTTTAGTATGGACACAAAAATATTCCCTTATTATTAAAAAAAGTAGGAATAGAGAGAGTGTGTAAAGAAGGGAGAGTGTTATATTCGTGTTCTTATACATCAGTTTTGCCTTTTTATTGATTAGTTTTGTATTATTTTCTTATCGAGAGAGAAGGAGAGAGAGAGAGAGAGAGAGAGAGAAAGCTTAAGAACGAAAACAAAAAAGAAAAAGTATGAATCGAAAAGAAAAGAAAAAGAAAGAAAATGACACATTATAGAAATAAAGTAAACGATTTCTTTCCGAACTGATTTCAGATACCCAGAGGGATTGCCTGACTTGCTATTTGCTTTTACACTTTGTCTAAACATTTGAAATGGTTTTGTCCCGTAGTTTTTTATTCGCTCATTTTTACGTGACGGGTGAATATATATATATATATATATATATATATATATATATATATATATATATATATATATGTGTGTGTTTGTGTGTGTGTGTGTGTGTGTGTGTGTGTGTGTGTATTTAGGAAGTATGTTTTCATTTAGACATACTTTGTTGTTTTGGCTAGTCCTCTGCCAACTTATCCATTTATGTAGTTCCTCTGATGATAAGATTTTAATCTTTGAAAAGCCTGGCTTAAGGAAAGAAAAAATAAACATGTTTTTATCGAGTACACCTTGCATTGAACAACAGCAGATGAAATAGATTTGTCATTCTTCCTTCATTTATATATATATATATATATATATATATATATATATATATATATATATATATATATATATATATATATATATTCACCCGTCACGCAAAAATGAGCGAATAACAAACTGCGGGACGAAACCATTTCAAGTGATATACAACAACGTATGTCAAGTATATATATATATATATATATATATATATATATATATATATATATATATATATATATATATATATATATATATATATATATATAGTCTAAAGAAGCTTTGAGTCATTAAAAAAAAAGTAAAATGCAGTTTAAATTCTCAGACAAACTAACTAAATCCAAGATATTGCAGACTAGACTTAACATTCGTTGGAAAATTAATAAATGAAAAAATATAAGTAAAAAAAAGGGGGGGTTAATTATCTAAGAGTGAAACAAAAACAGGAGACCTTAAGCGTCTAATATAACACGGGGATCATCAGCTGTTTACCATGTAACTGTTTCGGAGATTTAAAAACAGGACAGTTATAATATTCATGGCTCTCCAATGGTACTGATTATACGACCATTTCCCCAATAATCAAGTGTCGAAATAATTCAGCTTAAAATATCACTAATATATACACAAATAAATAATAATGATAAAATAATAATAATAATAATATATTACCTTTAAGACTACCGTATGATATAGTAATTTGCATATCAAATAACATTAATTATAACAATAAAAATAATAATAATACTATCTAAACACTATATCCAAGAACCATTCTGCAATATGGTAGCTAGCAATAAAATTATATAGGAATTAAAGTTGCATTAAAAAATAAATAAAAAATAAAGCTTAAGTACCTTAGGTACCAGAAAAGTAATTAGATAAGAGGAAGGAAACCTAGCCATACAGATCTAAATACCCAATATATAGTCTAAAGAAGCTTTGAGTCATTAAAAAAAAAAAATGTAAAATGCAGTTTAAATTCCCAGACAAACTAACTAAATCCAAGATATTGCAGACTTAACATTCGTTGGAAAATTAATAAATGAAAAAATATAAGTAAAAAAAAAAGAAAAAAAAAGGGGGGGGGGTTAATTATCTAAGTGTTAAACAAAAACAGGAGACCTTAAGCGTCTAATATTAACACGGGGATCATCAGCTGTTTACCATGTAACTGTTTCGGAGATTTAAAAACAGGACAGTTATAATATATATATATATATGTTTTGAGGTACAACATTTATAAATACTCTTAAACAAAATAGACGGTTTCAACTATGATCTCGCCAGGAGTAAAATCGATAGTTTGAATAGAATTAGCGAAAGTAAAGAGCAGAAAGGCGAAATTGAATGTCACCGAAAATTAAAGACAAGCTATTAAAATACATCTATTTAATTCAATTATCGTTTAAAAACAATTAATGCGCAATGATATTAATAGGATGACAGAAAAGCTTGAATATTATATTAGAACTCGTCATTGTCTTTGTGTCTGTCGTCAAAGGTTTCTTGTATTTTTCTTTATTTCATTCGTTTACCCAAGTATCTGTCTATCGGTGAAGAATTTGCCAAGCAACGTGCTTTAATCAAATATAAGAAACAACTTACCTACTTGTTCGAAGGAGATATGGCTGTGAACAAAAAAATGGAAGTAACATATATTTATCTTTTCGAATGCAATTGGCATTAAAATTTTTTCTACGGGTTAGATTTCGGTATTAACCATACCAATATTAAGGGTTAGATTTCTGTATTAACCATACCAATATTGAGGTTTAGATTTCTGTATTAACCATACCAATATTACGGGTTAGATTTCTGTATTAACCATACCAATATTACGGGTTAGATTTCTGTATTAACCATACCAATATTACGGGTTAGATTTCTGTATCAACAATACCAATATTAAGGGTTAGATTTCTGTATTAACCATACCAATATTGAGGTTTAGATTTCTGTATTAACCATACCAATATTACGGGTTAGATTTCGGTATTAACCATACCAATATTAAGGGTTAGATTTCGGTATTAACCATACCAATATTACGGGTTAGATTTCGGTATTAACCATACCAATATTAAGGGTTAGATTTCTGTATTAACCATACCAATATTGAGGTTTAGATTTCTGTATTAACCATACCAATATTACGGGTTAGATTTCTGTATTAACCATACCAATATTACGGGTTAGATTTCTGTATTAACCATACCAATATTACGGGTTAGATTTCTGTATCAACAATACCAATATTAAGGGTTAGATTTCTGTATTAACCATACCAATATTGAGGTTTAGATTTCTGTATTAACCATACCAATATTACGGGTTAGATTTCGGTATTAACCATACCAATATTAAGGGTTAGATTTCGGTATTAACCATACAAATATTACGGGTTAGATTTCGGTAATAACCATACCAATATTGAGGGTTAGATTTCTGTATTAACCATACCAATATTACGGGTTAGATTTCGGTATTAACCATACCAATATTAAGGGTTAGATTTCGGTATTAACCATACCAATATTAAGGGTTAGATTTCGGTATTAACCATGCCAATATTATTCTTTCGAGGTTTTGTGTTCTTAAATTAGACATCATTCTCTAATTTCCCTAGACCATGTTTCTGGAATGAAATCTTGGTTGGTTGACTTGGCACACCGATACAGTAATGCTTCCATTTACCACATCGACTTTGTCTGGAATAAAACGCAATTAAAAACAGTAAAAGAGTTAAGTCTAATACATACATTTATATTCATAAACCAGATAAAGGTTCAGAAGTTGTGATCATGGATCGTGCAGATTACATTGGTAAAATGTTATCTATTCTCAGCGATACATCTAAATTCTGTAAACTTGACCGCGTCGAGTCAGCAGATAATACCTGTAAGAACGAGATCAAAATTCAGAAACGTTTACTTTCTTTATTTCAAAAAGAAGTTATTTTCCAAGGAGGTCTATTATAGGATCAGACTCTCTGAGTCACTCCGACCTATATTATATGGTCCCTCAAAAGTGTACAAGGTAGGTGTTCCACCGACACTCATAATATCTATTATAGGGTTCGCCCAATATTCTTTGGCTCTGTGGTTTCTAGAAATCTTGAAACCCGTGCGAGAGTTTTACATACGTATTGCATACCTGATTCCCATCGGGTTGTCGCATGCCTACGTGGGTTAGATTCGAGTTCTGAGACATTCTTTATGTGCTCTTTTGATGTTCATAGTCTCTTCGCCAATTTATCATTGGATGAGATAATACGTATTTGTGGCGATGCACTATATGAAGTTGAACTGACTTCTCCATGCTTTTCAAAATAGATCTTTGTAGAATTGGTACTTCTTTGTACAAAATCGGTGGAGTTCAACTTCGCCGATATTAAGTATAGTCGTGTCGACGAGGTCTCAATGGGGAGTCAATTGGCCTCAAATTTAGCTGATATCTTCGTCGGATACTACGAATCCGTACTTTTTAGTTCTGTTACTACACCAACAACTTATGTTAAATGTGTTGACGACACTTTTGCCACGATTGCATCACAAAGTGAAGCGTTAGCATTTTTTAATGAGTTAAATTCCCCATATCAGGCTCTAAAGTTTACCATGGAAAGTGAGAAGAATAACTGTATTCTATTCTTCAATGTCATTGTCGAACGTTACAGAGGTTGTTTTCTCACTACCATCTATAGGGAGACTACTATTACTGTCCTGTATGTAAATTGGTCTTCTTTTTTTGTTCCGACATTTTGAAACGTAGAATGAATTTACGTCTTGGTACATAGAGTACTTATGATCTGTTCTCCTAGTAGATTGGATTCCGAACCGAATCAGATCAGGGACATATTTATTAATAATGGTTACTCTGAAGACCTCAGTAATGATTTTTCCCAATAACATGGTTGCTGATTTAAAATCCCCTAAAATATTTAGCCCTTCAAAATGCCAATTTTTCTAAATTACTCTGGATAGTGGGGAAATAGTAAAAAACTGGGTAAGCAGATTGTTGGAGCATTATTAATTGCTTCTACTCTGTTTACTAGCGTTTGGTGTATGCTACGAGACCCGCGTTTTACTTATTTTTGTAGGGATAGTGTGCCCTATATCCATTATAGTGATGTTGTGTACCAGTTTAAATGCCAGTGTGATGCTTACTTCTTTGCACTTGCAGACCCGCATAAACCAGTGCGTTCGATCTAAAATCCGACAGGGAAGGGCAGGATCTTTGTGTCACCCTTTTTCTACAATTTTGGACCTTGCTATTGGCCACCATTTGGTTGAAAATCCCTGCTGTGCCAATAACTATAAAATAGAGTGTTTCGAGGTCCTGCAGCAAGCGAATTCCAATAATCATTTTAAAATTGTAGGATTTGTCTATTTCAATTCGTAAAACTGCCTTATGCCGAGAGAAGGAAATTATAAAACCGTTGAAACTCTTTGAGGAACTTTGACCCCCTTTTTCCCCTATCCCACGCTATAACCTTTTAATCGTTTTTAAACGACTATTGAAATAAATGCATTTATTTTAATCGCTTATCGTTAATTTCCTGGCTCATTCAATTTCTCCCTTTGTGCTCTTTATTTACGCTAATATTGTTTCTTATTCATTCAAACAATCGATTTTTCTCCTGACGAGATGATGGTTGAAGAGTCTCTCGAAAGTTTCCGTCTTTTTCTCTTTCTCATTATATATATATATATATATATATATATATATATATATATATATATATATATATATATATATATATGTATTATACATAATTATATATTATACATAATTATATAATATACATATATATATATATTATACATATATTATACATATATATATGTTATATATATATATATATATATATTATACATATATATATATATTATACATATATATATTATACATATATATATATATTATACATATATATATTATACATATATATATATATTATACATATGTATATATTATACATATATATATTATACATACCTATATATATTATACATATATTATATATTTTATATATTATACATATATATATATATATTATACATATATATTATACATATATATATATATTATGCATATATATATTATACATATATATATATATATTATACATATGTATATATTATACATATATATATATTATACATACCTATATATATATATTATACATATATTATATATATTATATATTATACATATATATATTATACATATATATTATACATATATATATATTATTATACATATATATATTACACATATATATATATTACACATATATATATATTATACATATTATACATATATATATTAAACATATATATATATTATGCATATATATTATACATATATATATAATATACATATATATTATATAGATATGTATATTATATATATATTATACATATATATATATATTATACATATATATCATGTATATTATACATATATTATCATATATATTATACATATATATATTATACATATATATTATATATATTACACATATATATTATATACATATTATATATATATTATATATAATACACATATATATATTATACATATATATATTATACATATATATATATATTTTATACATATATATATATATATATATTATACATATATACATATATATTATGCATATATATATATTATACATATATATATATATTATACATATATAAATTTAACATATGCATATATATATTATACATATATATATTATACATATATATTATACATATATATATATTATACAAATATATATATATATATATATATATATATATATATATATATATATATATATATATATATATATATACAGAGATAAATATGTGCGGATGACAAATCTATTTTATCTTCGATTGTTCAATACAAGGTGTAATCGATAAAAACACCACTCAACTAATCCTTAATGTCCTCAAATACCACACTCTAATTTCTTTTCCCTTTTTCAATTACTAGCTAACCTCCTTACATACTTATTCATTGCCTCTCTTATCTCCCTTTTGCATGCCATCCATCGACTTTGTGGACGCTGCGCTCTATCACAATCATTTTCTCCTAGATTCAATAACTCCAACCTTTTAACTACGCTCACAGGTTACTAATATCATGGCTCATTTGCCCCCTTAAATCCATCTATAATTTCAATACTCCATGTCATCACTTCGGTTACATAATTCAACTGAATCCCACTCAATAATCCTTATACTAGAACTTACTTGTTGCAAACATATTGACGTTGTTCCCAATCCTAACTTCAGTGATATATTAAAGTATCTTATTTAGTCACGCATCCAATATTTAACTAACTGGGAAATCTATAAATTCTTTAAACTTTAAACTCTGAAATACTATAATTGTCCGGATAATTACATCTTAAACACATAAATTCCAGATTTCTAATCGTTTGAGCCCTAATTCTCAATTTGAACCCTTTTAAACTTTCTGAATTATATATAATTTTGTTTAAAAGTCTGTTTAAATACGGGGACATCCCCTCCCGAACTGTTTACTTACTGACCAGAACACGTCTGTATTTGTTTATTGAAACCCCACTCCAACTCATAACTGAAGCCAGACCAGGCCTAGCATTATATTGTTGCTTACTAGCGATGAGCTGTAACTAAACAAGCCCCTACCCTACTCCCAGCATCAACCATAGTTCCATCCATTTAACTTCCTCCTCTACTTTCCTTATTTCACACCCCTTTCCAACTTTTTACTGGCTTAGTATTTGACCAGAAAAGTCTCTCTCATTCCTGAGATTCGATCATACCGCTTGAAATACATACAACATTTTAAACTCAACTCCTTAAAAAGCATTTTCATTCACGGTCCACGGAAGTATTTTAAAATGGCCCTAATTCTCAAAATTACATCCAAATAAGTGCTTTTTATCTACGGTTGAACTGAACATAATTCTATTGGATTTACTACAGTTTGAACATTTTTAACGCATTCTCAACGAAATCTCTGTTCCATCTTAAAATTGTTCATCACCGGACACATTGTCAACGAACATTCACTAACTGGGTGGACTCTATATTTTGATAACCTTTTCACACACACACACTCTTACTTTCTATTACTTTATATTGTCTCTTAAATTTAAAAAAAATTGAATTTTGGCTATTCCTCTGCCAACATATCTGTCAATGTACTTCCTCTCATGATAAGATTTTAATCTTTACAAAACCTGGCTTAAGGAAAGAAAAATTAACATGTTTTTATCGAGTAATCTTCTATTGAACAATCAAAGATGAAATAGATTTGTCATCCACACATCTTTATATCTCTTCCTTCATTTATATATATATATATATATATATATATATATATATATATATATTTATATATATATATGTATTAGACATATATATATATATATATGTATTAGACATATATACATTATACATATATATATATTATACATATATATATTATACATATATATATTATACATATATATATATATATATATTATACACATACATATATATATATTATACACACACACACACACACATATATATATATATATATATATATATATATATATATATTATACACACATATATTATACACATATATATAATACATATATATACATATTATACATATATATATATATCTATATTGTACGTATCTATAATACATATATATATAATACATATATATATAATACATATATATATTATACATATATATTATTCATATATATGTTATACATATATACATATCATACATATATATACATATTATAGATATATATATATATCATACATATATATATATTATACATATATACATATTATACATATATATATATACATATTATACATATATATACATACATATATATTATACATATATATTATACATATATATTATACATATATATATATATATATATATATATATATATATATATATATATATATATATATAATAAGTGTCAATAGAAAGCCCTTACAATGCAAGGTAGATTTTTTTTTACTGTTGTCTTATATATTTCGGAGAAACACTCCATTTTCAAAGATGTATTTTTTTTTAAATAAACAAACTTATAGTTTTGTTTATAGAAGAAACGTCTTGTTGGTCTACCTTGCATTGTAAGGGCTTTCTATTGACACTTATTACCTATCACCAATGCTTAAAAAAAAAGAACGAAAATAATTTGAATTTAACTCCCAGCATGCCCGATGCTTCAGTTCTTTCTACCTACTACCGCGAATACCATCACAGAGCGGATAAATACGTCAGACCAACAAGACGTTTCTTCTATAAACAAAACTATAAGTTTGTTTATTTAAAAAAAAATACATCTTTGAAAATGGAGTGTTTCTCCGAAATATATTAGACAACAGTAAAAAAAAAACTACCTTGCATTGTAAGGGCTTTCTATTGACACTTATTACCTATCACCAATGCTTAAAAAAAAAGAACGAAAATAATTTGAATATAACTCCCAGCATGCCCGATGCTTCAGTTCTTTCTACCTACTACCGCGAATTCCATCACAGAGCGGATAAATACGTCAGACCAACAAGACGTTTCTTCTATAAACAAAACTATAAGTTTGTTTATTTAAAAAAAAATACATCTTTGAAAATGGAGTGTTTCTCCGAAATATATTAGACAACAGTAAAAAAAAAACTACCTTGCATTGTAAGGGCTTTCTATTGACACTTATTACCTATCACCAATGCTTAAAAAAAAAGAACGAAAATAATTTGAATTTAACTCCCAGCATGCCCGATGCTTCAGTTCTTTCTACCTACTACCGCGAATTCCATCACAGAGCGGATAAATACGTCAGACCAACAAGACGTTTCTTCTATAAACAAAACTATAAGTTTGTTTATTTAAAAAAAAATACATCTTTGAAAATGGAGTGTTTCTCCGAAATATATTAGACAACAGTAAAAAAAAAACTACCTTGCATTGTAAGGGCTTTCTATTTACACTCATTACCTATCACCAATGCTTAAAAAAAAGAACGAAAATAATTTGAATATAACTCCCAGCATGCCCGATGCTTCAGTTCTTTCTACCTACTACCGCGAATTCCATCACAGAGCGGATAAATACGTCAGACCAACAAGACGTTTCTTCTATAAACAAAACTATAAGTTTGTTTATTTAAAAAAAAATACATCTTTGAAAATGGAGTGTTTCTCCGAAATATATTAGACAACAGTAAAAAAAAAACTACCTTGCATTGTAAGGGCTTTCTATTTACACTTATTACCTATCACCAATGCTTAAAAAAAAAGAACGAAAATAATTTGAATATAACTCCCAGCATGCCCGATGCTTCAGTTCTTTCTACCTACTACCGCGAATTCCATCACAGAGCGGATAAATACGTCAGACCAACAAGACGTTTCTTCTATAAAGAAAACTATAAGTTTGTTTATTTAAAAAAAAATACATCTTTGAAAATGGAGTGTTTCTCCGGAATAATATAAGACAACAGTAAAAAAAAAATCTACCTTGCATTGTAAGGGCTTTCTATTGACATTTATTACCTATCACCAATGCTTAAAAAAAAAGAACGAAAATAATTTGAATATATATATATATATATATATATATATATATATATATATATATATATTATATATATTATTTCAGATATTATTCGTGCTTTTTTAAAAAAATTTTTTATTATATATATTATATATATTATATATATATTATATATATATATATATATATATATATATATATATATATATATATATAATACATATATATATTATACATATACATATTATACAGGGTGACCCCCCCCCCAAAAAAAAAACGGGCCCCAAATCTAATTAGGCCCCGTTTCTTAGTGTTTCGTCCGAATTAAATAAATTTTGGGGCATAACTTGTTTATTATATTCACAACATCATATCAAAACACTTGGGTCTTTGGCCTTTTTTTCTCCGTTCTACAGCATGTGTTCTAGATGGACTCCTTTTAGCTCCGTGCATTTCTTGAGGCGCAGAACGAAGTTGTCCATGACGTTCTTACAGACTGAATTGGGAATGGCTCTCATCTCCTCCCTGATGGCTTCCTTGAGTTCCGTGATGGTTCTGAGTTTCCTTGCGTACATTCTGTCCTTAAGATAGCCCCAAAGGAAATAATCTGGAGGCTTAGGTCCGGGCTATGGGGGAGCCACTCAAAATTAGTCTTGAGACTGATCACTCGGCCTCCGAAGTTCTCTTTCAGCCAATCTCAGGACAGGTTTGAGGTGTGAGAACTTTCTCCGTCTTGCTGGAACCAGAACTTGCTCATAAGCGACGGGTAGAGAGTCTGGAGCTCACTCTTGAAGGTTTTGAGGACCTCCACATACCGCTCCTTGGTGACTGTCACTGCTGCGCCAGATTCTTCGATGAAGATTGGTCCGATGATGCCTCTGACCGAGATTGCAGCCCGCACCGTGCAATTAGGAGAGTGCAGGGGCTTGGTGGCTACTTTTTGAGGTTTGGACGACCCCCAGAAGACATTTGTCTTGGAGTTCGCCTTTCCGTCAAGATGGAAGTGGGCTTCATCTGAGGTCCAAAGGAGGTTAAAGAAACCTGGTGTCTCCTCGATCTTATCGAGCATCTTGACTGCCATAGCGCTCCTCTGCTTCTTGTCTGAGGCTGTAAGGGTCTGCAGCGTCTGTATTCTGTATGGGTAAGACCTGATATCGTTCACCAGCAGTCTCCTACAAGTCTCACGGGAGATACCGAGGGACTGACTTCGCTTACGCACAGAGCGTTTCGGACTCTCCTGGAGAGACTCTCTCACACTTTCGACCAGCTCGGCTTGGTGTACTCACGGTCGTTGATTCTGCCATGTCCTGTAAAATAAGGGCAATCGGTGAATAAATAAAGGAGATATCACATAAAGTGTACACGGGGCTTGTTTTTTTTAGTCACCCTGTATATATATATATTATACATATACATATTATATATATATATATATATATATATATATATATATATATATATATATATATATATATATATATATATATTTATGCAAACAATGCCTGCTTAATTATACCTTATTTTATTGTTTAGATTTTTCCAATGGTCTTTTTTATACTAAAATAATAATACTAAAAAATGTTCTGTAGGTATCACGAATTTTTTCGATTCTTCGGCGAATCGTTCTCAGTGTCGAAAGCAAATGAACAAAAAAGCTGGAGAAATAATAATAATAAATAAAGACAGGGGAGAAACGCGCGGAGAACGTTTTTGCATTGTTACCGCAAAGACGTTGACAATTTAAAATTCTCGAAGTAGATAGCTTACAATATTTTTACTTATAATTTTTTTTTGGGGAATGTATTATTTTAGTGTGATTAACTGGAATTAGTCTTAAATCAGAGTGAGGGCAGTTATGCTTTTGTAGATGTTAGTAAATTGAGCTAGAGTTTAAAAAATGCCTAGTGAGGCGGCGGGATATAATAGTGGTTGTAAAACCAATGT
>OY744539.1:5368777-5401277 GCA_963556195.1 Sepiola atlantica | reverse complement strand
TTCAATATAAATATATGAATATATCTAGTATATAAACTTATTTTGTCGGATTTTCAGGGTTTGTCAATTAAGCTTATAAGTTTAGCAATTAATCTGATATATCTGGTGTTGCTTCTCGTCCGCCTCCCTCAGATCAGTTGAAATATGCAGCTGATCTAGAAGTTGACCTGGGTTCAGTTGTGAATTTGGGTACGAAATGGCTTGTTTAGTTTCAGCCTGTTAAGACTCAGCACGTGTCTTTCAATCATAAAGATTCTCATGGATGGTTCTGCTTTTGAGAAGAAATCGACTCTGAAACTTTTTGGTCTTTCTCTCTCATAACTTCTTTCCTGGAGTTCATACATTAGACCCATTGCTTTTTCTGCTTTTTGCAAAGTCGGTTCTCTCTATCGCTCCAAACACTTTTACGCACTTGAGGCTATTCTTTATTTTTACAAATCTACTATCAGACCATGTATTGAGTACTGTTGTCATATTGTCATATTTGGGCTGGTGAATCTCTGCCCATTTGAGGGCTCTTGGTAAGGTGCAGAAACGTATCAGTATTTGGATTGGCCCCAACCATGTTTTCTTCTCTGCACCCTCTCTCGCAGACGTGATGTTGCTAGTCTCAGTCTTTTCTATAAATACTATTATGGCATGCGTTCTTCAGAATTGTCTGATTAATTCCCGGCTTCCTTTGTTCCAGCTTGTTGGACTCGTTGGATAGTGTTCTCCATTAATTCGCTCTTTTGATACCTTATTGTAATACAACTTCCTATTCCAGTAGCTTCTTTTCCAAGAACTGAAGGCTTGTGGAATTCTCTTCCTGCTGACTGTTTTCCTTCTACACATAGCCTTGATCTTTTCAAGACTAAGACCAATAGGCATCTCTTGTCTTTGCGATAATCATATTTCGTTCTTGTTAGCTCCTAACGTCAAGTGGCTTCATGTCTTGTCTGGAACAATTTCCATTTAAAAAAAAATCAATATTTGATTCTGACTAACACTTCTTCTTTTATCCTCGCCCATGTTATTTTCACAAATATTGTGTATTTTATTTAATACTTTTAATCCTGACATTAACATAAGAACCGATCAATTGATTCAAATAAAATTGAATATATAGTCTCATAAACTAAAAAAAGGCGGATACAGGCTTGGGAGATTGGTAAAATGGAGACATTTTCAATAATGCCGTAAAAAGAAAAAATCAACTAAAGTCATTAACGAAAACAATTCTCTATTGCTCTAATTTAGTTATCAGATAAACAATTATATTTGTTTTAAATAAATATAAACCTAGTTATTTCTTAGAATTAGTTGTATACCATAATAGTATGTGAAACATTTTCTTCTATAGCAGCTAATTACATTGTTGTTGTTTTAAAAAATGATTTATTCTTCATGGTAAGATGTCCTTTTCTTTATTATTGTATCCTCCTTTATTACAACTTTTTTCTCCTTTTAAATCATATTGACACAAATTAGACGAACTAATTTCTAACAGAACTTTGCAAGCTCGCTATCGCTTCGAAAAGTTCGGTAATTGAAACTAAAACTTTCGCATTTATTCATATAAATAAATAAACATTAACATTTCGGTAATTTTGATATAAATTTATTTATCTTTTAAATAAGACTGCAATAAAAATTAAAAGAAAGAAAGATCTAATTCAGCTGATGGCAACTTGTTGAAAATCAAGTCAAGGCTTAAAAAGGCCGCAAAGGAACGTTTAAACACAGATGCGAAACGTTTTACCGGATTCAAAACAATCATTAAATTAAAAAAAAAAAATAAGCGTAGAGAGAGAGGTAGAGAAAGAGAGATAGAGAGGGGGAGAAAGAGAAAGAGAGATATGTATAGCGAAAGAGGGTAACAGAGAGAGAGAGAGAGAGAGAGAGAGAGAGAGAGAGAGAGAGAGAGAGAGAGAGAGAGAGAGAGAACAATTAAGCGATCCACCGTTTCCTTTCCCTTTTCTCTTCTCGCTTATGTTTCGTAGCGAGTGATGTGTGTTTAATTTAAGAAAAGTTGTTGTAAGTTATCAGTTTAAAAAAAAAATTAAATATTGACGAAACTATTGCATATATATATATATATATATATATATATATATATATATATATATATATATATATATATATAGTAAGAATATGACAATAAAAGTAAAAATGAATAACACCACAAACTAATTCATTATGAACTATTTAAAAAATAGTTACGCAAAATACGGCATTCAAAGAATTGTCTTTGAATCGTTCATCTGTACTATATAATATTTAAAAATATTACTTTGATTTTAATAACAGTATCCCGTGTTGATGGTAATATAAGAGTGATAAATGAAAACTGTGTTCGCATTTATTCATTTAGAAAATGTCATTCAAATAATTTAAATGGCATTATTACATTAAAACACAAAACATTAAAATAACTGTAGTGCTTATTTAAAACTGTAAAGCTTAAAAAATAAAATATAAGCTGATCTGGATATCTTTAGACCTTTGCAATCACTCCGCGTTTAATTTTGTAGGGATAAAGTGTCGCCACCTGATTGTTACATCACCGATACATCTGATTGGTTAATCGCTGGTATTTATAGCTTTATACATCCTAAGAAATTCCAACAGTCAGCCATGGTACATTTCTAAGTGTGTTGCTGCTGCCCTTGTCAACAGAAATCATCATTTATTATCTATCATATATATATATATATATATATATATATATATATATATATATATATATATATATATATATATCCAAGGTGTTGCTAAACTTATCAAAAACGTTGATGCCAGCAAGGCACCTTGCTTAAATACCACTTTCAGGTTTTTTGGTTGGTTACAAGATTGGTTAGGAAGAAAGTTAGGATGAAGAAAGTAACTTGGTTGAGTTGACTGTGTCTGGCTGATATTGAATAAAGAGTCACCATCTTCCAAGTAAAACACCTACATCTCCACTACAAAATATGCATACACTTTTATTTTAGGGAACACTAAAACATTACGAGAATTGTTTGGTAGGCTGGTTTTTGTCGATAAATGAATGCTGTATCCTGGAGTTCCATCTTATTAGGCTGCTTGTGATGAAACGAAAAGAACAGGATATCTATCATGAGACGATCAACCCTGGAACTAGTTTGAATCGCATTTTTGGCGCGGATTGATTTCGAGTCTGCGCAGTCGCATCAAAACCCTCACACAGTTACAAGTCTAGACGTGAGCCAAACCACAACTCATTCTACCGCAAAATACTGTGCGTACATATAAACAACAAAAAAAGTCTCACAGGCAACCGCTACACGCTGGTTGCTTAAAAAGAAATGTCTTCCATATACTTAGAGAACTTCTTCGGTTTGCCCAGTATTTGAAAGTACTTCCGGTCGATCTTTTTCAAAGGATTGCTCCAAAACATACTAGCTATGGAATATAAGATATCTGGCAATGTTTTCTCAACTATCAAAACATTTCTTTCTGTTAGGTCGATCAAATTAGTTGTTGATGGCAGAAGTCTGAAGAACATAGAATAAACGCCCACGTACTTTAAGGGTTCATTCTTTCTTCATGGTTTTCATTAATGATCTTCCAAATCATATTTTAAGATCATTTCTTGACCTTTATACATACTAGACATCTGTCTATAGCAGCACTTCGAAAAGCATTGGTGAGCAATATTTTGCTTATTAACCTTCTTCTGATCTGAAACACGTGATGCAACAGAAAAAAATAGCTTGTTTTTTTTTAAAACTCATCTAAAATAAAGCTCATCTCCTTTCACAACCAACGCTCAGATCCTTATTTTACCACAGTTGAAATTATTGTCTATTCCCTTGTAAAAGCCCCTTGTTTTCATAAGCTCATATGACTGACTTCTAATCCAGATTTGAAATGGGTGACTTACATCAAGTCTGTTGGTAATTCTGAGTTGGTTGTCTGAATTACTATTTGCTTTCTCGCTTTCTCTCACTACTAGAAAATGGTTTCGTAACGGTTCTAGAAAAAGACACAAGTTTTACTTGCTAACATTTGCATGACCGGATTGAAGTAGATATATAAATAAGTACACATTGGTCTTATTATAGAATGGAGAATACTACTTTAATGAATTGCGTGTTTTAAGTAAGCCCAAACCACGGCGGAAGTAAACAATTGTATGTTAAATTCCAATGATTAAGTCTTTATTAATTTTTTTTTGCCGAAATTCAAAATAATTTAATGTAACTTGAAAATTGTATCGCGCACAAATAACAACCAAGAATAATCATACGAGGCATGTCTAAAAAGTATCCCACCGTTATTTTTTTTCCGTGCGAAATAGAGACGATAGGGCGGCGCCACTCTACGCAGTTTCATGCGCATATGTGATTTTTATCACCGCCTTCCTGCGCGTTAGTTGCTTCCTGTCAGTCGCTGAGTGAGGTGCTACATAACGTGTTCATCGAATAACTGATTCTCTCAAGATGACTGAACGTGTTGAGCAAAGGTACCGCGTCAAATTTTGCCAAAGCTGCGTTATTCTCAAAGCAAAACAATTCGTAAGATTCAGCAGGTGTTTTAAGAAGATGCGATAAGCGTAACACAAATTAAGGAGTGGTTCAACCGATTCAAAAATGGCCGCACATCAGCGGAGCGTGATCAGCATTCTGGCAGGTCCCAAACTGCTCGGAGTACAGCTGTTGTTGAGAGGGTGCGAAATTTGGTAATAGGAGATTGCCGTTCCACCATGCGGGAGACCGCCCAAGAGGTCGGAGTAAGTAAATATTCTGCACATGCAATTTATCGTGATGATTTGAACATGCACATAGTGGCTGAGATATTTGTGTCCAAGTTCTTCTCGCAGGAACAAATGGACCTTCGTTTTCAAGTTGCAAACCCCCAACACCAATCCTGGGGTTCTAAACACCGTGATAACTAGACATGAGTCATGGGTGTACGGATACGACCTAGAAACACAAAGACAGTCGTCGCAATGGAAGCATCCCGAGTCTTCAAGGCCAAAAAAGTGCAACATGTGCGAAGCAAAATCAAGGTGATGCTGACTGTCTTCTTTGACATCCGTGGAATTGTGCATCACGAATACGCACCGGAAGGACAAACAGTGGCAAAGGAGTACTATCAAGATGTTCTCCGGCGTCGCCGTGACGCAGTTCGGCGCAAAAGACCAGACATGTAGACGGCGAAAAACTGGCAACTGCATCACGACAACGCCCCCGCACATTAATCCAGTCATTCGCCAACCTCCCTACTCTCCAGACATGGCTCCTTGCGACTTCTGGTTGTTTCGAAAATCGAAGACGCCACTGAAAGAGAAGAGATAATGCGGAACGCGACGGCGGAGATGAACACCATCCCAAAAGAAGACTTCCAGAGGTGTTTCCGGCAGTGGATGGATCGGTGGGCTAAATGTGTGCAAACATAAGAGGCCTACTTTGAAGGGGATTAGGGTCCCAACCTCGTCAGCTATTTGAATTATTTTTTCTGGCCTAAGGTCGGATACGTTTTAGACAGGCCTCGTATAATTTCCAGGATCTTTCAGCCATGCAGCTCATCAGAAAACAAAAAGATTACACTCGGAAGAAAATCCTCGAGCAAAAAAAAAACCCAAAACTTTTACATGTATTTTACATAGAACCCAGTTCTTTAAAAGAACTAAAGATGTTTTCATAGTCAATCGGACATTTTGAATTTATAACGTAGAGCCTTGAAAAACACGTTTAACATTACAAACAATAGCGAATAATCAAATATTTAATTGAATGCATTAATAAAAATTGTTTCAATGATCAATATATTAAGACAAAAATCTTTTTCAAATCGAGAGATTCGAATGTTGGGGGCATAAAAACATGCCTAAATAGACGTTTAAAGTCATCACCTACTAACCACATACGATATATCTAATCTTATTTACGTGTAATGTTCCATCATTTAATATTCTATGAAAAGTATCAATTAACATTACCTATGAGAAATAAATAACTAAAGTAATAAAAAAATAAAATTAAGAATAAAGAAAAAAGGATAAAGACTAAATTACAGCTTTAAAAGGTAAACAAGATTCGAGTAAATTTGTCTCTTTAAGGGTCGTAATTACGCCGTTCATAATTTAAGAGTTGTCTCCCTTATCATAATAAAAATATTACCAATGAGTATATAAGAAGAACTACCCAGAAGTGACTGGTAAGCGTCATATTTTCTTAAGTAAAATAAATTAGTAGTTACTGTAGATTATTAGACTTATTTAAAGCTTATATAAGAGTACTTCCCTAACCTTAGTTTCTAATGAAGAGAATGTTATGGTTAATTGTTCCTAGAGATCGTATTAGCCACCCTCGGAACAGTAAATACACAAATAACATTTATTTCGTAATCTTTTTACTTTATCCAGTTTCCTTACTAATGTGAATAATCCGAAATAATTGATTCATGACGATAAGTATAAACTAGTCTAAATATTATGGACACATAAGTGCGTTAGAGATTGTACAGTGTGATAAATTCATCCATAAAATACTTCCAATGACTCCCGGTTTCCATCTAAAAACACACCACCCCAGCAACTATATAATTCTATTAACAATAATAATAGTCCAAATCTAATTGCTATTTACTGTCCATGGCTATGGAAGATAATTAATTAAATCAATTTATTTATTAATCAATTACCTAACCTAACTAAGGCCACTCAATTCAAATGTCTACATACAACGCCCAAAAAGCTCTTTAAGTGTAAGTTAGCTATCTATTTATATATATATGTATTAAGAATAGGTCAGTCTATGGTATAATTATTATATATATTTATAGCCAAAATTACTTACTAATTTAAATGAAATACTGAACTATTTAACTGATGTATGTTCCAATCCGCTCAATTCTCTAGATGGCTTATTTATATGTGTACTTATTAGTCAGAACTAAAATAGGAGAGTTTATATATAGATTGTTGTAAACAATTTTCAAAGATTTCTTGTTTCTTATTAGGAAAATTTTCCTTGGACGTTATTATATAATAAGATTCAAGAGTGCATAGATTACATTTTTAATTTTACCAGAAGTGTATTTATTTGCTTTACCTTGTATAGACCATTTTATTTCAAATCAGATGTTATTTACTCACAATGTTTTAATACAATTAGCTAATGATGTAGGATTTTCCTTAGGATCCGAGTTAGGCCTTAACTTGAAAGAGGATGTATGGTATTTATACCTATCCTTAAAACTTTCTACAGTTGATGCTATGTAAGTCCTAGTACTATTTATCCTTACAATGTTGCATTTATACTCTATATTAGAAGTTAGACACTTAACTTCTAGATGACATTCATCTACATTTTTACAATTATATTGGGGTCAACTGCAGGGTTTAGGTTGTTATTCAATTCACCATTTTTATTTTACGCTTTATTGTAGTATTGTTAGTGGCTAGAATAGTTGAGTCTAGATTTATTAACGTAAATAATAGTAATTTAAATGTGTTTTTATTAATAAACATTTCTACCTTGCTATCTCTAAGGAAATTCTTTTCAACATTCTGGTAGAATTCCCTAGGAATATTGTTAAGGATATTCTTACTGTATGGAGGACAAAACAATATACAATTACGACGCTTGTTTTTCTTCCTCCTAGGTGTCAATCAAATTTTATTAGAATTCAAGGTTCAAGCAAAGTATCTTAAAGTCCTTAGCTCATGAGTTTTCAAAGATAATTCTTCTCCTCAGAAGACAATTACCGCAGTTATACCACTACAGGTAATAAAATTAAACTTTGAAAATATATAAAAATATATACAAAAATATATAAAAATATATAACATCAAATATATCAACCCCAAAACATACTTTTTTGTTAAATCTATACAATCCATCCAGGTCATACAATTTGAAAACATAATCAGGAAAGACATCCAAAGGGTTGACTGAAGATTAATCCAGGTGATGAGTACCAGTCCAGATACGAGAAACTAAAAGAACTGACAAAGTTATCCAGTCGCGAGATGCGTCAGCAATCGACGAAGTGAAAAGTATCCAATGTTTATGTTAATTATTACAACGATAAATAAATCAAATCAAATAATATAGAAAGTTCAATAAACTCACATAAAATTCCAAAGTCTTGATCTGGGCAACCCAAATCAAATCAAAGTTCGTTGGTTAATTGGAGAATCCGTTAAATCCGAATTGAACAAAAATAAGAATGAATTGAGTCAGCAACCTCGGTCATAGCTTCCACCGGATCGAAAAAATAATTAAACTTCGCTCTCCCGCTATTCAACCAATATATATATATATATATATATATATATATATATATATATATATATATATATATATATATATATATATATATATATATATATATTATGCGTCCGTTAGAGTTACCAATGTTTCGTCTATCGGGTTCTCCGAAATTTTCAAAAAGTTCCAAATTTAAAATGACTGTGTGGGACTCTTAAGAATCGCTAGATATCTCTAAAATCTATGTAGATGTTTTATATAATTATTTATTACGATAATTCTATATTTCAAACGCCCTGCGTTCTTTGTCGGGAATTAATTACTATGGCGAAAAGAAACGGAAATGACGCCGCCCATGTTCGAGGTATTAACATGCTATAAATTGGACAATCATGATTTTTTTTTTTTGGGGGGGGGGGGGGGGCGAATTGTTTTTTTTTAATTGTGTTTAGAAGCTGTTATTTTAATGGTTATTTAATTTGTCATATTAATATTTGATTATTTACGTATTATTATTGCTGTGAGACTGTTATAACCACTTCTGCTTGTTGTTTGGAAGCGTGTCTGTTTACTTTTATCTTCTTAATCATTTATAATATATATATATATATATATATATATATATATATATATTGTCTTAGCATATGAGTAGAGAATGCACAGTCATAAGGACTGCAAAATGACTGATAGGCCTTTATGTGTGGCCTTTCGAATGAATATCAACTTTGCAAAAACAGCATTTTATATTTAATATGGTTAAGTCGTCTTGTATTATTTTTATTCTAACTTTCAAATAAACCTATCTTAAATAGCAAAGAGTAAAAAAGGTCACACACCAAAAAATGTTCTTCTACATTTAGACACTCATCTTTTTTTCGTTAGTTCTCAGTTTATTTCTCCCTACCCAACCAAAATCAAGGCCTCTTTAAAGTAAACCTTGGCCAATATCCATCTCAGCTGAAACTGCCAACCTCCATGCTACAACCAGTATACTTGTCTGCAAAATTCTTGCTTACAAAATGTCTCAGAACAAAAAAATCATTAAAAGGTTAATTAACTTCAAATTTGTTTTCTTCGTTCTTTGAAATTACTCAATACATAGTTTTTAGAATTTTATAAAATAATGCGGATTTTGAAGTATATCTAATTCGCCAATTGAATCATTCATCAAGTTGCGATAGCTTGACTCTCTCGGTCATGTTTTGCTGACATTAGTTTCTGACATTTATTTATATAGATAAATAGGTACTCACAACTACGATCACGTGCAGGTTTCCACAATTTAAAATGAAAATCGGTAAAACAAAATATTTCTTCAATAAAAACATAATTCGACATTTGACAACATATGATCATTAGATTTGAATTTAAAAGTTCAATTTTATACACGTTCAAAAGTTAATACAGACGTTTACTTTGTTGCCGTCTTATTCTAAATAATCTCGTTCAACTGGCAATTAAAAACAGTAGAAATTTCATCGGATTTCATACGGCCAGCTTACTCGAATTTTAAACGTTTTCCTTGGCTATTAGTTTTCCTTCTAGTTTCCTTTTGATCAGCAGCTGATCTACATTCAACTTTAAAGAGAGAGAGAGAGAGAGAGAGAGAGAGAGAGAGAGAGAGAGAGAGAGAGAGAGAGAACATCAGGATTTTTTAAAGGATTTTCTACGGCCAAATAACTCAAATTTCAAGCGTTTTCATTGGTTATTACATCCCTTTTATCCTCATTTTTGATCAGCACCTAGTCTATATTCAACTGTAAAGAGAGAGATGAGAGAGAGAAAGAGACATTTGTTTAAGTTTATGTAGTTAATAGCTTTGCCATTTACTAATTGTCACGATGGATCAATCACTTAGAGCACCGTACTACTGTAGACAATTCATTATATACGATTAAGTTTACACATGTTACTATGTTTACACATAAGCTGAGAGAAATTGCTGATTCACATCTTTCTCAACATTATTAGTGTGTACATGATTCGAATCAATCCAATGCGATTTTAACTTCACATAGCCGATGACATTCACCAGAGTGGTAACCATTATGTTATTTACGCACTCTGGCATTAAAAAACCTAAAAGGGTTTATATGCCGTAAAAAGACAACCGAAACCTAATCATGTGCATACTCTTAGTGTCAATCTGTTGCCGTTTACAAGTATTTTTTTCTTCAAATTTAGAATATCTTTAAGCAATTACCTGTTCTGCAAATAGTTATCACTTTACAGTTTGTTATGTATTTCCCTTGGGTGCCTTTCCCGTACAGCTCACCACAATCAACCACAGATAGTGCCATAAACGTTCTCGTTTTAAAAACCCGAGTCGATTAAATTATGTTCGTCTATTCTAAAATCATTTCTTCTTTTATTATCTAAACGCATCCGGGGCGGGCAACACAGAGCACTCTTTGTTGCCTTGACAGAGTACAAAACTGACTTCGAAATCTAGTGGAAGATGATCTATTCTTTTCCCTTAAACCTTTTTCTCACAGAAGAGATGTTGCGAGTCACTCTCTAGTCTATCGTTATTTCCATGGAAGGTGCTCGATTGAGCTCCAGTCTTTAATTCCTCATTGTAAGACATTCACAGCAAGAACTCATCTATCCACTCCAACGAAAAATGACCTTCCTCTCTCTCCCCATGTGTCTAGCGCCAGGCGGAATTTTCATGGATATAGTTTCTTTGCACGGGCTTCCCACCCGTGGTACACATTGTCGCAGGACTGCTTCTCTGCTGACTACATGTTCATCGTCTTCGAATCCAATGTCAAAAAATTCCTGGACCGCCACAAAGATAAGCAAACACAGTTCATATCATAGTGTTTCTTATCTTTCGGCTGACATTCATTCCCACCTCATTAACCCTTATCCTCGAGCGGTTCTTGGCCTTGATAAGCGGTGACCTCGTAAGTAAAATAAATGTTTACATTTTTGCGTTGCCGTCTATGGATGTTGGCCTCATCAGACGCCATATTTAATAGTGTCATCACCTGGTCTGGCTTGGCAAGTAAAGGAAGAGGCTTCAAACCTTTTATTCGCTCTGAGCCGGGAACCTCGGCATTGACGGATAATGACCATTTTTTATTTACCTCTCAACGGCGTCGGTCATTTGGATGAGGTGGCTTGTTTGGAAGCGACTTTACACGCGTCTCGTCCTGTCACAGTCCAACACCGAATGAGAACAAGACCACGTCAAATCTCGTATGTGATGTCACAGTCACGCGTGATCTCACCAAGTGTCATTCGTCACACGATTCTTTCTCTTCTTATTCAGACATTGTTTCTCATTGCCATTGGACTCAGGGAATGCTGGTCCAGGAGAGGTACAGTTTGGGATTGCGCAACCCTTGCTTCACTATAGATTACCGGCGCAGGAATTCTTACATGTGGTATCCATTGTCTTTCGAGACTGAAAGGAGGCCAATATATGTAACATGAACACAACTTCTCAAAATTGGAATACAGCCGAATCAAAATTGCAGAACTTGCACACATAAAGTGCTCGATATACTTTCAGATAGAGCTTTATAGCAAATAATAAACAATTAAAAGGGCTTATCTTACCACTTTATTTATCCGCTCGTCAGAAGTGAACTAATAACACCGTTTCCGTCTTTATATATTTGAATACAAATTCTAAGTTAGAAATGTATTAAACACACACACACGCACACACACACACACACACACACACACATATATATAAATATATATATATTCGTAGTAGTAGTATGAAAATATATCTATGGCAAGTAAGCTACACAGAGGCGCCTATGTTTCATTCCCACAGGAAATCATCAGGCTAAATGCAATCACCTGGTCTAGCTTGACACGTAAAGATTGAAGCTTCAGCGCTTTTATTTTATGGAGCCCAGACTTTGACTGATAATGGTCATTCTTAACTTACCTCCTCCTCGGGCAGTGGACGGGGAAGCTTAGCCTGACTATTCCATGTGGAAATAAAACATGGACGCCTCTGTGTAGCTTACTTGCCATATGTATATTTTGATACAAGGACTACTACTAAGCCATACTCACGTACTGAACACTGTTGAAGTAAATAGTGAAAATATATACACAATATATTGTATTACCTTATAATATTATATGTGTATATACATGGAATAATAAATCATATATATATATATATATATATATATATATATATATATATTCGTACACAAAAATTAGTACAGCATTCGTACCGTCGGTTTCAAGCACAGAAGGGCTTGAAACCGACGGTACGAATGCTGTACTAATTTTTCTGTACCAAAATAAATAAATATTATGCTCTTAATTTTTAATTTTTAACTGTAATTCTTAATTAATCGAGCACTCTGCTGGGATTTTTTGCTTGCTATATTACAAAGAAGTATATATATATATATATATATATATATATATATATATATATATATATATATATATATATATATATATATATGTATTATGTATGTATATATATATATATATATATATATATATATATATATATATATATATGTATATATGTGTGTGTGTATGTATGTGTATACGCATACACATGCGAGACAAAGATTATAGCAGATGAGGATGTAGATATTGGTAAAAGTGTCTCAATGGAATTATAATCAAAGACAACGAGGCTTCGAGCTCGTGCATTTGCTGCCGCTGCACGCGGCCGCCATACATGAATAAATGGCAGTGCGCGCCAACAAAGGAATCATAAACGAAATACGCAAATCTAATCTACTCTCCTTCCATTACTTTTACTGGTTTCCTTCCATTTAAATCATTTCATCTCTTAATTGGGATTTTCCCCTCCCTGCCGCCTCGTCTCCCCCATCTCTCTCTCCATCTTTACTTCTTCTCGTGTCCTTCTTTTGCGAGTTGTAACATTACACAACCTTGAACATATTATTCCAGCAAAGAATCACGAGTTTTTTTCCTCCTCCTTCGTCTTTGGTGTGTGTTAAGGCGAGAGTGGAATTAGCCGGGCGAAATCATCGAACAAAGTCAACGCACCACAGCTTCCTTGACGTTTTGACTAGGAGCAAAGTGTAGTATGTGTTCTGCTGCTGCACTTAGTCTTTTCTATCCTTGGTCAGTGAAGGAGGAATCTTTCTAGATTAAGGCAGTTTTTATTCTTTTTTTTTCCAATCCAGAGTGATCTTTTTTGGGGGAGCTGGATTTTCCCCATTAAAAACCGACCTTGTGTCTAACTCTTCCCTCGCGCGGAGTCAGGTAAGTAGGAACAAACTTAACTTTAAATCACAATTAATCTCGATTTGGTTTAGTCGTTTTAGTTTCCGGCATATCATTTGTACTTTTGGGAAATGTACGAACCCATATATCTCCCCCCCCCCCCAGCCATGGATTAACTAGTATTGTAGACGAAACTCTCAATAGTTTTAAGGTTATTTAATGCCGAATCTAGTCCCTATTTACTTCTCTCACCACAAGGGCAGAATTAGAAACATGATCTGGTTTTAATAGGGGAGAAAATCCAGCTACCGACAAAGGGACACTCTGGATTGGGTAAAAATATAAAAATTGCCTCGGTCTAGAAGGATTTCTCGTTCACTGACCGATAACAGAAAAGATGAAGTGTAGTATTAGAAGAGATATCACGCTTTGCTCCTAGCCAAAAGCCATCAAGTTCTTTATACTTTCAAATATTTGTTCATGGTGGTTGATTTGGTCGTTTTTTCTAATCTATAAAATTAAGTCGATCGGATTTTCAAAGTCAGACCCAAACTGCATTTAAGCTGACAAAGAAAACTTGCTTCTGACTAGAAATTTGTCGTTGTTTTGTGTTATTGGCAATATGTGCTTAGCTACAATTTATTTAAAACAATTACTTAGTCCTGTCCAGACGACTGCTATTATGAAACACTTTTAAATAATCACCTACAAATAAAAATCACCAAGGGGAATAATTAATTTTGAATTGAAAAATATATAATAAGAGTTGTCAATCTTCCGTTTTAAAATTAAAAACTAAAATGATTTTAGTGCACCCCGGACAACGTCGGTTGGTACAGTTCGGTTACAGATTAATTATTTTGCAAATAAATCGTCTGTAAAAGATAGATTCTATTTAAAGCTTAAATGAGACCCCGATGATGACAAAGGTTATTACATCATTCCCAAAGCCCCACAATTGGGGCTCCACCCCCAGATTTAGTTTAAAGTCATACCCACGACATAACAATTCTTCTTCAACAATCATTGAATTGCTATAGCAATCAAACCATTACCACTCATATATACAGCTTACTTGTCACTTTTCCGATCATAGTACAATTCACATTGGTAAATATATGAACCCACAATTTCGCTCAAATTTGGGTAAAATGGTTACCCGTGTTCAACGAACCGTATAACTCGTTTACAATATGTTTTACACTCAGTCCCACCTTAATCCCTTCATCAAATCAAATTTATTTGGCAAAAAATTAGTACAGTGCAGCAAGTTATGCAAAGAGACAGATGGAAGTTATTTACATCCACACAATCTGAATGTTTGTCCAAGGCCGCTTTAAACATGGATATGGTAGTCATCGCCATGACCTCCTCTGGCAGATTGTTCCATGGAGCAGAAACATGGACAGAGAACGCTGCCTTTCTTCTATTAAACCGAAAGCGACGGGGGTACATCTTTTGCAGATGCTGGCGAAGACCACGACTTGATGTTGGGGGTGAAAAATTCCTCGAAGGTAGATTTACATTCCTGTTGATGATATTGTATGGCAGAATCAAGTCTCCTCGCATCCCCCGCTGCTCAAAGAGGAATATATTTAGTCTTTGGAGCCGCTCTTTGTAGGAAAGTCTTGAGAGTCCTGTAACCATCCTGATTGCCAACAGTTGAACACTCTCGCATACTATGTTGTACATAAGGTTGTGGCTCGGACGGCATACTCAAGAATCGGTCATGCACGAGTTATTGTTGCACTGTTTTGGAAATGTGAGGTCACATGACCTCACATTTCCAAAACAGTTGACAACAGAAGCTGAAGTGAGCCGGATGGGTAAGACCTTCCGTGCTTGAAACCGACGGTACGAATGTTGTACTAATTTTTCTGTACCAGAATAAATAAATATTATGCTCTTAATTTTTAACTTTAATTCTTAATTAATCGAGCACTCTGCTGGGATTTTTCCTACCATTTTACAAAGAAGTTTATATATATATATATATATATATATATATATATATATATATATATATATATATATATATAGTGTCAGGTTGTATATGAAAAGACATCAAATAAAGTGCTCGATCATATAAGAGAGCTAATATAATTTATTTAGATACTGTATATTACATATTTCAGCAATGTACCGCGGTTTCATCCAAAAGGGCAGATTTAGACATCTTTGGTAAATCTCTGTGCCCAGTGGAATCATCGGCAAGCTGAAACGATTGTAGTCACCATTGTTGACGCCATCCCCTATCGGGCCGTGACTACAATCGTTTCAGCTTGCCGATTATTCCACTGAGCACGGAGATTTACTAAAGATGTCTAAATCTGCCCTTATATATATATATATATATATATATATATATATACATATGTATATATATACATATGTATATATTTACATATACATATGTATACATATACATTTGTATATATTTACATATACATATGTATATACAGATATGTATATATTTACATATACATATGTATATATACATATGTATATGTAAATATATATGTATATATATACATATGTATATATACATATGTATACATACATATCTATATATACATATACATATTTATATATACATATATACATATACATGTGTATATATACATGTGTATATATATACATATGTATATATACATATGTATATATACATATGTATATATATAAATATACATATGTATATACATATGTGTGTGTATATATAAATATAAAAATGTAAATGTATATATATATATACATATCTATATAAACATATGTATATATACATATGTATATATACATATCTATATATATACATATACATATGTATATATACATATACATATATACATATACATATGTATATATATACATATGTATATATACATATGTATATATAAATATACATATGTATATAAATACATATGTATATATACATATATATATATATATATATAAATATACATATGTAAATACATATGTGTATATATATATATTATATATATATAAATATTAAAATATACATATGTATATTTAGCGTACCTAAGTAGAATAATGTTAATGTTTTTTGCTTGACTTTTATTTGTTATGTTAAGAGGGGGCGCTACATATTGGAATTAAAAAAAATATATAAAAATTTAAAATCGTCTTAGAAACAATCGTACGAAAAACATTTTGAATTCTTGGAACTGATATAAATAATGAAATAATGTTGTAAATGTATTTTGCCCAACTTTACTGTTTGATCTAAAGTTTTAATCATTGAACTGGCAGTATTTTGAGTCTCGAAAGACGAAAATTTCACTTAACCTCTATTACATTTATCATCCATATATACTCTACTCAAGTCAATAATTTTGACGCCCCCCCCACACACACATACATATATATATATATATATATATATATATATATATTGGCAGTGCTCTTTAATGATAAATAATACAAATTGTTTAATCTAAGTTATAAATGCTAGTTCCTTTCTGTTGAACACTGTTAGGACGGTTGATTATGTTTGTCCGCTTGCTTGACATAAATAGGATTTATTTCTCACTACGACATATCACGGTTAGACTTGGCCTCATTGGTTGGAGCGCTTGAAATTGAATAAAAATGTACCTCTTGTTCCGCGGTTCGAACCGTGCGACCGGGTTGAACAGTCATTTCTACACTGATGATACCGCAAGGATGAAACGTCTACGTATGTAGATAATCATTAAATATGCATTATATAATAATAATAATAATAATAATAATATATATATATATATATATATATATATATATATATATATATATATATATATATATATATATGTTGTCTATTTTTCAATGCTTGATTGATTTGTTCTAAAAATGCTTTGCTCCGTCAGTTTTGACAGGACGAGTATTCTAGTTATGATAACGATGATATAATTAAAATGAAAGCAGCAATGGCGGTGCTGCTGCTGCTGGTGACGATGATGATGATGACGATAAAACCAATGAGAAGATGTGGAAAACAGTGAATAGGATGATAAATAAGGAAATACAGAAACGAATAATAATAATAATAATAATAATAATAATAATAATAATGAGAAGAAGAAGAAGAAGAAGAAGAAGATGAAGAAGAAGAAAAGGAAGGAGGGGAGATATTACAACAACAAAAAGAGAAAGAAAGAGAGAAAGGAGTTTCAACTATACACGGAACAAAATTAACCTAAATATTTCCCTTGAGGATAAATACAAGCGAATCGTGATTAATTGTTGTGTTATTTGTAAAATGGACGGATATTCTGAATAATTCATGAACGCCCCCCCCTTTTATTGCTACTTGTTCTGTTTTAATTTAAAAATTATTCTCTGTAGAATAAAAAGCTCCAGTGAAAAAATATACACAAACAGAATTTAAACGCAAAATCTATAAATAACAACAAACAAAAACTGATGCAAAAAAAACAACAACAAATAAACGGGAAAATTAAAAGGGCTCGAATAAAACAAATAAAATGAAATTATCGTTGACAGCGAAAATACGTCGAACAAAATGGCGGCGAATTTGAATGTCAGTGTCTTCTGGAATTAATCTCTAGGACAAAATTCGTAAGAAAAAGGAAAGAAAAAAACAAGCGGAAAGAGTAAAATAAAACGCGGTAAAATGAAGAAAAAATATCCATATAAAAACAAAAGAAGGTACTAAAAAATGGCTGCCATGATGAATTGCACTAGAAGCCAATCGCTTAGCGCGTTTATTAACGATATTCCGTCGGAAGCGGCCGATATAAATATTTAAAAGGATGAGCATGAAAAAGTACAACAACGACAAAAACAACAAAAAATAAACTTAAGGGTTTCATGATGCGATAAGCGAGTAAAAGTAATGTGCGCCCTCTCAAACCTCCATTATATGTTGCATTTTATAGCCGGCGTATACTTTCTTAATTGTGATTCAATTTTTTCCATCGTTATGTTACTTTCATGCAAAGTTAATATTTGTTTCTAACTAGCCATTTTTTTAAACGTCGGATAATGTGCTTTACAATTTTTTTTTGAATTCAGTTTCTTTCCAAAATTGAAGGCAGATTGTAATGATAAAAGCGATTAAAAAAACAAACTTAGTTCACCCCAAACAAAACAAGTTGCCACTGTAGACGTAAGGGGCTACTGGGAATAAGGGTGCAATTCTAAATTGAAAGCTGTGCAGTTAGGTGCTTGTTCACATAAGTTTTAAATTTCTGCTTGTCGGTACAGTCAGAGTAATAAAGAGCAGGGAGGGAGTTCCAAAGGCCGGCAGCTCGAGGAAAGAAGCTATCGGAGAAGGCTCTTCTGCATCAGTTAATGGATGGAATTTAGTTGATTGTCGGGTTGGTCAAGTGTATTTACGTCGAGGGGGCACTAGTGCAGCAAGTTCATCGGAGCACATTCCATTGAAGTACTTGTAAAACTAGTTCAAGGATGCAACATTGCGGCGATGAGACAGGGGCTGGAGCTTGGTGGATAGTGAGTGGCCTATTAGATTAGCGACTCTTTTTTGGACCTTGTCTAAGAGGGAGAGACTAGTGGGTGATGCACCAGCCCAGATGTGACAACAATATTCCATGTATGGGAGAATGGTGGCTTTGTAGAGATATTGGATACTACCAGGTATGAGAAATTTTCTCGCACGGTAGAAGGAGCCCACCTTTTTTGCAGCGGCCTTGGCAATGTATTCTATGTATTTGTTCCAATTCATGTTACCTGTTAGGCCGAGGAGTTTAAACGTTGGACTTTCAGGTAGGGTGTTATTTGCCATGGCAATCGGTGGTTGAAGAGGTTTCCTGTAGTTGTTGAAGGAAAGGAGCTTTGTCTTAGCAGCATTAAAGGTTACCATCCATTTATGACCCCATTCTACTACAGACTGGAGGTCACTTTCTAAGGATTCAGTCATTGCCTCCGATATATGTGGGGCACACATTACCCACATAACGTTTTAACTGGCGTATACTTTTTAGCTGGAATATAATTGTCATTCAATCAAAATATCTGATTATTATCGATTAAACACCGATATTTCACATTTATATAATAAAGTTAAGTAAATCTATTTCTCGATTTTGTCATTGATAGCTTTCGTCCTACAAAATAGATATTTTATTCTGACTAGCCATTTTTTAAAGATCTGTGTACAATGTTCTTTACACGAAAAATATTTTAATTTAGTTGCTTTAAAAAGATACTTAATCCAGCTAGGAAGATTGTTAAAATAAACGCATTTTTCAATAATGACAAAAGTAAAAACAAGAATTAACTTGGAGTTTTATCGAAAACCTCCATTATATGCACGTTGCATTTTCAGTCGGCATATAACTTTTTGGCAGCATATAATAATCATTCAGTTTTTTAAAGAAATAAACATTTCTGATTATAATCGATTGTATAATTAACATTTTATTTAGAGTTGTGGATTTACTTCTGAATTTATTTCAGACAGCGAGGATTGTCTGACATGCTTTCTCACTTCCCTCAATACTTGAAATGGTTTCGCCTGGAGGCTAGAAAAAGGCACGTTTTTATTCACTAACTTTTGTGTGACGGGACGGATATATTAAATTTATCTATATAACATATACCAATAAATACACATTGCCCTTTATTATAGAGTGAAGAATACATATTTTTCACATCTATATAATATTAACCTATATCCCTCTCCCTCTTTCTCTTTCTCTCATATATATATATATATATATATATATATATATATATATATATATATATATATATATATATATATATAATCATTTAAATACTATTCATTACAGTGTCTGTTGGGAGTACCCGGGTTTCATCGATCTGGTCATGCCGGATCTGGCGTAGAAGCCGGTGAGTAAAAAAAGATTGACTCTTCAACATCGTTCAGTGGCTAAGTCCTTCTGAACTTGAAACCGACGGTACTAATGTTGTACTAATTTTTCTGTACCAATATATATATATATATATATATATATATATATATATATAACTATCTGATTTTCGTTTTTTTTTTCCAATTATATTGTCCTCTCATTATTACGCTACTGGGATCTTCCCCCTTTCTTTTCAATAAAAAGAAAATCTACTAGCGTTATTGAAACAACACAGATTGCTCCTTTTTCTATTTTTCTGTCCAGCGTGATTAAAACTAACACAACATATAAAAAAAACCCTTTCCATCTAATTAATTTTGACCAGGAAATTGACTTTGGCTCTATTTCGTCCGCCATTTATCGAATTTCCCACCGTTGTATTTTTCCCTTTGTTTTATTTCGTATTTGGCCATATTATTATTTTGTTAAAATCTTTTATTTCTTGATCTATTTTTGTTCATGATTCATTTTCGTTTTGCAATGTTTGTTTTTACTCTGTAAACGTAACTGTCCTCATTTTATTTTGATTTTCACTACTCTTTATTGAGTTTTCTAGTCTATCGGACAAGAAAGACCACGGCCTTAAATGCTTAGCGCCATTTTGTTTGTGAATGTAAAACGATCGTTCCTCCCAAGACGAAAGAGCAAACGAAGCAGAGAGGGAGAGAAGGAGAACGATAGAAAGAGAGAGAGAGAGAGAGAGAGGGGGGGAGAGGGGGCAAATGTATGTAAAATATGCAAGAGTCTCTATTTGGTTGCCTCTCCACGAGGTCAGTTAGACACAAAGTCGGTTTTTAATGTGGAGAAACATTCAGCTGCTAAAAAGGAGTACTCTAGATTTACAACAAAAATTTAAATTGCTTCAGTCTAGAAGGATTTCTCCATCATTGACCGAGGACAGAAAAGATGAAGTTTAGTATATAAACAAA
Source organism: Sepiola atlantica (assembly GCA_963556195.1). Classification (NCBI taxonomy): domain Eukaryota; kingdom Metazoa; phylum Mollusca; class Cephalopoda; order Sepiida; family Sepiolidae; genus Sepiola; species Sepiola atlantica. The sequence goes on along the minus strand of OY744539.1, from coordinate 5,380,082 downwards.
TACTACACTTTTCTCCTAGTCAAAAGGTCAAGAGTCGATACATAGGAAAAGCGAAAATTTATTCAGGACGAAAGAGGAGAGGGGAAAAAAGAGAAATAAGGAGAGATATTTAAAGAGAGAGAGAGAGAGAGAGAGAGAGAGAGAGAGAGAGAGAGAGAGAGAGAGAGAAGAGAGAGATAGACAAGGAGAAAAGTAAGAAATAGAGATATAGAAATATAATGAAGGATGAGAGAAAAATATAGCACGCGAGAGAATGAGAGTTAGAGAGAGAGAGAGAGCGGGTGAGAGAGAGAGAGAGAGAGAGAGAGAGAGAGAGAAATGTAGTAAAAAATGAAAGAGAAAAAGAAAGAGCACGAGTGAAAGAGAGAACTATAGAGAAAGAGAAAGAAGAAGCTTGGAAAGAGAGAGAGTAACAGAGAAATATGAAGAGAAAGAGAACAAACGAAAGAGAGGAAAAGAGATGAGGAGATAAAGAAAAACAGAGTGAGAAAGAAAGGAAAAGAGAAAGAGATAGATAGTGACCTGTAGATTGAATGGTAAACAAATTCATATAAAATAGACGCCGATCGATACTCGACAAATAAAACACATTCTCTATTAAAACTATGAACCGTGAACAAAAATACTCTTTTAAAGATATAAAAATTATATTTATATCTGTAAAACGGACTGAAAAGGTAATTTAATACATGGTGGAATCACGAATTATATAATATACCTTTTTAAACGAATGATTCACCACTTATCAAGAATAAGGGTTAATTCAATTCAGTTCAATAAATTTGTCAAAAAATGAAAGAAGCATGATTCAGTTGCCATGTAGGGACAGGGTGGTAGAACTTTACACAGAAGAAGATACAGTAGCCCAGCACATGTTCAAATTTCGCCTTGAATTTCTGCGTCCATTCCAATGTCCAGAGATCTTAATTGAGAAAGCGGCCCTCCTCTGTTTCAATCGAAATCGGCGGTGAAACAGTTTCTGATAATGCCCGCGTAAACCTCTTTCTGGTGCAGGAGTGAATAATAGGGTCTGATGGAGTTCGTAATGGCCATTGAAAAGATTGTAGGCCAAAACGAGATCACCGCGTAATCGTCGGCGCTCAAGGAAGAAAGTTTATGCTTTTTGAGTCGGTTTTCGCAGGGCAGATCCTATAGTCCCTACACTATTCGAACAGTCAGTTTTTGAACTCTCTCCAAATGCTGTATGTCGCCTTTTAGTTATGGAGCAGAGGCATGGACACCAAACTCTAACAATGGTCTGACGAGGGAGACATAAAGTCGGAGAACATTTTTAAGAATGAGTTTGCAGAAGGAGCATGAATAAGAAATAGGGTGCTCCTTACTTTTTTTGTCAGCCTGAATGCAGTGTTTAGATAACTTGAAGGACGAGTCGATAAGAAGATCAATGAAACGAACAGATACTAGACTTTGCTCCTAGTCTCTAAAAATTTGAGCAAAATTTCGATAATTTAAAAATTCACTAATGGGAAGGAGCTTATGTAATCATTAGCATTGTTCAAACAACTATTCTCATCTTGGATGTGATTTTCAAAACGTTTCGGCCGATGTAACCTACGACTTTTTACAGATACAATTTGTCGAAATCGGGAATCCATACGGAATTTCGAATTGGAACCTTTCTTTCATCCACGAGGGTAGATTGTTGTCGATCTGTCAACCATGACTAAATAGAAGTTTTAAGTAATTTTCATTTTATTCTTAGTATCGCCTAAAATGAGGATTGAATATTCAACCTTCAGAAGACTATCACTTAGAACTGATTATTACTTTACACCTTTATCCCTTGCGACATGAGATGAAGACAGTAGTCCGAATAACCCAAATAATACAAATTATGAAATCTCATCTAAAAACTCCGAAACATATTTAATGATCTCAATCATGCAAGTTCTGTTTAAAAAAAAAATATATTTTGATAGTATCGAAGCATTTTACAGGTCTGACCCCTTTTTGTTACTATTGGGTCATCACTCATCAAGGCCAAGAGACACTCGAGGACAAGAGTTAATGAGATGGAATAATCATCAGCCGAATGATGAGTAAAAATCAATGGTATAAACTAAGTTTGAGTAATAATGTGGTTTATGGCAAGCATTTATTAACATTGGATTTGAAGACGACTATGTTGTAATCTAAAGGGAAGTAGTCCCGCGGTAAAATGTCCCAGAGACGGGAAGCCACGCAAAAAAGATCTTTCCATGGAAATTCTGCATGGTGCTAGGAACATGGAGGAATAAAAGAAAGTATTTCCGTTGTGGTAGATAGATAAGTTATTGCTATTGATTTCTTATAAGGATGAACTAGAGATTGGAGCTCAGTCGAGAACTTTCCATGGAAATGACCATAGGGGAGAGAGAGAGAGAGAGAGACTAACAACGTCTCTTATGTGAAAAAAGGGGCTGTAGGAAAGAGAAGAGATCAGCCCCCACTCGATTTCGAAGTCGATTTTGTCCTCTGTCAAGACAAGAAAGAGTGCTCTGAGCCCCCCTTTAAGACTTTCTGACGCTTATATAAGTAGACGATTGTATCTGGAGTCAGGTGTTTTTTGGAGAGGTAGAATTGTCCAACCATTTTTTCATCGACCCTAGCAACATACTGGATGTACATATTCTATTTCATATCTGGAGTGAAAGTCAGTCCTAAAATCTCAAAAGAACAATGGAAAGAGTAGATATAGAATGTATCAGGCTAAATTATGATGTCGGATCAGGTGGTATTATCATGTGTTATAGAACAGATTTGTAGTGAGAAATCGGTTGCAGATTAAACGTTAGTGAAGACACACGATAATGTAGTTCCGTTCTAGATTGGGACTTTAGACCATTTCGTCTCACCCTCACTCACTGCCAAGTCCCATCGTTACAGAGTTGCGTCCTTGTTCTTCTTTTACAAGTACTTCCACGGGATGTGCTCTGATGAACTTTCTGCACTTGTACAACCACTCCAACGTAAATACTCGCGACCCACCTGACTAGTTACTAAATCCCACCCTTCACTGTAGCGATCCCAAAATGCCTACAAAATGTCTACTCTAATAGCTTCTTTCCTCGAACCCTTTGCCATTAAAATTCATTTTCATCCTCCTTGTTTCACCGAACATGCAGAAATGTTAATGTAAACAACGCGAACAAGAGTTCACGTATGGCACACGAGCGCACACGAGTTCTCGCTCTGAAACACTGATTGTTAAAGAGTGTCAGCACACCAACATATAAACATGTACACATACACATATAAACATGTATACATACACACACATATTGAAGTTGATGTTGAAGTTAATGGACTGATGTATTTCTAGAAAATTTAAGAAGATCGAATATCGGGTAATCGTTAAATATCTTCATCTTAATTCGATGACCCATTGCTTAACAGTGGCATATGAAGAGCAACCATTTCCCCTAAGGTTTGCACAATATTATTATTGATTTCGGATAGAGACATGCCTTTCACATGACCAAAAAATAGTTCACAAAACTACAGCATTAATACATACTCTCTCCCTCTTCCCTCAATCTCTCTCTATTAAATTATCGAAATGAACCATAATATTCACAATTAAAAAAATTATATACTTTAAACAAAATTAATATTCTTGAAGCAGCCCCACGGTATTGTATTTCACAAAGAAGTTCTGGGGAAGAAACTTGGTTCATGGATGTTCCGTTTCGTTTTAGATACACAGAGGAAGAAAGGCAATTCTTTACAGTGGTTGACGCTAGACGAGTTTTTGCTGTTAATGTTTTAGAGGGAGAAACCAAAGATTGGAGCACAGTCGAGTATCTACCATGAAAATAACGATAGAGTAGAGAAAGACTAATAAAGTCTTTTCTGTGAGAAGAGATCATCCTCACCAGATTTCGAAGTGGCGGTTAGTCATCGAATAACTTAACCTAATTTCGATAATCCAGTACTTAACAGTGACATATGAAAGGAAATTATCCCCTAAAGTCTGCACTATATCATTATGGATTGCAGATAGAGATATGCCGTTCAGATTAAGGTAGTCTAATTAATAATGCCCTACCTGAAAAGATATCGAGCCCTTTCTGTTTTCACAATCTGTTTTTTTGTATACTGCTTACCGTCGCGAGTGCAAAATCATTATACATATACGCCCGTGTATCTTTTGTTGTTACCAAGGTTTCGTCGATGCTCGCGCTGTTGACTTCTGTTCCCGGCCGTTAACCAAGAACCACGTGGACGCCGCTTTGGTTTTACAGAGTTTTATTTTTAAATAGTACAAAGAGACAGAAATCAAATGCATGTGTACGAGAGAGAGAGAGAGAGAGAGAGAGAGAGAGAGAGAGAGAGAGAGAGAGAGAGAGAGAGAGAGAGAGAGAGAGAAAGATAGATAGATAGATAGATAGATAGATAGAGAGAGAGATAGATAGATAGAGAGAGAGAGAGAGAGAGAGAGAGAGAGAGAGAGAGAGAGAGAGAGATGAGGATATAGATAGAGAGATCTAGAAAGAAATGCATTGGAGGGAGAGATACCACTTACATAGTCAGACAGGCCGACTTTTAGACACCTGTGCCCACCGTCCTAGCACCCTTTCGGGCTGGCTGGTACCGCTGCGTTTTTCGCATCTGTTCTCGACGGTGTCGATGGGCTGAGAGATAGAACCTTCTCCGCCGTGATTTTCTCGACTTCCGCTTTTAGGCGTGCACACGTGGTCCGTCTCTATTCCAATTGCGAGGCTTATTGTTCATGTCATATATGTATTGCCAGCAGGATGATGATAGAACTCGGCACGTAACTATTGTCTTATATTGGTAGATATTCTTCATCGGACGTCACTTCAACAAGACCAGGAAGTGCCCTTAGGAGAATACGAACAAATAAGGTTAATACCGTTTATTTGTTTAAATCTCTATCTCTGACGAATCTAGCAATACCGAGCGAAATTATTAGAAAAAAAGGTAAAGCTGAAAAATAAACATTTTGATGGTTAATAAAAATATCTGCATCTAACACATATTTTTAAGGCATTCTACATCTTTCTCTGAGTTTATATATATACATATATATATATATATATATATATATATATATATATATATATATATATATATTTCATGATGTTTTTTGGAAATACGGAATTTTATTACTGAAAGTATGAAGGGAGAAGACATATTTTATCGTTCATGATTAAAAAAGAAACAGCCGACCGGTTTCACCCTCACTTTGCAGAGATGAATCAATGGATTTTGAAAGGGGAAACAAAATCTGTATATATTTAAAAAATAAAGCGTTATGCTATATATACAATGGGCGATGTGTCAGAGACTAATCACGCCTAATCCTAACAGACACCCCCTCTCTTAGACTTTCAGATGGAATATCGAGTGAGCACGACTCAAGATGGTAAATGAGTCGCCGACTACGTTTAAATCGGAAAAAAGGAGTTCAACAACACATAGTCCACAAAATTAGTACTCGAATCTTCCGTTCAACGAACATTCTAAAAAATACATACTGGTCCTCAATCACGGAAGATTTGAATAAAACTTCGACGTGTGCAATGAATTTCAGCATTGACTCATTTACCATCTTGAGTCGTGCTCACTCGATATTTCATCTGAATGTCTTAGATACGATCTGTGTTCGTTTGAAAAAGCGCCCCTCTGTAAATAGAGGGAGTGTGTGTTAGAATTAGGCGTTATTTGTCCCTAAGACACTCCCCCCATTGTATAGCATAACGTTTTTCAAAATTTTAAATATATAGTTTTTTCTTCTCCCTTTTCAAATTTTTATTTGTATCATGAACGATAAAATATATCTTCCCTTCATACATACAGTAATATATATATATATATATATATATATATATATATATATATATATATATATATATATATATATATATGTTAAAGAAATCAAGTGCAAATATTTTAACTTAGTTGTATCGTAAGGAGACAAAAGAGAACTTCATCTAAATTAATGGCCGACGGCTTATATAATCTATATTTGTTTCATTGTGATGTGTAGAAAACGACGGTTTCTACCTAGCACTAATAGCTAATACGCAATATATTTCTTTGGGCAGAATTGACTCATCTACGAAAACCGATAATCGTAAATAACTGCGATATATTTATCCTGCATTCTAATAGCTGGAGTTTCACAGTATAGGATTATTGGCGGAAGTAGCGGCCTATTTAACTGCTAATTTACACAACGTTATTCTATCCCAGTTGAATGCTAAAATATAGTGTATTGCTTTTAAGCTATTCGCCCATTCAATACGTCAGCTTATTGATCAAATTTGCTTCAGTGTCGTGTCGTCATTAATTGGGAGTATGCCTAAATATTAAGAAGCCCAAGTCTGTTGGCCTTCATATTCAAATTTCGTTTGATTAACCCAATCTTAGAACTACTTTTCCAATAACCTACGCCCAATAATCATCAGGCGGTCGTTAGTCTTAGGGTGGAAATACAGGAAGAAAACTCGGAAGATATTCCAAGCCGCCATAATGCGGATTGCTAAAAAGGTTTTGTTCTTTGAACAGAAAGTAGGCTTCAGTTGGCGGAGGGATATCGTTTTCGGCTCTCTGAGCATGCAACACTTCAGCGACAAGAACCAATTGAAGTAGCGCTACTTGCGCAACTGGAGCCCGCTTAATTGGATTTCTCAGTCCTGTCTGAGGCTTTTTTTCTTTACTCAGAGATATTACGAAAGATATCGATCTCTAAAGTGAAGGCACCGTTTCCAAATGATAGCCAAGTGGTGAGCGCAATGGACAAACGAGCCGCAAGGTTGTTGGAAATCAACAGACGGTGTATATTATACACATCAATTAATCATTTAATTCGAGCCGGTTAACAACTTTGTTTCACCCCCAAACAAGGTATCTGGCTACTGAATCGTAAGGGGTTACTGTGATTAGAGGTCAGATTTATAATGGGCATCCTAAGTGGGGAGTTGTGCAGCAAGATATTTGTTCACATTACATTTTGTCATTAATATTATTTTTTACGTAGAGTTGATTGGACAAAGTGAGTAGTTGTTGAATGTCTGAAAACAAAGTTCACACAATTAGACCGTTAGCCAAATCTCTATCTATGGTGTTGTGGCCTCGGGAAAGCCCACCGAAGATAAGTGCAACGTCTCTTTCCATGCCCGGCATGGCATTACAGTTATCCCGATATTATTCAACTGTTGATAAAGCAGCGACTGTACTACCAGTCGGAAAAGGCAGCCAGACAAGCTGTCAAATCTGTACCCTCAACCTGTTAGAGTACTCTTGGCCTTTTGGCTAAGATCAAGGTGTAGTATCTGTTCCGATGGATACTGCACCCCATAGACTCGTATTGTCTTGGCCTTCGGGGCTTGACTTACGCCGGTCAATGGGTCTGTCTTGTGCAGTTCTAGGAGGTCCACCCTCCCAGGCTTCGCCTCCCCTCTTTAGGGAGGAGTAAGTTTATTGCTTACTGCCTGAGGCGCCCCTACCGGGGAATGCCGACGGGGCTGCCCAGGCAATTTTTAAATCCCACTTTCCCGACCCGACCTTGGGTCACATCTTACTTGTGGGAGTAAGATAAAAACTGGCCTTGTGCCTAACTCCTGGAGAGGAGTAAATCAATACTCATGTGAAATAACGTGACAAGCAAGTATCGCCATGTTGCTCAGAGAAAGAGCAATCGAAATAGTAGGAAGGCGTTCATTGTCCTAGACAGGAAACAAAGATAAGCACTGGGTCTCTTTGAAGTGTCTCTGTGGTGCTACCTCTACACATGGTTAATAGACAAAGAAGGCGTGAAAGCCGGGCGATTGGTGGAGCCTAAATAGTAAATGTTTTGGCAACAAAAAAAGAAGTATAATAAATCCGTCATACAACATTAATATTTTATTATGAATAATCATTTTATTTTGTTGACCGTCAGTCCATGTTGTTAAGAAAAGCAAAAATGTAATTCGAGTAAGTTGCTCCCAGAAAATAATCTTACAGACTTACTTCTCTTTGTTTTGAATAAAGAATTAATATTTTAGGGAAAATGTTACATAGCTCTGTGTTCGTGGGAACAAAACTATAATATTTTGGAAAAATAAAACGGCGTAGTTCCAAAATAAGAAATGCAAAACAAATTTCAAATAAATACACTACTGGGCAACGTCGGGTCGGGACAGCTAGCGTGAAATAAAGTTATTTTGTACATGGAGCACTATTGCCACATATGAGAAAGTGTGATTCAAAGAAATCTTTCTTGTCTTCAGTACAAAATCGACTTCGCCTAGCTACAAGTACTGTAAATAATTTCCAAGAACTTCCCATCTATGGATTACAATACTATGAGGCTGCTTCCCAGCTGACTAGAACGTGGTTGTTTTCAAATCCAATGTTGAAAAGTTCTTGACGAGCCGCCCACTTAAACAACCAAATTCTGACCTTTTTACACATTATTTTCAATCCTCTCGAGGTGTTTTTGATCGCTAACTAAAAAACTCATTAATTTTCCTCAACTACGTTTCGGCCTTGATAAGCAGTACCCCATTAGTATATATATATATATATATATATATATATATATATATATATATATATATATATATATATTAACGAATAAGTCATCAGAAGTTTTCAAATTACGACCGGGTAAAGATGGTGAGGGGAAAGTTAATGTCGCAGACTCTAGAGACAGACATTTTAATCAACTTATTTAAAATCATTATTATAATTGAGATCGTGTGTGTGCGTTATCTTTTTTAACGAATAGTTCGAATATTATTTGAAAAAAACATGGCTATATGCTAGGCGTGAGGGATCGTAATGTGGGCTGTTTTTAGTTTATTTTAGTTCTATGCATAGGAGGTAAAAAGAGAGTGGAAGCCTTTCGTAAAAATTCATATTCCTCCGATTTTGATGAAATTTAAACAATAGGGATTAGACATCGATTAACAAATATTTCCCAAATTTGAGTTTCTTTGGACTATTTTACAGTGTTTTAGGGATCACAATACGGAAACAACCCACTGTATGTAAATTCAAATATTTCAGATTCGAATTGAATTTGATCCATACTTATTAGTTACTGATTAAGCAAGATTCCCTGAATTTCAATTTTTTCTTAAGACCCCCTTAAGCTTAAATCTTAAATTCGAGACATTTTCTAGAATCAAAATCATGTAATCGAATTTGATGTAAATTAGAATGATGATACTAGACATAAAGTTTAGTATTATTATATTTTGATCTTAATCTTCGTGAAGGGACATAAAAGTGGTGCGAAACTGCTCTGTTCGGGAAATTAATTTTACCCGTCCTGGGTATTCTTCTACTTAATTGTAATCGATTATATCGGTGCATAACTATACAGACATAGAGACACGAATCATCCGTTATAAATGCGCTTTTTTCCATTTTCTAATAGAATCTCTAGCGTTGTTAGTGTACTAGAGAAAGCACTGACACCCCTTTCTTTACATAATGAACTATTCCGTGAAGCATATCAATAACGACGATACTCGTGTCGAAGAGTACGGGTTAGGGGTTAGAGTGCAGCCAGGTCGTTTATCAATTACCCAACTTGTAACTACCTTTTGCAGTGTTCACTTAGAGTAATAAACCTGTTTCTATTTGTATAATGGCCGGTCGAGTTATTATTCAATAACTTCGGATAATATTACAAAAAAATAGATATTATGTTTCGGAATTGTTTAGATGAAGATTGATAATTTGTATTATTTTAATTATTCGAACTACTGTTCTCATCTTTGATGTTATTCGCACAACGTTTCGGCCGATGTAACCTCCGACCTTCTTTCAGGTGCATTTTGTCGAACTCGGAAATCTTTCTGTCGAACTCGGGAATCTTTCTATCGAATTCTGGAATCTGTACGGAATTTCGAACCGAACCTTTTATTTAATCTACGGGGTTAATTTGCTCTCATTCCGTTAGCCATGACTGGGTAGAAGTTTTAAGTAATTCGTAATTCTATTTTTTTAGTATCGTCCGCATTGAGGATTGAACCTTCAACCTCCAGAAGACTGTCACGTAGAACTTAACACTTATATCCGTGACGCCGCATGTGCTTGACTGACGGAACGAAAGCAAGCTACCCCGTCGATTAAATACAGGTTTCTGTTCGAAATTCTGTACAGATTCCCGAGTTCGACAGAAAGATTCCCGAGTACGACAAGGTTCACTTGAAGAATGTGGGAGGTTACATCAGCCGACATGTGAGAATAACATCCGAGATGAGAACAGTAGTCCGAAAAATCCATATAATACAAATTCCAAACGGTTTTATGGCGAATCGCTCTTCTCCTCCTCGTCCCCCGCGCCCCCACACATATATATTCAGAGGAATCGCGCACGAAAGAAAGGAAGGGAAAACGATGCCTGTTTCGATTGTCCCTAGCGGCGTCTAGGAACATTAACAGCTTCCAGAAAGATTCGAAAAGTAAAGACCGCATCTCAAGTTAGCTGCTCTCCCCACGGGGGAAGCTGTCACCCAAGAAAGAAGGGGGTTCACCTTCAGTAATCTAAACTAAAACGGCCGACTTTATAAACGATACAGATTAAATTATTCGTGACGTACTCTACACATGCGGAAGTGAAACTATTCATGACGTATTTTATGTATGCGTAAAGAAATAGGTTTATGCGTGTTCTATATGCATTTTAAGTGATCATACTAAACTTATTTTATGTTGTAAAAACTGTACTTATCCTAGCGTTGCCCGGGATGCATTAAAGACATTTTAGTTTTGAATTTTTATTTATATGCACATTTCTAAAACTTTTAAACTCATACAGAAAAAGAAATAAAATATTAGTTGTAAGGGAGACAACTCTTTTTGCACTTCAATTAAAAATTTATTTTCATAAAAAATAATTTTTAGCATTATACCCGATATATATATATATATATATATATATATATATATATATATATATATATATATATATATATATATATATATACTAGCTGTACAGACCTAGCGTTGCCCAGGATCCATTACGTTGAATTCTTTGTTGTAAAAAATTCTATGTTCTGTAACCACGCCTTTTTGTTATATTCAGTATGTGAGCTAAAAACGCAAATAAAGAAACGCTGACACTTACTCAAAAGATAAGAGTTATTCCCCTTGCTGATTTTTATTTTTCGGCTAAAATTTAAAGATTTTTCCATCTTACTAGTTATCCGAACGGGATTATATAATAAAAAAAAAAACTGCAGCTAAGTACATGCTTATAGTGCTAATAACATGGTACAACAATAACAAATGAAAATCTTTTATATGCCAGCTTAAATGCTACTAAGGTACAACTTTCAAA
>OY744539.1:5316277-5363777 GCA_963556195.1 Sepiola atlantica | reverse complement strand
TCAGTTTTCTTTTGTATTTTAAAGGGGTTTTAGGGGGCATAATGTGAGCAGAACCTCCAATTTTAAAATTTAAATATATCAGATTTGAATTGAATTTGATCCATCGTCATTAGACAAGCAAAATTCAATGAATTACAATTATTTCTTAAGAAGCCTTACGCTAATGTCTTAAATTTGAGACATTTTCTGGAATCAAAATCATGTAGTGGAATTTGATTATAATTATAAAGGATTCTAGACATAAGTTTTAGTAGTATTATATAGTGATTTTACTATTCATCAGAGGACATAAACGTGGTGCAAAACTGTTCTTCTAATATATATATATTTATAAATATTACTATCAAGAACAAAATTAAGTATATATCCGTCTGTGTATCCGTCTATCTAACTGTGTGACTATGTGTTTATATTGTTGACATAGATTAACAGCTCTTTGTGATTTTTCTTTTTAAAAATGTCAATTACTTTTATGGTTCCATGACATAACGACTGTCTTTATTTTCTTCTATCTCATATATATATATATATATATATATATATATATATATATATATATATATATATATATATATAGAGAGAGAGAGAGAGAGAGAGAGAGAGAGAGAGAAAGAAAGAGATACGCGTGCATATATATATATATATATATATATAATATTTTAAAACTTTTTAATGTTTTTAAATAAAACTAAAATAAATAAAATAAAATAAATAATAATATAAACGCATTAAAAATATTAGTAACCAAAAAAGTTGTATAATAGATTCGATCGAGCTCTCTATAAATACAGTAGTTTTTCAAATAACAAACACATTTTGAACAAACACAATAACACAGGTAAGGAGAACATTTTTCTGATACCAAAATAGGTTAGCAAAAGATATCCGGAACGTTTTGGTTGGTATATTATAAAGGAAGGTGATGTTTGATCAGCACTGTTGGGGAGCCATATTGTTTTTTTTTTTTAAATCCTCGAAACAGTTTTCCATTGTAAATAACTCATGATTCCTACAATGATATTAAGTCTAGCGTAAATTATTGGAAACTTACTAATACAATAATTACAAGACAGTAATTGACTAACACGCAAATGAATTTTACAATGAAGTAATTGGGACTAAAATCTTTTTGTTGTTTTTTATATAGTTTTAAACTTCCAATATATATATATATATATATATATATATATATATATATATATATATATAATGTAGTTTAAAACTTTCAATATATATATTATGTAGTTTTAAACTTTCAATATATATATATATATATATATATATATATATATATATATATATATATATATATATATATATATATATATATGTGTGTGTGTGTGTGTGTGTGTGTGTGTGTGTGTGTGTGTGTGTGAGTGCGTTTGTCCATGATTTTAGACGTTGCCATGAATAGGCAAATGGCGATTAATTCAATGCTGTTTACACGTAGGCCCTAAAAGGTACGAAACACCCTCTCACCGCCCATCAACCCCCGCCATTGAGGGCAACTGTTTGCAGTGTGCACAGCGTTACGGCTCTTTTTACTTTTCCAGTCGTCGTGAAAATCTCAATTGAGGTATGTACCGACTGCCCGGGGCTCCCCAAAAACTTGCATCAAGGTCAGGTCAAGGCACATAATGCGTCGGCCATCTGTCAAAATAGCTATGGGGTCTGACGGCCTCGGGCATTCTGGGATTGGGATTGGTTTACTGTGAGCTGGGCAAAAGGTCGGAACTCGACATAAAGAGAAAGAAAGAGATAATATATATATATATATATATATATATATATATATATAGAGAGAGAGAGAGAGAGAGAGAGAGGGAGTAAAATATAAGAATAAAGATTGTAAAAATACAATATCTATTACGTCCTCAGTTGCTTAAAGAGATTTATTTTTCCTTCTTTAAGTCATAGCTTTTTAAATTACCAAATCTTATTATAAGAGGAATACAAAGAAATCAGTTGGTAAGTAAAAGTCATAATTTTAAAAAAGATATAAATATAATATAAGATAAATACAAATATAGAAAGCATAGAAAATGTCGAATGCAAAGAGAAGAGGTTGAAAATATCGGAAAAGGTTCACCGTTGAAGACGTCATGAAAATTGTAGCAACAGGCCTAAAAGCGGTAAATCCAAGAACGATTGGCGTCTAAAAATGGTAAAATCCGTTGAATTTTGAAGACGTCAAACTATAGAGGTTGTAATTTAAAACTGTAGGATGTAAGTTGTGTATTAAAAGTCATTTGAAGAATTCTCATGGACTCTCCAGATATAGTTTTTATGGATATATTTATATATATATATATATATATATATATATATATATATATATATATATATATATATATATATATAAACTTTCAGTTCTTTATACGTGGAGCGAGAGAACGAGAGAGGCAATCTCTCTCTCTTATATATATATATATATATATATGGGTTAAGAAGCCAGTGTTATCTGACGAAATAATTAGTAAGAAAAAAAGTCAAAATGAAAAGAAAGGAAAAAAAGAATATTATTAATCTTATGAATCGGTTTTGATTTATTAATAAATTCTCGCGTCCAAACTTGCTTTGACGGCGTCTGCCTCATTTATCATTTATAATACATATATATTTATTTTGATTTTAATAAAAAAATATCTGCATCCAACACATAGTTCTTTTGAATGCATTTTGCCTCTTTCCTTAGGTTTAAAATTCTAAAGATGCTTAAAAAAATGAACTTTCTCAAATTTATACCTACCAGCGACCATGCGCGATTTACGTTCAATTTAAAAGAGACATTTACACAGTTAGTCCACATAACATCGGACGTCACTTCTAGAAGACCAGGAAGGATTATTACGAGAAAAAAATGTTAATACCATTTATTTGTCTAAAGCTCTGTCAAGGCTTGTTATATCAAGCGAACTATTCGATAAGAAAGTCAAGATGAAAAAGAAAAAAAATGTTTTTATATTTTATTTTGATTTCAATAGAAAATATCTGCATCTAACACATGGTTCTTTGAAGGCATTTTGCCTCTTTCTTTATGTTTATATATATATATATATATATATATATATATATATATATATATATATATATATATATATAATATATATATATATTATATATATACATTATATATATAATATGTGTGTATGTGTGTGCGTAAATATATAGTTATATATTATTAATAGCCATACATTCTAGATTTAAGCTCAATGGATGTTAATTTTGTTAAACTCCAGAGCATGCATAAATAAATAAACAATAGAAAGTTAGATCTCAGTAACCATGTCTTTATTCATTTTTAAATGAATAAAGACATGGTTATTTGAATCTAACTTTCTATTGTTTATTTATATATAAACTATGTTATTTAAAAACTATACATTACATTGTCTTTTTGGTGTATCTGGGGTTCATCGATCTGGTCATGCCGGTTCTGAGGTAGAAAACGACTTATATTGTTAGACTGACTCTCAAGAGCCGGTATAACAATATAAGCCGGTTTCTACCTTAGAATCGACATGACCAGATCGATGAAACCCCGGTACACCAAACAGACACGGCAATGTATAGTTTTTAAATAACATACTTTATATTAACTTTTGTAGTTCCCACGATCGAGCACTTTATAGTTTTTATCAACTAACTTATGAGATATATATATATATATATATATATATATATATATATATATATATATATATATATATATATATATATATATATATATATATATATGTGATTTTATGAAGGCTTACCAAAGCATTCCTTTCAGGACACCAATGATCACCATTAAAGATATTTTTTCTTACAAATACTATTTATTCAAATTAAATGTTTTTTCCTACACGTGTTTCACTACCAAGCAGTTACTTGCTTGGCAGATCATCAGGGAAATTAAATGTCTGGAATACTGGTTTCAACTGCCGACAATACACAATGTGGCGTTGTAATAGTTGAGGTCTGTAATCGAGTATCATCGAGCTTGTTTTTTATTGGAACAACCCCGGTCTTCACTGAATGATCTATTTTATAAGTGAAATCTCTCTCTCTCTCTCTCTCTCTCTCTCTCTCTCTCTATATATATATATATATATATATATATATATATATATATATAGAGAGAGAGAGAGAGAGAGAGAGCTATTCAATAATACATATTTTTTAATTATTATCCACATATGTATATGTCTCATCCTAATGGAATCATCAATGTGGAAGATAACTGTTCAGTCGGCCGCAAAATTAACTTCAACAGCTACACAACGAACCGAGAAATAAATCCTATTTACGTTATTTTAAAGCGGACAATATAGTCAGTTGTTTTAACAGTGTTCAACAGATCACGTGGACAGGAACTTCGCATTTAACTTAGGTTGCACAGCTTTCATTATTTTTCTTAAAGGGACCCATCTGAAAGAGGGGTTATAAATAATTACTTAATAATAAATATTTTTAAAAAATTATTATATACATACATATACGTTTCAGATCTTAACCGACCGTTTCGGCGTACACTTAGACAACCAAAATACAGAGTTATATATTTGGGAATTTCTATAAGTGCGACTTGCCAGAAGGAAAACCCAGAAAACCGCATCCAAAAACACTATTAAAAAATAATAATAATAATAACACTCACTTTATTTAAGCATTTATATACGTAAGGTCCAGTTAGGAAAATAAGATTATGTTTACTGCATAGACGCCATATTTCATACTAACAGAGCTAGCAAAAATACGTATACTTTACCTAAACATTGCGATTTTTAATTAGATTGTAAAAACATAATAGAATTGAAAGGTAAAAGAAGTGAAGATGGAAGTAAAATAAAATAAAAAATTAAAAAATAAAAAATTGGAGAGAGGAAGAAAAATGAGAAAGAAAGAATAAAAAATACAAGAAAATTCGATATTATTACTTCTTAATGTTTCTTTAATTAAATTGTATTTAATTGAGAATTAATGTTATCGAAATTGTCCTATTTTATAAGGACATATAAGGATAAGTTCATGCTACTGGTTTTTGGTTATATGTCTCTAAACCGTGTTCCTAAAATATCACGTATTCTGTGCCTTTGTTTCGTCTTTTTGTTTATATACTTATATGCGCATGACCGTGTATATTTTTTGAATTTATATACGTATATTTAGTAATTTAGTACTTTATCTATGTTTTATTGTATTTTTTTTTTATTTATTATAATCACTTTTTTGTTATTTACTTATGATATTTTGTATTCATATTTTATATTTTATTATTAATATTTGTACATGTGTTTTTTTACTGATAAATAATGTTGATGTTTTGTTGGACTTCTATTTGTGATGTTATGGAATCGATGCTGAGGTAGAGACTTATTGGAATGAATAAAAAAATTATTGCGTCTTAGAAACGATCGTATGTCAGAAGATTTTTTTATGTAGAATTCATGGAACTGATATAAATAATATGTTATAATGTTATTTATTTTACTTTACTCCACTATAGCTCTGTTGGACCTGAAATTTCTTGCATTGAGCTGACGATACCTGCAGTATTTTCAATGAATACTGCTATAAATTTGACTTAACTGCTCTTAGCTTAAATGTTGGGGTAATACTTGTCTATCTATACCCAACTTAAGTCTTTTTTTACTTATATATATATATATATATATGAAGTTAAGCATGTTTATATGTGTATATATTTGTATGTACTAGATTCACTCCTAAACTAAAAAGCGGTGGAAGCCCTTTGTGAAAATTAAGATATCTCCAATGTTTGAGAAATTTTAACAATAGGTATTAGACATCTATTATTAAATATTCCTCCAAATTCAGTTTCTTTGAAGTATTCTAAAGGGAATACTATGGGCCCAACCTCATATTCGAAATTTAAATATATCAAATTTGCAGTGGATTTAATCCATAATCATTAGACAACGTTGAAGCAAGATTCTCTGAATTTCAGTTTTTTCTTAAAACTTCTTAAGCTTAATTTTAGACATTTTCTTAAATCAAAATAATGTAATAGATTTTGATCACAATTAGAATAAGGATTCTAGACATAAAGTTTACTATCATTATATTTTGTATTTTCATCTTTGTAAGGGAACATACAAGTGGTGAAATTATTTTACTCGCCTTTGGACGGGTATTCTTCTAGTCTCTCTCTCTCTGTCCACACACACACACACACCCACACATAGATTATATATATATATGTATGTATGTATATATATATATATATATATATATATATATATATATATATGTATGTGTGTGTGTGTGTGTGTGTGCATGTGTTTATATTATGTACTTGTGTGCGTGGTCCTTTTGATTTGACTGCTTCACATGCTTCTGTGAAGCGTTTTTCTACTTCCTCTCTCCGACACCGCATCTCGCTCTCTCTCTCTCTCTCTCTCTCTCTCTCTCTCTCTTTCTCTCTGTCTGTCTATCTACTTTTATCTGTCTTTCTCCCCCCCCCTCTCCCCCTCTTCACTACTTATTCTCACAAGAAAAAAAGTGCACTTCACAGGTTGCAGTATGTGGTGTGATTTGTCGAGGCCTCGGGGGGAGGGGGAACGGGTAGGTTTGGATATCTACATTACGGCTTTTAACATCGAGAATTTTTCTGGTTGACATTTTCAAATCAAAGTCGAGCTTGACAAAGCCGATTTTTTCTTCTATTTTTTCTTTCATCTTTTTTTTTATGAAAAGAAAACAGATCCTATTGTAAAAAGTCCCTGTTTTTTTTTTCAGTCCTCGAACCCCCCTCTTCCCTAAATATCCACAAAGAATGATCCGACTCTGTCGAAATGTTTTTTTTATCATCGTTCAAACAGCAATTTTTCTTCTACTACGATCACCTTCCTACGTCAGTTTTAAGTGCATGTTTGGTGGGATGCATAAGTGCATAGGTGCATGGTGCATAGGTGTAGACGAAAGACCTGCAAGCAGAAAATATTTAACTAAGAGAAAAGAACCACAAGAAATGGCGTTTTAATAATACTATCGTCTTCTTGAATATGAGGTTTCATACTGTGATCACGAGTCAATTAAATCCTAGAAAAATTAAGGAACCGCAGATACGAGATACTCTGTACAGTAAGTTTTGTTTATATCCATAGATGAACAGCCTATGATTTTCGAGTAGTCTTGTTGGATGGCCTACCTCAAATAACAGCAATGTCTCTGTCTGTCTGTCTGTCTGTCTGTCTGTCTGTCTGTCTGTCTGTCTGTCTGTCTCTCTCTCTCTCTCTCTCTCTCTCTCTCTCTCTCTCTCTCTCTATATATATATATATATATATATATATATATATATATATATATATATAATAATGGTAATAATCCAGGTAAAAAATATCCACAGGGTGGTAATCCAGAGAATTTTAACCGGGTTTATAAAAAGTGCTCAATATCAAAATAAAGCTTTATATATAATAATTTTTATTTACACAGACATGTACAAAATCTGCGCACTGGCATGTCATAGAGAGAGAGAGAGAGAGAGAGAGAGAGAGAGAGAGAGAGAGAGGGGGGTTCTCCCCAAATATGATCTGAGGTTGAGATCGGATTCTAAATCTGCCTGATGAGATCTCAGTTTATAGTAACTGTTGATCGATAACATCGACATGCCAGTGTCGCAGATTTTGTACATGTCTGTCTAAATAAAAATTATCATATATATATATATATATATATATATATATATATATATATATATATATATATATATATATATATATATATGAGTTTACTGAGAGGGAACCCCAGCAGAGTGCTCGATTATTAAGAAAAAAAAAGAGCGTAATATCTAATTATATTTGTATTACAGAAGATCGGTACCGTCGGTTTCAAATCCTAACAAGGGGATCTATAATAGGCCTCTCGACCGGACTCTCTTCAACCTCTGTTTACGTCTGTCTCCACAAAAATTGGCGGCTCACGCGTTATGTAGCTTTCTGACGATATTTCGATTCTCTGCTTAAATTTAATTTTCATAATTTTTACGAATTCGGTATTTTTACCTGAAACTCTTGTCGGTATTTTAATCATAGGCGAGCAAAAAGTTTATTTTCATTGATCTGTGAAATTTGTGTCTATGCGATACTAATGTCATGCTGACCGTAATTCTCTTTCACCATCCCTCCAGCCTCGGAGAATTAAAATAGAAAGATAAAGAATTCAAATTCCACACATTAACATTTACAAATTCAAACAAGATTAAAAAAGAAAGAAAGGAATCAAGCGCTGAACGGGGAAAACAAAGACAAATCAGAAATGGAATTTAACAGACAACGATAAATCATGTAAAAAGACCCCGTGATATGTAAACAAAAACTCAGTTTTAAAGATATGGTGAAAACGAAATTACTCTTCATCGTCATAAAAAACTTACTTGGGTTTAGCATTAGAGAATGGAAATATTAATTTATTTTATTAAGAATATTAGACAATATGATAAAATATATTAAATTATAATAATAAAATACAGGAATTCAATATAATATTTTAATTAATAATTTTAATTAATATAATAATTGCATTCTATTTAGAAGTAATATTACCTATTTTTTTCGTATTTGATAAGGACATATAAAGATAAGTTCCTACTATTTGTTTTTGGCATGGTTATGTGTCTCTAAACCATGTTTCTTAAAATATCACGTATTCTGTGCCGTTGTTGTTTTTTTGCGTTTCTTCTTTGGTCATTCTTATAAATTGTTTATGTAACTGCCCCTCTTCTCATCCTGGTTTACTCACCTTTTTTTTCCAGTTTCGCTGCTCTTTTAATTCTTCATTTCGGTGGTGTTTTTTTTTTGCAGTGGTAATCAGTCTTTCTGTATTTTGTTTTATTTCTTTTATCGCATCATCCATGCAGTCTCCTATACTTACCAGTCATTTTCCACCGTCTATTCTTTTTGTATAGAATCGTTCAGTATCATCTTCGGGTGCAATGCAATCACTAATCGTGTCTCGTGTGTGAAATACGAACGAGTAAATAATCAATAAACATTTTAAGCGTTCATCTATCTATCTTATATACATGCAAGACTTTTATCAATATATCTTTCTCTCTCTCTCCCTCTCTCTCTCTCTCATATATATATATATATATATATATATATATATATATATATATATATATATATATATATATATATATATATCGCTCGCTCTCTCGATATTTTATGCTACAACACGTTCGTCATGATGTAGACATTTAAAAAGTAGGGCAATAATTGACTGGTATATATATATATATATATATATATATATATATATATATATATATATATATATATATTGTTGCTGGTTTTATTCCATTTTGCTACATCAACAAAATATATTTTGCTCTGAATTTTCATTGAGCACTCTCATGAACCCGGTTTCAACTTCCTTCGGATTTATACCCCTTGGATATTTGTAACAAGTTAATTATATATATATATATATATATATATATATATATATATATATATATATATATATATAAGGTATGTTTATATATTTGTATTACAGGAGTGAATTACCACACACATATATATACATTCAAAGTATAAGCATTAAAGGAAACTCCAAATACTTCAGATATTAATTTAAGCTCAATGGTTGGTTACTAAGATCAACCAGAGTTATTATAAAGTGAGTTGAGATCAACAAAAATAGAATCAAACACAACGATTATTTGGCGTACGATCGTTTCCAAGATAATTAAGAAAAAAATATTTTGTATTATACTTTTGATGACTCCAAACTGTCTATTCATTAGCGCCTTTACAACATAACATACAGAAGTCATTTAAGAAGAAAAAAAAATCAGATTTCAGTATTATTTAAAAAAAAAACTCTATTCAGACAATATTGGAGACACAACCTCCTATTATGCAACCATATATTACTCCATCAGTCAATTCAAAATGACAATATCAATGGAAATACATTAGAAACAGCAAATCAAATATTTGAAATATGTAAAATATAGAATGAACCAGGATGAAAAATACTACTACTACTACTACTACTACTACTACTACTACTACTACTACTACTACTACTACTACTACTACTACTACTACTAATGATAATAATGATAATAATAATAATAATAATAATAATAATAATAATAATAATAATAATAAAAATAATAATAATAATAATAAAATTTATTTTTAAATTAAAGAACAAATTATTATAATTAATATACTGTAGGATATCTTTTAAGACATTCTCATTGCAATCAGTCTTAAAATGTCAGCACGATGCAAACTTGGCTACAGCGCATCGGATGAGAACTTCCATGAGAAATTACGTCGCACAACGATATCTCAACCGGTACTGCCACTTCACCAACCGTCAGTCTTCCAAATAGCTTCAAAGTTTTCCAAATCGATATCGATGTCTTAAGCGGCCGCGTGGTAGACTGCTTAAGACATGGAGGGGATCACTTGACGACGACCTGATCCTATGATCGGGTGAGACAAGTACCATGTTATTGAGATAGAGAACAAAGACAGGCGGGTTCTCTAGCTCATCCAGAGATCCTTGCTCAACCTAACAGCAACCACTTTCTTTTCCTTATACATAACTCTGGTACGGCCCATTCTTGAGTATGCCACCCAAGCACCAAATCCTGATCTACAAAAATATATCGTATACCTGGAGCGTGTTCAACCGTAGGCAGCCAGGGTGATGACAGGACTCTATACGCTTACCCAAAAAGAGCGGCTCTAAGGAGTAAAATTATTCTCACTTGAGCAGTAGAGAATGAGAGGAGACTTGATTCTGGCGTGAAATATCATCAACGGGAATGTAAATCTACCTCCCGAGGAGTTTTTCACACCAGCGTCATGTCGTGGTATCCGCGGGATCCCGCAAAAGATCTACCACCGTCGCTTTCGGCCGGCTCAATAGATAAAAGACATCATTCTCTGTCCATGTTTCCGCTCCGTTGAACAACCTGCCAGAGGAGGTCGTAACGATGACCACCATATCCATGTTTAAAGCGGCCTTGCACAAATATTCAGACTGTATGCGGATGTAAATAGCTTCTAACTCTGTTTTTCACGGCTTGTTCCACTATGCGATTTTTTTTTGGGGGGGGGAGGGGGATAAATACATTTGATTGAATTTGATTTGACAAACAGAATGGCAAAAGACAGGAAGAAGGTGGAAATTATTCACAAACCCCAGCATGAGACATGAAGACGAAACATCAAGATAATAAATAAATAATGTCAACAAATACTTGCCGAGACATCCTCTTAAGTAAATCGAAAGTTGTCCATTCCATTCAACATTTTTAATCATCATATAGTATTATTCATCACCACCTGACAATCTATCCATCTCATTAACCCTTATCTTCAAGTGGCTTCTGGCCTTCATAAGTAGTGGCTCATTAGTATATAAAAAGATGGAAAAAGTCGACAGGCCGGAATATCTACGACTCAGTTCAGAAGTAAGTCAGCAGCAAACGTTTTTGGCTCAGATGTTGTCCCAGTTATTAAACTTCCTCCGTAATATAACTTCCGGTGAGACTTTGAGTTGCAAAATTTTATTAACTTATTTATAAAGTTTTAAGTGAAAGTACAGAATAGTTAGCAAAGCCCCTCTCTTATGTTAAGAATGGCTTTCTAAATAATAACGTTGTTATTTAAGTACGGTCTGTAAACTGCAGAAGTACAAAAAAAACATCTATTAGACTACAAAAATAGTAAAAAAAATTATTTAAAATAAAAAAAAACAGACATTTTTTTTATATTTGCCTAAAAAATGTCAAACCTCGTATTTTATTATTTTTCTAAAAGAAATTATTTCAAATAAAAATTAGTACACAACTTTTCCTGATTTTCTTTACATCATTATTTCTTTACCTAAATATACACAAGTGACTATTTTTCAGCAATCACCGCCTGGCTCCGTAAGACTTCCTCTTTTGGGTCGGTTAATATTCCGATTTGCCAAAAAGTCGTTATTAATGTATCGTTATAATTCCGTCTGTTCCACCCCATGGAAACAAGAGATTTTAATATATCTGTCTCGGTAGATATCTATAATCCTCTTATTTATGCGCACCAGTGACCAAGTACAGCCGGACAGATCAATTGACCAACACCTACTCAGCCAGCACCTACCCATTGACCCTTACGCGCCCACGTATCGATCATGAATAAATTGTCTTTCGAAATCTCCACGCCCCGGTCATCCTCTTGCCCGGTAGATTTTCCCGCCAGAATCTAACTCCACAACCATAAACATAAAACTCCCGCACATGCTCGCTTGTTCGTTTGTTAGATCTGTCTCGATCTTATAACGTCTCCTATGGGGGTGGCGGTAGAATGGCAGGATTGTGCCTGGTTCTGATGGAAGCAACAGCGCAGATTGTGTCCGTTGTAAACATCGTAGCGGCCTCTTCATTCCGGCCGACGAGCTCAGCATCGCTTCCAAGCACGGCTCACCTTTTGCCGACAGAGGCTGCACATTTGCCAGTGATCGTTTTCATTCGCGCGCCCATTATCAAGTAGCGCAGTGCCGCCACTGAGACCTCGTTCCCGACAGTCGCCATATTTAATGTCATCCATTTTCAAGTGTACGATGAACCGTTATGCAATCAGACGGTCCCTACTTATAAGTATATTGATCCACCTGTCTCCTGAACAACAAGAACAGAATTGCACAAGGAATACTAACATAATAATTCACGTACATATAACACACACACACACACACACACACACACACACACACACACACACACACACACACACACACACACACACACACATATATATGTGTGTGTATATATATATTTATTACTCATGATGAATTAAGAAATTAAAAAAATTGAAAGGGCAGCTGACCGGTTTCGTATCTCGCTCAACAGAGCAAAATATCGATGGATCGTATAAAAAATATAAAAAGATGTATCTTTTTATATTTTTATACGATACCTCGAAATTTGGCTCTGTTGAGCGAGATACGAAACCGGTCAGCTGCCCTTTCATCTTTTTAATTTCTTAATTCATTATGAGTAATAAATATTGTATCTTCAATGCCATTTTAAAATTTTGTACAACAAAGAAAATATCTAAATATATATATGTATATATATATGTATATATATATATATATATGTATATATATATATTTATATATATATATATGTATATATATATATGTATATATATATATGTATATATATATGTATATATATATATGTATATGTATATATATATATATATATATATATATATATATATATATATATATATATATATATAGGGAGGGCCTGTGGACGAGTGGTTATAGCACTTGTCTTTGGGCTGGAGGACCCGGGTTCGAATTTTCGGGTCTAAAAACTCCCTCTGTCCACCCAGCAGTAAATGGGTACCTGACTATAACTCAGGAAAGGTTCAAGGCAGCGAAATATGTATATATATATATATATATATATATATATATATATATATATATATATATATATATATATATATGTTCATATACACATTGTAAGAAGCACGAACACATATCCATACATGCCGAACAAGAAAAGCAAAACATATATAACTTATAAGCACACATTAAAAAGGCACACACACACACACACACACACACACACACACACACACAAATAAACATAAAAAGAAAATTGAGGAAAATAAAATCACCGATTAAACGGTAACATTTTCAAAACTCTTACAGAGCAGGCACTCGGGACAATTTATACACGGTAACACATCCCCAGAAACACTAAAGAATTCAAGCAACCCTAACCCCAAAACATACACTCTTATACACTTTTAGACAAAAGGATGTCAAAGAAGAATCCGAGCTTAAACTTTCCAAAACTTTCTGTATCTAAATAATTTTGCAACAAGTATGTAGAGGTTTGTGTCAACTGTAAAAAAAACATGGGTCATGTATTTCTACCACTGGCGAGAAACATATTGCGGGATAGGATGAGATGTCTCGCAATTTGACAGCACCACTTTAAGTGATGCTGCAATTATCCCCACCCTCTTCATAGGCCATCGGACTTATGTTAAACCTGACGTAGTTTCAAGTGGATAGATAAAAGTAGCTTACCCTGGAGATTCTTTCCTGGACATAGCAAATACTAGACGTACCCGTGACCCGTTGAGTCATAACCACTACTACTACTTATTCTACTTTTATTTCATATATCAGTGATATATCTGTAAATATTATTATTATTATTATTATTATTATTATTATTATTATTATTATTATTATTATTATTATTATTATTATTATTATTATATAAAAGCATTATTATTCTTTATTATTGTTTGTACTCACTAGGAGTTCTTACACAGGTCATCATCAGAGATTACTCACTGATAATAACCGGCGATGTTCCCTGAAGTCTGGATGGCAACAAGTCTCCCCATATTTCCAGTACTCTCTACCTCTTTCGATCACTTTTGCAAATGACTTTTTGCGTTATAGCAACAGCCGCTTACCATTGATTTATCGCTGGAAACGATCATTAGTCTTCATTGGGATTTATGTAGTAATATAATAAGCCCCCCCCCCCCAAGTCTTAGTACTCTCCGCACTCTTCCAGTTGAGGTTGTGCTATCCCTCCTAGGTCTTTCTATCCTTTTTGAACTTTTACAGCTATTTTGTGTGGTATCAGCCAAGGCTGATGCCTTCTTTTTTTTTGGGGGGGGGGGCACAGTTTATTAGATTTCTTTCAGTTTCAGTATCCTCGATTATTATTATTATTATTATTATTATTATTATTATTATTATTATTATATAAAAGTATTATTATTTTTTTGTTCTTATATAGAAATAAAAAGGCTTCTTTTTTTGCAATCTAATTTACACACGTGTTTGTGGTATGTAAATTATATGCCAACGCGGAAATAAAAACGAGTAACTCTTTCTGTAAATGCTCACAGCGACATTACAAACTATTAGAGAGCAGTTGGATTACCATAAACTGAGAGGGGCGAGTGAAATACATAGATAGTTAGATTAGTGTTTTTTTTCAGTTAATTGTAAATTACGGCAAATTAGAACTATTAAAGGTGAAATTCTCAGAACTAAAGTATACTGTTGCATGTGTTTTGTGTTATGAAAGTATAGACGACAAAAGCCTTGGGTAAACAAACGTTGATTAACTCACCTTTAGCATAATAATAGATTGAAATGTTTCAAACAACAGAGGGATTAAAATTACTTCTTGAAGAACTTGTTCCTATTTACTTTCCTCCCCAATGGGGCAAGGTTAGACACAAAGTCGGTTTTTAATATAGGGGACAATACCGCTCTCCAAAAAGGAGTTCTCTGGATTGTGACAAAAGTAAAACCGGCCTCAGTCTAGAAGGACTTCTCCTTCACTGACTGAGGACAGAATATACTAAGTGTAGCGTCAGAACAGATACTACACTTTTTTTTTCTTGAAGAACTTATTGACACCATTGAATATTAAAAGGAAAACGGAGGTTCAATCTTTGGGAAAGTTTATTTTAATTTCATTTCCGATGAAAAGTTAATATACCAGATTCGTGGAAGTCTGGCGCTACAATTCAGCAAGAGAGAACATCGACAGATTGAGTGACTGCAATACCAATTCCAGGACAAGGGGAAACAACTTCAAACTGTCCAAGAAGCACAGCAGACTCAAGACTAGGAAGTATTCGTTTAGACTTCGAGTCGTGAACAACTGGAATGAGCTTCCCAATTCAGTTGTAAATGCAAAAGACACAATTGACTTTAAAAGCAAACTAGACAAGTACTGGTCCAGTAAGCAATACACTGTTCGATCCGCGCATGCGTCTACTGAAACTATAAGACCAGGCATGGAGCAGGTGTTACAGGCTGAGTGGCCCTTTTCCTGAAGAAAAGTATCAAAGTATCAAAGTATCAAAGATTAGTCGCACCCAGTGT
Organism: Sepiola atlantica; assembly: GCA_963556195.1. Classification (NCBI taxonomy): domain Eukaryota; kingdom Metazoa; phylum Mollusca; class Cephalopoda; order Sepiida; family Sepiolidae; genus Sepiola; species Sepiola atlantica. Next base: position 5,347,871 of record OY744539.1, on the reverse strand, counting down.
AACACACCACACAGAGACCGGAAATTGAACGATGCGGCAGTTTCTGTTTTTGTTATTCTTTGTGTTGTGATCATATACTTTTTTTCCAGGCGATGCCAAGTTATGGCACCAAATGACTAACTAGCAAAAGAACTTAAAACATACCGTTTTGGTCACCACTTATCAAAGCCAGAAGCAACTCGAGGATAAGGGTTAATGGAATAGAATGATTGTCAGCCGAAATTGATCAGTTTGATTAATTATGCCACTTGTTGACATTGGATTTGAAGATGGCTATGTTGTAGTCTGCAAGGAAGCAATCCTACAGTATTGTGTTCCACAGATTGAGGCATCTTGCAGAGAAGCTGTGTTCATGGAAATTTCTTCCGGACGCCAGGCACATAGAAGAAAAAGGGAAAGTCGTTTTCTGTTGTAGTATGAGGTGAGTTCTTGCTGTGAATGTCTTACGAGGAGGAACCATAGATTAGAGCTAAGTCAATTACCTTCCATTAAAATAACGATGATTAGCAACTTCTCTTCCGGGAGAAATAGGTTGTAAGGAACAAAAGAGATCATCCTTCACTAGATTTTGGTTTACATGTGTAAGGTTTCTTATCCGGCGTCATTTTGTTGACTAAGTACTTCCGGCTTTGCTAAATACAAACGCACGCAATTTGGTATTGGATCGGTAAACTGTCGTCACATAAACGTATTAACATTGTCACACACACCCGGTAGTGTCACTACACGAAAATAGTTATATTGGTAGCCTTCAAATTGTTGCATAACGAGGGCTGTGTTTGAATGGAAAAACTCCAGTGACATCAGTGACACCTTAAAGGTCAGAAGTGACCCCAGAGCGGGAGACAACGTGACTCCCGGCCCGAGATTCTCGATTTCTGGATGGCGAGACTTCAAGCAGAAATAAACATGTCTGGGTGCTGTCGTAATGGTACGGGGGACAGCGCACATAGTGTGGCTGCGTGTAGCAAGACGTGCTATCCGTCTATCTATCTGTCTGTCTTTCTCTCACGCGTACAAAAATGACACTTTACTCTGATATTTTCTGTGACTGTTCTTCGTATTTGAAATAAACTTTTTCATACATCAACATCGTCGTCCGAGTAGTTTTGTATCTACACGGGTGTATATTGATTTATACACACATCGGGAAGGGAAAATATTACATTTTTACATATAAAAACGCCCAATATCTTATCAGACAGGTCTTTATAACAAGCTGGCTTTATTATGATGTATTATTGTTATATAAATAGTCATGCACAAATAGATGTTTCGTCGTATCACAACTCTTCAGTGATGATAAACATGGCAAGTGTTTCAACCCTAGATTGCAAACCAGACTACTTCGCCACGAAAGTAAAGGAAATTTATATAATTTTGTAAATTATATTTGTTTACATTACTGACTGCCGACAGAGATAGAGCTTTCTCGGTAGTCAGTAGTGTAAACAAATATAATTTACAAAATTATATAAATTTCCTTTACTTTCGTGGCGAGCTTACGAAGAGAATATACATAGAGAAATTTTGAGGATTAAAAACATTTTTCAAATCAAGCTCCAAATAAAAAGTATACAAAAAGGTATTATGGTTGTTTGGCTGGCGAGACTTCAAGCAGAAAAGATGTGTCTGAGTGCTGTGCCCAATGATGGGTAGTGTGCACAGTGTGACTGGGTGGAGCGAGAGAGTTATCGGTCTATCTGTCTGTCTTTCTCTCTCACGCATATACAAGTAGCCTGTCTCTAAGGCGTTTTTCTGTCTGTTTTATAAACATCGGCGTCCGAGTGAATTTATCAGCAAACGAAAAGAACCTGGGTTCACAACGACAACACGGGTATATAGTGGTTTATTCACCCGCCGGTAAGTGAAAATGTAAAAAAATAACCCAAAACAAGGTCGTTATTCCTAAGTTTTTCGTCCTGTTTAAGAGTACAGCATCCGCAGGTTTATGTTCGGTGTAAACAAAACCCTTGAGGAGAATTTACTCTGTTTATAAAGAAGTTACTTCATGCATGCGCGAACGGTAAGAATTTTAATATGCTTTTCTCCCCCCCCCATAATTAATAATTTTCTTACATCTAGCCCTCACTCCCTTTTCCTCCTCTTCTCCCTTTTCATCTTCTCCTACCTCTTCCTTCTCTCTCCCTTATATTCAATCTCTTTTTCACTCTTCTTGTCGCTCCCAATCCCCACTCTCTCTTTTCTCGTTTTCATCTCCTCCCTCTTCTTTCTCTACCTCCCTCATATCAGATTAAAACCTTTCTTCATAATTATCTTTGTATTCAAACAGACCCCCTTCTTATTAGTAAGAAACGAAAACAAAACTTTTTTCATATTAATGCATGCAACCAAAGACTGTTGCTCCTATAGTTTATAAATGCGACTTCTTCTATACTTTCCACGTTGAGACTAAAAATAAAAATGGACGAAGGCTATACGTTTCAGTTGAAGCGTCGTTGAACTTGGGCTCACTGAGATATTCACATCAATCTGAATGATTTTTTTTACTAATGAGTCACCGCTTTTTTAGACCCAGAGGCCACTCGAGGATAAGGGTTAATGATTATTCAGGGGCACGGTGAGACAACCTCGTGATGATTGGTAATGATGGCTAAAACTGGACCGAATTTTATTTAAGAAGACGGCTCAACAAGAATTTGTTTACTTTGGACTTGAATACGACCATGTTGTAGTCAGGTGCCAAGCAGGCCCGCGATATTGAGTTCCAAAGACGGGTAGTTATAGGAAAGAAACTTTGTTCATGGAAGCTTAGTTTCAGGGACACAGAAGGAGAAGAGGGAAATAATGCAACATAGTGTGGACTGTTCTATCCCCAACTGAAACAAAACATATTTGACCGACGTCCTGTCTCAAGACCTTTTTCTGTCGACACGTCGAAAATTGCTCTTTGGATATTTCCTTTTCTTATTTCCTTCTGATATTATGGGAATGATTAAAAAAAACAACAACAACAGATAAGCTATTATTTGCTTTTGGAGTTTATTTAAAAAAAATTTTTCTATCAATTTACGGCAATGTATGCTTAGATAAGCTGTAATTTTCCTACCCACCCCGTAGGAGTGGCGGCTCTCGAAAAAGATGTCTTGTAACTTTGATGTGTAAACCCCAAAAAGAGAAATCGATGTCGTTTCTCAGCCACGTACTTCATCCCATAACGTCATACCCTGCAACGTAGTTATAACTCTTGTCTATTGACTTTTAATGGATTTTTTTCCTGCTCTAAGCCACATACTTAATCTAGTCTCGTGTGAAAAAATACAGTTTGCAAGATTACCTCCCCCACCCACACCGCTTATCTTGCGATATGAAATCTTCTGTGAAGTCGTGTAGAAACATGCAACAATCACAATGTGTAAACATTATGTAAAAATAAAACAGATTTTTTTTTTTACTAATTGGTCACCGCTTATCAAGACCTTGGGGGAGGGCACTCGAAGATAAGAGATCGTCCGTCGGTTGGACGACGAGCGCCACCACGCGAGGATAAGAAACAACTGGTGGAATGGGCAGAAGATTTCTTAAGAAGAATTGATTGTCCAAGAGAACAGCTAAACAAGTATTTGTTTACTTGAAGACGACCATGTTGTAATCAGCAGGGAAGCAGCTTCGTGGTATTTTGTTCCACAGATTTAATAACGCTCTACGAAAGAAACTTTTTTTGATGAGAATTTATAATTTGTAGATTTTGGATTATTCAGACTACTGTTCTCATCTTGAGTGTTATTCTCACAACGTTTCTGAAAATGTTACCTCTGGCTTTCTTAAGGTATATCTTTTCGAACTCGGGAATATCTCTTTCGAACTCGGGAATATGAACGGAATTTTGCGTACATGTAGAAATTTAAACAACCCGTATAGATTATGCCTAAATGAGAAATTTGAAATCCTAAACTTTAAAGACCCTAAACACCTATTAAACTGTAGAAGTGGACTAGCAAACAACTGCTTACACAGTAAAAAATTTAGGTTAACAATACATAATAAATAAATAAAAAAATAAAAAAATAAACAAACACCTCAAATTAGAAATACAAGCAGGCACCTGTTAAAATAAGGTCAACTATTAATTCAACACAACAAAGAAACATGGATGAACCACGCATATACAAAACAATAGAATAGGAATTAAAATCAACCGAACCTTTGTTTGTGAGAAGCTCAACGATTGGCTAATGAAAACATTAACCCGTGGGAGGGAACAACAAATAATCTGATTGGTTAACTAGCTAGACTAAACATCACGTGTATACATAAAAACACCCGGCAACAAAAACTCCATGCATTTTAGCCTGACAATTCCCTACGAGGATGAAACGCGGAAGCCTCTGTGTAGATTAATTGCCACAAATATATTTTCATAACTTACTAATATATATATATATATATATATATATATATATATATATATATATATATATATATAACACAATAGCGTAGGATTTGCTCTTAAGAAATTGGTTGTTTCTAAACTCGAGAATCTGCATTGTGGTCTAAATGTGCTTATTATGACCATACGTTTACTTCTAGCTGGTCAGCGGTATACAGCTCTTATTTCTGTTTATGCTCCTACATTGGACATCCCACCTTTTATGAAGTTCTTAAAAGAGTTACCCTGACTGCTCCGCGAAATGAAAAAAAAATGTTTTGCTGGGATTTCAATGCGAGGGTGGGTAGGGAATATGAAACATAACGCCCACTCAGACGTTAAGGAGTTGGAAGCATGTATAAAGTGGCTTGCGTTTACTGCAAATGTGTGCGGAGCTGGATTTAGTGATAACTTACGCGTATTTCCACCTGAAACCAAAGTATAAGAATAGATAGAGTCATCCACGATCCAAGTAATAGAATTTTATAGATTACGTCATCACCTGTAGACGCGACGTGCAGGATGTCTGCAATGTTCGAGTCAAAATGAAATGTTGAGTGCTGGACAGATCATCATCTGGCGTGTGCTTACACGAGATTTGTAATTAGGCCGAATAGGCGATTCAGTAACGTCAAGTGTTCTCGTAGAGAAAACTGCTCTTAATCTACAGAATAAGCTTGAGCAGATATTGTTTGATGGTACGTTAGAGTGTTTTAAGGAGTGTGTCTATGAAACGGCAGTAGATGTTCTTGGACGAACAAAAAGAAAGCATCAAGATTGGTTTGATGACAACAATGCTCACATCGCACAACTCCTACAGAAAAAAGCATTAACTTCATTAAAAGCGGATTGATAGCGACTTGTCACCTCAGGATTTGAAGTCAGCGGAACGGTCATACTTAGCTATTAAATCAGAGTTGCAGAGAAAACGTTGACGGACGAAGGATTAATGGCGACGGAAGGTTTGTGATATTCAGCATGCCGATGATGTTAATGACAGTAAAGCAATGTATGCCTTGATGAAAACAGCCTATGGTCCTAGACATTCTAGTGTAACTCCATTAAAATCCAACGATGGCACAGAGTCGATTAGGGATCAAAGCAAGCTACTTGATAGATGTACAGCTCATTATACTGATCTGTTCACTAATCCGTCGATAGTAAGTACTGATATGCTAGATAGTTTGCCTCAGAAGGCTGTACTTGCCGAAATGGATTCCGGAAGTGAAAGTGGAGGACGCTATATGGCAGTTAAGATGTGGAGCACTGGTGGAGATGGTATACATGTATTAGTCCTTCGCTGTGGTGGAAGACCAATGGCAGTGCAAATTAAAGCGTTGATTCACACCATCTGGTTTGATGGGCATGTTTACAAAGATTGGTGTGACTCCATTATGGTATCTTTTTACAAAGACAGAATGATATGCAGAGTACCATGGATAGTTTTGCATGATCGTATAGAAGCATGGGTCTCACAATCAGCCAGTGTAAGACAAAGGCTATGTTTGCCCCGCCCCTTGGCAACCTGTATCAGGAACCGGATATATTTGTTGAAGGCTCTAGACTGTCTGTAGTTAAGCTGTTTATGTATCTGGGTAGTGTTATTTTGAGGAACGAGTCGTTGAATTCTGAGATAAGTAGACGTATTGAACAGGCTGGTATGTTTTTTGGTCATTTGGAAAAGCGGATGTGGGCAGTACGTGATATCAGGCTGGAAACTAAGATCTTTGTGTATGAAGCTTATGTTGTATCTACTTTGTGATGTGATTGTGAGACATGAACCACTTACAGAGCTCATATTCGCCTGCTAGAATGTTTCCATCAGAATTCCCTTAGGCACTTGCTTAACATCCGTTTCTTCGTCACTAAAAAAATAATGAGTTTCGGCAGTTTACGAACCGTGCTATTTTTAGATAGGATTTTCAAGTTAAATCCAATTTTTACAATATCTTTTGTTCATTAAAGTGTTAGGTGAAAGTACAGAATAGTTAACAACGCCCCCTCCCCATGTTAAAACATGGCTTTCTAAATAATAACGTGATTATTTCAGCACGGTCCATAAACTGCAGAAGAACCAAAATAACTATTTTTTCATTGAAAATAACATACAATAACTGTTTTCTTCTCTATGTAAATGGTTTTTCCTTAATTTTTGAAGTTTGCTCGCGTTTTCGACCAAAAAATCGCGAAGTTTTCGTTCGGCACTCTCGGGCGCTTTACGTAAGCTGCCGGAATATGTTGACGAAACGCCTGTTTTAACGTGCTCCGTAAACTGGAGAAGTACCGACAAAAAAGTTAAATAAATTTTAAACTTAACATATCAAATGAATAAATTCGAAATAAAATTGGTTAGTTCATATTCTTTTAAAGCATCTTTTAAGAAATTTAGTATAAAACTGAGGCAAACGCCCCAGAGCACAGAGGATGCAGAATATACTACTAATCAATATATACCAACCAATTTTATCAATCCGCGCTGCACAGCGTTGTCCATATTCAAAAACAAGAGACCAGTAATAAAAAAAACCCATCTACATTGTCGTCCCATTTTTATTCTGACGGACAGCTACCAACAGGTACTGTTAGTGCTTCTACAAAATCTCTCTGCTTGACAAAGCTAGGTTTCTAGCGAAATGATTGCAAAACAAAAAAATAACAACAAATTAAATTCTTGAAAGTTAAAATAAAAATAATCTGTCTTGATTTTGTTTTTTTATTAATATATTCTGCATCCGTTGTGCTTTTGGGCGTTTGCCTCAATTTTATACTAAATTCGAAATATTTTTTCATTTATCACAACTACATTAGCTTCAAAACGTTCTACTGTTATTTTAAGCAATAATACACTATAGGCTTTTGACATACTCTATATATACTAAAAGAATAGCCCGGTCCGTAAACGGCAGAAGTCTCCTAGATTTATATGCGAAAGGTGGCGATTGTTTACTATATCTAACAGAAAGAAATGGTCAATTACTCATTTCGAAACTGTTCTTATTTGTATTTCATCCTTCCTAGTTTAATGGGGTGGGGAAATATTTTTATGCAAATTAAGCGAGGTTGCATGTAAATGCATACATGTTTTAACAAAAAAATAAAAACATGCTTTCGCATCTCCATTTACAGATAAATTGGGGACGAGGCTATTTTTACTTCTGCAGTTTACGGACCGTGATATATTTAAAAAAAATAAGATTGTAAATTTAAATTCAATTTTTATAGTATCTTTTGTGTATTAAATTGTTAGATGAAAGTACAGACTAGTTAACATGTTAAGAATTTCTAAATAATGACGTTATTATTTCAGTACGATCCGTGAACTGCAAAAGTACCAAAAGTAATTTCGGATGAAAAATTAAAAAATTAAAAACGCTTCCTCCGCCATTTATCTATAAATGTAGATGCGTAAGCATATTTTATTTTTTGTAATAATATGTATGTATTTACATGCAGCCGGGGTTTATTGGCGTAAAAAAATAAGAAAGTACCATTACGAAGGAATATGATATTACAGTAGTATTTCAGCTAACATCAAATGTGTGACGTATATATATATATATATTTAGTGTGTCAGGTTGTATATGAAAAGAAATCAAATAAAGTACTCGATCATATAAGAGAGCTAATATAATTTATTTAGATACTGTATATTACATAATTCAGCAATGTACCGCGGTTTCATCCAAAAGGGCAGATTTAGACATCTTTAGTAAATCTCCGTGCCCAGTGGAATCATCGGCAAGCTGAAACGATTGTAGTCACGCCCGACAGGGAATGCCGTTTTCTGTCTTTGTTGACGCCATTCCCTGTCGGGCGTGACTACAATCGTTTCAGCTTGCCGATGATTCCACTGGGCACGGAGATTTACTAAAGATGTCTAAATCTGCCCTTTTGGATGAAACCGCGGTACATTGCTGAATTATGTAATATACAGTATCTAAATAAATTATCTATCTATCTATCTATCTATCTATCTATCTATCTATCTATCTATATATATATATATATATATATATATATATATAAGAACAGTTTCAGTATTACTAAATATTTCATAGCTGACGACCTATTGCATTGAAAGTAAAGTTTTCGCCAAAATATTAAGGAAAAAGTAGTACGTACGTCGTACGAAATCGGAAGAACAGTTCGCGAAAAAAAGCAACTTAAAGTATGGAAAAAAGGAAGTTATTTACCTTTATTTTACTAAATGAAAACACGAAATTTCAGATAATTTGTCACAATTCTCGATGTACACAAACAGAATTCGCCAGTTTAAACACTTTTAATTTCTGAATGTACGCCCACTCAATAATTTGACGCTGGAATATGTGATGTTAATCGTCAAAGAGGTGGCATTAATTAGTATGCAAATTAGCGATGTCTTCGTACGAATTTGGTTGATAAATAATGTAAATACTAATTTAGTATTTCTCGTCAATTAGTGATTCGTGTTATGATGTGTGTTTTTTTGGTAAGTGTTACAATAATAGCTATTGTTTTTCCCTCAGTCAACGACAGGGACGCAAACTGTGACCCGTTTGAGTTCTGTTGCGATACTGCATGTCGTCTGTTTTGTGCTATGTGAGGAAAAGAGAACTCCTTTTAGACTGAAGCAATTATCTAAAAGGTTGTTTTTAAAAGTCGAAACATCACCCAAAATAAATAGAATTCGTGGAAAATCCATCAAAGTTAATTCTGTTTTGAATAATAAGAATCGTTTGTTGTATTTTCGATAATATTCCTTCATTCCTCGAATATATTCATAACTCATTGCAAAAAGATAATAAAATTGAGGGAGCGTCCGTTCTGTAAATTAAGATTTGAACATGGTTCATAATTGATCAGATAAAGTATTTTTTTAAAGTAATAGTTTTGTAAAAAAGAGAATTATTGTAGTTCTATAACTTGTTTTATAATCCAAATCATTTTATTTTATGAAAGAAATAGGGAGGCCATGTTTGTTTATTCGAATATTCTAAGAATAACGCCGTAAAAGTAATAACATAAGCTCAAGGGAGCGATCCGTATTTACTCAGGGAAGATAGTACCAAGGAAAAAAAAGCAATGACGGTTGGAGCTGGATAATGTAATCACTAGAACAGAAGACCCGGTGATTGATAAGGGAATGTTAGTAGGTTTTTGTGTATGAGTAAAAGTTACTCCGACTTCCTCTAAGTATGACTTTTTTTGTGAGAGTCAGATAAGTAGGAATTTAAGTAGGAAATTCAGAAATCGAATGAAACTGAATGATAATTCCCGTCAACACGTATCAGTTATTGGCAGGAATCGTGACCATATTGGAATTCTATGTGTCTATAGTCCTATGAATTTACAGGAGGAAAACAACATTACTTTATATATATATATATATATATATATATATATATATATATATATATATATATATATATATATAAAGTAATGTTGTATATATATATATATATATAAAGTAATGTTATATAAATATTTGTGTAATTAGGCAGCATTCATTCTCTTATGCATTTTGTTAAACAGTAGCGACATCTTCTGTTTATTTATTTTTTGATTCGTTTTTTCGATTCGTCGCACTTAAATAAACCTAGTATCAACCATGCTCGTTATGAGGGAGGAGGGGGCGAAGGTATGTTGAAGTGTTGTTGAAGTGGTATTGAATGTTTTTTAAAACGTCTTCTTAATAAATTCACCAATCTTTTATTTTGCATACTCATTCATCCGCCTGAAGATGACCGATGTCGGTCGAAAACGTTCGCGAAAATATGGCGATTTTTTATACAACATGGACGACAATACCAAATCGGTCATGCGACGAATCGAAAAAACGTATAAAAAAAGAAATAAACAGAAGCTGTCGCTACTGTTTAACCAAACATGCATATATATATATATATATATATATATATATATATATATATATATATATATATATATATATATATATACGTAGGTTGGTAGTGGTTATGAAAGAGAACAGTATTATCTATTTTTGTTCAAACTTTTTTTCACCATTCCGGTTTTTCTGCATTTTTATCAGCCTGCATAAATACTTACATACTTATTTACCAGCAATGCGTCAAGCAAACTACCATTCTCTCTCTCTCTCTTATATATATATATATATATATATATATATATATATATATATATATATATATATTTCATTTGTATAAAAAAACAGCCATGTCAAGCGAATTTTGAGTTCGAATGAACCGATACAGAAGACAATGATCTAAATTTCACATCAGATAACAAACACAATGCATTCATCTTGATTGCGAAAGGTCAAAGTATTATGAGAGAGAGAAGGACAGAGTGAGTGAGAGAGAGAGAGAGAGAGTGAGAGAGAGTGGGGATCACTCTCATTCTCTCTCCTAGTCTTCGCCCTCCTCTCTAATAACTCGACTCCCTTTCTTTTTAGTTTGCATGTCTCTTCTCTCCCTCTCTCCTTTACTCTCTCTTTTAAGTCATCATAATCTCCCATATTCGTTCTGTGATTCTTTATATATTTATTCTCTCGTTTTTCTTTCCGTTTTTTTTTTTGTTCCTTTTTTTCTTTTCTTTTTTCTTGGTTTACTTTCCTTTTTCATTTCTTTTCTTCCCTTCGATGTTGTATTTCTTTCTTCCCACAATATTTATTTCTGTCTTTCTTCTCCTGCTCTTTCGCTTATCTCACACTCTTAATTGTTTTTTTTTCTTTCGCATCTCATTATTTCTTTCATTCTCTTTAAGTTACCCCCTCAAATTATTTCTTTCTCTTTTTTCTTTATTTCTCTCTTTCTTTCTTTACTTCTTGCTTTCTATATTTATTTACCTATCGCCTTTCTTTCTTTTTTTCTTTCTTTTGTGTGTTTTTTCCCTTGTCTATTTTCCCTTTGATTCTTTATTGCATTCATTCATTCGTTTGTTATTCCTTTCTTTAATCCATCCATTCGTCCGCTTTTCTTTCTCCCTTTAATTCTTTTCATTCTTTTTATTACCTCTTCGTTTCTATATCACTTGATCTGCTATTGTGCTTCTTACTTTCTTCTGCTGTTTTCATTCTATGTTTTTCCTTTTCTTTTCACTTTTACTTACTATCTTTTATTCATTCAATTTTTTACTTTCATCCTTTTTTACCTTCATTTTCATTCATTATGTATAGTTTTTACTTTCTTTCTTTTCTTATGTTTCTTTCTTTTCTGGCTTTTCTTTTTGTCTTCATTTCATCTTCTTTCATCTTCTTTCTCTCTTTTTATGTTTTTATCCTTCATTTCTTTCTTTCTTTGATTTGCATTTTCTTCCATTCTGTTATTTTTTTTACTTTTATTCTTTTTTCTTTCCTTCTTTCGTTCGTTTTACCTTCTGTAGTTTTCATTTACTTTCATTCTGTTATCTCTTTCTTTCTTTCTATTTTAGTTTATTTCTTATGTTCATTTCCTTTTTTTCTTTCGTTTTCTTTCATTATGTTTTTTACTTTCATTCTTTTTACTTTCTTCCTTTCTTTATTTTCTTTTTATGTACTTTTTCTTTCTCGCTTTCATATCTTTCTTTCATGTTCTATTTTCTTCTATTCTGTTATCTCTTTCTTCCTTGTTTAGTTTCTATCTGATGTTCTTTTCCTTTCTTGCTTTCTTTCCATTCCTTTCTATAATTCTTTATTTCTTTTTCCGTATTCGTTTGTTTTTCTTTTACGTTTTTTTTCTCTCCTTTATTTTATACCCAGACTTCATACACCTGACATTCCGAATGTTTATTGTCGTTGTTTTTTTATGACTTTTTTTTTAAACATAAATGGATTTCTTTTTGGAAAAGAGCAATGTGGAAGCGTTTGGCATTTAAAATGTCGTACAAGAAGAAGCGGGTTCACGACTTTCTTCCAATCCAGTGATCTGAAAGGCAAAGTCATAGGCAATTGACAATATGCCCCGCTTCGCATTAGTCGGGCTGTAATGCTAACAGAAACCGATGATGCATGGTTAAAATCGTGCATGGCTAAAATGTTAAACTCCATGATATTTGGCGCGCTTTCTAAGAGTAAGTATCGGTGTTATCTCCATTGTTTACGCGTTTCAAACTGGTATCTTCATCTTGCTTGTTGCCATGCTAACAACGTTTCGACCATTATACTTTCTGTAACCAATTGAATCCTATTGTATTTACGGAGGTCCGCATGTGAAAGTCTGTATGTAACAAAATTCCCCCTGGGCGATCAAAAGAGAAAGCAGTATAGTGAATGAGTATTACAACCTAGATGGTAGCGTGATGTAGGTCAAAGGTCGATGATGAGTAGATGATGACACACGCGAGAGGTCATAGCGATTAACAAAAATAATGAAAACGTGGTATCATAGGAGTAGCCAGGTTACACCGACTGTAACAAGATTACCCCGGCGTGATCGGAAAATGGAGGATAGTGAATAGGAATGATAACCTAGATGCTAACGAGATTTAGGTCAGGTGTGTGTAGACGTCGCGTTCCGAATGCGACTGGGATTGTTTTGATAATTTCGTGTTGAAGATTAAAATTTAAATTGTAAACATTTGATTGTTTTTATTTTGAATAACACCGATTAAAAAAAAAATTCATACATTTTTTATCTAAATAGCAATTGTTTATCTTTTTAATTCAAATCCTATTCATGATCTCTCAAAGTAAAACTGAATTCGAAAAGCTCATTCCAAATCACATTCCAATCTTAACCTATGTTTTAGCAATCCACTTTTGTAATAAAAATCTCTACCGTCGTCATAATCATGGCATACTACTAGTTATCACCTTAGCACCATTATTATTATTATTATTATTATTATTATTATTATTATTATTATTATTATTATTATTATTATTATTATTATTATTATTATTATTATTATTATTATTATTATTATGATGATGATGATGATGATGATGATGATGATGATGATGATGATGATGATCATTATCATTATCATCATTATCATCATTATTATTATTATTATTATTATTATTATTATTATTATTATTATTATTATTATTATTATTATTGATATTTTCTCTGCCTTCACACGCGTAACTTCATTTCTTTATTCAGTTTTCTTAAAATATTTTTTGTCGTAATCGATTACTGTCATAGTGAATGAAGGCGTTGGTATATTTTAGAGTAACATTTAATTGATGTGAGATATATAAAAACGCGGAATGAGATCAGTTCTGGAATTAAAGCTTTATTCACACCTTCAAAAAGAGTAACTTGAGGCAAAACTGATGGAAGACAGCGCACATTTATTCAACTTGATATTCGTTCCAAAACACTGATCAGTAAGTGTGTGAGGTGGACAGAGCGATCGAAATCTGTAATTAATTATATCTTGTCAGCTCATGTAATTTATATGTTAAACCCCATCGCAGGCTTCAAAAGAGACTTTCTTTTTTATCACCCTCTCTCGTTGAGCCACGTGACACCATATCAGTTTCTAGTACATTCCCACAGCAGCTTTTAACTCAGAGGGGGTCGTTATGTTTACTAAGGCTAACGTTTCTGTGTTTTCCATTTCCCGTTATTCTCAACTAGCTAAATTATATGATAGGTGATCTACCCGCTCAATATCTAACATTACAGGCTCCTTCATGAAACATGACTGGAAGCCTTTTGAAAAAAATTTGAATTACAAGATCTTTTAAGGAAATTAAGTTAACTATATTTAAAAAAAAAACGACAACCCAACAACATAGAATAACATTCTAACCCATACCATGAGATGAGAAGATGTGTTGAAAAAAAAAATGAAAATCCGAATATGGTTCATATTTTTTACAAAAAATCTTAATTACTTCATTGTTTTGTTTAATTGTCTTTTGACCTTATATGGAGTACTGTTGTCATACTTGGGCTGTTGAATCTCTGTCTTATTTGAGGGTTCTTGATAAGGTGCAGAAGTGTATTTGTAATTTGGTTGATCCCACCCTTTCTTTTCCTCTACATCATCTCTCTCACAGACGTGATGTTGCTAGTCTCAATCCTTTCTATAAGTACGATTATGACATGCGTTCTTCGGAATTGTCTGATTAATTCCAGGTTTCCTTTCTTCCATTCGACTCGTTGATCTGATGGTCTTCATCAATTCGCTGTTCTGATGTTTCGTTATAATGCATCTTCCTATTGCAGTAGCTTATTTCAAAGCAGTGCACACTTGTGGAACTCTCTTCCCGCTGACTGTTTCCATCCTAACTTTTCAAGACTAAAGTCAATAGGAATCTTCTGTCTTTGCGTTAATCATCTTTCGTTCTTTTTAGATCCTTACGTCAAGTGGCTTCATACTTTGTCTGGAGCGACTTCCGTAACAGAAATACTCACCAATTCCCACCAAAAATACGTAGTGGTAGTATATGTCATTGTTCATGTAATCTAACCGTAAGAAAAGAAATTGCAATAGCAATTGAACTTTCAAACGGATTTCCAGCACCACCACTTTCTCTCTGCTCCCTGAAAATCAACTCCCTGCTTTCCATCCGTCCTTTCATTTATCTCAGTTGGTCTCCACATATGCTAATTCGTTTTTAACATATGCAGGTTAGTACCAACTATTAAAGTCTACAATTGTGAAGAGAAGCCTCTTTTTACTCTGACAGATGGGCATGTACGACATGCGAAGCATCTCATTCTCTCTTCAGCTGGTAAGTGTTTCTCTATATTATTACATACTCCCCTGATCGTATGATCACACAAATAACAGTGAGTGGCTATTCGTTTGTTCCTAGTACTTCTCCGTAATGGGACAGTTATTTTTCCTCTCTGACCGAAGCGTCAGATGTACCACGATGTGAATTGATAGTGGACTAAGGTCCGGCCCCTTCCTCACTCTCAGATGTGGACCAACTACTACTTGCATCGGTTCCGTCCAATCAGCCTTTTATGATTATGTGTCACCGCTATTGTCCACTATCGGTACTGAGAAGAGACGTGGGCGCACGTCTCCCACATGCCAAGGCGTTCCATTGACGACCATCGACTATAGACTTATCACTTCGGTGACATGACCGGGTTTGAATTTCACCGTGCAACGTCCTTGTGGATTTATCACTCAAACTGTGTCCCCCTCTTTCTAATATGTAGAAATCCTTTGATGATCCGAATGGGGCACAACATTGACCTCTTTCACTCTGAATTGGTATTAGTGTAGCAAATTCGCGGGTGCTGACGAGGCGGACACATCATGCTTGGGCGTAACGTTGTACCAATACACAACTTCCATCATAGGGCAGCTTTTTCGTGCAGCAATCTGCTTTACTGCCGATGACACCTTTCTATTATACATTTTTCCAGATTGCCTATATGCGCAGCACGGTCGGAAGTTGACACCCCATTCTTTCATGAACAGCCGGAATTGTTGACTACAGAATGGTACTGTTATTATTAGTAATAATCTCGGCTGGGGAGCCACTTTAAAAAAACTGATTTTAATTTCCGAATCACATGTGCAGTGTCTTGTCGTTATAGTGACCACCAGATTAAAAACCGCGTCGAGCCACAATCAATCAGTGTCAAAAATTGGCAACCGTTGTAGTGCGTAATATATATCCATAGCCTTTTCCATCGCACTGGAGCTGGGTCTGACATTTCTCACAATTCCGAACAACTGTTTTTACTGCCGGGTCGATTCTATGCAAAAAATATAATGCTTATCTGACTTCATGATGCCCACTATGTCGATGAACTTCGTTCAGCTGTATTGAGTTCAGGTTCTCTGTGACAAGAGCACACACTGGCTGTGTGGGTTCACCCTCTCTCTTCACACCATTGAACCACAGTTGTGGAACTCTTGTCAGTGAGTCTGGTCGGTTCTGGTCAGACTTTACTAGTTCTACATCAACCGAAATGCTATACTCTTTCACAAGTCAGATATCGTGTCCAGTCTCCGCCTCATGAGCATCTCACTTGCGGCTTTGGTGATCAACCGAGACTTTTCCGTGAGGGCATTGGTTACACAGTGGTACACCCACAGGGAGTCTGTTTTTATGTGCATCACATTGGCCTTCGATTTAAGCGCGAGGTTTAATCCATCCTGTTAGCACGATAACTAAATGTGCACCGTTTATATGTTCATCCTTTGTTGATCGCAACAAGCATGCATCCCCGATGTTGGCTTCAGATGACCAGCCTTGTTGCACCGATAGTAGTGTTAGCGGGTGGTCAGCTTTCTCTGTACGCAGTCTCTCACGAAATGATTAGGGCCATTGCACTTATAACACTTATAATCAGATCGGCCCATGCCCACAGGTGGCTGAGTGATTCAGCCAGGTTGTGCTGTAGCCACGACTGGTTCCCCCACTTCAAGATTGTTAGGGATTCAGGCAGTCTGTGCCGCAGCCACAACTGGTTGCCACATTTCAACATTGTCTTTTATCAACGCTTGAGCTCGAGTAAACAGCTCTTCTAAGGTCAGATTATCCACCCTGGAGAAAGACCGCAACAACCTTTTAACAGGGCCAGGCAGCTTCCCCCCCCCCATAAAAACACGCAAACAATAACATAATCTGGTATTCCTCTAAATAGTACTGACAACTTCCGCAAATCCGCCAAATACACATCTACAGTCTCACCCGGACGCAACACACGTACCTCGAACTTCTCATACGCCGTACATCTGTCATCGGAAAAGGCGGTAACTAGTGCTTCTTTAGTTCACGCTGCATCGGATTTATCTTCTTCTTTAGTCAGCTGTTGGTAAACTGCGAACGGTACCTCAGTTAGACAAAGTGGGATGACATCATCAAGCTACTTACTTCAAGATAAGTCACACACTAATTCCAATTTCTCAATCCATTAAACGACTGATCCAGTCCCATCAAACTCAGGAATGATCTTTAAGTCGAAACGGCTGCCCATTTTAGGCCGAAATAGCTTGTAATCTAACCGTAAGAAAAAAAGATAAAAACCGTAACCGAACTTTCAAATGAATTTCCAGCACCACCACTTTCTCTCTTCTCTTCTCTCCGCTCTCTGCAAATCGACTCATTGTATTCCATCCGTACTTTTATTTATCTCAGTGTGTCTCCACATATGCTAATTAGTTATTCACACATGCAAAAAAGTTTACAATTGTGAAGAGAAGCCCATTTTTACTCTGGCAGATAGACATGCACGACACGCGAAGCATCTCATTCTCTTTTCAGCTGATAAGTGTTCTTCTTTATTGTCACACTCTATGATTTAGAGAATCTGACGGAAAATTGTTTCGGGCAATCTTGGGAAAGATGTTCGACCCCTACTACTATTTTCTGCCTATTCTATTTCCCAACCCATAAAACTGCATCCAATGGTGAGGACCCGATTTGGGAGCTTAGTTTAGAATGGGGAGTCACCCCTTAGCTGCAATTACTCCCGGGCCAACTCTTACGCGGAGGGGTAGTAGTACCTGTTAGTATCCCGTCTGTAGAAAATCCCGTCTATGTTAAGTTGAAACTATCGTTTACAGACTATTTGGTTATAAAATATCCGACTACAACAAAAATTAATCTACAGACCAATCGTATATAAAACATATATTTACAGCATGAATACATAATTTAAAATAGGCAAGGACCGCAAACAAGACCCACAAACAAATTAGCGTCTAAATCTTTAAATAAAGGTCTTTTAAAGTTTCGGCAGAATATTGAATAGAGAAATCTTGACTTAAAGAAAAAAATTCTCCCAACTAGAAACAAACAACGTTTTACTTGGAACACATACATCGTAAAAGCACTTTCTATCTACTCCTGTCGTAACGGCATTAAGTCCAGTAAAATAATTAATTCTTCTTCTTTCTATTGAACTTAAAAGGGGTGACAGTGGCTCAGTGGTTAACGACACAGAATGACAACCTGCGTGTGCATAGTTCGAATCCAGTCTGTTCCACAGAAGCACTTTCACTTAGGATGTTGGCAACCTTCATGCGTTCCCTGCCTGTAAGTATCTGATGTTTTTCTAGAAAGAATTCTAACTAAAAAGTTATCGGGGAAAACAAATGGCAACAATAAAATCATCTGATTCATGCTAAATGAATGGATGAACGAATTGAACTTACAAAAAAAAAAAACGACTCGATTTTCTGCCAGTTTGTTTTAAATAGAAACATTACGAATCACCATCGCCGGACAGGGCGATGGTGTCCGTTATCACTGGGCCAGTGTTAAAATCGTCACGTTTCACCCCTACGTCCATTGAAAAATATTAAGAATTTGAAAAATTAGATCTTTTACCAAAATGACTGGATTTGGCATTAAATAAGCGGAAAAGGGATTGATATAAGCAAAAAATGTCTTTGGCATTTGTGCTTTTCATTTGATCTGCCTCTTTTTCCGGTCCATCAAACATTTTTTCTGGTTGTTTAAAGCTGAAACACAATACTTATTGTGAATTAGCAGGGCTATCCAGCGTTTTCCGGGAAAGTTATTTATTTTTAGCAATTGATTTCCTACTGTTGTTACACGCAAAAATCAAAACAACTAATCGAGGTAAAAACTTACAAAAATATCTTTTTTATCCCTTTCCTTTTTCTTTCGTTCTTCTTCTTTCTTTCTCTATTTCTTTCTGCTTTCTCCCTTCCTTTTTTCTTTCCCTTTTTTTTTCTTCCTTCTTTCTTTCTTTCTTTCTTTCTTTATTTCTTAATTTTTTCTTCCTTTCTTTCGTCGTGCCTTTGTTGCCTGTCTCTCTTTCTTCTTATGTTTTTTCTCCATTTCCTTTTTTCTTTCTTCTTCTTTCTTTATTTCTCTATTCCTTTCTGCTTTCTTCTTTCCTTTCTTCTTTTCCTTTTCTTTTCTTCCTTCTTTCTTTCTTTCTTTCTTTTTTTCTTTATTTATTTCTTAATTTTTTCTTCCTTTCTTTCGTCGTGCCTTTGTTGCCTCTCTCTTTCTTCTTATGTTTTTTCTCCATTTTCTTTTTTTCTTTCTTCTTCTTTCTTTATTTCTCTATTCCTTTCTGCTTTCTTCTTTCCTTTCTTCTTTCCCCTTTCTTTCTCTCTTTCTTTCTTTCTTTCTTTCTTTCAGTATTAATCAGTAAAAACATTATGAACAACGCGCTACCCCCAAATCGAGCTATCTACCCTTCTTCCTTTTTTAGCTATGACGTTCTCTTTCAAAATGAAAACTATATAGGACGGAATATCATTTTTTATAGTCAAATAAAAAATGACGTTGGGATTGCATATCGATTTGGCAAAGAGCCAAATAACAAAAGAATAAGGTAACAAATAGGATTACAAGATGGCGGCCAAAGAGATAAGGGAAACATGAATCATGGCCTCGTGAAGTTGGTGCCTTGTTATCCAAAGATTGGGAATTCTTTTGAGAGTTGCCAATCAAGTAAACTGGGAAATCATTCAAGTGGGAAATTATTTGATTCCGATTCGATTTAATGCCAGTTTCATGTTTCTCACTTACATAACTCACTAGTACATCTAATAGTTGAGTATATATATATATATATATATATATATATATATATATATATATATATATATATATATATATATATATATATATATATATATATATATATATATATAAGTAGAATACACGTCCCAGGACGGATATAAGCAAAATAGATAGCATTAGTTTAAAATGTTAATGTTTTTTCTTTCTTGGAGGAGAGAGGCGGTACACCTAAATAGAATAGTTTAAAAAAAAATAAATAATGTGCCTACGTTACTCACCCTGTTACCTGGAGTACATATTCCATAATTCATAATGATAAGTTCAAAAGTTGAGGATTTTACCAAGCACAAACATGTTATTTGATGTAGAGCAATTCTTTTCCCTATTAAATATTTTGTATCTACCTTATTTTAAAAGATTTTTCTTGGGGGAGGGAGTCGTACCCCCTAAATGGTAAAGTTAAAGAAAAATAATGTTCCCATGTTAATCACCGTTATTTCGAAAATAATGATCCGTTCACTAGTTTAGGAGATTATCCTGTTCATAAAAATATATGTGTAAAAGACGGGTAAAATTAATTCGTCGAACATAAAAGGTTTTGAACCAAATTATAATACTTGTGGCGACGGTTCATTACTGAATCTATTGACATTGGATTTGAAGACGATCATATTGTAATCTGCGGCGAAGCAGTCCTGTAGTAATGTATTCCACAGATGGGAAGCTCTTTTAAAGAAGCTCTGTCCGTGGAAAGTTCTGACGCTAGGCACCCGGATGGAGGACAGGTAATCTTTTCCATTGTTGTATAAAACGGCTAAACATAGAGGGCAAGCCACCGTTCGAGATCTACAGCACACAGGTTGGCATCTAGAGCGACAGAATGGAACGCATGGCAATGGAAAAGACCTAGGAGAAGGGCAAAAACACGGCGGAGAGACGGCCTCGACACCCAACTGGGTCCTACGTGGATACGCCTAGCTAGGAAAAACACAAAGTGGAAGGAACCATGGAGGGGTTCCTCCTCTTGGAGTGATTTAAAACCCGGATGATGATGATGATGATGATGATGATGATGAATAAGAAACGAGTTTTTGCTGTGAATGCCCTACAAGTAAAGGAGAAAGCAGAGATTGTAGTTCAGTCGAGTGCGTTCCATTGAAGACAATGTTTTCTTCTTTTTAGGCTATTTTAACTCTGTTCTTTCTTTCTTTTTTATTTTCTTCATGATGCCACTAGGATTACTGTCTTTCGGTTTCTCTCTCTTTTGTTATATTTTTACAATACTAGTCACCTTATTTCTTTCCGTCTTTTTCTTTCTGTCTTTTTCTCAGGATTCCTTCTTTGTTACGTTACAATACCGCAGGTTTTTTTCTTTTCACTTTCTTTCATTCTTTCTTTTTCTTTTCTTTAAAACAAAAATGTTACTATCCCCAGACAAGGTACATTGCCTCTGAGACGTAAAGGGCTACTGAGATAAGGGGCAAGATTTATAGGGACATATCAGCGGGAAATTATGCAGCAAAATGTTTGTCTATATCACATTTAAATGTCAGCATGTTGGTACAATCGAGGAAACAGGGGACAGAGAGGGAATTCCAAAGGCAAGCGGTTCCGAGTAAAAATGGTATTAGAGTAGAAAGTGTTCCAGCATCTGGAAACTATTACAGTGAAGGGTGGGATTTTGCTACTAGTTGTGTTGGTCGTGGGGTATTCATGTTGACGGGGTACGAGTGCAGTAAGTTGGTGGGAGCACATTCTGTTAAAGTACTTGTAAATCAAGCACAGGGATGCAACATTGTGGTGATCAGACAGGGGCTGGAGCTTGGTAGACATTGCGGGACGTATTGAGTTGTAGACTGTCCAAGAGGAAGAGATTAGTGGTTGGTGCACCAGCCCAGGTGTGGCAACAATACTCCATGCATGTTCTTTCTTTGTTCCCCTCTTTCTCCTTTTCTCTTTTTATTTATTCTATCACCATAACGAGGCGTCCTTTCTTTCACTCTTCTTTCTTCAAGAAAAACAAGAAGATAGACTTTCTTTCTTTCTTTTCTTTCTTTCTTTCTTTCTTTCTTTTCTTTCTTTCTTTCTTTCTTTCTTTCTTTCTTACTGGTGTTCTTTTTATTGCTTTTTAGAGTAATTTTCTTTTTGCTATTTTATGGGATGTTACATGTCTTCATTCCTTACCTTCTGTTTCTTTTTTCTTGCATTCTATTTTTGTTTATTTGTTTGCATTTCCCATTCTTTTATAATTTTCGAATTGTCTCATTCTAACGCATTTATTAAAACACAATGCCCTTTCTTAAACTCTCATTTTAACAATTATTTCATTCACTAATATTTCACATGCAAGCCGAATTCAAGAATCATTTGGAATTTACTTCATAAATGTTTTTTTATTTTTATTTTTTTCGCTGTTAACTTTCGTATTTTTCGTTTTTTCTCTTTCTTTCCGCTGTACTTAATTAGTTCTGTATTTCTTTCTTTTTTATTTCCACAATTTCTTTTCACTTTAATTTCTTTCTTTCTTTTTTCTTTCTTCATTGAATCCTTTCTTTCCTTTTTTCATTTTCATTTTTAGTGTATTTTTTTTAGTTCAATCGTTATTTATTTTTGTTATTCTTCCTTTCTTTCTTTTAGTTATTTCTTTTAATCTTCCTTTTTTGTTCTTGATTCCTTTCTTATCGCTTTCTTTTATGAGTTCACCTTTTCTCGTTCAATGTTTGGTTCTTTCTTTTTGTAATTCTTTTTCCTGTTTTTATGACGCCCATACATTCTTTCTTTCTTTCTTTATCGTTCTTTCTTTCACTTTCTTTCTTGGCGTTTGTGAATTCTTTATTTCTGTCTAGATTTTATTCTTTTTTTTCTACTTTTCTTTCTCGTTCGTTCTTTCTTTCGTTTTCCTCTATCTGACATTTTGCTTGTTTCTATCTCTTCTCCGCCCCCTCCCCTTCTCACTAATCAGAGTCCCATAATTTCTCCCATATTTCGTGAAAGGAGCCAACCCCAACGTCAATTCTCTTTCTACCGAAGAGAGTGACAGGAATTCCAGGCGAGATTCAAAATACCTCAAATCATAGTAAAAAACAAAAGAAAAAAAAGTAAAAAAACACGTATATAAACATTTAACACAAGCCTTATCCGCCACTAGTCCCGTTAAGAGAGAGAGAGAGAGAGAGAGAGAGAGAGAGAGAGAGAGAGAGAGAGAGAGAGGTCTTCAAGTATATTGTTTAAAATACAAGTTAATGGGGTGCTTCAAGAACCCCAGTTGACTTAGAAGCAACCGGCAATATAAGACGTCTGACTGTGTTTTGGCAAAGATAAACAGATATTATATCTGCGTGATTACCAACACCTTGTCTCGACAGAAAAAAGTACCGGAAGTTGTATATTTGAGGTCAGGGCACTTCCGGTTATTTTGTTAAAGAAATGCCAAATGGCAGTTTAGTTTGCTTTAGTTTGGTTTATGTGTTTTACGGCATATCAACTATTTTTTGGTTATATATAGATGCATATATATAATACTTTTAATTATTATCTACAGACGTATACGTTTTATCATTGCTAAATCATCGGTGTGAAGATAACTATTCACACCAGTCGCTCGATTCGAACCCGGTAACAAGAGTCACCGTTAACTCCAAATCCAAACGCCCTAACCAATAGCTACACGAAGTGATGAGAGATAAATCCTATTATGCTGAGTAGGCGAGCAACGATAGTCAGCCGTCATAACAGTGTTTAGCAGGAAGGAACTTGCATTTATAGCTTATATTTAACAGCCTGTATTACTCATCATTTTTTTTTATGGAAATCGCTCCAGACAAGGCATGGAGCCACTTGTTTTTAAAGAGTTATCAAGAACAAATGTGATTATCGCAAATACAGGAGATGCCATTTAGCCTTAGTCTTGAAAATACCAAGGTTATAGATAGGAAGAAAACAGTCAACGGGAAGAGAGTTCCACAAGCCTGCGGTTCTTGGAAAGAAGCTACTGGAATAGGTAGCTGTATTAAAATGAAGTATCAAAACTGCTGAGGCATTTTTTAGGCCAGAGCGCGCTAATCCTCGTGCGCTAACTAACAACAACTGACCCTTTGTCTAGTCTCCTGGAGAGTAGGTAAATAAAAATACTTTAACCATGTATCTAACCCTCTGGAGGTAAATAACTTGTCCGTTTGTCCAAGATCGAAAGGTAGTATCTGTTCTCAATATCTGTTCTCAGCATCACAACGATCTCAGAAGTTTTACTATCGATATATTGCGTATATATAAGAAAATATAACAATGCAAAATTACAACTGTATATTAGAGAATATAAATTTATTAGAAGCTGTTTATATAATGAATATGCAAATTAAGAAGACCAAACGGTGTGTGTGTGGACATTTTGCAATTTCCTATATATACGGTATTTCAAAAGTCCTGTTCCGATGGATACTGCACCCTATAGACGGATGTCGTCTTGTCCTTCGGGGCTTGATTCCACCTGTCTGTGGGTTTGTCCTGTGCAGTTCTAGGAGGTCCACCCTCCCAAGTTTCGCCTCCCCTCTTTGGGGAGGAGTAAGTTTATTGCTTACTGCTTGAGGCGCCCCTACCGGGGAATGCCGACGGGGCTGCCCAGGCCATTTTTAATGGCCAGAGTGCTCACTTTCTCGGGCGCTGGCTTTTCAAACCCCACTTACTCGACCCGTCACATCTTACTTGTGGGAGTAAGATAAAACTGGCCTTGTGCCTAACTCCTGCAGAGGAATAAATAAATGTGTTGTATCATAGAATTAAATAAGCATAACCTGTTTTAATGTTAATATAATTAGGAGAGATGGAAAAATCTTAGATATGTATAAGACACTAATTAGTGAGTTTTCCAATGTCAGGAACTGTGGCGTAACGGATATAAGTGCGCAGTGATACTCAGTTCTAAGTGTCAATCTTCTGGTGGTTGTAGGTTCAATCCTTAGTACGGGCGATGCTAAGAAAAAAATCACGAATTACTTAAGACTTCTACCCGGTCATTACTGACGTCACGAGAGCAAGCTACCCACGTTTAATTTAATGAATTCGAAATTCTATAGAGATACCCGAGTTCGACAAGTTTCACATAAAGTCGAAACGCCGTGAGAATAACATCCAAGATGAGAACAGTAGTCCGAATAATCCAAATAATACAAATTGTATATATTATTAAAATCATTAGAGAAACAACGGTCCCCTCCTTCCAATCAGATCTCCGCCATTATCTTTCAGGGATAATCTTTACCATCCTCTCATATACACTCCATTCCTGCCCAACTTCCACTAACCCTAACCCTAACCCTAATCCCACTTCCCGGAGCGCTGACTATTTATTGCCCCGTTTTTATTCAATCTGCCATTTTCTTTGCCTTGGCACTTATTCGCTTCACTCTAGCTGTAAACCGCTCCAACCCCTCTCGAACTTTCCCAACCCAACTCAATTTGCCCCCTCACACACACACACACACACACACACACATATATATACCCCCGGGGCCTGCCCAACATCACGCTATATTCGAATAGTTAGCCTTCTGAAGCGCCACTCAATGTTTGTCGCTTTTCGACCCTGAGTTATCGCCTCCTTATCTGCGAGTTAGTTGAAGCGACGGGGAGAGGGCGTCTCTAGTTAAACAAGTCGCCTGTAATACAAGCTGTTTGTGTCAACAAGGCTCAGTTTAAATGTATTATTTTCGCATCAACAAGTAATCTGCGGTTATCGAGTCGACTTAAATGAAGAGCTATCGCCAAGAGGATCGTAAAAGATTCAGTTTGAAAGGAAGTAGACGAATCTTTTTAAATCTTGGTCGTTTTATTTATTCGGTTTATTTTAGCCGGGTCGTTTCGTACTAGTCGAGGTTACGTCCTCGACTATCATTCCGACACTGGCTTTGTTGCTGTCGGGCTGAGGTATGCTTATGTTCAGCCCTTCGAGGTCCACCCTCCTAGGGCTGATCTTTTCTCTGAGAAACAGGTTTGTTTATTGATAATCGTCTTAGGTGCCTTCTAACGGGAAATGCCGACGGGACTGCTCAGGCATTTTTTGTAGGCCAGAGTGCGTATGTCCTGGTTCGCTGGCCTTTCAAAACCACGCACGACCTTGTGTCTAACCTCCCATTGAGAGATGGTAAATATACTTTGTAACGGATTCGGCGACAAACCCTGAACATGTAGCAGCGATCGTAGATAGCAATCGAAATATGTCAGTCTTCTCGACACATCTGTATTCTAACTGATCGCCGTGGAAACGAGTGGAGCGATTGGCCCAGCCATGCGGGATTTCCTCCACATTTTTGGTCTATTAATAACGCACCACGCCGGGGACAATCGTGAATAGCCTTAGCTCTACGAGCGCTTCTCCATTACCACTATTCGACGAAACGCCTTCAGCCGTGCTCTCGGCCTGCGAAGCCAGCGAGACATCCGATGACACTTCCTGATCTTCCGAATATAGGCTTTATAAATTTGGTGGTTGAAAAAGATTTTCACGAACTTTTAAATTTAAATCATATTTTGTCAAATGTTGAATTATGCATTCATTGAATCTCATTTGGGTTCATTGAACAACATGGCTTTATTTTTTCATCACTCAATTAAAATATCATTCTTTTCAGCGTTCGGCCTCACTCTATCGTTATTTTCATGGAAGGTGCTCGACTAAGCACCAATCTCTGATTTCATCCATCAAACGTTAAACCATCTCGGCCTTACATTCACAGGTTACATGAATTGGAATAAATACATAGAATATACTGCCAAGTCTCTAGCAAAGAACCTCTCACACCTGCCAGTATCCTATATCTCTATAAAGCCACCATTCGCCCATGTATGGACCACTGTTGCCACATCTGGTCTGGTACACCAACCATTACTCTCTCTATCTCTCTCTCTCTCTCTCTGAGACAGTGCGAATAAAATAATCTCTAACCTAATAGGCCCCGCAGTGTCTACCAAGCTTCAGCTCCTGTCCCATCACCGTAATGTTGCATCCCTGTGCTTGTTTTACAAGTACTTCCACGGAATGTGCTCCGACGAACTTTACTGCACATGCGCCCTCTCAACGTAAATATACCTGACCAACCGGGCAAGCAGCAAAATCCAACCCCTTCACTGTAGAGGTCACCCGATGCTGGAAAACCTTCTACTCTAATAGCTTCTTTCATCGAACCGCTTTCCTTTGGAATCCCCTTCCTGCTTCCTGTGTCCTCAACTGTACCATCATTCAGAAATTTAAATGTAATGTAAATAAACATCTTGCTGCACAACTCACCACCTAGAATGCCCATTTAAATCTGACCCGTAATTCACAGTAGCTCCTTACGTTTTAATGACAATATGCATTGTTTGGAGTAAATGAAAAAAAAATGTAAGACATTCACAGCAATAACTCGGGGATCAAAGTAGAAGCGTTCACGTCAAGTAATACTTACTGTTACTTGAGCATTCTATCAAACACTTTGAAGATGAGCCAAAAGACAAGCGCTGTCCATGAGCTCAACGAATGCCAGTAGCTTACAAGTCCGAAATATGAAGAGAATTCAACGCCCGCCTCCAAAACCAGTACTGATCATCATATCGCTAAATATTGAAAAATTATCCGCAACAAAAGAAGAACTTGTTGCAAAACTCTGCCAAGAGAATCAATATATAATATACCAAAATCAGACCGGCATAGTCGAGACCATTGTTGAAGTGGCTTGTTCTCTGCTTGTCTGAGATATAGCCACGTGCAGCTCTATGAGTTCAACTATCCCAAGCTTTACTTTCTCACCCTTTGAGAAGGGGTTAGTTGATTGCTAATCGCCCGAGGCGCCCCTACCGGGAGATGCCGACGAGGCTTACCAGACAATTTTTGTTCGGCCAGAGTGCTCTTCCTCTATGCCACTGGTTTCAAATCCTACTTTCCGACCTTGTGTTACATCTTTCCGCCGTGGGTGAGGGGGGGGGGTGAATGGAAGCATCAGTATAATATTCTCTGCCTACAATAAACCCACCGTGGATCTAAACATCCCCGCTATCATGTGGATGGAATGAGCACCATCATAGAAAGACCACATGAGAAACACGGAGCAAAAAATGGGACAGTATCCAGAAGAACAAGAAATCAACGTTCTACCACAACTCAAAGGAACTTTCTTTTCTTCCTCCGTGTGCCTAACGTCAGGTGTAATTCCCATGAACAGAGTTTCTTTCCAAGAACTTTCCGTCTGTGGAACACATTACCGCAGGGCTGCTTCTCTGCAGATTACAACATGGTCGTCTTCAAACCCAATGCCAACAAATACTTGCCATAAACCGTCCTCATAAGTAATCAAACTTTGTTCATTCCATTCTATAAAAATTAAATATTTTTAGGCGACCACCTTGGGAAAGAAAGAAGAAGAAAGGAAATACCACGTGTTTTTTATAATCACGTGGTATCATAGAACCGCTCTCTTCATTGTTAAAAGGCTCCAGAGTAGGGGGGGGAGTTCTACTCGAGAAACAAGCCGCAACAGAGCATGTTTTGTTACCCCTTCCAACTTCCCGTGAGAGTTGTCTGAAACTCCAATTGCAATAATTTATCATTTCAATCCTCTCATAATATTCTTCATCATTTAACTGACAATCCATCCATTTTGATAACCCTTATCCTCTAGTTCCTTTTGACCTTAATAAGTGGTAACTCATTAGTGAAACAAAAGAAAATAACACAATAAACGACCCTACAGTCATATATAGCGATGAATATAATCTTTTCGGTGAAATTGAGCTCTGGGACACATTATCACAGGACTGCCTCCCTGCTGATTACAACTTGGTCAACTACAAAATCCAATGTCAACAAATTATTGTCATAAACCGCCACATAAGAAACCAAACGTAGGTTATACCACTAATCGATGGTAGTACTATCATAGTGGTCCTCATTTTCGGCTGATAATCATTGTTTCTCATTAACTTTTATCCTCGAGTGGCTGTTGGCCTTGATGAGTGGTGACCCCAATAGTAAAAAAAAAGAATTAAAGAATGAAAAAAGTATATAGGAAAAAAGCCTTATGGGAACAAGCGTTGATCAACCCACATTTAGTTTAATAATAGATTGTTTGTGGAACACATTGCCGCGGGACTACTTGCTTACCGAGTACAACTTGGTCGTTCTAAAAGCAAATATCAACAAATTCTTGTCATGGACCGCCCATCCGCTATATAAACGGCAGTTGTCTGTATGTTTGTTTGTTTGCTGTATGTCCAGCTACTCCTCAAAAACCACTCGGCAAACTGTCAACAAGTTGATATCTTTAAGACCGAACAACACCTGGGATCATAATATCTCAAAATTACAACAAAAATATTTTGCTGAGGGTCAACGGGGCCAGTCTTTGGCAGCGGGTCTGTTTTTTTCACGCTTTCTCAATGTTATTTACTACTAATTTGGAAATCAGCTAATGTAATTATGTAATAATAAAATTTCTTTCAACCTACTTATTCTTGTGTACATGACGTCACAGTAATAGGTATATGACGTCATTGTTATAGGTTTTGCATTTTTTTTCTTTTCAAAATTTTTTTTTTTTCCAAAATTTTTGTTTCTTTTTCACAAAAGTGATTTTAGTAGTGCTCTGGATGCCTCCTTTATTTTCTATGTACTCGACATTGTCCGGGAGAAAAGAGATCAATATCCTAGATAGAGCTACTGCAGTGATAAGTTTGTATAATATTTTAACGCCATGTACGTTTCTCTTCGGACTATTGTGCAGATGAAAAGGAGGAGGGATCAGTAAGAGTGATTTCAGTAGTGCTCTGGAGGCCTTCTTGACTTTCTAAATACTCGGCGCTGTCTGGGAGAAAAGTGCTCAATATCCTAGATAGAGCTACTGTATTTATAGGTTTGTATAGTATTTTAATGCCATCTAGGATTCTCTGATGTCATCGTTATAGGTTTTGAATTTTTACAATGAAATACATTTTTTTGGGGGGGGGGGGATGGTTCTTTTTTCTTCTTTTTTAAACTAAATATATTTCTATGTATAGGGGGAGGGTATAAAAAAAATTGGGGGGGGGGGCGAATATATATTTTTTCTTTTATATCAAAAATATTTATATGTATGGGGGAGGATGAAAAATGTTTTATTTTCTTTGGTGGGGGATAACATTTTTTTTTTCTTTTTCATTAAAAATATTAATATGTATGTGGGAGGATGGAAAAAAATTTTTTTTTGAGGGGATCATAAAATTTTTTTTTCTTTTTTAAACTAAAAATATAGCATGTGCACATGGGCGGCAATAAGTACGTATATATCATGCGCACCAGGGTGGTGATAGGTATGTATTTAGCATTCGCTCCGGGGCGGCGATCGGTACATATATAGCACGCGCACCGGGGCGGCGATAGGTACGTATTTAGCATTCGCACCGGGGCGGCGATAGGTACGTATTTAGCATTCGCACTGGGGCAGCGATATGTACATATTTAGCATTCGCACCGGGCCGGCGATAGGTACGTATTTAGCATTCGCACCAAGGCGGCAATATGTACATATTAAGTATTCGCACTGGGGCAGCGATAGGTAGTTATGTAGTATGCACACTGGGGCGGCAAGAGGTACGTATTTAGCATTCGTAACGGGGCGACGATAGGTACTATTTAGCTTTCGCACCGGGGCGGCCATAGGTACGTATTTAGCATTCGCACCGGGGCGGCGATAGGTACTTATATAGTATCTGCGCTTGGGCGGCGATAGGTACGTATATATAATGTGTTCACTGGGGCGGCGATATGTATGTATATAGTATGCGCACCGGGGTTGCGATAGATATGTATATAGTATGAACACTGGGGCGGAGATAAGTACCTATATAGAAGGCGCAGATAGAGGTGGTACTTTTTATAGAAATATGTCATACTATTGCCCTGGGCAACGTAGGAGAAATGGTGAGGAAGAAACGGCTTTCGCAAATGGCAAAATTAGAAAGTAACGGTGAAATGGGGCGACGAATGGATGGAAAAGTTGGAAAGATAAAGAGACGGCTATAGAGAGAGGGGGAGAAATAGAAGTTTGAATATAAAGATGTTACACACACGACTTTTCTTCAATTATATGTTTTTATGACCCAGAGCAACGTCGTGTAGCTCAACTAGTAAGTAATCAAACGCAGTTCAGACCATTAATGAATGTTAGTACTCCCATAGTGCTCCTCATCATAGCCTCTATAAGTGGTGATCTAATAGTACAAAAAAAAGCAGAAACGGACATTGTTTCCTCGGTAGAGAGAGTAATTGTCTCTTTATCAAATTCTTTCAGACCATTTTTGGGACTCATATGATGATTGGCACCACTGTCAGCTTTATTAATGTCTGTCTGTGTGTTTGAATTGTTTACGGAGATGCCAGGAATTCCTTATTGAAACGTCATTACAAACAAAATAGACGCGAACCCCCCGTTTAATTATGATTGTCGATAAAATCGTTTTAAACGCGAGAAAAAAAATAGGGCCCTATAAAAATGAAGTCAGTAAAAACGAATTTCTAAAGGTCACGAAGAGATGATAGAAAAGGAGGAAGATACAATAACGAATGAAAAGGGAAAGGGCTTCCGTGTATACATATATACATATATAATTTATTATTTTATTTATATATACGTTTACTTTTGGAAAAGTAATATATATATATATATATATATATATATATATATATATATATATATATATATATATATATATATATATTCAGTATTTACTTTAACAGTGCTTACTACGCGAGCAGAGCTCAGTAGTTGTATAAAATATATTTATGGTAAGTAAGCTCCACAGAAACGTTCATATTTCATTCCCGAAGG
>OY744539.1:5293777-5311277 GCA_963556195.1 Sepiola atlantica | reverse complement strand
TGTGTAGAAGTCTTGCCTAATCAAGTAAGATTTACTATAAATAAAAGAGTCACACACATTAGGTCACTGTGTAGAAGTCTTGCCTAATCAAGTAAGATTTACTATAAATAAAAGAGAAAACATTTTTTGTCTTACTTCTCAACACCGACATATTTCCATTTTTTGCATTGTGATAGCCTTCTAATACTCCTCTATATAGTATTAAACATAATGCTTCAAGCAAACTACCTCTCCTTATTATATATATATATATATATATATATATATATATATATATATATATATATATATATATATATATACGATGTTCACAAGAGGCAATCGTCAGCTGTTGCTTATGCTTTAATTTAGATATTAATATAGAAATAAGAACCAAGCCACGAAAGTAGCAACGTTTAACGATTGTCTCTTGGGGGCATGAAACCGGGTGCAATGTTAAAAATGTGTGCTGAGTTGTAATATTAAGAATTATACAAGTGGGACCGATAAAATTCTACCGACTTGCTTTACCCTCCCGTTAGTCTCTCTGAACCTGTGACAAATAAATTCACTTTCTCGAACCCAGTATACACGCGAAGAATTCATTCCATCCTCTAGGGCGCTGGTTTCAAATCCCACTTTCCCGATCTTGTGTCACATTTTTTCGCCGTGGGAGGGAGATTAAAAAAAATTCTACTCCCTACTTCTTTGGAGCTGTTAAATATTAAAAAATAATATACGATTTCATTGAATAAATATAAAGTTTAATTTCCTTTTTTGTTTTTCGTAAAAGGCAAATATGTCATTTATCTGACTTCGGCTTACAATAATGCAATCGTTCATTTTCGGTAATTCCCGTTATTCGGACGCAGATTACTGGTTTCTCCATTGTAATATTTACTGATGCAATTCATTGTTATCGAGTTTCTTTAGTAACATTTTTGCGTCATTGTTTTCCTTTAAAGTTTATTGATACCATTTATATAAATATATAATTATTTAATAAAAACTATTTAATTATTATCTACATACGTATACGTTTCATTCTTACAGAATCAGTAGTGTAGAGATAGCCGTTAAAACCAGTCGCACAGTTCGAACCCCGGAACAAGACTCGCCCCAACCAATGAGTCTACCTTCAATAGTTACGAACGAGATGAGAAATAAATCCCAGTTATGTGTCAAGATGGCGGACAACTATAGTCAGTCATCATAACAGTAATCAACAGGAAGAAACTTGCATTCCTCGTTAAAAAAAAGTAGAGCACTGTAAAATGGTAGTAGTAACACAGCGTAGCGTCACTTGCTTTATGCATCGTTCCTTCCCTTATAGAAGTTTGAATGCCTGTACGCTTTCGCCGCCGTTATTGTGTTAAAATTATCATTGTTTATAAGCTGTTCAGAACTGGCCTAGCGGTTAGCGACGTTGGACTGTAGGTTGAAAAAATACTTGTAGTCCGGGGTTTCGAATCGTGTGACCGGTGGTGAATAGTCGTACTTCTATGCTGATGAGTCTTGATTGAAAAGAGACGAAACGTATACGTCCATAGATAAACAATAACATATATATATATATATATATATATATATATATATATATATATATATATATATATATATATATAATGTTTGATCCGTGAAGGATGGAGTATTTTAGTAGAAGAAATCGAGTAAGAGAGCGCAATGCAATGCGGAACAAGAATAACTTTAAAAAGAAAAACAAAAACTCAAGCCAATATTTTTAAGTCATCAGTATTATAATTTATTTCATCCCGGAAAAAAACACATCAGGTACATAATTCATAGCTTATCACTTGTATACTGAATAATGAGAGAGCTTACACTGTTTTGGTAATCACAAAGGGAAGAGGGAAGAGGGAGGGGAAGGAAGAGTTTATCACCCCACATGGAAGGGTCACTAGTAGCAAACAGCAGCAGCCAAAGAAAATCCTGAAATGTAGCAGTTATATTTTGTTGGACTCATTTCATATTCTATGTATGCGTTTTGTACGAGTTTGTTGTGGTGAATGGTTTATGAGTGTGTTGTTTTGGTGAATGATGGTCAATGAATAAGACTAGCAATGTTAGACAGTCATTTAATATGTCAAAGGTGACCTGCCTGTATCCCGCCCCCATCTTTTTGGCCTTGTGCCACATTTTACCCGTATTTATTTTATATGTAAATAACTATTCACTATTTTCTTTTCGCGTAAGCTAATGTTCCAACGTGGAGTGATTGGTCTATTATCCAATGACAACACTTAGCGTGGGACGTACATCCGCTGAACTACTTTGATATTTTATCCCGTTTCTAAACCAGTTGGGTCTTAAGATGTCATACCAAGCGGACGTGAGGCGTGCCCGCCCAACTCACAGCGCCATGGAATCCTTTCATAACATTTGACGTCAAATATTATCTTAACCTCTTGCTTTTTTTGTTGAGCGAAGACGTGAAGTTGACACAAACATGGTAGAATGGATTTTTTCATCAATTTACCTTTTGATTAAATATCTGTTGTCTATACTGGTGACCGCGGTAACATGCGAACTTCTGACAGCTTTATCATTCTTCCTAATTTTTCACAAAGCAAACACCTAGGGGCCGTTGAAGTTCTATTTCGCCTTAATTGTTCTTAAAAAAAAAATCCGATTCAGCGAACATTGATTTCACCTTTCGAAGACTATCAGTCACATAAAACAAAATTAACAGTAGGGAAACCGCAGTGTGATTTAAACAAATAAAAAAATGAAGAAACAACAATGAAAATAAGAATCAGATTCGCTTAAATTGCTCAATCTTAAAATGGTTTAAAAACAATTTGCATCGAATGTAAGTAATACACTTTTCTTGTTTGTCTTGATTTGGTATTGTCGTGCTGTTCAAGAGAAATATTTTAATTAGCATGCACCAAAATAATTATAGAGGAATAATGTTAATAAAAATTCCATACTTTCAGGTCAATATTAATAATATTAGAACTACATATTTTCAAATTAAGAGCAACCCGCCATCTTGTTATCCGTCATGTGATTCTTGTTCATCATGTAATACCGCCATTTTTTATTCTGATCACGTGAGTGCCGATTTAAAACTACGAGCCGTATTTTGGCGGTTAGACAATTACTCCAAAATGGCTTCTTTAAAGGCGAGTCGGCCATATTTGAAAGAATTCTCTTTTTATACCCTCAC
Organism: Sepiola atlantica; assembly: GCA_963556195.1. Taxonomy (NCBI): domain Eukaryota; kingdom Metazoa; phylum Mollusca; class Cephalopoda; order Sepiida; family Sepiolidae; genus Sepiola; species Sepiola atlantica. The sequence continues at coordinate 5,308,108 of OY744539.1, read as the reverse complement.
CTTATTAAGCGGATGATGACTGTTTAACCATTTTGTAGCTCAATTTTTCCTTTTTCGTTTCTTTTCTTAGTTGGTCATTTAAACAACGTTTTGTGTACCTTTTTAAAAAACTTTCGATGAAAAAAAAAAGAACTCTTCAATCTCCTTTTATGCTTCCCGGAAGTGAATTACTTCCCCTTGTTCATTCTTTCTTTTAAACAACCATAGTTCTCGTAGAGACTCGATTCCTGCGTAATTCTTGGTATGGTAAAGCATACCCAGACTTCTTAAACGCATTAATTTCTATTCATTCAATTAATTCATTACAAAACTGTTTTTTTCGCCGAGAGATTGCATGTGAGAAGTTTTTGTTATGGAAGTTTAGAAACATATTTTTTATCATCTTTTCCAAATTCTACCCCATCCCCAATAGGAGAATTTCTTCATGCTGAATTTTGTATCTTTCGTGCTGACTCCCAGATTCATCCTTTTACATATTCTTTTTCAAGTGAATTATCGCTTGCTGAAATTCCTCTTTAGTAATTATGAGCAGCAGTTCGATCACAGCAAACAAACACATATACTCCATTATACTAATATATCGAAAGTTTAACTTTATCTTGGGTTGTTCATAGAAATTAGGTCGAAGCCATTCACATAATTGTCGTCAAAACGACCAGCCAGATCGGACCCCTGCGGAGACCCCCACCGTAACTTACCGCACAAAAAGCATTCCTCACTCGAGTCAGTAGGCGATACTGCCAGAATAGTGATTTAGGATTCGATGATGTCTGTCCTGACACGAATTATATCGGTTGATCATGAATACGCACACACACACACACACACACACACACACACACACACATTTATATATATATAATCTTCAGACGTTAGCAGCTACTGTTAAAACGTCAAAATATCACCTAATAATCAGTTCATACATATCTAATAAATCTCGCTCTCCCCTTCTCCCTATATATTTTTCTGTCTTATTCTCTCTCTCTCATATATATATATATATATATATATATATATATATATATATATATATATATCTATATATATATATATATATATATATATATATATATATATATATATATATATATATAAACGTATGAAAAACAGAAAAAAATCAATAAAACACAGGAAGAAATAAAAAAGAACGGAAAATTTCACCGGTTTCGTTCCGATCAGAAAAAGTCTAAACGAAGCCTGTCGAATGTCCAGTTTTTAAAAGTTTTTTTTAACTCTTTCCTGTGTTTAATTGGTTTTCGTTTTTGTTTTTCATACATTCTGTCTTCATGAGCTTTCATTTTATGATATATCATATATTTTTTTCAGACGGTTGCAAGATTCGAACTCAGTTACAGAATTACCCTAGACTCCGCAAGCAAACAAGCACTCTAACCAAAGGTCACGAGAAATTACCACGTAAAGAAAAGGAATTAAGTTCTATTTATGCAAAGCAGGCACAGACAGTAGATTATCGTGAGAGTATTCAACGAACGTTTACGGAACATGCTATATAGCTACGTGAACGTCTATTTTTAACTCCCCGAACAGGGCTCAACTTCAATTTCTTAAAGGGGCTTATAAGAATGTTTATTTAAATAAATATTAAATTATTTTTACCTACATACGCCGGCGTTTGAAGCTTCCGCTATCCTCAGTGTAGGAGATAATAATTTCAGACGGCCACAAGATTCGAACCCAGTTACAGAATCACTGTAACTCCGCAAAGCAAGCGCTCTAATAGCAAGAAATATATATATATATATATATATATATAAGTAAATTTCGTGTACAACAGAATCGTAGGATTAATTTTAGAGGAAGCATTATTAAAATCAATGAAACAGACGAGTGGAAAAAAAATAAAAGGAAAATTGTTAAAATTACCTTAAGGCCTTATCGTCTGACCCTCAGACGATAAGGCCTCAGACGATAAGGGTCAGACGATAAGGCCTTAAGGTAATTTTAACAATTTTCCTTTTATTTTTTTTTCCACTCGTCTGTTTCATTGATTTTAATAATGCTTCCTCTAATATATATATATATATATATATATGCTTTCTTATGGGTGAATCGCTTTGGTAGTGGAAATTATGGTTTAAACTTAGCGTAATGCAATACTCTCCAGTAAAAAGAATTACATCTTCTAAGTTAACGATAGCATAAACGTTTACACAAATGAAAGAAAACTGATGGTTGGTAGCGATCTGGCGTCCGTGTTTCGAATTTCGGGATTGAGACGCATGCTACATCCAGCCACACAGATGAGAAACAACTGTCTATGGATGAGTATTGATTTACTCCTCTTCAGGAGTTAGGCACAAGGCCAGTTTTTATCTTACTCCTACAAGTAAGATGTGACCCAAGGTCGGGTCGGGAAAGTGGGGTTTAAAAATTGCCTGGGCAGCCCCGTCGGCATTCCCCGGTAGGGGCGCCTCAGGCAGTAAGCAATAAACTTACTCCTCCCCAAAGAGGGGAGGCGAAACCTGTGAGGGTGGACCTCCTAGAACTGCACAGGACAGACCCATAGACCGGCGTAAATCAAGCCCCGAGGGCCAAGACAATACCAGTCTATGCGGTGTAGTATCCATCGGAACAGATAATACACTTTGATCTTAGCCAAAAGACCAAGAAGTTATTTATCTACCTCCCACAAGGAAAGATGTGACACAAGGTCTGGAAAGTGGGATTAGATAAGCCAGAGCTCGAGAGGTGAGCACTCTGGCTACTTAAAAATTGCCTGTGCAGCCCCGTCGGCATTCCCCGGTAGAGGCGCCTCAGACAGTAAGCAATAAACTTACTCCTCTCCAAAGAGTATCCATCGGAACAGATACTACACTTTGATCTTAGCCAAAAGGCCAAGAGACATGCCTATGAGTAGACATTATAATATAAAGTATAGTCATCTACACACGCATACACAGAAATAGAATTTTTAAAAATAAGGTGTTAAAAATCTATACATTTTAATACTCCTAACATTTCTCACTGAACTTTCTACGATGAAAACAAATGAACATTGATTCTTATTGATAACTTTCAATCAAATGAACATTTTATAATTAAGTGGGTTTTGATTACGACTTTTCTGAACTGTGGATAATTGTCAGCCCTGAAATAATCGATTCAGACTTCCTAATTGCTTCAGCTAATGAATGCCCCTTAACCTGTATGCACTCTCAAACCATGAACTAACGTTCTTTGTTTACATACCTATGTAAACTTACATATTTAAATAAATATGAAATATCTCTTTTGTGAACTTATGATTTTGTACGTTTTATTTTGCTTGTGTTTATCATATGACATTTCCCTCGCTCTCCCACACAACTAAAGTATTATCTAAAACTGTTTTCATAAAAACCCTTCCTTAAAATCGGCTCTCTCCAAAAGATGTCAACCAAAAACAAGAATCCTTAAAAATGTCTCTCCAAAAATAAAGTAGTAGTAGTAGTAGTAACCGCGTAAGAAAAGGAGAATAAAAAGAGGATGTAAATAAATAAATGACGTAAATATAAAAGAAAGGGAAAACTTGAAACTTACAGAACATTATAAAAATCGTAATATAAGGTTACGATCCGGAAGCTGGAGTACACAGACTCTACGCTACCCTTCATCACTTCATCCTATCGTATCTAAAAATGTAAAAGTAAAGTGGTCGACCGTAGTCGAGGGCGACGCGAAGGCTTCCTTTTAATTAGTTACTACACGGAGATGTAGGATTACTCCACTTACCCTTGATCCTCACTCTATTATGCTGAGTGTTTAGCAAAGAGGCATCAAGAACCCTGGTCTCCTGGCCCATTAACGAGCACTATTACCATTATTCGTTAAAACCCATCAATTTTTCTTTTTACGTTGCATCGTGATAACTTTTTCTTTCTTTTTCGAGTGTCCTTCAAACCTCATTCTGTTCACGTAGAGTATTGCGATAACCCATAATATTTTTTCGGTGAAAGATTCTGATCACGTGCACCAGAATTACATTTTGTTACATAGTTCTTTGATATTAACTATTGATCTAATTAAATTCATACCTTTTTTTTTGCTGGCCAGCGACGCCATGCGTGCGTGTGTTTCTGCCTTCCCCCAAGATCGAGTATATTTCTGTTAGCTGAAATAAAAAATCGAAAACAGCTTCTTAGAACATATAGTATTTATTCAATCGAATTATCGCTTCGTAACTGAAAGGTCAAATAGGGAATAGGGGCTAGAGAGAGAGAGAGAGAGAGAGAGAGAGAGAGAGAGAGAGAGAGAGAAAGAGAAAGAAAGTAAGGATTAATTATGTGTTAAGCGCATTGCTTAATTATACCATTATTTCGTCAGACCTTTATCAAACGCGTATTCTAAGTTCAGCTGCTTCTCTCAAACTACAAAGACTGAAACCTGCAACTTTCGCTGTCGTCATGCTTGACGTCAAATCCGGTTAAATATCATCGACTTTTTTTCCCCACGAGATTTGGTGTATCATAATTTAATTGTCCATTTTGGGACCCCTGTCTGAAACGTTTCCTGTTTTCCAACAAAACCACAATAAGCGATATGTACTAGCTAACATCTACTAGCAAACGTATCCACGTCAATATTAAAAAATACATAAAAAATGTCTGACGATAAAAATTTATTTCCCACGTGAGAGTTCTACTCTAGGAGAGATTATTCACAATTATTTCTTTTTTTCTAGAAAGTAAATGCCAATTATAATCAGAATTATAAGATTAAATTTCGCATATTTCGATTCTTCAAATATATTTTCACTTTTAATAGATTTATTGTTTGCCTCAGACTATGAAATGACTATAAAATTGCACTCAATTGCACTTTAAACTTGCGCTCAAACAATTCACGTAAGCTTTTCGTAAAAGAATAATAATTGTAGATTTTCTTTTTCTCTTAAAATCTGAAATTTAATTGAATTAAATTATGTAAGCAGCAACTCTCTGCCATATTTGTTGTTATTGTTTTATTTAATTTTGTTTGCAACTTTTCGGGCCAAGATTTTGACATTTTACTTGCATGATTTTGACATTTTGCTTGCGTGATAATTTTATGGAACAAAAAATAGAAAATTTCCCGCCAGTGGAAATCACTTCCAGATCCGAGATGCAAGTCTCGCTCCCCCACACCTTACACATAGATATTTCACCGGAATTCTCTGATGAAACTAACTAAATCGATATATAAAGTTGGCGAAGTGGATGCTGGCGCGGACTAACGCCTCGACGTACCGTGTTCGAGTCTTGCCGTTGTTTATGGAACCACTTTCACTAGGGATGTTGAGATCCTTCACATGCCCCCACCCCCAGGGAGTAACTGATTCTAAAAAGGATTCTGGGAAACTGATGCCAACGATAGAATCAAACAGATTATAAGAAGAACTTAAAATGCTGATTCATACGAAAAAAAGTAGTTCAATAACTTAATAAGTTACCCTGATTGGGAGAAATATTTCAAAATATAATTCGCGTTTATATATATATATATATATATATATATATATATGTGTGTGTGGAAAATGAAAAAGAAAGAAACAAAATTATTTATATATTCATCAACGTTTCGTCTTTATTTAAAGACTTTCTCGAGATGATTGATTTGAAGAAATAACATACAAGTACAAGATCTGAAAATATGTGGTTCGTTTTTCAAATATTGTACTTGTATGCTATGTTTTTTTTTCAAATCGTAGAAGCGTAAAAGTTTCCAAAAATATCACCCCCCCCCCCTAAAATAAGCAAAAAAACAATCATTCTTCCAATTGTCCCCCCAAATGCTGGACGGAGTTAACAAAAAAATAGTGAGTTGTAGTTTTATGTGATTAATTATTTTTTTTTTAATTCGTATTAATCTCAAAAGCTAATACTTTATATCTATCTATCTATCTATCTATCTATCTATCTATCTATCTATCTATCTATAATTATAAGTATGCTTAATTCGTTCTTTTCACAGCCAAAAATGGCAGACAATGAATTGTCTGCATTTTTCGACCTCACAAATGAGTGAGTAAAGTAAAACAAATTGTTTGGGACTAATTTCAAATTCACCATAAATAATTTTTAAGGAAATGCAGTTGGAAAATTAGTCCCAAACAATGCATTTGGGTTTACTTACTCATTTGTCGAAAAAATCAGAAAAATGCAGTCGATTTATTGTTCGCCATTTTGGCTGTGAAACGACGAATTAACCATACATATTAATCATTAACTTATTTATATCCAGAGACAAACTTGTTTTGCTTTTGGAAGGACCATCAGTGCGGATAAAAATTAAATATTTTAAGGCGACAAGTTTAGGAAAATCAGGGAAGTTCTACTCGGCGAACAAGCCATAGTATTTTTTTGTTGCAACTCTCAACTTCCCGTGTCGCAGTTAAGAAGCTTACAGCATATTGCCAAACACCGCAATTATATTTGACTAAATGGAACATACAACATATTTCATCTTTGAAACTGGCTGATAAACATGCCGTACTCGTTTGGTACCGTAGTATTTCGGTTTCTTCTGGAACCATCTTCGGGGGTGGGTATCGAGTAAAGAACATACATTCTTGAATCTTTTAGTGGGTAATTTGCCGTTAATCGTTAAGATTAGTCGTAGTATTAACAGAGTATTAGTATGAAAGGCATTTTAGGACGTTTTTACTGTTTTCGAAAATAATTTTATTAATTGATGGCTTTTTAGTTTTTGTATGTAGGGCTTCTACTATCTGTAGTTTTATTTTATTATTTTCATATTCTAATATGGTTGTACTATCTACGAGAATTCTTCGAAGTTGAGAGGGGCAGCTACTAGGCACAAGGAGTCTAAATGTAGGCTATATTTACTTTAATTTAGTTCTATTCAAAGCCCTTCGTAAAAATTCAGATAAATCCGATTTTTGTCAAATTTTAATCATAGGTATTAAACGTCAATTAATAAATATCCCCCCAAATTTCAGCTTCTTTGAGTATTTTAAAGGAGTTTTAGCAGGTATACTATAGACACAACCGTGTAATTTAAAATTGAAATATATCAGCAAATATAACCATCTCGAACGCGATTGCATCACGTAGGCAGTTTATGAAAATCAGGAATAATAAAGGTCTAAGGATCGACCCGCATTAATGTGATGTTATTTAGATGACTTTTCTTTTAATTAATAAACATTTGATTATAATAAATACTCGCCCAGTAATAACGTACGAATTAATTTTCTTAAGATGAGCTTCATGCCACACCTTGTCAAAGCTTCACCTATATTATCCAATGCATTCGGAGATGATCGTTAGGATATCCACAATAGAACGCGATTTCCTAAATCCATATTGTTTGTCAGAGAGAAGTTTAGCCTTTTCCAGATGGCGGACTATCGCTAGATTGATGAACTATTTAAAGATTTTATCAAAGAGCGGGAGGAGACTTATGGGGCGATAATTTTGCGGGTCAGTTCTTTCACCAAAGTTCTTGAAAACGGGTACCACAGAGGGAAATTTGCAGCTGTCAGGAAAGCAATATTCCGCAAGGCATTTGTTGTAGACTTTTGAGAGTATGGGGGTAATCACAACAGAGCATTTTTTTTTATTACTATAGTAGGGATACGATCAGATCCATATGCTTTGGATGTGTAAAAGTTCTTTCTGATATCCATGAAAATAGCAAGAGGTGATGATTAGATCATCAAGAGTGGTTTCTGTCTGCAACGGGAAAAAAGGAAGGAGTGGTTCAAGTCCAAGGTGGAGTTTAAGGCGAACCCTTAGGTAAGAAGTTCAGCCTTATCTGTTGCAGTGAACGCGACATCATGGTGGTAGAATTATTGTTCACCAAAAGATTCTCCAGAAATCTCGAGTTTCTAATTTCTGCGACTCACTGCATTTTCTTGTCATCTTGGTTTGCCTACATTTAGCTGCGGCTATTACACCTTTACAATGTTTTCTTGATGCTATAATTTTTCGTCTATTCATAACTGATGGCGGTTGAATTGGCGGAATATTTGCTGCCTCGAAATTAACCACTAGGGAGAGTCGGGCTTATAGAATTTCCGCGTGGAACCAACCGCTTCTATGCCTGCTTGGACGTATTCTGTTACCTTATTTTCGCACTCTTCATCAGGGAGAGAAACAGTTTTATTCCATGCGGCATCTCTAACCTGAGAGATTCCTAATCAGCCCGTTTATAATATCTCGTTGTTTTAAGTAACAGCGCTTCGGTTTGGGGTCGAAAGTTTAACGTGATATCAACTATATTAACGTGATATCAACGATATGGACTATAACATCTGACACATAATCCCCTAGCAGTGTTGTAAAGAATAAGGTAAGAAGTGAGGCTTGCTGATCTTCACGATCTGGGAGGCGTGTTAGGAAAGTCACAGTTTGTGAAAAGAGGATGTGCAATAGAGAAACTATCTGTGTAGTTCTAGAAACCAAACCAATCTCTGCGGTGAACATTAATATCCCAAAATACATGGATTTGGGCACTCAGGTCTAAGGAAATTGCTGCGTCTACACTATCGGAGACATAGTCGAGTAGGGTATAGTTATGGGTCTGAGACGAACAGTAAAGGAAATATAGATAATTACACTGTATTTTAGGGTAAATCTAAAGCACATGTACGCCTGAGCATCTGATTCTAGACTAAGTTCTCTAGTCAGTGCGAGGGTGTTACTCCGAGCCTTGCATATGTTTGTCAGAGTCTTTATGGGAGAGTGGAACGTATGCTGGAATATTAAAATAATTAGAGTTCTCAGCCCTCGGATATTTGTGAAATATAGCCTCAAGAGATGAGTAGATTTTTTTTGGAAGGGGGGGGGCATCTAGTTTGATCGGTTTTTTATTGTCACAAGTTCATATAAATGCGTATGAATCAGAATGGTACAACTTTGTTGACCGGCTTGATTCTGGTGTCGGTATTCTTTCAGGAAGGACCACGTAATTGCTGCAAACATCCCTAAATGAAAGTGGTATTATGGAACCGACTAGATTCGAACTTGGCACACCCAGGTCGTCAGTCCCCGTCGTTATCCACTTAACCACCGTCTGGACAAAGTAGGTGTTAGTTGAATATCAGAAAACAAAGTTTACAGAAGTAGACTATAAGCTGAGTTTTAATCTATGGGTTGTGGCCTTGGGAAAGTGTCCCGGAGATAAGTGCTGGCTCTCTTTCCATGCGCGACATGGCACTGCAGTTATCCCGATATCATTCAGCTGTTAATAGAGCAGCTGATTTTAGCGCTACTTAAGAGTTAGTGCTCCTGTAATACCAGTTTCCTTTTTCCTTCTTCATTTTTGTATTTTTTTAGGGGGATGAAAACTCCATGGAGCTTATATTCATTTGTGGGCAAATCGACGTAATGGTCAGAGGATATTTATAGTTACAAACATGACTCTTATTATCATAGATAAGAGTTAGAATCCAGCCATAAAACTACAAACTATATTAGGATATGAAGAACTTTGAGTACGAACGTGAATTAGTGGTTATAGCTTTTCACTCCTTGTAATGGGAACCCAGCTGTAGCTATATTGTATTAATACTCCTGGGCGTACTACTTTAGGTGTAATGGTTTGAGGTGGGGAGGGAGTTTTTTTTTCGATTAATTAATGCGAGGCAGGTTCTATGCACTAGAATTTGTTATGGAGAAAAGCGTTAATTATGGAGTAGGACATACTAGTAGGAAGATTCCTCATGATATGACCAACTAACGAACTAGCTATATAGGCTGTTTTAACCTATTAAACTATTAAATACTATGTGTATTTTTAGTTTTTAGGATTTAGGTTTATTAAACCACAAATAAATAATAATAATAATCATAAGATAATTAAAAAAATAATATTAAAGATATGGTGAAATTTTGCATAGTTCATTTTACTTTATTTCTGGGTTTACCTTATATCCACATGGTTTCTGGGTTTACCTTATATCCACATGGTTTCTGGGTTTACCTTATATCCACATGGTTTCTGGGTTTACGTTATATCCACATGGTTTCTGGGTTTACCTTATATCCACATGGTTTCTTCCTTTAAATGAAAATAATAAGAATATCTAACAGCCTCGCAGTTGTTGATATCTCTTTTTAGTGCGGACCCATCGTTTTAAAAGGGGCTGGCTCTAATGGTTGACCGCTGTTTCGTATTAATTTGTTTTAAAATGATAAAGAAAATACTTAATTAGGTTTTTTACCATTCAGATTATTAATTAATAATTTTAATATGAATTTTTCATTAGCCTATTGAGCTTTACTGGTTTCTTTTTCTATTTGAAACTTTGATTGATACTATGGAGGCCTTACTCTGTTGTTTTTAACTGAAATCACTGCTGCCGGATACTTGATGTCATTGTTTTTTTATTGGAGGGTATCATTTGTCTTTGCTGCCTTTTTCTTCACGTGAGTCTATTCCATACCCCCTGAATTATCAGAATTTCATCAGATCTCGTCTTTTGAGTTTCCTCAAGGTTTTTGAAGTCAACTTATCGTTTTGTTTTTTACTTCTGTGTTTTTCTTCTGCCTTTGGACTGTATGAGCTGTTTCTACAACTCAACCATATATTTCTATTATTCGCTGATGACTAACGGATAGACTTCCGAACTGTAATTTTTGTTTCATCCGCCAAGAAACACGTGTAGGGCTACACACAGATTAGCATAGAAAACGGATGTTTTTTGTACGTAAGACAGAAAATGCAAATGATAATTCCCCACTGAAGTGAAAAAATAAAAAATTGAAGGAACTCATATTAATTATGTCTTTTAATTGCTTCTTACATTGACTTGGAATTGAATTAATATAATATAATATATGTGCTCTGAATTTTGTAATAAATCTTCATTGAGCTTGTATTTGGAAATTTTCTGATACTGTAAGGAATATAAATTTAAAAACATATTTTCCTTATAAAAACTCAATAATATATATATATATATATATATATATATATATATATATATATATATATATATATATAAAGAAGTTTAAAAAGAAGAAGAAGAAAGAGAAAAAATCGGCAGTTAGCTTATGAACGCTGATTAGAAACGCTGTGAGTTAAAAAAAGAAGAAGAAGAAAGATATAAAGAATAGACGGTTAGCTTATGAACGCCAATTCGAAATACTGTGAGTTAAAATAAAAGAATAAAGAGAAAAAATCGGCAGTTAAGCTTATATACACTGTGAGTGGGCAAGGAATCTTAGTATTTATAAAAGAAGGACTAAAAGCATACATATGTATATATATATAATTAAAAAAATTTTTAAAGAATATTTTGATATGTTGATATTTTTTATATTTTTAATATAAAACTAAAACTAAAAATACATTAATCACCTAAAAAGTAGTATAATGGATTCGTCTAAACACTTTAAAATGCAGCAACATTTTTGTAAGTAACGGATAAATTTTATTAGACAAACAAACAACACAGGTAAGGAGGACATTTTATTTTTTATCTATTTATATATATATATATATATATATTAATTAATTAATTAATTAATTTATTTTTAATAACTAATATAAGTTAGCAAAACATTTATACGGAACAAAACTTAGATTTAGTATACGGAACGTTTATGTGTTTGCCTTTTAAGGGAAGTAGGGTCAGATCAACTCTGCTGGGAAGCCATGAAATTAAATACCGTCTTGTTTCTAAATTCCCGAAACAGTTTTTCATGGTAAACAATGATGATCCCTTAAATAATGTTAGAAGCAAACTAATATAATAACTGTAAAAACTAAATTGACTTACATGAGTGATTTTCCACTGAACGACTTGGGACTTAAGGTTTTTTTTAAAAATCTTTATTTTATTTTTTATTTTTTATTTTTTTAGTTTTAATGGTTGAGAAACTTCCGAGACTATATATATATATATATATATATATATATATATATATATATATATATATATATATATATATATATATATATATATATATATATATATATATATCAGTTGTAGGTTCGCATTGATGAGCCATTAAAAGGCTAAACAAGCTTGTCTTTAGATAAAAATAATATTGAAGTATTAATTCTATATATATATATATATATATATATATATATATATATATATATCAATATTTTTCATATAACAAGCAAAGATTAACTTTATAGCTCAATAGTGCAATATACTAGAGCTTTTACTTAATTTTAATGTTATAGAAATATGCAAATTTCCATAGGTTCATCAAAAACAGTTTTTATTGGCATACAATTGTTTCTTCCCTCTTAAAACACATGCATATTCTTGATATACAAAGTATGCAAAATTATACAAAAATATTGACAATTTTTTCTTGGGGGGAATCTATCGGTGCCTAAGAAAATTCACCAGTTCAGCTGGAAAAACTACGGTAAAATTCAATATTGATTTTATTTTTTAATTTATTTTTTCTATTTTCTAATTATTATTTTTATAATTTCTCAATTTGTAAATCATAATATTATAAAGAAAAGGTTGCTCACTTCTAATTCATCTGAAGGTCCAAATTGTTCGTGACTATGTGCGTTTAACTTATCGGCGTGTTTATATTTTATCGTTAAATATTGATGAGAATAAATTTTAAAATGTATATAAACAGGTGACACACATTTTAACAAACCGCATTTGTTTGGGTTTAAAGTCTTATTCGCTTATTTCTTCCGGTCTTTAGTTCTTTATTTTGACTCATCTCTTCATATTTTTCTTTTCATCTACATATATTGGTAAATGGTGACTCCTTAGTGAAAAAACAAACAAAAATGTCAAATTCTTTCAATCTCTCTTTATAACACAGATTACCTGTACCTTAGTTAATCCGGTTTCCATGATCGATGTTTGGTGCCAATAATGGAGTACTTATATAATACATTTTTATAATTCTTTAAATGTGTATTCAAATTGTACTTAACTGTTTGTAATGGTATATTCTACCAAAATCTATTAAAAATATATAAATTATATTTAATTACTAGAGGTATTCACCTGGCGTTGACCGTGTGGGTCGAGAGTTTTCTTATGATAAAATATTTTCAAATATATTCATGTTTACAATTTTGGCCTTGAAAGAAAAGTTTTAAATAATATTTGCAATATTAAAATACTACTAGCGCAGTGGTGTTCTTAAAAACACTACTTTTTGACACCGTGTTTCTTACAGAAAGCTGAAAAACGGCAATTGGCTGTAACGAATAGAAACGAATTCGTTTTTATTTAATTATTTTAAAAATAAAAATAAAATAATTATTTAAATGCTTAAGCCTTTTTAAATACATTCTTCACTGAGATATGCCTTGACTAATTTTATTTTTGTTTTATGAAACGAAGAAAATCTTTTTAAAAAAGTAAATTTCCTTTCTTTACGTTCTATATAGTTATTGAAGTTATTTTATGTACCTAGCCGATATTTGTCCTTATTAACCCCAGATGGGATCGAAGAAAAATGTCAATGGTGTCTTTAGATTTTTTGAAAAATGTCACCCATAATCAAACTTCAACGTCTTTTTCAAATTTGATACATGGATCTGATGCTCTTTAAATTTTGAGCCTTATCAGATAAATAGTTTTTTTGTTGTAAACGTTTCCATGGTATAACATCGGGAATATTCAGAACTGATTTAATTTTGAGACATCTAGGTCAAAGGCCAATGTGAAAGTCACATTTTTGGTGATAACTTCAATTCTATAGAGACTCACTACTTGGCCCATATTGTAGACAATGTAGTCCCGCATCTTATATGACCTTAAATTTTGACGGATTTCCGATTTTTTCAAATTGGATGTATGCATCTGATACTCTTTGATAACAATTACCACCATAAAAAAATTCAACTTGATCTGATAAATAGTTTTTGAGTTACGAAGGTTTCCATGACATAACGTCGGCGATACCTCATGCAATATGGAGAAGTAAGGCTTAGATAAGACTTTGGCTCATCCTTACGTTGTCAGGCGGGTGAATGCAGTCCCACAACTGACTTATATTTTTGTTAGATGTATATGTAAAGTTGAACCAGCTAAATGTGAAGACCATTAAAGGCAAATAAATAAACTGAAAAAAAAGGCATTTCTATTTGATGTGGGTCTCTAATAAAATATATTCAAACCTGATAAGATCGGAATCGATTTTGGTTTTATAATATAAGATGAGTCTCATTTCTTTATTGCACCTCATGAATATGTTAATATTGAAGAAATAGAATGTAAAAATCAGAGTAAATGTTCTCCATTTTCCTCTAGAGAAACACAAGCAACACAATGAGGGGTCGTCATCGGCCATCCATTAATGGAACATTTTGCCATCCGTTGTCCGTCAGTAATTGGGCAATTTAAGATATTGCCCATTTCCCGATTAGAAAAATTGCCACCCATCA